>SNVD02012254.1:0-637962 GCA_013180625.2 Boswellia sacra | reverse complement strand
AAACTCTTATTAAACATGCATATTTAAGTGTTCATCAATGTAGATAGTCTATGTATATGAAAATAGGTAACCATTATTGTGAAATGACATATTCATGTACGTAGTGTTGACATTTCATTCAACATGATATAAAGGCAGGAATAAACTAAGAAAGCAAACATAATATATAACGTAAAACAACTAATTAAACAAAATTCAAACATAAAATCAGATATAAACATCAAAGACATGTGCAGCTTATTTAGAGTTTTAATATGATTTGCATTGAACATAAAGCAAGAAACATGGATAGTAATCACCTAGATGGAAGTAAGCCTAGTTTAAACTTCGATGAGCTGAAATCTTTGAAATATATCAAAATATTTAGAATATCAAATCAAATAGATTATGATTTAAGCACTGCTTTTAACCTGTGAGAAAGAAAAATATATAAACCTACATATACAACATCAAAAGAAATGGTTTAAAAGAAGGAAAATGAAGATTGCAAATATAGCTAATTTTATGCACCATGTTAAATTTAAGGCCTAATATCATACAAATATTTCATTGCTTCAAAATTAGGCACAAATGAACCTCCTATTAGTGTTCACCATCTTCAAAGTTAATCAAAGAATATTAATTATATTAATCATTTGATATTGTTGTACTATCTTTAAACTAAAAAATGTAACATAAAATTTCAATAGTCAATATATAAGTCAAAAAATCCGAATCAATTAGCCTAATAATCCAAAGTACTAAAGTGGTACAATTAAACATTAATTTTTAATAAGATCTCAAATGAAAAAAGAAATAGAAGGATATTTGATCAAATAAATATGTTACATTAAACTTAGCCCATCATATATATCACAATTAAAACAAAAGAAAATAATGTCAGCCCATGACAAGTAAAGCAAATGGACATTTACAATAAGAAATATATAATCCAAAAATAAGGTCAATGGATGATTAATGATTACCTTTTGAGCATAGTAAACACCCTTAAAAATAGAATATTCTTTGCAAGATGAAGCAAAGACTTCTGAAGATACCTGAAAATTGAATCAACAATTAGATTAAAAATATATAATTCAACAGCTTTTCCCCAAGTTTCACTATCTGAAACCAAACATGAATTCAGTTCAATAAGTTAAAAATTAAAAAAAAATGAATTAACATTTAAAATAATGAGATAGAGGAAACAAGAAACTACCTCTGCTTGGAAAGATCTCAACTTTTTGGGCAACAACTAACTAACTAAAGGCCTGCCAAGTAACTTAAGATAAAAAAAAAAATGTCATTGAAAGATGAGATTAATTGAATAGCTTAGTAGTATCTTAATTCCAAAAAGAAAGGTATCTTAATTCTAAGCATGCCAAGAGCAATATAATATGAAAAGACTTTGACTAAGTTAACTATTCATAATAATAATAACAAAAATCTATATCATCACTATCTTTCATCCCCTTCACGTGAACGCCAATTACAACTCCACATCCAACATAATTTCAGTAACTTTTTAACATATCATTAGCTAAGACTCTTATATGTTATTTTAAAATAATAAAAATCAAAATCAATCCAACCAAAAATTCTCTCAATCAAACCTTTTTTTTCCTCTAGAAACATGTAGCATAATTACTTTCTAGATTCATATCATTATTTCCATTTAAAGAACAAAAAGAAAAAACAGATCCAAATCCGAAAACAATAATAATAATAATAATAACAGGAAAAAAATTAAATAATTTCATCCTCCCAATCTTCATCACGTCGAACATCAACCCGTTTTAGACAATAATAAAACACCATGACAACTCTAAATGATTGCAACAAATCATTTAAAATCCGAATGAACATATTGTTCGATGTTTATTATGAGTAGTTAAAGTTACATGCTCAAATTTACTTATCAATAATGCAACAAGCTTCATTTGTGGTAAGCAGTTTTAGTTGTAGTTAAAGTCAAATAAAAAAATGCAAGTAGTTTCACATCTGGTCAAGCTAAATCATAAAAAAAAAAGTAAGCACTTTGAGTTATGGTGGCAATGATTGGTTCAAAAATGCAAGTAATTTCAATTCTGTCATTTTAATTATAACAAAAGCAAAGGTATTTTCAGTTCTGGTGAAGCTAAATAATTAAAGAAAAAACCAAGTAGTTTCAGATTAAATAAAACACATGTATTTTTATTCTGAAGGAAAATGCAAGTAGTTGTAGTTATGGTCCAAAAGAAATTAAAAAATGCAAGATTTTTCTCATCTGTAAAGCAAAACATACCCAGTGATATGGCGGCACAACACCAAACAACATAATAAAGATTAATTTAGTCAAAATTGCTTCTTTTTGTCTACTGAACTTACCAGAATTTAAGAAAAAAAAATTATTAAGGCGCAACCATTGCCATCCAATATGTATAAATGATTTATTGTGCATTCTAGAAAAAATAAGTTTCTTAAGTAAAGCAATTTAAGTCTCTATCGGTTAGATTAGCATAAGTAAACCAAAGTAAAAACGAATCTTGCTTGCTACTACTGTAGTTATTTAAAAGGCTAGTCAGTGTATTGTACGGTGAATAAAATATTGACCCTTGCGAATGAATCATATTTGATCCAACTTATTAAGCATTTTATGTACAGAGAACAAAGCAAATGCAAAATAAGAGAAATTCATTTACTAACAATGCAAATTCCAAGAACTCGCAACTTGTTCTCAGTCTCTCTGGTGTGGTGTTTCACAAACAGAAATGGAAAGGCCTACTCAATCAGAACTGTTAGTAACATGAACTCTTCATTATTAATTTGTTACACTGTGTAGGCAGCTTCAAGCGTTTTGCATCACAAATTTGTAACAAACTGATCATATAGGGTTGCTTTGTTACAATAATTTTTTTAATAAACTTAGCAATTTAGTTTATGGATAAACTTAGCAATTTAGTTTATGGTTATTTCTTGTCAAGCACTGAAATATATATATGATAGAATAATACATAGTCTACTTAAACATCATACACATACACTGGAAAAAAGAGTTATCAAGTGTATATGACCCAGAGTAATACTTAGTCGAATTAAGCATCATAAACTAAAAGAAAGAAAAGAGTTATTTAAGTTTCAGAATATCTTTAACTTTATAATCTGGTAATTTCTTAGACTCAACATCTCATTTTTTTATTTCTATTTTTTTTTTGGTCTATGACTCCATGTTTTGCTACACATTGTACCCATTCAGATTTTGAGTATAGGGGCTCAGACGAATGATCAGGATTGAAACTCTAAAGTTCCTTTCATTTTTATTTATGGCCAAATTAAAACCTTGATGCATAGTTTTCCAGTTTGTGTTCTTCGGAATTTCTTCTTAGCTCATGTTTATCTTAAGCTCATTTATTTCTAAATTTACTAGAATTACAACAAATAAGTTTTACAAAATTATCTCTGTTATTGAATCAAGCTACTGAGAAGTTAATACATCACTAATTTCTCAGTATCATGGAATCTATTATAACAAATGAACATCTCAAGGGTTCATAACATCAATAATGAAAAAGATAAAGTAGTGCAATGAAATAAAAAGTTGCTACAGTTTTAGATCTGGTGAAACTAACATAACAAAATATGCAAGCAGTTGTAGTTCTTGTCAAACTATAATAAACACAATCAGTTTCAGTTCTAATCAAACTAAAACTACAAAAATGCATGCACATCCATATCTAGTCCCTATGAAATTAAACAAAAAAAAATTCAAGGTATAAAATTGTAGAAGAGATGATTATACCTTAATCATATGTTAGCATAGCACCAAACAACAGAATAGTGATAGAGTTATAGAAAAAAAATGCTTCTTTTTCCAACTGAACCTGGCAAAATAATAACAACAAAAATGAAATTCAACCTATCCTAAATTCTTGTTATAAGAAAGCCCTTTAGAATTTAAAAAAAGTTAACAAAATAGGTGATGCGTTCGAAACTAGCAAGTATACTAGTCGCACAAGTAATAAAGTGATGAGTAAGATATCGTTCCCACGAGGATTGATTCTAATTGAATTTGTTATTTTCTAGCAACAATAAACTAAATAAGGGGGGTTTTGTTGAATGATTAGCTAAATGAACTAAGAATGCAAATGAAGAATAACAAAACAGAAAGTTAATTTGAGTGAAAAATCAATGAGAGAAATCTAGTTAAGGGATCATTCTCTACCACAAGATATGGATTTGCGAATTAATCGTAGAATTGTCATCCAATTACAGCATTGAAGTTATCAACCGTAGATTACAACAAGCTCTGTTATCCCAATCTTTCCTTACTTTGTTGTTAAATAATATAGGCTCTTTAATTAATCTCTATCCATTAAACAACCTAGAACAAGCTCTCTAAATTTAATTCAATGGATGCATTACGATAAGAAAGATAGGTTGATCTAAGCAAAAACACACAAGCTCGGATTATTTAACTTAGGTTGTATTCTCCAATTGCAATCTCTGATCACAATTTTGCTACTAATGATTAGAATTTCAAGACAATTACGGATCAAGATTTCTAGTCTAGCAATAGACAATATCCAGATTATATTTAGTTGGCCACCCAAATACAATCAGTAAGTAATCATAAGCATTAAACATGGGAAAATACAAGCAACTTCAAGTAGAGAATTGGATAATAATTTCTTGCACAATCAACTCAAAAACACCATATCAAGGGCTTTGAAATCACCCTCAACCAATTCAGATTTAGTTACACATACTCAGACACAATACAAATATAATACAATACATAGCAATTCCAGAAAATGAAAGGGAAATGAAAAACTTAGCAAATCTGATGAAATCTCTTAGGATTTGTAGTTCTTCCTCTTTCCAAGCCTTCAATCTCCTTCAAGAACTCTAAGAGATGAGAGAAATCCAAAGTCAGCCTCCTCCACGTTCTCCCCTCTTCAAGTTATCAAAATAAAACCCTAAAATGTGTTTATATACTCTGCTACAGTGCCCCGTATTTAATAACATGCTACAGTGATATATGGAATTACAAATATATACTTCTCATACCATTTTTATCACAACTTTCGGTACACTACATAAATTCATAAACCGTAAATTTCTCCAAAAAATAGACTTCGAGAGCTTTCCAATGGTATATAGCATGTTAGCCGGTTCATTGTATATCGATACAATCAACTCCGAGAAATTGGTTGATTAGCAGAGTTGAAAATGAAGGGTTTTACTCCAATTTTGTGCAAGTTCCTCCAAAACTCCTACAAACATCAAAAACCACACAAAAACATAAAAATACCAAGGAATATAGCAAAGAAACATAGACAGAATTGATATGAAAATGATATATAAATAGACACCTATCAAATTGCCCCACACTTAGACTTTGCTAGTCCTCGAGCAACTACAACGATATGAAAACAAAACTAAATCTAAACAGAATCAAAGAAAAAATTAAAACACACATGTTTTAACTTGCAAATAGGCCTAAAAGATTGTACTTAATTATAACCCAAGGAAAACTTCAAAATAATGCACTTGATCAAGAATCTCATTACAAGGATTAGTTTCGCTGTACTATAATTCCTTCAGTGTGTGTGTGTAGAGCCATTCTCACCTAATCATTTGTAACCCAGATGAGTTTATGCATAAAAATGAATCATATTTAATAGTGAAGATGTGCGTATAAATGAACTCCATAGGCTTGCTTTTCAAGTCACTCTCTACTAATGTAGACATGCACAACACCAAGGATCAAGTAGGACTTTATTAAGCTTGTAACGTTTGGCTTGGGTGAAGGTATGATCAAGGATAATAATTTGGCTCAAATCACCCACAAACACATAAATCATTCAAGATTATGTAGAGCTCAACCCTCTAACACAACTTTATTTTAATTCACCAGGTTACTCCCCCAAACTTATTTAGAACACTCAATCTTTTTTTTTTTTGCCGAAAACAAAAGAAAACTACACCCCCACACTTTGTTGTTTCATTCTTTTTAAGAACACTTAAGGGTATAAATCTCTTATTCTTCTTCTTTTGTTCCCTTTTTTTCTTTTTTTCTTTTTTTTATTACACTTCCCCTCCCCTACACTTAAACCCAATGTGAAAGTATGTGGACAATAAGTACAATTGGCTTTTTTCTTTTTTTCTTTTTTTTTTAAACACAATAGAACTCACTTGCATTGCTCATGACACATCCCAACCTCCTCTAACTTCCCAAAACCAGAACATAGCTCAAAATTTAATTGTGAATGATCCACATGCTCATAGGTAAGTGATAAACTGTTTAGAACAAATTCATTTGAGGTTAGGAAATCTTTTAGTAAGTTAATAAAGAAAAAGGCTTACAGAGGCTCAAAGGGGTAACTAGGGATCAATTTCAGTCAAGGTTGGCTATTAAGGCTCAAACGGTCCAAAGATGGCCTAACTCATTTCCCCAATGTTGCACAGTCTAGGATTTCGCCTCGAGTGACCATCAAACAAGTTCTAGAATTCATTGAAATCTGAAGGAACATTTAAATTACATAAACTTTCTCTAAGTGAACAAATAACTCAGTGATAAAAGCTCAGTGCTCAATGTTGCGCAAGGAATCAAAAGCAAAGCGAAAACCAATAACCATTTCAAGCACACAGATCCATGCATCATTTATCATTTTCCAAGAGTTATTTTTAATTCAATCATTATCTTATCATAGACCCACAAAATGCAAGAAAAGAGGTACGTGGCGTTGTTACACCTGAGTCAAGATTGTATATTTCAACAATCCTTAGGACCAGTAGCCGCAGACTTAAGGTTTCCAGCCTATATACCTTTATTATGAAGAACAAAACAAGAAACAAGACACTTCAAACACCATGAAATAAACAAACTACAAAGTTATTAAGGAAGAATGCGTTTCAAGGGTTAAGGAAACCCCATATTCTGCCATTCTCAGGTTTTTCCATAATTTTTTTTTTGAATCGAAACTGATAAAGATAAAAACACATAACACTCTAAATTACGCAAAACTAAACTCACTCATAAAATAACAAAGTTCAACAAGTCAGCAAACAAAACCAAGTTAGTTAGAATGGGTCTAAAAAGTTTAGAAGTTAGCCTCCTTATTCAGCCATTATGGATTGAAGAGATCCAGAATGCGTTTCAAGAGGAATTAAACTTTTTAAGCCACCACTCTAAAAGCCAAGATAAGAAAATAGTACCTGGGGTGAAAGAAACAACCTGAAAAAAAAAACTCAAAAGAAATGACATAAAAAATCTCAAATAAACACACTAAAAAGAATGTAAACAAAAACGAAGCAAACCAACAGATAGAGATTACAGATGGAGCGTTAAATCCAGTCTACGCCTTTTATTGCCTTCTCCAAACCAATCTATCCGAGCCGTTGTTGGATCATGCGAATAGACGAATTCTTGTAGTTTGTCAATTAACTCCCCTGTAGTTGAAGCTGTAACCAGGATTTGCCTTGCTGACGGTGAGATGAAATTTTTTTCTACAGCTTGATCAAGAAAGGACAACAAACCATCAAAAAAGTTCTTGACATTTAACAAACCAATGGGTTTTTTATGGATGTTTAGCTGTGCCCAAGAGGTGATTTGAAATATCTCCTCTAATGTGCCATAACCACAGGGTAAAGCTATAAATGCATCGGACTTAACAACCATATGTGCAATACGCTCATGCATGCTAGAGACTTGTAACTCTTCCCCGATTGTGTTACCTACGATATCTTGTACAGCTAAAGGTTTAGGGATAATGCCAAGAACTTTGCTCCTGTCTAGGGTTGCAGCTGTTGACACACACCCCATTAACCCAAGACTACCCCCTCCATAAATCAAATGAATACCCCTCGCAGCTAATGTACTACCAAGATCAAGAGCTGCTGTTGTAAACTCTCCATCTTTACCAAATTGCGATCCACAAAATACGCATATAGTTTGGAATCGCCGAATTAGTGTTTTCTCCATTTCTACAAGTGCTCTAAACTTGTGTAAGACAATGATGCACATTAGGTATTATGCGATTTAAGTGCAAGACAGGTTATAAAATGACATTTGAATATATGCAGAATGGATATATACACACGTAAATCTCTCAGATTTGACACATGGGGACATAATTTCGGTGGGGGTTGCTCGATGCAGATTTATCACCCCAAGATTTAAAAAAATGAGATATGCTTTCGGCGAGGTTTGACAAAACCTACACACTTGTCCCCCACATGAAGCATGGAAAATGGAGATATGCTTTCGGCGGGGTTTGACAAAACCGTCACACTTTTCTGCCACGTAAAGCATGAAAAGTAGAGATATACTTTCGGTGGAGGTGGACAAAACCTCCACACTTGTCTCCCACGTGTACTTATGCCATAGGGTAGTCATATGGTTTGTCAAAAAGAAAACTTGAAATTAAAACAAACAAAATCAACAAACAACAACAATACAAAAACAACATTGATAATCAGATCAAACGAAACAAGAAAAAAAAAATTGACAACAACAACACACTCAAATATACAAGTAGTTATGATTGTGGCTCACATCTTCCTCTGGTTTTACGTCCAGTAACGGCTGAAACGCCTTCTATGAGTCGGGGATTTGCTTCCATCCAGTTTTCTTATAAACTGGCAAACAGGGTCGTTTTTAGTCAGATTCCCTAGACTATAACACTGCAATTCATCACGAAATTATGTCCATAGATTAAGCAATTCACGCTGAACAAGTCCGCAAGAATGTGAATCAAGAGTTAATAAAACATTATCGAGCGACTCATTACTCAAACCATTCTTAATAAACAAAAGTTTATCTTCTCTGTTCCTAGACACAAAACCTAATGAACGACAAGTCTGGTTACAATTCCATCTAGCACATTATAACATACTTGTAACCTTTTCGCTCTTCGCCTCTTGGCGTAGTAGCTCTTTCCTAGACCAGGCATGTATTTTGCGAGATTAATGTCCGGCTCACCGGACAATCTCACCTTGGCTTCGATAAGCCATCGGATATCAGCAGGCACATTTAGGAGCATCAATGCCCAAAGTCTAGTCATCCGTACTTTATAAATTTTAAACACAGCATTTTGAGGAAGTGAAGGGAAATATTTACGAAGGTTCGATAGAAAGATATCAGCATCCATTGAAGAGGAAAAAGGAGAGATATTACTGATAATGCGATTGAGTTTGTTCTTCTCCCAGATATATGCACGTTTCAAACCTTCAGGCAATGGTTTCAGCTCCCCTTTGGATGTTTCCTCAAGCTGTTGCACAAATGAATTCGAAGTACGAAATAATCAAATTAAACAAAAGGAAGGAAAAGAAAAGAGCAGAAACGAAACTAAAGACACATAAAAGAGATAACAACACAATAACAAACAAAAGTCAAAAACAAGTAAAACAAATAAAAACAAATAAGACAGATGTCAAAGAGAGATAAAACCTGATCAATTTGATGGCCTACGAAAGGAATCTTCTCGAGACACAAAAATCAATCACTATTTCCTTATTTTATTTTTCTTTTTTTTTTAATTTATTTTGCAAAAACATTGGGTTGCCTCCCAATAAGCGCTTGGTTTAACGTCCTCAGCCTGACGTTGGTTCCATCATGGGAGGATCCAATCTCCGCTGTGCTTCTCTAATGGGCTTGGATCCTTCTTCCAACAAGATATTGGTTGCATGCATATGGCTGGGCCTTGGATGTTAGCAATCGTCCACCCAATAGCTATTTTGTGATCTGTAAGTATTCGGACGAGTTTCTCTTCTTGTATTCGTGCAAGGCCCATTTCCAGTGTAACTGGCAAAGTATCATTCTCACCCAAGAATCCATGATTCAAATGATCTGGCAGTGACTTAAGCTCCTAAGGTATTGGCTTTCATCACAGAAGGAAGAAGTTTCTCATTAGATAAAGTAAATTGAATGTACGAAACATCATACCTATTTGTGGTTATTGCTATGGTCTCATCTAAGCTTGCCACAGCTTTCTCCATTTCTTTGGACACTTGTATCAAAATTCCTGACTCATTGGAATTTTCTGTCCCTATATGCTCACTAATAGCTACATCCAATCCATTCTTGCGAGTTAACTCAAAATATTGTTGTGGCAAAGAATCAACAACGTCAACTGCAAAAACAGAATGTAAGTCACTAGAGTACCTCATTGCCTCAAAAATATTGAAACATATCACCTTGCCATCAAACTCTATGATGAGAGTGCCATCATGAACATCAATCTTGGTTCTAACAGTTTTCGAGAATGGTCTCCCTAAAAGAATCAGAGTTGGATTAGGAGATGTCTCATCCTCTATTTCAAGGACATAGAAGTTTGCTGGGAAAACCAATTGATTCACCTGCACAAGCACATCTTCCACAACTCTTTTAGGATATGCATTAACATGATCAGGAAGTTGAATGGTAATACCGGTTTTCGCAAAAGGTCTAAGATTTAAGGAAGCATAAATAGAATATGGCATGACATTAATAGATACTTCTAAATCTAACATAGCTCTTTCAAACTTGGTTTTACCAATGGTGCATGGAAAGGTGATCGTACCTGGATTATTGCATTTCGGAGGAATTTTTCTTTGTAGTACAGCTGAAATATTTTCCCCCACACTTACTTTCTCATTCCCTTTTAACTTTCTCTTGCTGGTGCATAACTTCTTGAGACATTTTGTATAATAAGGTACTTGCTCGATAGCATCCAGAAGTGGTATATTTATCTCGATTTTACGAGAAGTTTCTAGGATTTCTTGTTCTTGTTCCTCCTTCATCAATTTTGTCAATCTGCTAGGAAAAAGTGGAGGAGTAACATAAGAAGGAATAGCAGTTTTAAGACTTACTTTAGAGGATGATGTCTTGTTCATGGTGGAAGTGGTGTCATCTTCTTCATCAGTTTGTGATTTCTTTGGCAGGACATCTAATTGCTCTCCATTTTGCAAAGTTATCACACAAGCATTCTCTCTTGGATTGATCACCGTTTGAGAAGATAATTTTTCTGAGTCTTGGCCCTCGAATTTGCTCATGCTAGTAGCCAATTGTCCCATTTGATTTGCCAGGTTTTGGATACTTGCCCCAGTTTCCTGCTGGAATTGCATTGTGTTAGTGACAAGTGCATTAACAATATCCTGGAGTGACATACCTGAGTTTTCTGGAGCTGGTTGTGGTGCTGGTTGTGGCATTGGTGGTGGTTGCATTTGAAATGGTTGCTGCACTCTAGGTTGATTAAAACCTTGCAGCCAATTTGGTATGCCATTTGGGGCGATCGGTTGATGATTCCCGTAACTAAAATTGGGGTGATCTATCCATCCAGCATTGTAAGTGTTAGAGAAGGGATTATACCATTGCCTTGTTTGTCCTGGAAATCCATCCATGGCATTGGCTTGTTCCATATATCTTCTTGCAAAGTTGGATACATGTCGATTGGATGCTCCATGGTAGAATATACCTCACATGCATAAGATTTTTGCATGTCCTACAGCCATGTTTTCCACAAGAGAAGTTAACTCAAAAAGTTGTTGTTCAATGTTCGGAGTGCTTACCTCATTTACTCTCCATGGTAGTTGTGGCTCAAATCCGCCACTGAATTGATAGAAGTTTACTGCCATGTCGTCTAAACACAAACAATCAAAAAAAAAAAAGAATAACAAACAAAAATATGAATCAACAATGAAAACAAAATAACAAATCGATTAGAAAATCAATCCCCGACAACGGCGCCAAAAACTTGATGCGTTCAAAACTAGCAAGTATACTAGTCGCACAAGTAATAAAGTGATGAGTAAGATATCGTTCCCACGAGGATTGATTCTAATTGAATTTGTTATTTTCCAACAACAATAAACTAAATAAGGGAGGTTTTGTTGAATGATTAGCTAAATGAACTAAGAATGCAAATGAAGAATAACAAAACAGAAAGTTAATTTGAGTGAAAAATCAATGAGAGAAATCTGGTTAAGGGATCATTCTCCACCACAAGATATGGATTTGCGAATTAATTGTAGAATTATCATCTAATTACACCATTGAAATTATCAACCGTAGATAACAATAAGCTCTGTTATCCCAATCTTTCCTTACTTTGTTGTTAAATAAAACAGGCTCTTTATTTAATCTCTATCCATTAAACAACCTAGAACAAGCTCTCTAAATTTAATTCAATGGATGCATTACGAATAAGAAAGATAGGTTGATCTAAGCAATAAACACACAAGCTCGGATTATTTAACTTAGGTTATATTCTCCAATTGCAATCTCTGATCACAATTTTGCTACTAATGATTAGAAATTCAAGACAATTACGGATCAAGATTTCTAATCTAGTAATAGACAATATCCAGATTATATTTAGTTGGCCACCCAAATACAATCAGCAAGTAATCATAAGCATTAAACATGAGAAAATACAAGCAACTTCAATTAGAGAATTGGATAACAATTCTTGCACAATCAACTCAAAAAACCATATCAAGGGCTTTGAAATCACCCTCAACCAATTCAGATTTTGTTACACATATTCAGACATAATACAAATATAATACAATATGGAGACATTCCAGAAAATGAAAGGGAAAGGAAAAACTTAGCAAATATGATGAAATCTCTTAGGATTTGTAGTTCTTCCTCTTTCCAAGCCTTCAATCTCCTTCAAGAACTCTAAGAGATGAGAGAAATCCAAAGATGCAGCCTCCTCCACGTTCTCCCCTCTTCAAGTTATCAAAATAAAACCCTAAAATGTGTTTATATACTCTGCTATAGTGCCCCGTATTTAATAACATGCTACAGTGATATATGAAATTACAAATATACACTTCTCATACCATTTTTATCACAACTTTCGGTACACTACATAAATTCATGAACCGTAAATTTCTCCAAAAAATAGACTTCGAGAGCTTTCCAATGATATATAGCATGTTATCCGGTTCATTGTATATCGATACAATCAACTCTGAGAAATTGCTTGATTAGCAGAGGTGAAAATGAAGGGTTTTACTCCAATTTTGTGCAAGTTCCTCCAAAACTCCCACAAACATCAAAAACCACACAAAAACATAAAAATACCAAGGAATATAGCAAAGAAACATAGACGGAATTGATATGAAAATGATATATAAATAGACACCTATCAATAAGTCGTAAAGAAATCAAGGTATTATAAACTAAGAAGCTGACAACAGCTTCTCAAAGTTTCAAGTTTTTCATTATTTGGAAGGCACTACAAAAAAATAGATGAACAACTCAAGACATCCACAATTCTTGCCCATAAAGTATACCATACTCAATTATCGCTTTAAAAGCTATCCATAATTCATAATCCAATATCTTTTTGCAGAGGTATAGCTTTAAAATTTATAATATTAGGTTTTTTTTTTCCATTAAATTAACTATAACATTATATTATAATGTGTCTCATTCTTTGCTATACAATCAGAATCTACAAAGTTGAAAGTGAATGTTAAAAGGGAAGAAAGAGAGAGAGAGGGTGAGAGAGAGAGAGAGAGAGAGAGAGAGAGAGAGAAGGAATAGGTGTGGCATACAAATAAATCGGTACAAATTCTCAACAAGTGGCAGTAACAAATTGCATCATCAACATGCAAATAACTAAACCATATTATAAATAAACCAACTTCATAATATGTTATAAGTAACTATAACTAGAGACCTTTATCCCAATAACTTATTATTTTCTTTAAACCTCCAATGACTATAACAGACCAACAAACAATTTTATAATCACAAAAATCTCATATTAAAATATCAAAAGGTCGGGAAATTGTGTTTCCTATATTGAAAATTTAAAGAAGAATATTGAAAGATCCATCATTGAGCAACTTCAATGCTTGATTAATGAAACAAATAATTGTGTTTCTTAATAACCGTTTACCCAATCAAAGTGATTATTCGTTAAAGCCTATATATATATATATATTCATCACAGCATTAACGAAACAAATTAATAATTCAATTTGCTTTAATCAACTTCGGTAGCTAGAAATAAACAAATAAATAGACATTGAACCAACAGTTTTTGCTAATTCAAGTCAAGCCCACCAATTAAAAAAATTCCCAAATGACCTTCATGCATCCAACATCAATCTATATTAGAAATACATATATACAACAAGCCTCTCAAGAAGGATCAATTTCAATATATAACGACTCCACCCACTATTTGTAAACGATGCAAAAGATATCAAAGTCCCAAAAGACAGAATAGAGAAAGATGGATGAAACCGAAATCACACCGAAGAAATGATGTATCTTTCTTACTAGGATCAAAAGACATTTGGGGTGCACTATAAATCCTATTTTAAACTTTTTTAGGTTCACAATTTGAATACGAACAACAAAACCCAAAAAAAAAAAACACTATCTCAACACATATAAATCCACAATAATTGCCAAAAATAAAGCAAAACCAGATTCTGAAACCACATAGAACTCATCAATCTTATCACTTTTTTTTTTGTTTTTCTAATCTTAAATTGATCCAAAAACAACGCAATAAACCCAAACAAAAAAAAAAAAACAAAGTTTATAACGATAAGAAAATTTGAAACAAAGTCGTAGAAGCCTAAAAATCGAAAACCCTTAAAAACCCAGGTCACAAACGATCGATTGACAACACAAAACTCAGATCAAAAAACGATCCAGAAATCCCAAATCAGAATCACAATCAAAGCCACAGAACCCTAACAAAACAACAGAACAGAGTAAGAAATAGAAAGATGGTTTGAGATATAGATACAGAAATCCTACCGAAGAGAGATCACCGAGAGATCTTGAACGAGAGGGAAGCTGTGCGGACCTTGGTGGACAGAACGCTAACGATGGAGCTGGGATTTGATTGAGAAGAAGAAGAAGAATCATAACACGTTGCCCCTCCTTGTCATTGTCCTTAGAACAACTACCTGATTTTTGCTCTCCTTGTCCTTACAAGTCAAGCCCATGGAAGTAGATAGGTATTAATCGCATAAGCAAAAAAATAAAACAAAAAATGAGAGATGAGAGCAAGTCATGAAGAAGTAGAAAACATCATACCTGAAGAACTCAAACTGGGTTTTAAGAGAAGAAACTCGTTAGGAAATGATGAAGACGAAACTGGATTTGATTGTGATGAAGATGAGATGATGAAAATGATGACAAAACTTGATTAATTGAAATGGGATTTGACTGTGAGCAGATGGGTTTTGATTAATCGAGAGAGATTGTGGGGTTTTAGTGTTAGACACATAAGAGGTGTGTTGAGCAGTTGAAGGCAATCGAGAGAGATAAAACATGCTTAGGGTTACTATTCTTTTTCTTTTATAGTTGGTAATATGTGTCACACTAAAAAATTGTTTCATGACACATTTAATCCCGCCTTTTTAAAATATGACATGTATGGGGTTTGACCGATTTTAGGGTGCAATTACTTGTCATTCTTCTGGAAAGTGAGATAAAAATTGTGACACAAAAGCCCTATTTTCTTGTAGTGGAAAATGATTTATTAATAACATTAAAAGAACAAAACACAAGAGAGAAAACACAATAATAAGTGATATCAGCCAAGGCCAAGATGTCCTCATGGGTCACAAGGCACCTCTATTTATAGATACATTTAGGGGCAAACTTGTCAAATTACAAAGGGACAAAAGTCAAATATATTGTTGACAATTGGGATCATCATGTTCACTTACTTTGACCACCAATTTCAGCACTGAATTACTTAGAATTTTGATCACATGTCTTCATAAAAGTTGTAGATATTTCTCTCAGCTTTCTAGAACATATTGATTTATATGATTTGAATACGTATATCAAGAGATATGATCAAAATACTGAGGCATGATCAGGCTGGGTCGAAACTACAGATGGGTTCATTTCAAGCCCATTTTTGGTCCACTAAGAGCCCGAATTTGATGATTCTTGTGAAATACAATCTTGTAGATAATTTAATCAGATTTCTAAAAAATCAAGATTTTCAGCATTCTGATCTATAAACAGAAAGTTATTCCCATTTTATCGAACCTACAACAAAACCAAAATTATGAGAAAGTTAATTCCAAAGATGCAAAGACTACAAATATGCTTAAGTTGAAGAATTTAATGACACTATTAATGTAATATGATGAATTAAACTCTTATTAAGCATACATATTTAAGTATTCATTACTTTCTGAACTTATCTAAAGATAATTTTTTCGTCACATGATCGACCGCCATCTCACCAAAAGGGTAAATAGTCGACTTTAATTTCTCCTCTATCCACCATATCTTGGATATAGTGATAATTGATATTATTGTGTTTGCCCTTATAGATATGTTCTTCACTTTCAATTAAAAAATGATGAATTTCCTATCACAAAACACATGGACTGGCTTAACAATTAAATCTAATTATAAGTTTTTAATGAATCGCTTAGACCATACTGCAGTACTTGCCATTGTGCTACAAGAAATATATTCAGCCTCCAAGTTAGGCTTAGTAAAAAAACAGCTCTATTTTTTACTAAGCCAAGAAATAGTTGTTCCTCCAAATAAGAAAATATTGCCACTTGTTGACTTTTATCATCTAAATCATACACAAAATCTGTATCACAATAACCAACAAGTTTTAGATCACTTAACCTGAAGTATAGTTTCATAAATTTTGTGCCTTTAAGAAACCTTATAATCCTTTTGACTGCTTGCCAATGTGCTTTCCCAGGATTTGAATGGTATCGACTTAGTACTCACACTGCATAACATATATCTGGTCTTATGCTAGCCATTGCATACATTAAACTACCAGTTGGTTGTGCATAAGGAAAATTTTGCATCTCTTACAGTTCCTCCTCAGTTTAGGACACATCTCCTTAGTAAGAGTTATAGACTTACGCACAGGCGTACTTAATGCTTTACACTCTGCCATGTTAAAATGCTTGAGTCATTTATCTAGATAATTTTCTTGATCTAGATATAATAATTTGAAATTTCTGTCTTGTGTTATCTGGATGCCTAAAACAAAGGATGCTTGACCCATGTCTTTCATCTCAAAACGAGTATTAAGGTATGATTTAGTCTGAGTTATCGTATCACTGTAATTACTAGCAAATGAAATGTCATCAACATACAAAGATAGAAAATTTATCTTGGCACTTCTAGCTATGTACATAATAATCTAGTGGATTCATTTGGTATCCTAATTCTACAATTGCTACATAGAATTTTAAATACCACTGTCTAGATGATTGTTTCAATCCATAAAGAGACTTCTTTAACTTTTAGACCTTGTCCTCATATCATGTAAGCACAAAATCATTTGATTGGATCATAAAGATGCTTTATTTAATTCATCATTTAGGAAAGATGCTTTTACATCTAGTTGATTTAAATCAAGATCCATCATTGCAATTATCAGTATGAGTATTTGTATGGATGTAAACTTTGTCACTGGTAAATAGGTGTCAAGTCTATACCAGGCTGTTGTGTATAACTTGTAGCCACAAGCCTTGCCTTGTATTTATCTAGGCTTCCATTTGCCTTTAATTTCTTTTTGAGAACCATTTACAACTTATAGGAGTTTGTCCTTTTGATAAATCAACTAATTCCTAAACTTGATTTTTCTTAATAGATTCTAGCTCGTCAAGCATAGCTTTTTCCCACTCTTTAGAATTTGATTGAGATATCACTGTGGAATAAGACTTAGGATCGTTGCCAAGTGGATTTACCTCATCTAAATTAAAGACGTGATGATCTCGTAGTCTTGAGGATGGTTCACATTTACATTTGCACCCATTGGATTGAATAGGTGCAGGAGATAAATTCACCATCCAATAAGCATGGCGATGGAAGGGTATTATTGTCCTTTCTTAAAAGTGGGGAAAATTTTGGAGAAATGACAACATTAGGATATTCATGAAAAACATGATTTTCAATCAATCCATTATCAGAATGATAAAAATGATAACTGCTCCCACTATTTGAATACCTTATAAATTTACAATCTAAAGTTTTAGAACTTTAGTTATCTCGTAAGGGTTTAGGAACGATCACTTTTGCATTACAACTAAATTATGTTTGACACCTCACCAAAGTTCATATGGTGTAAATGATATAGCCTTTGTCTTAACTCTATTTAAAATGTAAGTAGCCCTTGATAATGCCTCTCCCAAAAAATATAAAGACATATATGAATATGCTAACATGGATTGAACTATATCCATTAGAGTTCGATTGTGTCTTTCAACAATCCCTTTTTTTATGGACTATATGGCATAGTATAATTATGTTGTATTCTGCTCTGTTTACAAAATGTATCAAAGGCTTCAAATTCACGACTATGGTCATTATTTAGGATATTATTAGACTTGCCTAATTGAGTTTTAACTTCTAATTTATATTCCTTCAATTTCTCTAAAGCTTTTGCCTTATGCTTCAAAAGATAAATATATCGATATGTAGAGAACCCATCAATAAAAGTAATCAAATATGTTATTCCTCTATGTGTCTTAACTCTCATAGGTCCACATAAAACTAAATGAATTACCTTAAGTAAATTAGATGATTGCTAATGAGATGAGAAAGATTTTCTAATTTTCCTTTAACACATGATTCACAAATGTTAAAGTCATCTAGATTTATTTTAGGTATCAATTCTTCATGATGCATACGTAAATTTTATTCTTATTTATGTGACCTAACCTCAAATGCTATAACAAAGTGGAATTTAAAGAATCAGACACAAAAGCCTACTCAAAAGAGCAATTATTCTTATTATTACTGGAAATGGAATACATATTACCTATACGAAGACCACTCAAAAGTACATTGTGACCCTATAAAATAGTGACCACCCCACTTTTAAATCTACTATCAAACCCCTTTTTCTTTAGAACTGAAATAGAAACTGAATTCCTTAAAATTGTAGGAGCAAACGAAACATTCTTTAAGATGATGATGGAAGAATCAGCAATGATTTCGCAATCTCCTTTACCAATAATACATCAACATGGGTACTACCCATATATAACTGATGTTCTCCCTTATCCTTATCTTAAAAGTTAATAAAGAGAGATTAATCCTTGCAAACAAGTCTAGTCGCACCAGAATCCATCCACTATTGATTATCAGATTAAAAAACAAATGCTTTAGAAACTGTTAAAATCACTTCCTTGGATGTGCTATTATTCTATTTACGACGAGGACATTTAGCTTTGCAGTGACCAATCTCACCACTAACAAACCACCCCTTCTTCCATTTATTGTTCTGTTGTTTGTTGTTGTTGTTCTTTCCTTTCGAATGTTTCTTTCATTTTTTAAACTGTTGCATCCAGGGCTAATTTGAATTGGGCTGCATTTTCAACTTTCGGCTATGAGGAGTTATTGTCACTTTCTTTCTTTATTTCTATGATTCATTCTAACTTCTTCAATAGCCAAATGAGCAAGAAGAGTCATCGTAGACAATTCTGTTTGCCATAAGTTAAAGAAGTTACCACATGATCCCCAGAAGTGGCAAACAGTTCAATAATGTCGACACTTGCATTTTATCAGGAATCTCATATCAGCATTAGATTGATCTTTGGAAGGAATCTCAAGTTTCATAATATGATCTACCATGCTATCATTTTCTGATATATGTATCTCACCATATTGCTTTTCAAGCGATTGGATATACGTCTCAGATTTAGGACCATACTTGTCATCTAAGACATCCATTATTTCCTTAACAGTATCAAAACCCTCATATAAGGGAAATAGATAATCATGTATATGGTTTAATATAGTAGCCTTTGCCAATTCATTATCTTCTTCCCATTTAGCCTATAGTGCATCACCTACAACAAGTATTTCCTTTTGCAAAGTATAATAGGTACATTCATGTGTGTTAATAACTTTGAGACCCTTCTCTTCCAAATATGAAAGTTATGGTTACCAAGTCTTTCAACCTTAACACTTTCAATTTGGCTTTTGTTTGTCATGATCTCAAATTCTTTAACGACACAAGCAACCAAGAAACACTCCTAATAATAACAAACAACAACAATGCCAAGAAACTTCCAAAACAATAAAAAACAATAAAGAAACAAGAAAACATAAATAACAAAATACTAATAATATCGATGACTAATAATATTTAATTGTGGCTACAAATGTGTATTTTAACACCTATTTAAATATTACATAAAATCTAATAAACAGACTTACAACTGAAGGGGTAGAATCAGTTGACGTTGATAATTATTCAAACTGATTCGATGATATGGCACCCTTGGATTGCAAACAGTAGCTTATTTTGGACCCTTAGTCTCTTTTATGGTGTGTTCTCAAAAAAGTTCTTGAATTGTAGTACATTAAATCTCTTGATGATCGTAAAGGACTTGGACCATGCACAACATGACTCGAAGTCTCCTTGTTATGCAATCAAGTGTTATAAACCTAATATTATTCTTGTGGGTTGGTAGCCAAAAACTTGTTAGAATAGATGTTGCTCAAATTCACGCCCCTCAGTATGTTCTTTACTGATTTGTGGGGGACCTCAAAAATGATTGTAAATAGACAAAACTTTGAAATTCTGAGGCTGCAGATCAATTTGGTGGGCAAAATACCCTTGGGGAGATGGAAATTAATTGCATTTGGGCCCTAAAGCGATCCAAAATTAAATGGAGCGTCAAGCCGAATTAGAAACAGTTCAAGCCGGTTCAGTTGGGCTGGTCTAATTCGCTGATGTAGTCGGTCAATGCAATCAGCAATGCAGTCAAAGGGGTCAAAGTTATAGGAGGAAGCAATTCAATTGGGTTAAGGTGAGAGTTAATGGCCGGATCGGGTCTGTCAGAACATGTAGCAGGGGTTGGCAAAGGAGTGTGGTGCATGGGTGAGGCAGATACAAGATGGCTGGAGAAATCAGGCTGTCAAACGCGTGAAGTGCACGCATGCATAAAAATGGAGTGCTATCGGGAGCGTGGACTACATGTGCATTGAAACCTACCTGGAACGTGATCTGCACTTGCGCGCTTAGAAAGTAGAGACTGAGTTCGTTATAAGCACACAACACTTTTTCTGCTGACACCCCTTTGGATGCTGATTTCAATGTATGAACGTCTTCAAGAACACCCCCAAGCCTCTGGAAACTTGATTTTTCAAAGTTTTCTTCTGGAATTTCTTCAGGATCACTTATTTGCTTCCTTTTCAAATTATCACCAACACTTTCTTCACAATCAACACTTTTTCCTTTGTTGAAAAAATTAATTTTTGACACAGGACCACAACCAAGAGGAAAATCTCTGATTACTTGAACATGATACCTTACTTTGATTAATTTTGGTTTTGTTGAATTGGAAGACTCTCCAACATAATACCTATAACTTTTACATTCCTTTTCAACACAATTCACATACTCTAAACCTGAATTAAAATTGGAACTCTCTTAGGTGTTACCTTGCATAAAATATTCAACAATCCTACAAAATGGTTCTGATATCATTAGAGGATTTTGAGTATGGATTGAACACTACTGTTAAGCTGGTGGGTACACAAAGGGTACACTTGAGAGTTGCAGAAGTGTATTAGAATTGGATATCATGGAATTTGTATCTTAAGATATTTATAGAGGTTAAACAACCATATCAAATAGTCATTAGACACCAAGACACCCCTGTAGTAACTGCAATTAACCAACTACAGTTATACTACAAATTCTAACATATACCTTTTGTTGAAGAGACACATCCACCTATATGATATGGTACACCATATTTATGCATAGTGAACCCTTGTATGTCACCTACATAATATTAGATCACATACACTAACACTCATAGAACTTCCTGTAGCTGCTAGTTTGTCAACCGTAACTTTCATTTTTTCTTGTGTTCACTTATAGTCAATTGACCTGTCTTTGTGTTACGTATTTCAGTTGCAATATCCGATTTTTTGGCCTTAGACTGCGAGAAAATCAGTCTTTGTAATCCTGTCCATACTTCAAATAGAGTGGAGCAGTCTACAGACCCGAGGGTGCTCTCTGTCGTGGTTGATACTTGATAATAGCCTACCAAGAAGTGTTTGGTCTTGTTTTTATCAGATTAAGTATTCTGGATTGCCTTCATGGGCTTGTATAGTTGGATTTGGTGGTTCTCTTGAACCATCAATCAGGCTCTTTCAGCTGCCCTGAGAATAACCACCTTCTTGTAGGTTTATTAATTATATTCTTCTAGAACCAATATCGTGTCAGCTTCCGCATAGACTTCTAACATGTAATCTACATAGGAAATAATTTCCAGCTGCATTAGAATTCTTGCAGAATATCTTCTTCTCTAACACTGCATTTGAAGCTTAGATGTATAAACGACTCAAATATTGCTGGTTACAGTTGCCTCTTGATTGATAGGTTGTATGTGGGTATTTCAGAAGACAAGAAAGAAGATTTGAAGGGAGTGGTAAGGCCTTTTGTTCATAACTAAATGTCAAAGTTTGCTATTGATAAGCTGTGACTTCGAAGTGTTATATATATGTATATACATTTCAGGTCATGTAGCGAATGGATGTTTTTGTGGGACAAAAGAGAGCAAGTTGAACATATCTTCAGAGTCAACTTCATTGCTGATTGTTGAATATTCAACTACACCTTGTTGGTTACTGAAGCCAGTCTTTTATCTCTTATGTAACAACATTAATAGTGGAAATTGAATCCATAAAAATCATCTAAAATTTTCCTAATATTAAATATTTTATGTGAAACTTTAGTTTTGATATCATGTTAAATAGTAATTTCTTAAATTGGAAAAGTAATAATAAATATTTAATGATTCAATGACATCAAATATAATAGGAATAATAGCCTTTGAGATTTGATCCGGATAGCTTCCAAATTATTAGCAACTAATATGATCTCCGTTTGATCTTCATTTCAGTTTTTCCAATTAAACAAAATCATTTCACGATCGAATTTTAGTTTGATAATGAAATCAATAAAAGTAATTAAAACCATAGATTAAATAAAAGAATCAAATTAAATATATCATTCTGTAAAATGAATATGCATGTGCCCGAATCTTAAAAAAAAAAGTGAAAAAATATACATGTTGACGTTTATATATACATATATGCACCTCAAAGTCAAACCATTGACTATGCTGCGTTGACGATCTCTTTGGTAGGAGAAGGTGGCAACCGAGAACAAAAGCTTCTCAAGTGAGATTCATCCGAGTTTCTATCAGGATCACAACCTTCGTCAAAATTTAGGGCATAACTCATGGCATCATATCTGAAGTCTAAGGAGGTGGAGTGTCTTTTCCCATGGCGGAAATCCAAGGAGGTGGAGTGTCTTCTCCCATGTCTGCTTCCGCCTCCAACGCCGCCACCCCTGCCGATTTGAGAAATGAAGTGACGACACTTGTCTTTAAGTTCCATGACGTCGTGATGATGATGATGATGATGATGGGGTCTTTGAGTTCCATGATGTCGTGATGGTGAAGTTCGGAGGAGTTTAGGTTTGGTGTCAGAATTAGCTATGGTTTCATGTTCTTGGTTACGTTCTTTGTATGTGAAGCATGAGGGGGTAAGGGAGGATTTGAGTTTCTGCCTTAAAGATGATGGAGAGGTTGACTCTTCTTGCTCCATAATCATCCACCTCTAAACAACTCAAAAGAATTATGCGCAAAGAATTATGTACAATCAAGAGAGAAATTTAGCATTTTTTTGGATTTTGCGTTTGTATATGAATATTATATAGTTACATAGATGTTGAGATTGGAAGGTTGCGGAGAAAGTGGAGGAGATGGAGGTTGAGAGTCAAGAATGTGTGTGAGAGAGCGGATTCTAGGGGATGTTGTAGTTTATTTTTGGTAATTTTTATGATGAAAATTAGTTGTGTATTTTTTTCCCATATATTAATGGAGTTTGCGAACGAACCAGCACGTACTATTCCGATAAATTTTAATGTTTTTTTAAAACTTTAATAACGAGTTTGATTACAAATAAAAGAAAGAAAGAAAAATATTTAGATTTTATCCTAAAAATTCTTCTGATATAATAAAACAAAAGATTCAAGAGTTATAGATGCACCGAAAAATATATAAATTGTTATGGTCATAACAGAATTGAGCTTTAATTAAACCTAACACAGTAAGTCCATTACTGAAGCCTATTATTTGGGCCTATTATCTGGGTCTCACAATGACTCCTCCTAATGCCTATATAAACCCTCCAGATTTTTACTTAAGGTATGCACATTTTTCTAAACTCTTTCTCTCTCTAAATTTCCTTTGCTTTTGAGAGCTTTTCTCTCTAGGAAATTCTATTAGAAAATTCTGGTATGTCGGAAACTGACTTGAGTATTGGAGGGTTTTCACTGGCACCACCGTCAGCATCCTTGACTGTTTTCTTTGTTCTCGGGGTTGGATCCGACGTACAACTCAAGCTTCAACCCGCTTTCCGATTGTCTGAAAATTGTGCATCAACAGTTGGCGCCGTTTATGGGAAAGACAATCTAAGCCTCCTTAGTTGTTACTCCCATCCAAACATAATCACACACATTATGAGTCACGCATCCCAACACTCAATCTCCCAAGAGGTTGACAAAGAAATCGAGGTAGAAGCCCCTCCCCGATGCTGAAGGGTAGTTGATGCTGGAAGAGCTTTAGTAATATCCTCTGGGATGGCCCTTAACCCCAAGCAACCCCGCCTTCCACCTAGGAGACCGAAGAAAGGCAAGACGAGTCGATTGATTACCATGGAGCACACCATGCGGAATTTTGTTGAGCAAATGAACCGTATGGTGACCATGTCTAATCAAGCTTTTGGACAGAGTACTTAACAGGCTGGAAATGCTGCTGGAAACTCCCCAAGGAATGCTATGATAGTAGCTAATGTCCCAGCTGATGTCCGTGAACATATTGACCTGGTCGCCCAGACCACTGGATTACCTCTCCAGTAGGTCATTCATCCAAATCTTTCCCATCCTATTGTTTAGGGAGGAGATGGTTGCCCAAAGATCCCCCCTCCTCCCTTTCTCATATATGAACAACGATTGGCAGCAGTAGACCTTCGTCACTCTTTAAACAGAAAGCGTCATACAAGTGTCGAGCAAGGACCAAAAGGAAGTAATGTTGATTAGCCAGCCTATTCTTATCATGGTCCTTACGCTCCATAGGGCAACTTCCAGTCAAAAAGAAATCGCCCCAACTCACCACCTAGAAGTAAGGATCATCACCCAGATATTATTCCAATAGATGTCTCAGAAGAGGAAACATCAGCTAATCATTATGTGGAATTCAAGTGATAAATGGATGAAAAAATTCATAAACTGGAGAAGTTGATTAAGCGTTCAGGAGGAGAAGAGGATGGTCATCCACAATCGGAGTCACCTTTTGCTGAAGATATTCTTACGGAAAGATACCCGTATGAATTTCGGATGCCACAACTTGAGCTTTACCAAGGGACAACTGACCCCCGAGAGCATGATGCGTTCGAAACTAGCAAGTATACTATCGCACAAGTAATAAAGTGATAAGTAAGATATCGTTCCCACGAGGATTGATTCTAATTGAATTTGTTATTTCCAGCAACAATAAACTAAACAGGGGGGGATTTTTGTTGAATGCTTTACTAAATGAAATACGAATGCAAGTAAAGAATAAAAAACAGAAAGTAAATTTGAATGAAAAATCAATGGGAGAAAGCTGGTTAAGGGATCCTTCTCTACCACAAGAGATGGATTTGTGAATTAATTGTAGAATTGTCATCTAATTACAGCATTGAAGTTATCAACCGTAGATAATAACAAGCTCTATTACCCCAATCTTTCCTTACTTTGTTGTTAAATAAACAAGCTCTTTATTTAATCTCTATCCATTAAACAACCTAGAACAAGCTCTCTGAGTTTAATTCAATGGATGCATTATGATAAGAAAGATAGGTTGATCTAAGCAATAAACACACAAGCTCGGATTATTTAACTTAGGTTATATTCTCCAATTGTGATCTCTGATCACAATTTTGCTACTAATGATTAGAAATTCAAGACAATTACGGATCAAGATTTCTAGTCTAGCAATAAATCACAACCAGATTATATTCAGTTGGCCACTCAAATACAATCAGCAAGCAATCATAAGCATTAAATATGGGAGAATACAAGCAACTTCAATTAGAGAATTGGATAACAATTCCTTACACAATCAACTTACAAAAACCATATCAGGGGCTTTGAAATCACCCTCAACCAATTCAGATTCAGTTACACATGTTTAAGAACGTGGTAAATACAATACAACATGGAGACATTCCAGAAAATGAAAGGGAAGGGAAAAACTTAGCAAATTTGATATTATTCTCTTTGGATTGTAGTTCTTCCTCTTTCCAAGCTTCCTTTCTCCTTCAAGAACTCCAAGAGATGAAAGAATTCCAGAGCTGCAGCCTCCTCCACGTTCTCCCCTCTTCAAGTTCAAAATAAAACCCTAAAGTGTGTTTAAATACTCTGCTACAGTGACTTGCTACAGTGCCCCGTATTATACATGCTACAGTGACTTGTGGAATTATATTGCTATACATCTCACACTGTTTTGATTACAACTTTTGGTGCACTGAATGGATTTACAAACCGTAAATTTCTCCAGAAAATAGACTTCGAGAGATTTCCAACGGTATATAACATGTCATCGGGTTCATTGTATATCAATACAATTAAATCCGAGAAGATCACTGACTAGCAGAGGTGAAAATGAGGGGTTTTACTCCATTTTTGTGCAAGTTGCTCCAAAACTCCTACAAACATCAAAACCACACAAAAACATAAAAATACAAAGGAATATATCAAAGAAACATGGACGAATTGATATGAAAATGATATATAAATAGACACTTATCAAATTCCCCCACACTTAACTTTGCTAGTCCTCGAGCAACTACGACAATATGAAATAAAACTAAACCGAAACAGAATCAACAAAAAATTAAAACACACAAATGCTTCATCTTGCAAATAGGCCTCAAAGATTGTACTTAAATTATAACCACTATGAATACTCGGTTCGCATAATGAACATATCATTATGACAATCACAGGAATTTTTTTCTCATCACAAATATAGTTTCGCTTCACTTTAAATTCCTCAAATGGTGTGTGTGTAGAAGCCATATCTCACCTAATCACTTGTAAACACACAGAGTAATGTGAGATTTATGCATAAAAATAATCATATTTAATAATTGAAGATGTGGTGTAAAATGAACCCATAGGCTGCTTTCAAGTCCTCTCCACTAATGTAGACATGCCACACCAAGGATCAGATAGGTACTTTATTAAAGCTTGTAACGTTTTGGCTTGGGTGAAGTAAGGATAACGGATAATAATTAGGCTCATAATCACCCACAACACTAAAATCATTCAATAATTATGTGGAGCTCAGCCCATGACATAAAAATTCAATATCTTATTCAATCAAATGCTCCCAAACTTATTCAGAACACTCGAACTCTCTTTTTTTTCTTTTTTTTTCTTTTTTTCTTTTTTTTTTTTACAGAAAACAAAAGAAAACTACACCCCCAAACTTTGTTGTTTCATTCTTTTTAAGAACACCCAAGGGTATAGAACTCTTTTTCTTTTCTTTTTCTTTTCTTTTTTTTTTTTAACTGCAATTCCACTCCCCCACACTTAAACAATACATTGTCCTCAATGTTTTAGTACGTGGAAGATAAGTACAGATTTTTTTTCTCTTTTTTTTTTTTTAACAAACATAATAAAACTCACTTGCATTGCGCATGGCATAATCCAACCTCCTCTAACTTCCCAAAACCAGAACATAGCTCAAAATGTAATTGCGAATGATTTACATGCTCATAGGTAAGGGATAAACTGTTTGGAACAAATTCAATTGAGATTAGGAAATCTTTTAGTGAGTTAACAAAGAAAAACGGTTTACAGAGGCTCAAAGGGGTAACTAGGGATCAATTTTAGTCAAGGTTGGCTCTTAAGGCTCAAACGGTCCAAAGATGGCCTAAATCATTTCCCTAATGTTTGCACAGTCTAGGATTTCGCCTCAAGTGACCATCAAACAAGTTCTAGAATTCATTGAAATCTGAAGAAACACTTAAATTCCATAAACTTTCTCTAGGTAAACAAATAACTCAGTGATAATAGCTCAGTGCTCAATGTTGCGCAAGGAATCAAAAACAAAGTGAAAACCAATAAACATTTCAAGCACACAGATCCATGCATCATTTATCATTTTCCAAGAGTTATTCTTAATTCAATCATTATCTTTCATCGACCCACAAAATGCAAGAAAAGAGGTACGTGGCGTTGTTACACCTGAGTCAAGATTGTATATTTCAACAATCCTTAGGACCAGTAGCCCGCAGACGTAAGGGTTCCAGCCTATATACCTTTATTATGAAAGAACAAAACAAGAAACAAGACACGTCAAACAACATGAATAAACAAACTACAGATTTATTTAGAGAGAATGCGTTTCAAGGGTGAAAGAAACCCCATATTCTGCCATTCTCAAGTTTTTCCACAATTTTTTTTGTTTTTAAATCAAAACTGATAAAGTAAAAACACATAACAACTCTAAATTACGCAAAACTAAACTCACTCATAAAATAACTAAGTTCAACAAGTCAGCAAACAAAAACAAGTTAGTTAGAATGGGTCTAAAAAGTTTAGAAGTTAGCCTCCTTATTCAGCCATTATGGATTGAAGAGATCCAGAATGCGTTTCAAGAGGAATTGAACTTTTTTAAGCCACCACTCTAAAAACCGAGATTAGAAAATATTACCTGGGACGAAAGAAATAACCTGAAAAAGCTCAAAAAAAACGACATGAAAAATCTCAAATAAACACACTAAAAAGAAAGCAAACAAAAACGAAGCAAACCAACGAATAGAGATTACAGATGGAGGGTTAAATCCAGTTGATGCCTTTTGTTGCCTTCTCCAAACCAATTTATCCGAGCCATTGTTGGATCAGGTGAATAGACGAATTCTTGTAGTTTGTCAATTAACTCTCCTGCAGTTGAAGCTGTAACCAGCATTTGCCTTGCTGACGGTGAGATGAAATTTATTTCTACAACTTGATCAAGAAAGGACAACAAACCATCAAAAAAATTATTAACATTTAACAAACCA
The DNA here is from genome assembly GCA_013180625.2 of Boswellia sacra. Lineage (NCBI taxonomy): Eukaryota > Viridiplantae > Streptophyta > Magnoliopsida > Sapindales > Burseraceae > Boswellia > Boswellia sacra. The sequence goes on along the minus strand of SNVD02012254.1, from coordinate 608,906 downwards.
ATGGGTTTCCGATGGATTTTTAGCTGTGCCCAAGAGGTGATTTGAAATATCTCCTCTAATGTACCATAACCACCCGGCAAAGCTATAAATGCATCGGACTTAACAACCATATGTGCAATTCGCTCATGCATACTAGAGACCTGTAACTCTTCCCCGATTGTGTTGCCTACGATATCTCGTACAGCTAATGGTTTAGGGATAATGCCGAGAACTTTGCTCCCTCCTAGGGATGCAGCTGTTGACACACACCCCATTAACCCAAGACTACCCCCTCCATAAATCAAATTAATACCCCTCGCAGCTAATGTCTACCAAGATCAAGAGCTGCTGTGGTAAACTCTCCATCTTTACCAAATTGCGATCCACAAAATACACATATATTTTGGAATTGTCGAATTGGTGCTTTTTCTCCATTTCTAAAAGTGCTCTAAACTTGTGTAAGACAATGATGCAGGTTAGGTATTATGCAATTAAAGTGCAAGACAGGTTTATAAAATGACATTTCAAAATATGCAGCATGGATATATACACACGTAAAACTCTCAAATTTGACACATGGGGACATAATTTCGGTGGGAGTTGCTCGATGCAGATTTATCGCCCCAAGATTTGAAAAAATGAGATATGCTTTCGGCGAGGTTTGACAAAACCTACACACTTGTCTCCCACGTGAAGCATGGAAAATGGAGATACACTTTCGGCGGGGGTTGACAAAACCCCCACACTTGTCTCCCACGTGAAGCATAAAAAATAGAGATACACTTTCGGTGGAGGTTGACAAAACCTCCACACTTGTCTCCCACGTGTACTTATGCCATAGGGTAGTCATATGGTTTGTCAAAAAGAAAACTTGAAATTAAAACAAACAAAATCAACAAACAACAACAACACAAAAACAACATTGATAATCAGATCAAACGAAACAAGAAAAAAAATTCGACAACAACAACACACATTCAAATATACAAGTAGTTGTGATTGTGGCTCACATCTTCCTCTGGTTTTACGTCCAGTAACGGCTGAAACGCCTTCTATGAGTCGGGGATTTGCTTCCCATCCAGTTTTCTTATAAACTGGCAAACAGGGTCGTTTTTAGTCAGATTCCCTAGACTATAACACTGCAATTCATCACGAAATTGTGTCCATAGATTAAGCAATTCACGCTGAACAAGTCCACAAGAATGTGACTCGAGAGTTAACAAAACATTATCCAGCGACTCATTACTCAAACCATTCTTAATAAATGAAAGTTTATCTTCTCTATTCCTGGACGCAAAACCTAATGAACGACAAGTCTGGTTACAATTCCATCTAGCACATTTATAACATACTTGTAACCTTTTCGCTCTTCGCCTCTTGGCGTAGTAGCTCTTTCCTAGACCAGGCATGTATTTTGCGAGATTAATGTCCGGCTCACCGGACAATCTCACCTTGGCTTCGATAAGCCATTGGATATCAGCAGGCACATTTAGGAGCATCAACGCCCAAAGTCTAGTCATCCGTACTTTATAAATTTTAAACACAGCATTTTGAGGAAGTGAAGGAAAATATTTACGAAGGTTCGATAGAAAGATATCGGCATCCATTGAAGAGAAGAAAAGGAGAGATATTACCGATAATGCGATTGAGTTTGTTCTCCCAGATATGCACGATTCGAACCTTCGAGCAATGACTTCAAGCTCCCGTTTGGATGTTTCTCAAGCTGCTGCACAAATAATTCGAAGTACAGAAATAATCAAATTAAACAAAAGGAAGGAAAAGAAAAGAGCAGAAACGAAACTAAAGACACGTAAAAGAGATAACAACACGATAGCAAACAAAAGTAAAAAACAAGTAAAAAAATATAAAAACAAATAAGACAGATGGCAAAGAGAGATAAAACCTGTCAATTTGATGGTCTATACGAAAGGAATCTCCTTGAGACACAAAAATCGATCATTATTACCTCATTTTATTTTTCTTTTCTTCTTTTTTTTTATTTTTCAAAAACATTTGGTTGCCTCCCAATAAGCGCTTGGTTTAACGTCCTCAGCCCGACTTTGGTTCCATCATGGAAGGGTCCAATCTCCGCTGTACTTCTCTAGTGGGCTTGGATCCTTTTTCCAACAAGAATTGGTGCATGCATATGGCTGGGCCTTGGATGTTAGCAATCGTCCACCTAATAGCTGTTTTGTGGTCTGTAAGTATTTGGACGAGTTTCTCTTCTTGTATTCGTGCAAGGCCCATTTCTATTATAATTGGCAAAGGATCATTCTCACTCCATAATCCATGCCTCAAATGATCTGGAAGAAGCTTAAGCTCCAAGGCAGGGGCTGTCATCACAGAATAAAGAATTTTCTCATTAGACAAAGAAAATTGAATGTACAAAACATCATACCTATGTGTGGTTATTGCTATGGTCTCATCTAAGCTTGCCACAACTTCCTCCATTTCTTTGGACACTTGTATCAAAATTCCTGACACATTGGAATTTTCTGTCCCTATATGCTCACTAATAGCTACATCCCATCCATTCTTGCGAGTTAACTCAAAATATTGTTGTGGCAAAGAATCAACAACGTCAACTGCAAAAACAGAATGTAAGTCACTGGAGTACCTCATTGCCTCAAACATATTGAAACATATCACCTTGCCATCAAACTCTATGATGAGAGTGCCATCATGAACATCAATCTTGGTTCTAACAGTTTTCGAGAATGGTCTTCCTAAAAGAATCGGAGTTGGATTAGGAGATGTCTCATCCTCTATTTCAAGGACATAGAAGTTTGCTGGGAAAACCAATTGATTCACCTGCACAAGCACATCTTCCATAACTCTTTTGGGATATGCATTAAAATGATCAGCGAGTTGAATGGTAATACCAGTTTTCGTAAAAAGTCCAAGATTTAAGGAAGCATAAATAGAATATGGCATGACATTAATAGATGCTTCTAAATCTAACATAGCTCTTTCAAACTTGGTTTTACCAATGGTGCATGGAATGGTGATCGTACCTGGATTATTGCATTTCGGAGGAATTTTCCTTTGTAATACAGCTGAAACATCTTCCCCCACACTTACTTTCTCATTTCTTTTTAACTTTCTTTTGCTGGTGCATAACTCCTTGAGACATTTTGTATAATGAGGTACTTGCTCGATAGCATCCAGAAGTGGTATATTTACCTCGATTTTGTGAGAAGTTTCCAGGATTTCTTGTTCTTGTTCCTCCTTCGATTTTGTAAATCTACTAGGAAAAAGTGGAGGAGAAACATATGAAGGAATGGGAGTTATAGGATTTACCTGAGAAGTCAGTGTTTTGTTCATGGTGGAAGTGGTATCATCTTCTTCATCAATTTGTGATTTCTTAGGTAGGACATCTAATTGCTCTTCATTTTGCAAAGTTACCGCACAAGAATTCTCTCTTGCATTGATCACCGTTTGACAAGATAATTCTTCTGAGCCTTGGCCCTCGAATTTGCTCATGCTAGTGGCCAATTGTCCCATTTGATTTGCCAGGTTTTGGATACTTGCCCCAGTTTCCTGCTGGAATTGCATTGTGTTAGTGGCAAGTTCATTAACAATATCCTGGAGTGACATACCTGAGTTTTCTGGAGCTGGTTGTGGTGCTGGTTGTGGCATTGGTGGTGGTTGCATTTGAAATGGTTGCTGCACTCTAGGTTGATTAAAACCTTGTGGCCGATTTGGTATGGCATTTGGGGCGATTGGTTGATGATTCCAGTAATTAAAATTAGGGTGATCTCCCCATCCGGCATTATAAGTATTAGAGAAGGGATCATACCATTGCCTTGGTTGTCCTGGAAATCCACCCATGGTATTGGCTCGTTCCATATATTCTTCTTGTAAAGTTGGATACATGTCCATTGGATGCTCCATGGTAGAATATACCCCATATGCATAAGGTTTCTACATATGTCCTACAGCCATGTTTTCCACAAGAGAGGTTAGCTCAGAAAGTTGTTGTTCAATGTTCGGAGTGCTTACCTCATTTACTCTCCATGGTACTTGTGGCTCAAATCCGCTACTGAATTGATTGAAGTTTACTGCCATGTTGTCTAAACACAAACAATCAGAAAAGAAAAACAAAGAAAATATGAATCAACAAAGAAAACAAAATAACAAATCGATTAGAAAATCAATCCCCGCCAACGGCGCCAAAAACTTGATGCGTTCGAAACTAGCAAGTATACTAGTCGCACAAGTAATAAAGTGATAAGTAAGATATCGTTCCCACGAGGATTGATTCTAATTGAATTTGTTATTTCCAGCAACAATAAACTAAACAGGGGGGGATTTTTGTTGAATGCTTTACTAAATGAAATAAGAATGCAAGTAAAGAATAACAAAACAGAAAGTAAATTTGAATGAAAAATCAATGGAAGAAAGCTGGTTAAGGGATCCTTCTCTACCACAAGATATGGATTTGCGAATTAATTGTAGAATTGTCATCTAATTACAGCATTGAAGTTATCAACCGTAGATAATAACAAGCTCTATTACCCCAATCTTTCCTTACTTTGTTGTTAAATAAAACAAGCTCTTTATTTAATCTCTATCCATTAAACAACCTAGAACAAGCTCTCTGAGTTTAATTCAATGGATGCATTATGATAAGAAAGATAGGTTGATCTAAGCAATAAACACACAAGCTCGGATTATTTAACTTAGGTTATATTCTCCAATTGTAATCTCTGATCACAATTTTGCTACTAATGATTAGAAATTCAAGACAATTACGGATCAAGATTTCTAGTCTAGCAATAAATCACAACCAGATTATATTCAGTTGGCCACTCAAATACAATCAGCAAGCAATCATAAGCATTAAATATGGGAGAATACAAGCAACTTCAATTAGAGAATTGGATAACAATTCCTTACACAATCAACTTACAAAAACCATATCAGGGGCTTTGAAATCACCCTCAACCAATTCAGATTCAGTTACACATGTTTAAGAATGTGGTAAATACAATACAACATGGAGACATTCCAGAAAATGAAAGGGAAGGGAAAAACTTAGCAAATTTGATATTATTCTCTTTGGATTGTAGTTCTTCCTCTTTCCAAGCTTCCTTTCTCCTTCAAGAACTCCAAGAGATGAAAGAATTCCAGAGCTGCAGCCTCCACCACGTTCTCCCCTCTTCAAGTTATGAAAATAAAACCCTAAAATGTGTTTAAATACTCTGCTACAGTGTCCCGTATTATACATGCTACAGTGACTTGTGGAATTATATTTCTATACATCTCACACTGTTTTGATTACAACTTTTGGTACACTGAATGGATTTATAAACCGTAAATTTCTCCAGAAAATAGACTTCGAGAGCTTTCCAACGGTATATAACATGTCATCGGGTTCATTGTATATCAATACAATTAAATCCGAGAAGATCACTGACTAGCAGAGGTGAAAATGAAGGGTTTTACTCCATTTTTGTGCAAGTTGCTCCAAAACTCCTACAAACATCAAAACCACACAAAAACATAAAAATACCAAGGAATATAGCAAAGAAACATGGACGAATTGATATAAAAGTAATACATAAATAGACACCTATCAGAGCATTTAAACTCTTTTGTTTCTCATATGGAGATACAAGGGGTCTCAAGGGGAATAATGTGTAGAACTTTCTCTCTTATCCTTGGGGTATTAGCTAAGCAATGGTATAGGAGGTTACCAGCCTCATCCATCTCTAGCTTTGATGAGCTTGCTCGTAGTTTTCTCACACACTTTAGTAATATGAAAACAAGAAGTCGACCGGTACAGAGCCTTCTTTCAATCAAGCAGGGTCGTAATGAATTGCTTCGTGCATTTATGGATAGGTACCAGTGGGAGGTTGCTCGAGTGGATCAATTTAATGATGGTTATGCTATACAAGGTTTGGTCCTAGGAATCAAAAGGGAGCTCCCTCTAGCATGGGAATTCTCTATTAACCTCCCACGCACATACTAAGAAGCATTGGCAAGGATTTCTAGCCATGTCGATACGGAGGAAATTTATCAAGCAAATTACCCTGGGCAGACTTCGGTGATGCCTAATTCCTCACATACAGATGGACAGCCATGTGACAATAACAGGAGATAACATCGCGATAGAAATCGAAGGTCAACCTCGGACCAATACTCCGTATAAGATACATTTAGAAATGATCGTCTCTTGTTGCAAGGGTCATCCACCCAACCCCGCCAAGAGCATCATGATCGACCCTAGGAGGAGCATCGTACTTTCACATTACTTAACATGCCATAGTAAGATATCTTAAAAGAAATCAAAGATAAGGGACTACTGAAATAACCTGCCCCTTTATGATCGAATCCAAGAGCAAGAGATAAGAGAAAGTTTTGTCATTTCCATTAGGCTCATGGTCATAACATTGCAGATTGCTTTGAACTGAGGAAACAAATTAAGGGTCTTATCAAGGATGGCCAACTACAAGAATACATTTATCACGCCAAGCCCGCGCCCCGTTACCCCTCCCCCCTGCGGAACCATCTAGCAAGAATGACAAAGGGAAAGAACCATTAGAATAAGTAGCCTTGATTTTTGGGGGAATAATGGCTGGTCCAATTGCCCAGGCCCGAAGGCACCTGGCTAGGTAGGCAAGATATGACCTCCCTCGCCATGAGGTCAACTTGACGACTTCTTCTACTAATCTTAGGGATCATAACGTTATCTCTTTTTCATCTCAAGATGCTTAGGGCATCCATCATCCTCATTGTGATGTCTTGGTCCTCATAGTAATTGTGGCCAATAAAAGGTTAAAAAGAGTCTTGATTGACAACGGGAGCTCAGTTGACATAATATCATTGGATGCATTTGATCGACTAGGTTTTAATCGTAGAGATATGAGAGGCATCCAAAATTTTCTAATGGGATTTGCTGGAGGAATGGTTATTCTTGAAGGAGTAATTTCGTTACTTGTGACCTTGGGGGAAGGCTTCTTACAGCAACCAAGATGGTAAGTTTTCTCATGGTAGATCATCCAGGTGTTTTTAATGCCATTCTTGGACAGCCATCACTTTACGACTTCAAAGTAGTAATGGGTGTCTATCATCATATCTTGAAGTTTCCAACACCTTCAGGGATAGGAGAAGTTAGAGGTGAACAACGAACCTCTCAAGAATGCTACAACATGGCTTTCAAAGAAAAGGCGCATAAGCTAATGATGATTTGAGGAGAACCTTCCAAGGGATTGAAAAGTTTGGATCCACGAGACCTTATGAAAGGGAAGCTACAGTTCCAATGGAAGGAATGGATGATGTCTTTATTTGTTTGGATGATGTCTTTATTTGTTTGGATAATCCAGAAAAGACGGTGAAGGTAGGTAAAAGTCTTCCTACACCAATCAAAGACAGATTGATTGGCTTTCTTCGAGAATATAATGATGTTTTTGCATGGTCTAATGAAGACATGCCAGGCATAGACCCAAGTATAGCTGTTCATTGCCTTAGTGTCAATCCTGAAGCTCAACCCATTCGACAATAGAGGAGGTACCAAGCCCCGTAACATTCATAGGTGATTGCCTTGGAAGTAGAAAAGCTCTTGACAAGTGGAATCATTCGAGAGGTAAACTACCCTGAGTGGCTCTCCAATGTAGTATTGGTGAAAAAAGCCAATAGAAAATGGCGCGTTTGCATTGACTTCAAAGATTTGAAGAAGTACTGCCCAAAAGATAGCTTTCCATTGCCTAGGATAGACCAACTAGTTGATGGCACGGTTGGCCACCAATTGTTGAGCTTCATGGATGCTTACTCTAGTTATAACCAGATTCCAATGTACTTGAAAGATGAGGAAAAAACAGCTTTCATCATAGATAGAGGGTTGTACTGTTATCGAATGATGCCTTTTGGATAGAAAAATGCTGGAGCAACCTATCAACGGTTAGTGAACTCCATGTTCGCTCCTCTCCTAGGAAAGACCATGGAAGTTTATGTGGATGATATGCTTACCAAGAGTATGGATGCCAAATCCCATGTAGACGACCTCCTAACAACTTTTGACATTCTCCGAAAACACAATATGAAGTTGAATCCCACCAAATGTGCTTTTGGGTTGTCCTCTGGAAAGTTTTTAGGATTTATTATCAGCCAAAGGGGAATAGAGGTCAATCTTGAGAAAATCTAAGCACTTCTATATCTTGAGTCTCCCAAAACACCAAAAGATATACAAGTTCTCACTAGACGAGTTGCCACCTTAAATCGCTTCATTTCTAGGGCGACTGACAAATGTCACCCTTTCTTTGAAGCTTTAAGGAAGTGCAAGCAGTTTGAATGGACAAATGAGTGTGAGAATGCTTTCCTACAACTTAAGACGTACTTAGGTTCTCCTCGTCTCCTCTCCAAACCAATTATAGAGGAATCACACTTTCTCTATCTAACAGTCTCTGCATATGTAGTTAGTGCAGCTCTTATCCATGAGGATTAGGGAATCCAGAGGCCAATCTGTTATGTGAGTAAGGCTTTAACAGATGTTGAAGGTTGGTACCCTCCTATGGAGAAGCTTGCTTCCGCCCTAGTTGTTGCTGCACGAAAGCTTCACCCATATTTTCAAGCACACACCGTTATGGTGCCAATTGACCATCCTTTACGATAGGTCCTCTATTGTCCAGAGCTTTTTGGAAGACTCATCAAGTGGTCCATTGAGTTAGGAGAGTTTGACATACATTATATTGCAAGACCATCTATCAAAGGACAAGCAGTCATTGACTTCATTGCAGAGTTTTCAGGCAGTGAAATTGAGGAGGATGAAGAGACTATGAAATCAAATGATCAACCAATGCCAATAGAAATGGATCCACAGAAGGCATGGGTCTTGTTCATCGATGGGTCATCTAATAAGATTGGTAGCGGAGCTGGCTTGATTTTTCAACCCTAGATGGGGTAGAAGTTATTGTGGCTTTACATTTTAATTTTAAAGCGACCAATAATGTTGTAGGTTATGAAGCTCTCCTTGGAGGACTTAGGTTGGCAGTTGCTCTTGGAGTTGAAGAGATTACCATCCATAGCGATTCCCAATTAGTGGTTAACCAAATCCGTGGAGATTATCAAGCAAAAGGCTCCACCATGATGGCTTACTTAGAGAGAGTTAACTTCTTTCTTCACAGTTTTAAAGGTTTTGACATCATAAGAGTCTCAAGGTTAGCGAATTCAAAGGCTGATAGTTTAGCAAGAATTGCCTATAGGGTAGACCCTTTTTTACCAACTGTCTCTCACCTGGTCATCCTGGAGTCTCCCAGTATATCAAAGTATGAACTTTCACCAGAAATAACAATGGCTACAAATGGTATCCTGTGCGGGATGGACCCTATCATTAAATTCCTAGAGACAGGGGAACTTCTAGCCAATCGAAATGAGGCAATCAAGGTATGAGGGAGAGCATCAAGATACACTATGATTAATGGAGTTCTCTACAAAAGAGGTTCAACCTTCCTCTTTTAAAATGTCTTCCCATAAAAGAAGCTAATTATGTCCTTAGAGAAATCCGTGAAGGAATATGTGGTAACTATTCTGGTGGTCGATCTCTAGCTTATAAACATATCAGGCAAGAATACTATTGGCCAACCATGAAAAATGATGCTAAGGCATTTTTAGCTAAGTGCGACAAGTGCAAAAAATGTGCCAATATTCCAAGGAAAGCTCTTGAGAACATGAAGCCGATGGTGGCCTCATGGCCATTTACCTAATGGGGACTAGACCTTATTGGACCTCTTCCAATGGGCAAAGGACATGTTAAATATACTATTGTTGCTATTGATTATTTCACTAAGTGGGTAGAAGCTGAACCCCTTGCATCAATTACTGAAAAGAAGACCACAGACTTTGTAAAGAGGTCAATTGTCTATAGGTTTGGTATCTCTCACACTGTCATTACAGACAATGGCAAACAATTTGATAACTCAAACTTTAGAAACTTCTGTAAGGAGTTGAACATCTCTTTATGCTTTTCCTTTCCAGCTCACCCTCAAGCAGACGGTCAAGTGGAGGCTATTAATAAAACTATTAAACACCTCTTCAAGACTAATTTAGATGCTAAGAAAGGTGCATGGCCAAAAGAACTTCCACAAGTACTTTGGGCATACCGAACCACTACCCATACAACAATAGGGGCAACCCTATACTCTTTGGCATTTGGCTTAGAAGCGGTCGTTCCCGTTGAGATTGGTCTTCCATCATCTCATACTGAAGGATATAGTGAAGAACTTAATCATGAAGCCCTTCAACTCAATTTGGATCTTCTTAAGGAGGAAAGAGATCTCACTATATAAAAGTTGCTGCTTACCAAGAGAGGGTTGCCTGACATTTTAACTCTAAGGTTAAGCGCCAATCCTTCCAGGAGGGAGATCTTGTTTTGAGATAAGTACTATAAAATACTCGAGATCCCACTGATGGAGCATTGGGGCCTAACTAGGAGGGTCCTTATCGAGTCAAAGCAGTCATCGAACCAGGCACCTACAGACTGGTCACCATGGATGGGAGGTTGCTTCGTCATCCATGAAATATTGAACACTTAAAGAAGTATTATCCATAATTTCTTTATATATGTGATAACTCCTTCTAGGGACTTATGCATGTGTAATAACTCCCATAGGGAGACCTATAAAGAGATTATCAATAAAGTATTCAATTTATCATATTATAATTTGTTCATCCTTAAAGTTCATTTACGATCAAGTTACAAGCATGCGTAGAAGATCAAAGGAGCAAAAGAGTATAACACTAGGAAAAGTTTCAAGAGTTCTTATTATTTCAAAATTGGCAGAAGATTGCCACCTATATAATCCAAGTAAGGTCAAATCATCACCTATATTATTAAACTAAAAACAAAAACAATGAAAGATAAAGTCAAGGCTCAGAAAACCACCTTAATATGATTATTCCATATAGATAAGCATCTACTTAGTTGAAAGAACTCCGACTACTTCTAAGAAGTGGCCCTATCATCTCCCTCTTCATGTGAAGATGAAGAGGTAGATTCTCCTTGACGAAGAGGTAGATTCTCCTTGCTTGGCTTTCCACGCTGCTATATCCAATGTTGACTCATAATCCTCATCTTTTAGTATGAATCGGTGGAATTGTTAAGGATCTGAGTTCGCTGTCGGGATAGACTCTACCACCAAGTTTAACTCTTCAGCTATAGGAGACTGATCAATCTCTAGATAACGATCATGGAACCATTTACACACCATTAACCCCATCAATATAAGAATGTTCCATTGCTTGTTGGTAAATACGACCCCTACGGAAGCGAGCAATTACCTTCTCAGTCCTACTCTACTCGGTAACAGTCCTCTCATGAAGTTCTCGACTGAGATCATTTGCCCTTTTATGTTGAATAGCTACCAACTTCTTGGCTTCGGATAAGTCCACTTTCATTTTGCCCATCTGTTGTTTCAGCTCTGCCATCTTTCTCTCTATTTCAGTTAAATTGTCAAGGCAGACTTGATGTTTCCCCTTCCAATCAAAAACCTCAAAAGTGAAATGATTGACCTCATTTAAAAGGTCGATGTTAGTAGACTCTCCTTGAGCTAAGGGTCCTGTCACCTACAAAAATAAAGACGTAGAGAGGAAAATAGATGAGGCATGTCTTTTAAAAGGTTAAAAGAAAAAATTTAGGATCGAACCTGAAGTATTATGCTAATCCCGATAGCTATTGCATCAAAATATGTAAGTTTTACACTCTCAGAAAAGACGTTGGTAGGCATGAAATGTACAACACTTTGAGATAATTCACGAAGGTAGTCTCCACATGTCAAGCCATTTTGAAAACTTGCACTATCAAAGGTAAAACGCCTAGGTAGCTGAGAGGTTGGGGGCAACTAGCTTCCAGTGGGCTTTGAGACTGTTACTTTGACCATAGGCTGAATAGAGACAGACTTATCAGGCACATACTTCTCTATAGGATTTTTCTTACAATCACTAGCTTTCCTCTTTAAAGGTCCAGGAGTTGGAGGACTTCCACTCCGCTTCTTCTTAGAAAGACCAGGCCTGTCATTCGCAAAGGTCTAAGAGGTATCTTGGCTTCAAGCTGGGCAAACTGCTTCTTGTTAGGATGTAAAGGAAATAGGCCTGAACAGAGATAAGACTGTATATTAAATTAAATGAAGTAATATCAGAAAGCAATCATCAAGGTTACCTTCTGGGGGTATTGGAGGTGACAAGCCCAAGGCGGATCAGTTGCTCCTGATCAATGAGATCACTCATGTTCTTTGAATTAATGGTAGCTTGAGTACCTCTTGCAAGTCGCTTTTTTCTTTTTGAGATAAAATCAGGTGTTTGGTCCAAGGAGCTAAAAAAAAAAAAAGAGTCAGTTGATTAGAATTTTCATAATGAAAATAGAGATGGTATTGTTATACTGAGGTACCGTAAAAACCAAAACCCCTTCTGATCCTCAACTGCTCACCCTTTGGACGGGCACCATCTTGGTGCTTCCAACTGCCACCACACCAAAATTGTTTAAATTTCCATTCTTTCACATGGGAGGGAAAGCCAAAGAGCCGGTTAGGGTAATCCGTCTTCCCTTGTTAGGATATGTAATAATAACCTGTCTTCTCTCCGTTCGATGGGTGAATGGCAAAAATATACTTAACATGATTGGTGGTAGGATCACTCAGACCTGTGCTTCTGAACAAACTTTGAAATGCTATCAGAAGTCTCCATCCGTTCGCCGACAATTGGGTAGGGGCAATGCCCATAGCATCGAACATCTGTCAAACGTAATTATCAAATTAAATACACTCAGAGACCAGCTCTTAGTAATTCCAAGCTTAATCCAATGACACCTCGTGGTGGCTTGCTCCATTGGTCACCTTTTCTTGGAAGAAATAGGGTGACTGAATTTGGGATAAGGAAGTGGGCTTTATATATTTTTAATTGGTTACCCTGTAGTTGATTATCAATATAGTTAGCCTTCCACTAGTGTTCAACTTCAGGATCACTATCTGAGGTAGCAGAGGATGACCAGTCACTTTCCCTCTCAACATCTACCACATTGTGATTGACAGAATTATGCCCTAGCGATCTTGAACAAAAAAAGTTTTGATAAAGCTCGCGGTTAGTCGCAGGATCCTTGTTCCTCATTGACTGGGTTTGATGACTTGGTTCCCCTCGTACTACTGTAACAGTCTTAATTCTAGCCATCTGCACAATTAAAGAGGAATCGTTAGTCATCAAACCAAGTCTTCTAAGGAAGGAAGGAGATGAGAGAAAGGAAATGTCAAGGGACTACGTTGAAAGCTTTTTAAAATAGGCCTTGAAAAACTATTTTTCACCCGTGAAAAATATCAAGCTAGTCCTTGACCAAAAATATCAAGCTGGTCCCTGATCAAAAAAAAAAAAGCTACACGCGTAGCGAACTTTGAAAGTTTTTAGAAGTTTTAATATAACCCTTGAAGAGTTTCTTTTTGAGTTCATAAGATTTGGAATTCTACTAAAATACCCCTTCATTTTGAATTAAAATATGTAAGTGGGTGGACGTGCATGCTTGCCCTTCATTCCTTACATGCCCGCCCATTGACTGCTCGCCACTCACCCTTCGCATGCTCACTGCTCGCCTCTCGCATGCTCGCCCTTCGCCCCTTGTGTGCTCGCTTTTCTCTCCTTGCACGCTCAACGCTCACTATTTGACCCATTTTTCTCAATGCTCATCCAGCAGCTTTCCTTCTCATCTTCCTCACGCAGCGCACACGCTTTCACACTCTTTTAGCTGAAGAGACATGTTCTAGTGGCCTCTCCAATTGCTTCTTATTTTTCTAATCTCCCTTAGCCTCCCAATCGCACTCGAATGCAACTCCATTCACTCACGTCAAACGTGATATGCACAGTGGTGGGTCACCTTATTGCAGGTTTCTATATGATAAAAAATTTCTCCAACAAGTGGTTTAGCCACCAAGTACATCGAAGTGCTACTCTAATTTATTACACCAAGTGGTCGATTTCTCCTACATGTATGTGTGCATGCTTTCCTACTCAATTTTAAGTTCAAGCAAATTTCAAAAAGTTTTGCTTAGTGTGCTGCATATTATGTGCTACATGTTGTTCTATCTAGTGCAATCTATTTAAAATTTACTAGCTTGCTCATCCAGTTACGTTACACTTATGCATGCTTTCCTACTGATTCCGTTGCTTATCTACGTTCTTTCGATTATCAGTTCATGTTTAATGCCTTGAACTTGTTTTAAAATATGGGACATATATTTTCTACCATGGTAAGTTATTTTCAATCCGTTCACAAGTCCAATACGGTTGCTAGCATATTTGGTAATAATTAAATGTTGTTTGTCATCATTTTGTATGCCACTTCCAGCATGTTTTACGGGTCCATGCATTTATATGTTTAACTTTTATTTTGGCTCTCTTATTTTATTTGTTTATTGTGTGATCATTATGTTTGGTGGGTCAACATAAAGCCTCCTATCATATATCTTTTTGTTTAATGGAATCTTCACATGTTTATTACACCTAGTATTCATCATGACACATCATCTATATCTTCCTATATTATATTTTATAAACTTTATACTTTATGGCATATTATATGTTGCATGCTACATGCTTTTTTGTTTTTTTCGAACTTGGGTAAGTATATTTTAAGTGTTAATAGCCACTTTGGATTATATAGCTAGATGCCACTATGTTGCCGTAGTGGCCACATGGAGATAAAGTTCCAGGATGTTATACCTACATGCTATGTGCCTAGCAGCTATGAATTCTACCTTTTTGGTCCATGCATGCATCCATAATCAAGGAATAATATTTGTTAAACAAATGAGGAGGAAGGAAAGTTTACCTCCTTAAAGACTTTGTCTGGAACAACTTGTGTAGCTACCTTTTGAATTGACCCCTTCAAAGATGCTATTTGCTCCTTGTTACAGCTGCCTCAGTAATTGCCTCCCAACTTTTGCATCTTACTTTGAGTCATTATGCTAGGGGTTTCTCTCATGAAGGGTGGTGAAAATCAGATTAATGGGATTATATATATGATCTCCATCTATGTGATGCCCACCTAGGGTTCAAGCCACCTTAGACTTACATGTATGGTAAAACTCACCCTTTGGGCCTTCCACTAATATTTAAATTACAGCCTTGAATAACTTAATCGCCCCTATGTCGACCTTTAGTCGACTTAGGCCTGGGGGGATTATTGTTATGGTCATAACAGAATTGGGCTTTAATTAAACCTAACACAGTAAGCCCATTATTGAAGCCCATTATTTGGGCCTATTATCTGGGTCCCACAATGACTCCTCCTAATGCCTATATAAACCCTCCAGATTTTTACTCAAGGTATGCACATTTTTCTAAACTCTTTCTCTCTCTAAATTTCCTTTGCTTTTGAGTGCTTCTCTCTCTATGAAATTCTATTAGAAAATTCTGGTGTGCCAAAAACTGACTTAGACGTCTGAAGGTTTTCACCGGCACCACCGCCGGCACCCTTGATTGTTTTCTTTGTTCTCAAGGTTGGATCCGACATACAACTCAAGCTTCAACCCACTTTTCGACTGTCTGGAAATCGTGCATCAACATAAATTACTAATATTGTTTTGATATATACATGTGCTTTATTAATGAGCAATAGACAACATATATTATACAAATGATTGGTTGTGTAAATCTAACTAGCTAGCTACTTATCATAATATGATAAGGATCTAGTTATATATTCATTTTCTGTGATATTTTTTGGCTTTTTGTTGGTTGGTTTTGGGGGGGGGGGGGGGGGGGGGGGGGTGTGTGGTGTGGTGGTGCAGGGGCGGGCGGGGCAGGCCGGTGGGCGTGGGGTTCAGGGCACTTGGGAGCATTTGGAAAGGCGTATTTTGCATTCTGTTTTAAGTTTCTTGAGGAGATGCAAAACATATTTGGATATGGTAATGCTAGACCTACAACCTATATATAACTCAAACTCTATAACTTGATGTGGTAGTCTACATGATAAAATCCTATTGGAGATGTAACTTCCCTCATTATTTTTTATTCTTTCCTCTGCTAGTGAATTTTTGCTATGTAGACTGCCATATCAGGTTGTAGAGTTTGTATTGTAGGTAGGCTGTAAGTCTAGAAATATTTATTGGATATGCATTTTGTTGAGAAACAAGCAAACAAAAGGGCTGCTAATATACCTACAACTCATGGACAACTGAATTTTAAAACTTTGACTTGTTTTCAAGTGAGCTTCCCCAAGGAATTAATCCTAAGCATTTCAATAGACTAAACCCATTTTTTAACTCTCTTTTTTCCCTCTATCTCTCTCTCCAAAAGTCCTCTCTCCATGTCACATGGCAATGTTCCACAAGTAATTTAAGTTGGAAAGAAATTTTTATAAACTAACTTCATAATTTTATATATTAAGTTACTTTTAGAATTATATAATGCTATTATGTTTTACTTAACATAAAAATATTTTATAAAAAATAAAATAAATTCATAATTATTTAGTGTATAAATAATGCTATAAGCACTAGATTTTGGCTTATAGTTTAGATGTCCAAAGGTGATAGCCGAACAATGATAATCAAATCTAGAATTACATCTACGAGGCATCATAACTCTGAAAAGGGACACCAGGATAAGGGAAAAGTAGATGAAACAGTCATTATACACAGTTGAGAGGCATAAACTAAAGTTTGTTTAGAACTCATAATCCAATTAGGGACAGGCGTGCCCTATCACTTATCCTTTAGGATTTTCATCATAATCGTCCTTTTGCCCAAAAATTAGGGTTTTACAATCAAAAACTCATCAATAGCAATATGCCTTTCAACTAGGGCAAAATAGACGTGCACCTATCCTATCCCCTACCACTTATCCTTTAGGATTTTTATCACAATCGTCCATTTGCCAAAAAATTATGGTTTTGCAATTATAAATCTCATCAGCAAGCATATGCCTGTCAGCTAGGGCAAAACAGGCGTGCATCTAAGAGACAGGTGCACGTTGATTATCACAAATCTTACATTGGTCTTGTATTGTTTTACGCGCCCATGTGAGCCGCATATAAAGGACCTATCACTATTCACCTAGCATCGAAATCGATTGACTCACACACTATTTGCTATTATTGGATCTACATAGTAGAAAATTAAGAGGCTTTGGGCATTCATTTGGTATTTCTTGGAGGAGTTCTTTGTGACCAGAGGTGTCTTTTGGATTATTCTGGGGCGCCTATCACAGTGAAGATTCTACTTCTAATAGTGCAAGAATCTTGGTAAGTCTTGAGGACATCCAATGTTTATTTATGCATGCTTATTTTGTTCTTTGCTTAGAATCATGCTTAGGATTATTTATGTGTTTAGTACGCTAGAATGCATGTCCCAGGCCTACATATGTTGGAGTTATTCCTAGGTTTATTTATAACATGTTTAGGATGATGTTAGGGGTAATATTGTTTATATGCTTTTATAATACCATGATTGCTTCTTCTTCTTTTAATTTTCTTTTATGATAATATGGTCATCCTTTTCTTCTTCTTCTTTAATTTCTTTGTTCATGGATAAGTGATGGTAAACTTATAACTGTTGATGGGGACCATTGCCTTGAAGTGAATAACGCCTTGATTTTATGATTCTATTCTTCTACTCATTCCTTTCATTTTCTTGAAAGTTTATTGACATATGATGATGGACCCATAATTGATGATAGGGGATCATTATGTTGATATGAACTATGTTTGGTTGTATGTTAATTCATGTATAATATGTGATAATATGCTAGAATCATGCCATAATTGATATGTATTGTCTTGTGCTTCTTCTTTTCCTTGTCCTCTTTCCTTGTTTGTTCATTGTATGTGTTGGTGGACTTACAATTGATGGTAAGGGACTAACACTTTGATATGAACTTTGATTTGAATAATGCCATGTTAGAAACATGTTGTAGGAGTGATGCGTTTTATGCACATTTATGTTCTTTTGTTTATTAGAATCGTGATTAGGGGAAGGCATGTCCCTTTCCTTTCTCTTTTCCTTCAATATTTGATTCGATGAGAGTTGACAAGTAATGGTAGACTCATTTTTGTTGTTGAGGAATCATTGCTTTGATGTAGCTAATTATGTTGTTATTTTTGTTATTGTCATGCTTATTTTATTGTTATGTTGATTGAAGGATATAAGTGGATGATTTCCACATTGTTTTCACCTTTTCCTTTCATTTTCTACATTTATATGGAATTGATGTTCCCTATCCCTTTTCCCCATGTATTCTAAGATTGTAATTCTATTCTCCTTCCCCCCTTCTTTGAGTTGGTACCATGCTTACTTCACATGCTAATAAAGATAAAATAAGTTGTGTGTTAAAATGAACTGGGATTAATGGAGTAAATAAATAGTAATATAATAAAAACATTGGGCTTAGCAAACCCAAGTGGAGGCTGAATTCACATTTAATCTCGTACCTAATTTCCTGAACATGTCTTTGAAGGGGTAAAGGTAGTTTAGGTCTCAAAGCCATCACTCACAATTTTGCCATGGTTAGAACAATGGTGGTGACTCCATTTCATTTCCCTAGGCTTGCCTCTGTAGCTTGTTTTGTGTTCTCTTAAGTCCTTTTGGGCTTTGACATAGTATTGTGCTCGCAATTACTCAGGTAGGATGAAACCCCTATTCAAGTAGCGACTCCACCGGGGATAAGAGAAGTTGACTCCAAAGGGAATTCTAAGTCCTTTGTTTTGTTATGATTAATCTTATTCTCTGCATCACTACACTTGCACACAATGCACAACTTGCCTTATCTTAGCCATATGGCTTTGGTATTAGAAGTCATTGGCTCTATTCAACCCATTGATGACTCTAATCATTGTCACCACCTTTGAGCATGTACTAATTCTTTTGGTATAAAAAGAGACAGGTTTAAGGAGCCATCACTTGGTTTAAGGAGCCCTTGGACATTGGACCCTTATGATTGAAGCTCATATAGTTGAACTTGGTAATTTCCTTTAGGATTTCCAAAAACTTTTGCATATTTGGATGTGAAGCCCTTGTATTAAACCAAAAATGATCATAGGCCCATGTTAATTACCCATTGTACAATCCATATCATGATCTCTTTTGATAACCAAAGAGTTGATAGTGAGCAAGAGGAGGTCATCAACCCTTGATTATTGAGAGGTCAATCAAGAAGTTGAAAGTGACCAAAAGGAGGTCATTCACCCTTGGTGATAAAGATCATGTATGAAGGTTGAGCTTGAGTAAATCATCATGCGACTGTCTTTGTAATGTCTCGGTGATAAAGAAATTTATGCCCAAATTAGAGAGAGAAAATATCTTCATATCCCATTTTGATTGGAGACAACCTAAAAATCCTAGGAAAGAAACTATACCAATTATGTGGGAGGAATAAGGTTGGGAGGAAATGGTATTCTTGTTGTATGTAATTTTATGTGATTGTACCCATGCATACATGCATTCATACATAGAATGCATTTCATGCATCATTCTAACTCTTTGGTTTTGTAGCCATCATAGCTTGGATTAGAGAAGGTGGATGGACTTTGGGTTAGAGTCAAAGGTAGACTTCAAAGAGCAATAGCAGTTGCAACCATGGAAATGGCCAAAAATCAACATCTGATTGAAGAGATGGATAGGATCCGATGGATATAGAGACACTGAGGCAATCAATGGCCCACTTAACAATGGTTGTGGTTAATAGGCTATAACAACCAACACCTACTAGTGACAAAAATGGCGAAGGCACTGGTACTAGTCATAGTAAGGACAAAGACAAAGAGAAAGACAATGAAGAAGATGATGTAAGTTTCTTTAACAAAGATGATTATCTGAAGTCAAAGGGACTTGAATCTATGAGACGACTTTGCAAAGATGTGAGAAACTGTGATCTATCATCAAGAAGAAAGGGCTGGAGGGAGTTAGTGATTTATGAGACATTCAACTGGAGCTTCTACCAAATTTAAGAATGTCTAACTTATCGAAGTTCAATGGGAAGGGAGATCCAAAAACTCATTTGATGTAATGTGCCTCTATGATGGGAAAAACTGGTTTGTTTTAGCAGCAAATTACTCATATGTTCCTCTTATCTTTGGAGGATTAGTAATAACATGGTGTTGCCAATTGGAAATATCTATACAGTAAGATTGGATAAACATCTAAGCGTTTTGTAGAGCATTACATCTACAATTGTCAACTTGATGTTTCTATGCAGGAATTAGAGACCACCTGCCAGGGAAACAATAAGACTTTTTTTGCATATATAGCCTGATGGAGGGAGAAGGTAGTTCAGATGCTTGATCGTCTAGTGAGAGAGACCAGGTCCGCATGATTATGAGGGGGCGTTATCAATATCCAAGGATAAGTTAGTAGCGATACCAATAAAGACTTTTAAAGATCTCTATGAATCAGGGATCCAAATTGAAGATTTAGAAGTAGAGAACAAGAAGAGTTTCTTGAGGCAACATCAAGAAGGGGGAATTTTAATCAGTCTGGTGGATCAGCCATCAAAAAAATTATTGTAAATGCTGTAGGGAATCAAAGGAGGTTCAACAACTTGGGAAGACTTTGTTCAAGGTTTCTTTCAAACTTTGTGCTCAGTCAGTGCTTTTACCTTTCTCACCAAGACTATTACCAAATCCATTTTCGGCCTCCTACAATGCAAAAGAATTTTGTAAATTTCACCACGCACTAGGGCATCATGTTGACAAATGTGTCTAATTATGCCATAAAATTCAATATCTTTTTGACTATGTGTGAGTTCCTGATCCTGAAAAATAGCAACCAAGCACGAAGAGGAATCCACTCCCAAATTACAAGAATGTACTATTATTAAGATCAACTTTCATGATTGGCTCTAGCATGAAATAGGAGGAGGTGATGAAATCTTTCAAGAAGGAGGCCAAGACTTGTAATGGAAAGGCATATGAGTCAATAAAATAGAAATAATGCAAAGGGTCATGAGACGAGGGACCCGATATCAGACTTGGCAAGATATGAACTCACGAAAATTTGAGACCAAGGAGGAAATATAAGTTGATGCCAAGGAGCAAGACTTGGAATGGGACAAAGTTAAAAAGCAAGAAGCATGTCAAGATACAAACATGAATGATGAAGAGCCTAAACATATAGCTCCTTTAGTTGTGGAGGTATTCATCAAGGGAGAGGGATGGGTCCCTATTGCAGTTAAGGGACATGATGACCCTTATATTGGCAACCTAAGGTTGGAATATGTTGTTTTCAGTGATGTGGAAGATGAGGAGAATGAAAAAAATAGATATATTAAAAAGGAGAGTGAACAAAAAGGTGAGAAGAAGGTAGTAAAGCGTTTTTAGACCTAAGAAGTGTAAGATAGAGAATGTGTTATGGATTCGGGATAAAGAAACAATTGGTAATTTTTGGGATAATTTTAGTGAGGATGAGGGAGAAAAGAATAATTTTCGAGATGAGATAAACAATGATAAGAAGGAGATAAAGAATTTTTTGGGATAGCTTTAGTTGGGAGGACAAGGCAATAGAGAAGAATAAGGGGAATAAGAAAATCTTAGATAACTTCTGGGATGATTTCAGTGAAGAAAAAGAAAAGAAGAACGAAAAAGAAGTGCAAGGTGTAACATGGTGTGGGCGATTCTACCCAGGGCCAGTCCAAGACAAAAACAATAAAACTATGGAGAATGAAGAAAAGACAGAAGAGGATGATGCAGTCCTCAAGCAATTTAAGAAGACTCAAGCCAATGTTAGTATTTGAGATCTTCTTATTGCTTTTCAGAAACACAGAGAAGCAACGGCAAGGGCATTTGCTGATATGTCCATTTCAGTTTTGTCAACACCTGAGGAGAAGATTGCCATTTTGATATTAAAGAATGAGGACAGAAGTGTGAAAATGAGTTTGTTGCAATGGGTGGAAAGGGGTTCATTAGTTTCTCTAATGATGATTTGCCCATTGAGGGGAAGAAGCACAATAAACCCTTATTTATAACTATGGAGATTGGGGGCAATAAAACTTCCACTGTTATGGTCGATAATAGCTCTACTATTAATCTGGCGCCTCTAAATATATTGTACAAATTTAGGATTGGGAAGGAGGACCTGGAGACCTCTCATATGGTGATTCGTGCTTATGATGATTCTCGTAGATGTGCAATTGGGACCTTTAAGGCCTTGGTTAAAAGGGGGCCTATTAAAGCCATTGTGAAGTTTATTGTGTTAGACATACTAGTAAATTTTGCTGTATTGTTGGGACATGCATGGTACAATCTGTTGATTTGGATTCCTTCTACTTTGCACTAGTTGATTAGATTCAATTTGGATGGGGA
The DNA here is from genome assembly GCA_013180625.2 of Boswellia sacra. NCBI lineage: Eukaryota > Viridiplantae > Streptophyta > Magnoliopsida > Sapindales > Burseraceae > Boswellia > Boswellia sacra. The sequence continues at coordinate 586,657 of SNVD02012254.1, read as the reverse complement.
GATCATCATTATTAAAGCTGAAGCATCACCATCCACAGCTACCTTGAGTGTTGTTAATGATGAGATACCTTTTATGAGTGGGTTCCAAGTGGCCATGATTGAAGAAAAATCCATCCTATTGTTATAGGAATAATGAAGAAGTAGGGGTACATGCCTGGTATTGGTTTTGGCAAAACATATATGTGTGTTCCTACTTTTCCAAAATTTAAAGGCCAATGTGACAAGAGGTTACTAGGCTATGAATCCAGAGAGGACAATCAACTGGTGAAGGGTAAGTAGATTTGGGTTTTCAAGAGGAAGAGAATAAAGTTTGTAAAAGTCAAGGACCCACTATGCATTGGAGATGTAGCACCGTGGGAGCATAATGGGACTATCAAGCTTGCGCTTGAGATAGTCAACGACGTGTAGATTCTATGGCATTGGAAAAAGAAGACAAACTAGCAAAGATAGTAGAAAAGCTGAGTATCAATCAAGAGCCTGCATACAAGGGACTGACTTTAGATGAGGTGGCAGTTATACTGGAGAGCGACATTGAAGATGTTTTGAGGAAGATTTTGTTATCATTTCTAATTTGTTTAAGGACGATGTTTTTGTTTCTAAATTTGATACAATAAAATTTGATTTTGCTTACTTGTATGATGTTTTTCCTGATGGTTGCATACATGATGATTCTTATTTCATGAGCATATTTGACATTCATTCCAGTCAATCACATGCTATTAATCTTGGTACAACTGAGCATCCTAAGAATATATGTATTGCACATGACATAGCTCCTGAAGAGACAGAGAGATTTGAGAAAATTCTAAAAGAGGGAGAAGAAGTTTTCGCATGGTCTTATGATGACATGCCTAAAATTAATAGAAGCATTGTTGAGTACACTTTCTCTACCCACACATAAGGCCTATGAAACAGAAGCTGAGAAGGTTGAGACCAGAATGGGCATAATTGATCAAGGAGGAAGTGTTCAAGCAAATTGATGCTAAATTTCTCGATGTAATGAATTATCCAGAGTGCTTGCAAACATAGTATCGATTCTTAAAAAGGATGGCAGGGTAAGAATGTGTGTTGATTATAAAGACTCGAATAAGGCTTCTCTAACGGATGACTTCGCACTACCACATATTAATGTTTTGGTAAACAGTGCAGCTGCAAGCCGAATGTTTTCTTTTGTTGACGAGTTTTTAGGATATAACCAAATCTTCATGGCAAATGAATATGAGATAAAAATAGCTTTTATCACTGAGTGGGGTGCATATTGCTATAAGGTGATGCCTTTTGGGCTGAAGAATGTAGGAGCTACCTATCAAAGAATGGCTATCACATTATTTCATGGCATGATGACTTGATTTTTAAATCAGAAACATGAGAAGAGCATTTTGAAGCTTTGAAAGGTCCTTGAACGAGTTCAAAGATATAATTTAAGGTTAAATTCAAAGAAATGCATCTTTGGAGTAACTTTAGGGAAGCTATTAGGTTACCTGGTAGAGGAGAATGGAATAGAGGTGGATTGGGACAAAGTGAAAGCTATCCAAGAGATGCCGACACCAAAGTTAGAAAAGGAAATTCCTGGATTTTTGGGGTGGTTATAATATATTAGTCGATTAATTACAAAACTCACCACGATTTGCTTACTTATTTTTCAAGCTTCTAAGGAAGAATCAGCCTGTTGATTGGAATAATCAATGTTAAGCAGCATTTGAGAACATCAAAGAGTATTTGATAAATCCTCCTATTCTTTGACAACCAAAACCTGGAAGATGTCTAATCCTATATTTGGCAATTGAAGAATAAGCCATTAGAGCTATGTTGGCATAAGTAGATGAAAATAGAGTTGAACATGCCATCTGTTACTTAAGTAAGAAGTTGTTATTGTATGAGACGAAATATAATTCAGCTTGAAAAGACATGTCTATGCATGGTATGGGGTCTTAAGAAACTGCATCATTATTTTCAATCCTATCCAGTGAAGGCTGTGTCAAAATCAGATCCAGTGAAATATTTATATGAGACACCTTCTTTGGTTGGAAAATTGGCAAGATGGTTGATTAAATTGTTTAAATTTGACATTGAATATGTAAGCAAAAAGGTTATGAAGGGTAGGGTGGTGGCTGAATCCCTAGTTATCAATTTAACTGAAGATGATGAACCTTGGGAGTTCGAGTTTCCTGATGAATATTTGGAGAAAATTGTTGTGATGGGATGATAGATGTACTTTGATGGCATAGTAAGTAGGAAAGGTGTAGGGACTAAAGTTATTTTTGTTTCACTGAGTGGGGAAATGTTGCCTTTGGCCAAGAGGCTGAATTTTAAGGTTACTATAGCATGACTGAATATGAAGCTTGTGCTTTTGGTTTAGAAGCTTCAGCAACAATAAGAGTAAAAGAAGTGGAAGTTCTAGGCGATCTGTGTTGGTTGTTTTACAAGCTAAGGAAGAATGGGATGTTAAAGAAGATAGGCTCAAGCCCTATTTAGTGCATATAAAGTCATTGGTGATGAGATTTAAAAGTGTAATTTCACACATGTAGCACGAAAGTAGAATCAAGTGGCTGATGCTTGGGCAGCCTTAGCTGCTATTTGTAAAAAGGTTAAACAGGTTCCAATCAAACCTTTGATAATAGTACAAACATAGACTCCATGCTATGAAGAAAAAATGGTGATGGAACTAGGGGTAGACAAGAAACCATGGTACTATGATCTGAAGAGATACATAGAGCACATGACACTTCCTGAGTAGGCCAATGCAAGGGACAAGAGAATAATACGATACACAACAACTCACATGTCATGGCGGTGTTATGTATAAGAGAATTGTTGATGGGATGTAATTATGATGTGCGGAATAGCAAGAGGCTAGAAAGATTATGAAGTATATGCATGGGGGTATCTACAGACCACACATGAACAGGTTGGTGCTAGCTAGGAAAATCACGAGACAAGGATTTTTCCAGTTAGCTATAAGACAAATTATGTTCTATTTGTGAGGTCATGTCACTAATGCTTGATACATGGAGACTCAATACATGTACCTCCTAAGGGAATTGCAGAATATGTTGTCGCCATGGCTGTTTGCTACTTGGGGAATTGAAATTGTCAGACAAGTGAAACCATCGGCTTCAAATGGTCATTGCTATAGTATTGTGGTAATTGACTATTTCTCAAAATGGATAGAGGTAGAATCTTTCAGTAAACCAGGGGCAAAGCAAATCGCCAAATTTATTGAAAGACACATAAGATGCTGATTGGGGGTACCATATCATGTAGCCATAGATAATAGTGTGTAATTTCAGGCAGAGACTAAAATATTATTGTAGAAATATAATATTGAGCATCACAAGTCTTCTCCTTATAAGTCGTAAGCTAAAGAAGTAGAAGAAGCTGCCAATAAAAACATTAAGAAAATGCTTGCCAAGACTATGCAGACTTATATGGTTTGGGCTGACAAATTACCTTTTATATTGTGGGGATACCAAATAACAACATGAAGTTCAACTAGAGCAACTCCATTCTCTATGGTTTATGGTGTTGAGGCTATTTTGCCAATTTAAGTTGAAGTGCAGCTAGCCAGAGTTTTGATTGAAGCAGGAATTCCAGAAGACCAATAGGCCAAAAGTAGATGTGAGTAATTAGCGTTGTTGGATTAGAAAAGGGTGAGACCACTCTACCACATGCAATTGTATCAATAAAGACTTGCTCGGGCTTTCAATAAAAAGGTGAAGAAAAGAAAGATCGGAGAAGGCAACCTCGTGCTCAAACAAGCTAGCCGAACAGTTTTTTATTCAAGAGGAAAATTTAAGCCTAACTGGGAGGGGCCTTATATAGTGCAGAAGTTGCTATCATAAGGTGCTATTAAACCTTCAAACATGGACGGCAATGAATTCGTTGAATCAATAAACATTAATAGGGTAAAGAAATATTATGTGTGAGGAGGAAAATAATTAACAAGAAAACCTTAAAAAATGCTGGTTAATAACAAAAGTTGTTTCATGTACGCATATCATTCTAAACATTGTAATTTGATTAATAAATAAAATGTAGTGTTTGGGAACAAATATGTGCTGACAATGACTATCATTATTGTAACAAATAGGAAACATCTAACAAAAAGTAATAAAATGAAAGTCTTCATTGTTTCTTTGTTAATTGCTCAGGTAGTTGAAACGAGGCTACTGTTTGATCCAATTCTTTTAGCTGTCACCTGTTGTGAGATCAGGGGAAGGAAACAGATTCCATTCAATCTAATGATGGGGCAAGTTTCTCAAACATGAGTAAGGAAGCGGTCAATGAGTCTTGCAGGGCCAAAGATAGGCACACATGTAATGATTCTTTACTTCAATCTATATTGGCAACTAAGTCGAGAAAGAGCATAGAAGGAGCAATGAGTGAGACCAGCCAGTAGGATACAATTAGTATAGGTGTAAGTGTCACATCCTACAATCGCCACCATGAACAAAACCAACAAATGTCTGTATCTAGGATCACTTGAAGGCGCTCTATGAAAAGGTCCAATCGCTAAAGTCTACGGCGAGTGTGATGTTGAAGGCCATATTGGGCAGGATCTATCCTTGTTGGTGCTAAAAAGGATTGTTCCGCTTGAAGCCAAATATGAAAATAAAAAGAGATGACAATAAAAAAAAAGGAGTGGTAGATCTTACTTGGATTCAATAGAAGACTGCGTAGAAAACATTCACGATCAAGCCCATGCAAAGTCTCAGTAAGTATTAGGGGTACTAGAGTCATTTTAGAAGTCATTTGGGGAATGAGGTTTATCAATGAGGGGTCCTCATAACCATCTTAAAAAACAAGTAGAAATTGAGTAAGGAGACAAAACTTTAGGATTTAAGAAGTAGAAATGAAGGCCCTATCAATTGTTAGCTATAACATCCCACCTAGTAAGTAGCTTTATCCTTATTTTGTTTATAGTGTATGTATATTATTACTTATGTGTATGCACCTATGTGGCATTAAAATAAATTGAAAGTGGAAGGACTCAATAGAGATTGGGAAACTTATGGGCTAAATTGAAATTTTACATCTATGCATATATAAGGATGATGGGTTTAAGGGGTCTCTAGATCATTTCATTTGCTTCTTTGCCCTAAAACCTCAGCTCTCATTTTCTCTCCCTAAATTTGCCTAGAATTGAAAAGGGAAAAATGAGAAGTTAAGAAGGAAAGAGGTAAAACTCATTTTCCTCTTCAAATTTCTTGTATTGATACATATGTTTTTGGACAGAATTATTGTAGTATAGCATAATTTATGGTATTTTATGTTAGGTATACTCTAAAACTTATTAGAAAACATGATTTATGATGAGTTACACTAGATATAAAAGGATTAGATGATGATAGGAAGTTAGAAATGATGCTTGAATCCAAACTCTATAGGGTCTTTTTACTGAGCATCCCTTAATTCAAAAATTCTTAGAAATTCTAGGGTTACTTTTTGGCTCTAAAATTTTTATATGTTAAATTATACATGTTCATGATTATATAAAATTTTGAATAACTTGAAAATTCAACATGTGCAATTTTTGGTGAATTTTTGAATATGCTAAAAAGAATTTGAACATCCCTTGTTTCAAAATAGAGCATGGGGAACGGATTTTATATGAGGGAACTTTCCTTCATGAAAACCCTTGATTTTTGGTATGTGAAATCTGAAGCATGTTTCCTTGTAAATTGGAAAATTTTATGGTTTTTGAGGCTCTGTAGAAATTGTTGTGATTTTTCAAAATTGGGTTTGCAATTATGAAATTTCCAACTTCATAATAGTGTATGCAAAATAAATTGCTTTTGAAAGACCTAAAATCAACAAAAAGCTATGATTTTTTGAGAGGCTAATCTCAAATGTGTCTTATCCTAGACTAAAAACTTTTGTATTGATTTTATTATGGTGAGACTTTTACTAATTTCTAAATTCAAGCTACTCAATTTAAGGGACCATTGGACATAATTTGATGGTGTACTAAACTAGGTGATTTTAAGGGGCTTATGACCTTATTTTGTCCCGATAATTTCAATAAGGAATGTTATATGTGTTTAAATGATTTCTACAAATTTTCATAGGACTTAGGCCAAGCATTAACTTTGTAGAAATCATCTAATCAAGTGTGTGTAGTGTTGAGTCAGCTAAGGACTTGTTTTTCCGTTGTTGTGTTTGATGATCCTTAAAGAAATTTTTTATGATTTCTAGGTTAAAGTAAGGATCCTATGACAAGACTCGATCAGATAAGTAAGCTAAACTTGTTTTAATGGGATTGAACATTGCCCTATCCACAAGTTTCTAAGCAAAAATAAAGCATTTTACATAATGTATTTTTTTTACTTGAACATTGGGATTGAACATTGCCCTATCCACAAGTTTCTAAGCAAAAATAAAGTATCGGCAACCCGAGTCGTTAAGCTCGTAGGGGTGTCTTAACACCTAATGCCCTAAGGCCAACTAGTCTGAGAGTCATTAGCCTAAGGCTCACTACATGGGTTAAAGATGCATTCTTTCAAAAAAAAAAGAGAAAAATAAAAGAAAAAATATATAAAATGAATGAATACCCCCTACCTAAGGTTGTTAGCCTTAACAAATACTATAATCGATATGGCTTATTTCTAATAAGCCCCATAGTCATGTGTCAACTGAGCACAAAAGAAGGTTTGTAGATATCTTGACTGACGGGTACATGAGTCATTTAAAAAAACAAATTAGTTGAGAGTTTGTTTATTTGGATAAAATCAAGGAGAGTGCAATAAATGACCACCTTGGATGTAAAATTCTATAAATCACTTCTAAATAATAACGCTTTAATTGCTAGGGACTAGCAATAAGCTAGTTGGGGGGTGTGATGAACACTTAAATATGCATGTTTAATAAGAGTTTAGTTCATCATATTGCATTAATAGTGTCATTAAATTCCTCAACTTAAGCATATTTGTAGCATTTGTATCTTTGGAATTAATTCCTCTTAATTTTGGTTTTGTTACAGGTTCGGTAAAATGGGCATAACTCTCTATTCATAGATCATAATGGTGCAATTATTAATGTTTTGGAAAGCTGATTCAATGTTTTACAAGATTGCATTTCACAGGCATAATCAAATTCGGGCTCTTAGTGGACCAAAAGTGGGCTTGAAGTGAACCCATCTACAGTCTCGGCCCAATCTGACCAGGCCTCAGTATTTGGACCGTATCTCTCAAAATACGTATCCAAATTGTGCAAATCAATATGTTCTAGAAAGCTGAGAGAAATATCTACAATTTTCATGAAGACATGTGATTAAAATTCACAACATTTCGATGTCAAAATTGATGGTCAAAGTCAGTGCCTAATGATCCCTATTGTCAAAGATATTTACAACTAATATTTGACAATTATGCCCTTGTAATTTGACAAGTTTGCCCCTGGATGTATCTATAAATAGAGGTGCCTTGTGACCCATTAGGGCATCTTGGCCTTGGCTGGAACATTTTGGCTTTGGCTAGGATCTTGTATTGTGTTTTGTGTGTTTATGTTATTAATGAATTTCCTTTTTCTTGCATTTTATTTTCTTTCTATTATAATGTTCTTCTAATTTCTCTTTTGCTAAGGTGAAAGGGTGAAACCCTTGATATGAGAATAAGGATTCTCTAACCCTTAATATGTGCTTAATAATCTTAATCTTATAATGTTTATTCAATATGATTTATATTTAATTTCTTAATCAATCTTGACACCACTCGTAAAGTGGAGGTCTTGATCCATTGTCGACAATCCTTGGCACATCAAATGCTTGGATCCTTTCTAGATGATGTATGGTTCTTCCTTACCGACACGAATCTAGTTAGGAACCTTGATTTGTTGTAGACATATGGTGATTGGCACATTGGATGCTTGAACCCATTTACAAGAAGTGGTATAAATATTGGTAATGAAACAAATATAATTCATATAACTAAAATGGGTTAATTATCCTTATTTGAAATATCAAGGGCGGATCCCCTAACCTTAGCCTTCATTGTTATTGTGTTAATTCCTCTTGTATTTTAATTATTCTATTGTTTATGAACTTTTTATTTTATTTACTATGGTAGGTTCTACCACCTTATGAAATTGTTCTTTAATTTACTATGGTTGGTTATACCACCTATTTCCATGGATGGTTTTACCTCCTCTTGCTTTTTGTTTTATATTTGAATGGTCGGTAATACCACCTACCATCTTACATACTTGTTGATATTATCATGTCACCTCTTTGAATCATCCATATCACATTTTTTTAGCTTATAATTTGTAACGCTTAAATTCCCTTCCTCGTGGATCGACCCCGGTCTCACCGGGTTTTATTACTTCGACACTCCTATACTTGGGAGACAATCCTTTTTCGGATGTGTCACAAACATTTGAAATAGAGAAATAAGGAGATAAAAGCTCCTAAACCCTTATGTAACCCAATAATTGGACCCTCAAAAAAATCTCAAATCTCATAATATCAAATACATATTATATATATTTTCTGCATCAATTTAATTCATAATATTTATTGACAAAGTGATGACCAAGTCTTGAGCAAGCATCCAACTATTCTATCAAATTTTGACCACAATGAAATATCAGTTATTGACGTAGCCCAAATTTAGGAAACAATGAGATTGTGGGGATATGCAATTTTCGTTAAAGTGCGTGTGTCTATATATATATATAACCTGTAAAGGGCCCTCCCTAGTTTAATGTAATATATGGTTATGGTAGATCCATTTGATTCCTCACTATCAATCAATATTTTTCTTTTGAGATAACAATCTCTCTTTGATCTTTTGCTTCACATGAAAAGGGATTATTTTGTTTAGATTCTATGCAATTGAATATGTATTTTGATGATTCGAATCTTCTTACATTGCTTAAACATGTTTAGTTTTCGATGAGTTAGTGGGACTACATCTGTTCCAATTTATTTAATATTATTTTCATTTTATGTTTAAGATAAATTTGTAGGATTCATCCATATATCTTACTCTACTTGTTGTGTTTTACTTCTAAATTTATTTACAAACTTATTTATTAAAAATTAATGTGAAATTATATAATAATTATCACATCATTTATTTTTATTATGAAATTTATTATTTTAATCACATCATATTCTATCAATTAGTATAAAAGAGTTTGTAAGTATAATATATATTATGCAATCTTACTTACTGCTTTAGTACATGTTGGCATTTGACACATGGCATTATGCACATGCAATGCACATGATCATTTTTATTTTGTCATCTTATGATAAAAACATTTAGATTTATTTTCTAAAGCTATTATCTCATTTTTTTAGGAAATTAGTTGATGTGCATATTTTGGAATCTTTATCTTATAGAAGTTTCTATCTTGATCATCTTTAAGGTAAGGATATCATTTGAGCTTATTTGATAAATCACATATTTGACTAAGGATAAACTTGATAATTATTTATCTAGTTTATCACTTAAATAAGTGAGATATGCAAGTTATCCTTATGTTTGATTTATATAACTTCTTATTTATTATTATTCTTTATTTAAACTTTTCATTCAGATAATTATAGGTTTCTATGATAAAGATCAATGCTTTATATAGCTACACACAGTCAAGACAATGTGTAGAAAAAGAAACGAGAAGACATTTTTGAGTGTGCTCTTCATTGTAAAAGCTTTGAGATTTGTGTGAGTTTAGATTGCATAATAACTCATATGTGTTTAGTATGTATATAAGTCTGATTTATGAGTGTTGTTAGAGTTGTGTAAGCTTAACTAAGTTTAGTGATTATGTAAGTTTGGAGTAATCATTTTGGCTATGTCTGACAAAACTAGTGTAGTTAAGTCTGATATATCTGTGAAGTGAAACATCAAAAGAGTATGTGAATGATTATGTCTGTGATCGAGGTTGATCAAGTTTGCATAGATTAGGTTAGTAAGTGAGCGAGTGTCCACCATTGTAAAGGGTCCTAAGTCGAATGTAAACATATACAACATAATGGATTACAACTCTTGCTGCCCACGGATATAGGTTGGTTTATAGCCAAACCACATAAAATTCTCTGTTCCATCTTTCTTAACTATTGTAGTTATGTTGTGTTAATAATCCATAACTGTAAAAACTAACAATTGATATTAGAGTAAGTACCACGACATACAAGTGCAGATCACATTCTTTTTGTTGATACGGAAGGACAGAGGAATAAAGGACCAGTTAATCAACCACCATTGCTTGAAGATGGACATTATGCTTATGGGAAAGTGAAGGTGCAGATCTTCATAAAATCAATCAATGATCGAGTTTGGACCAGTATTGTTCTTAGATGGGCACCCCTAAAGTAAACCAATGAAAAATGAGAACTAGAGGAAAACCTTAATCTGAATGGTCTAAAGCTGAATATAGATTGTCTAGTTGGAACATAAATGGACTCAATAACATTGTGAACGTAGTCAACATCAAACAATTTGGACTTATTTTGAAATGCACCATAGCAAAGCAAGCTTGGTATATCCTTGAGGTAAATCATGAAGGTAATGAAAAGGTAAAGCATTCCAAACTTATCACTTTAACTTCAAATTTTTAAAGTCTTGTTATGGAAGAAGATGAGTCTATTAGTGATTTTCATGCTTGAATCTATGAAATTACTCGTAGTGCTTATATGCTTGGTGTAAAATATACTGATGCTCAAATTATAAGAAAGATTTTGAGATCTTTACTAGATAAATTTCAACCCGAAGTCACTGCCATTGAAGAGAGCCACCATATGAAAACCATGAGAGTTGATGAGCTGTTAGACTCCTTACAAGCTAATGAGATAGGCCTAAAGGAAAGAAAGAAGGGCAAAAGCATTATTTTTTGGTTGCATCAAAGAGGAAATTGATGATTTGGATAATGAAGAACTTGCACTTATGGCGAAGAAGTTTGTCAAGTTCATAAAGAAGAACTACAGAAAGAAGGTTCTAGTGAAGTCTCAAAAGTCAAAAACTTTTGACACAAAAAGATTTGTTAAATAATCGGCAAAGAAGAACAAAGAAAGGTTGAAAATTTTGACAAAAAGGGATAGAGTTAGTGTTCTTAGTGCAAAGGTTTCGAACACATTCAAACTGAATGTCCAAATTGCAAGAAGAGAAAAGATAAAGGCATGTGTTCAACTTAGAGCGATGATGACTCAGAAGCAGAATCAGATCAAGAACAAAATTCCAATAATTTTGTAGCATTTTCTGGAACTATAACTGTAACTGAGAGAGGTAAACAAGTTATGTTTGACATCACTACAGCAGTTGGTTAAGACAGTGATCAATCAAAAGTTGAGGAGGAAATAGATTATCATGAGCAACTTCAACTTGCTTATAAAACTTTGTATGAATCATGGGAAAAATAGAATGTGCAAATCGATGATCTACAAAAGGAAAAGAAGCTTTTAGCTGTGAAAAAGCTTATGGAAAAAATTGCATGAGTGAACTTGAGAAAGAACTCAGTAAGAAAAAGGAAGAAATGGAGACACTCATAACTGAACATGCAAAAGCACAAGAGTGCATTAACAACTTAGAATCGGGTCAGTTAGATTGGATCAAGTTCTAAGCCGTGGAAGGAAGAATTCAAACAAGCAAGACATAAGATGATGAAGGTAATATAGCTTTAATTTTAAAATTTGTTTTTGTTAAATCATCTAACATTTTTTTAGGCTCAAGTTCAAATGCTAGCTCTCCAAACTCAAAAGGTAAACATGTCTTTGTCTCACCTATGAGTTCATTTAAGTCAAGCCTAGAAAAGGTAAAACATTTTGTTTCTATATTTTATTTCTATGGTATTTAGGGTCATATTAGACCAAGGTGCTTTAAACTATTAAATCTTTCGAATAAAAAATCAAAATAGTACAGACAGTTACCTAAGACACAACCAGTTTGGGTTAAGAAATAGGTAACTGCTTGCAATGTTGCTTTCATTGCTCTTGAATCTACAAATACTTATGCTTAGTATGTTGACAGCAAGTGTTCAAGACACATGACAGGGAACAAGATTTTCTTGAAAGACATTAGATCATGCAAGGAAGGTACTGTCACTTTGGTGATGAAGCTAAAAGCAAAATGCTTGGTAAGGGAGCCTTGTGTGTTAACTGTTTGCTTGAGTTGAAAAATGTGTTGTTTGTTAAAAGACTTAAAGCTAATCTGATTAGTGTTAGCCAAATATGTGATGATCAGTTTGAGGTGAATTTTACTCAAAGTAAATGCATGTTTTTGGATAAAAATGGAAATTGCATACAAGATAGAATTAGATCATAGGACAATTGTTATTTGTTAACAAACATTAAGGCATTTTCTACTAAAATATCTGAATTAGAAATATGGTATCAAAAGCTAGGAACTGAGCTACAAAGACTTAGTTAAATTAATTAAAATTGATGCAATTAAGCGTATTCTTACTCTTGATGAAAAATCGAAAGGAATTTGTGGGTTATATCAGTTAGGCAAACAGACAAGAGCATCACATAATTCAAACACACATCTTAGCACTTCTAAGATTCTTGATTTACTGCATAAGGACCTCACAGAGCAAATGCAAATAGAGAGCATTGTAGGAAAGATGTACTCTTTTGTTTATATAGATGATTTTTCCAGGTTCGCATGGGTTTCATTTGTGAAAAATCTAACACTTTTGAAGTTTTCAAGAACTTATGTGTTAAACTTGATAATGAACAAAACAGGAACAAAGAGAGAATTGCTAGAATTAGAAGCGATCATGGTAAGAAATTCGAGAATGTAAGCTATGTAGACTTTTTCAAATTTCATGGCACAGCCCATGAATTTTTAGCTCCAAAGACACTTGAACAAACTTGCATGGTAAGGGTGATGTTAAACGGCAAGAAGCTGACAAAATGGCTATGGGCTGACGCTATTAGCACAACATGTTACATCTCCAATAGAGTGTTTCTAGGACTTGGAATAATGCAAACCTCTTATGAAATTCTAAAGGAAGGAAGGCTAACCCAAATATTTTAATGTTTTTGATTGCAGGTGCTTTATACTTAATGATACGGAGCAGCTGGGCAAGTTTGATGCTAAAAGTGATGTGGAATGTTTGTTAGTTATTCAACAAACAACAAAGCTTTTGGAGTTTATAATTTGAGGACTAAAACCATAATGGAATCTAAAAATGTGAATTTTGATGATACTAATGATTATTTTGTTCATTCAAAGGAAGAGCAAATAGTCAGTTTCATGGAAGATGAAAAAATTTCGAAGTCAGTTTTCGCAGACAACAAAGACGAGCTGGTTACGACTACTATAACTTCTACAGTTAACTCAGACAAAACTGAACCGTCAGACAGCATTGATCTGGATACAAATTTGATAAGAGATATTATTGTTAGAAGAGATCCATCTTCATGGATAAAGAAAGCGCATCCTACAACATCAATCATTGGGAGTCCAGAAAGTTCAATGAAAACAAGAAGTAAGGTAAGGAATATGGTAAGTCATTCTTGTTATATCTCTTTGATAGAACCTAAGAATGTCAATGAAGCTTTGAAAGAGAAAGTTTGGATTAGTGCAATGCAATAGGAATTGAATCAATTTGAGAGAAACAAAGTGTGGATATTAGTTTCTAAACCAAATGATGTAAATATTATAGGAATTAAATGGATATTTAGGAATAAAACTGATGACAATAGGCAGAAAAAATGCTAGGTTAGTTGTGCAAGGTTACACACAAATTGAAGGCATTGATTTTGACAAAACCTTTGCACCTGTTGCTAGACTTAAGTCTATTAGGTTGTTGCTTGCCATTGCATGCTTGTTAGACTTTAAATTCTTTCAAATGGATGTTAAAACATCTTTCTTGAATGGCTATCTCAATGAAGAGGCTTATGTTGAAGAGCCTAAGGAATTTATTGACCTAGCATCATGACTTTGTGTATAAGCTTCAAAAAACATTGTATGGTTTTAAACAAGCTCCTAGAGATTGACCAGCTTCTTAATGCAAAGAGGTTATAGGTTACACTAGAGAAAACAATGATAAGACTTTATTTATTAAACATGCTTCTAGTTTTTTCATTGTTGCTCAAATGTATGTTGATGATATTGTCCTTGGTTCCACTAATAAAGTCAAAGCTAATAAGTTTGTTGAGCTAATACAGAGTGAATTCGAGATGAGCATGGTATGAGAGTTAAATTTCTTTCTTGGTTTACAAGTGAAGCAACTTGAAATTGAAATTTTTACTTCACAATCAAAGTATGCTGGAAACTTGGTGAAGAAATTTGAACTTGATAAGGTTAAGGCTTTGAGAACCCCTGTGGGTACTAACATCAAATTGACAAAAGAAAATACAGGAAATAATGTTTATTCAAGCTTTTATAGGAGCATGATTGGGAGTCTCCTATACCTGATAGCAAGTAGACCAAATATAAGTTTCAATGTTGGCTTATGTGCCCGTTTTCAATAATGTCTGAAGCAACTACATTTATCAACAATTAAGAAAAATATCATGTATGTTCATGGTACCTTTGAGTTTGGAATATGGTTTACTAAGAGTACAAATGCATGTCTTGTAGGATATAGTAATGTAGATTGGGTAGGGAAAATCGATAATAGGAAAATTAGTTTGGGAGATTGCTTTCATTTAGGCAAAAACTTGATCTCTTGTCATAGCAAAAAGCAAAACAACATTTCATTGTCAATAATAGAGGTCATTTCATTGTTAATAATAGAGGTTAAGTATATTGCAGCGGGGAGTTGTTGCGCTAAATTACTTTGGAGAAACAACTGCTAGATGACTATGGTATATTAATCAAGACTCTTTAACATTGTTTTGTTATAATACTAGCGTAATTAATATCTCAAGAAACCCAGTCCGATATTCTAGAACTAAATTCATTGATATAAGGCAATCATTTTATTAGAGAGCTTGTTGAGACAAAATGAATCCATATTAAAGAGATCTCTATTGAGAATCAACTAGCTAACTTGTTTACTAAAGCACTTGATGCATTAAGATTTGAAAAACTGAGAAAGGCCATTGGTACTTTTCAGTTATCTGAATAAAACTGTGTTGGTTATGTTATTTGTATCTGTAGCATCATTAATCAAATTTCTGACCTAAGCATGTTTACGCTGATTTTTTTGATTAATTTGCAAGTGTTTTAATATCAAAAACAGAGAGGGCTACCATCTATAATGTGTAAAAGCTGTCCATAGAGAGTAATTTCAATGTATCTAGGAAATATGTTGAGGTCACATACTCTAATGGAAAAATGGCTATCTCATTTGATGTGTGAAAGCTACTATTTTTATTTCAACAATCCATGTTGAGATTAATGTTTTGTGTGTAAGAAGGATGCTCATATTGACCACTCAACTGGATTAAATGCAAAAATTATGAAAAATGAATTGTCTAATGTTTTAATACAGCTCTGTTACTTGCTTGATTTTAAAATAATTCATTAATGCTCAGATATGTCAGTTATATGTAATGAAATTGTTTTCAGTTATGCGCAGTATAACTTTTGTGAATTGCTACATGTCTAACTTAATTTGATTTTCTTGTATGTTGATGTGTCAAAAAGTGAGCTAAGTCAGCAAGGTCGTTTTATTCAGTGGTGGGAAGATTTTTGTGATATAAAGCTATTTGATTTCAATTTGCCTTTGTTAATACTAATTTTTCAAAATATTTTGATTTTGAGGGAAATTTTGAATTTACCATATTTATTATGGTAAAAATCTATGCAATCAACGTTTTTCTCTTTCTTTCATAAAATTATTTTTTGGAAACAGAATTTTGTTCAAAATAAAATTCTCAAAATTTGGATTGGATTAAGATTTAATGTGGGTTTTATCACTTAAATTATAGAAGTCTTGATTAACTCAATTACTTCTATTTTTTTTACCATCATCGTTTCATTAACCATAAGTGCAGCTGAAATCAAAATTAGTTTTCATCACCATGGCCAAACGCAAAGAAGCAACCCAATCTTCATCATCTGAACCTAAAACCACCAGCTCTTCATCACTCTCTAACTTTTTGAATGAAGAGGAATCTAGCCAGTAAGAACTGTAGGAATAGCAAGAGCAACATGTAGACCCAAAAATCGAACCAGATCAGTCGCCTCCAATGAAACCATAACAATCATCGACTGGAGAACCAGATTCACCTCCAACTCCTCTAGATCAGGTTAGCCTAGCCATGAGCGAGGATGATGATGTCATGTTAGAGAAGTACAGGACCATGTAAACCCTTGCAAATACAAGTTTCTAAAAAGAGAGAATGAGACCAAGTGCCATAGATACACATCAAGAAAGAAGTTCGAGTAGAGAAACCTATGAAAATTGATGATTTTGAGGTTCAAGGGATGTCATTGAATCCAAGCATTAGATTAGAATGGTTATCAATCTCTTGTAGGAACCTGATGCCAAATTTGAACACTTCAAGATTGCGGAATAGCCTCGAAGACCAAGATTTGTGAGCACATGCTTCAAAATTTTGATTTGCTTTCTCATCGCTTTAATTCGTAGGTATGTCTGAAAATTACCTAAATGAGACATAGGGCGTCTTAAAATCACTGGACTACATTGAATGAACAATGATCAATGAACAGTGACAGATGAACAGTAGTCAGTGAACAATGCCTCGTAAACAATAACCAATGAACAGTGATAGATGAATAGTACACTTGAATAGTAAATGTGTCAATAGTATATGTGTATAGTGATGGCTTGTTCTTTGTTCACTAGAAAACTATCACAGCACTAACCTAATTCATCTTTTTATGTCTCTGTTAATCCCTATCCAATTTTGACTAGGAAACCTAATCCTATTAAGCTTAGTCTAACTAATTTTCTAGGCTTCAAGAACTTAATTTCATTCAGTCTTTAATTGGGCTTTTAACACTTAATTAGGTCCAACCTAAATTTCATATAGGCTTGTAATTAATCACATTAATAATAAACCCATTAATCTAATTAATTAAGTTGGCCCAAATACCCTATTATTTAATAAGTCAAATTAATTGAATGATGAGCCCATTTACTAGTCAAATATATTTAATTTAATACTTGGGCTTTATTCTCTAATAATCTAAATTAAATTAAATAATTAATTTCTCAAGTCTAATCCTTGTTTAGACAATTTATATCAGCTACCCAGGGGACTTTGATGGATATATTTAATTACAAGCTCTAATAAGTTTGACCTAGTACCATATTATCTAATAATTGTAGTGGGCCCTATTTATTAACTTTGGACCTATAGTAAACTTTGGTCTATTCTACTATAGGTCCAAAGTTGCACTCTTGAATCATATACTCTTTATAGAAAGCTTAATAATTTAATATGATTCTTTAAGTCATATCTATTGAGCATCAAGTTTACATAACTGCCCTTCATGGAATACCAATAGTTGAAGCTAGCTATGATTTACCATGTTACCCCTCCAATTATATCTTGAGGCCTTGATACCAGTTTTAAGCCATTTACATGAATTGAGATTTATTAAACTAAATCTCAATTTAATGAATGACTTTTATTTAACACTCGACCAAGATTCCCTTAACTAAAACCTTGTAAAACCATCGAGGTGATATTTTGTGATCCTTTCAGAGTCATGAGTTCCACATCTATGGCATAGTTTCCACTAGCATACAGATTTTATAATCCTAACTAGCCAAGGTATTAACCTTACTCTTTTAGATTTCACTTTCTATTCATAGTCAAAGACCATAGCTTATATATTAGAGGTACACTACCCACTCAAAATTAAAGTAGGAATGCCTTTAGTGTGCGGGTGTAGAAATTCGCATTTGGTTATGGTATTTCTACCAAATGGATAATTTGTTTGTGGTCTATGTTCAATGCATTCGTAATGCACAAATGTTTTTGTCTTGAAATCTCCACTTTAAATGGTTAGAGACTCACCATTTCCCCATTGAGGACAAATGGTATAACAACCTTGTCCAAACAAAGTGTCTAGCTTTTGTTTATAGGTCGTGAACTAGTTTTGAGCTATAACAAAGTTCTATGTCCTAGATAGATCTCATTTATATTTAAACCTTTTCAATGTACAAGCTCTCAAATCTTTAGTCGTTGATACAATCACACTTGGGTAATTTATAAATAATAACTTTTTATTCATTTATAACAATAATGTTTATGTATTATAGAAAAACATTCATACTCTTAAGGCACATCTCTCTCCACCTATTAAATCACTTCTTCAAGAGTTCTATGCCAACATTTTGACTTCAATTAATGATCCTAGGATTACCATAAGGTATATCGTAGGGGAAAACTAATTAAATTCTCTCCTAACATCATAAATTAGTTTTATGAAATTCCCATTGGCATCCAGCATACTGGTATGAGTGATTTGAACATGAGTGAGGTTACTTTTGAGTTGACTAGATCTCGTAATGTGAATTAGGATCCACATGATGGTATTGATCAAAAGAAATTGATTTTGAAGTATTGTGTTTTGCATAAAATTACACAATATGATTGGTTTCCCTCTACTCATTCTTCCTTTATTGTGTTGCGACAAATTGGTCCATTAATCTTGGTTTATGGATGTACAATTTCATTATACAAATTACATCTTATCAATCTCATAAGAAACTACTCATTTTACCCTACATAATTATGCTTTATTGGTGCAAAATGATATTGATTTGGAGGATGGTGAGATCACTGAAGAGGTACTTCCTGCCATGAAGCAAGGTTTCATGACTAGAATCAATAATGCTTTAAGAATGAGGAAATTCCTCGAAGATAGCCTATACAGTGGAGTCCTCCTAGGCACAATCAAATGACTACCATTAATGATCAACTTGTGGTTCCTGCTTCTTTAACTGACATTGTGCAGGAAAATCAAGGTATCAAGGCAAATCTATTGATTCTTGAAGAAAAGCTAGAGAAAAGATCAATTGGTGAAACTTCAATAAAGGAAAAAAAAGAAGAAGAAGAAAGACAAAAAGAGGCATAACATGAAAGCCAAAACAATTGAAGATGAATTCCTACATAGCAAGGCTTCTTCAAAATTAGCAGGTGCCACTTCACAACCACCATAGCCCAAACTAGAGCCTCATCAATCTCCACCACATGTCACTTAAGCAACAGTAGAAACCCTGGTTGATATATCACACAAGATAGAGACAACAACAGAGAGACATGCTCGAGAGATTCAAGAAACTTTTGATGTTGTCGCCATTTCCATAGAAACTACTCCACAAGTCTTTGCACTAGCAACTGATCAAGTTTCTCCAATTATTGTGGTTAAGAGGTTCAAGATCACTGCTGGGAGATCTAAGATCTCCAGGCTAACCACCAAAATTGCCTATTTGTAAATTAGCTAAACTTAGCTGAATTTGGTTCAGTCTTTAAACTATATTTCCAACTTAATATTTTGTAGTATTTTTACTCTTCCCTATATCCTTGGCACTTGTTATGAAACCAAGGGGGAGAAAATTAAAATTTTGGATGGATGTTTCTAATATACATTTTGCAAGCTTTGAGGATTTGTTTAAGTATTTGTTGTGTTAGCTTGCTTTTAAGTTTGATAATTTGTTTGTTAGATATGCTTATGTAAGTAGTTTTTGAACTTTGTTGATTATATGTTTTAGGGGGAGTTTTGAGTATTGATTGATTTCTGTTTTTAGGATTTATTTTGGATTTATATTTCACTTGCAAGAGTCAAATATGTATTTTAATATGCAACTTCATTGGTTATTATCATTCTTTTTGCAAGAAGTAATTGAATATGATAGATTCAGTTACATTATTTCAATTATGTTTGATATAGCTAATTAGTTGTTCTTTTTCTAGTTTTTGCATGTGTGAAATTTTTCCAAGTGTTGATATTCTATTTAGTTATCTTACACTTAACTATGCAAGTTTGATGAGACTCAAAAACATGATTTAATGTTTTCATCACAAGATGCGAAAAGAGGAGATTGTTGGTGTTTGACATGTGGCATCATGCACATGTAGTGCACATGATCATTTTTGTTTTATCACCTTATGATAAAAACATTAATGTAGATTTATTTTCTAAAGTTATCATCTCATATTTTTTTTGGAAAATTAGTTGATGTGCATATTTTGCGATCTTTATCTTATAGGAAGTTTCTATCTTGATCATATTTTAGACAAGGATATCATTTGAGCTTGTTTAATAAATCACGTATTTGACTGAGGATACAGTTGATAATTATTTGTCTAGTTTATCACTTAAATAACGGAGATATGCAAGTTATCCTTATGTTTGATTTATATAACTTCCTATTTATTATTAATCTTTATCTAACCTTTTTCCATTCAGATAATTATAGGTTTCTACGATAAAGCTCAACACTTTATATAGCTATCTATTTAGCTTATATAAAGAATACACACATTCAAGACAGCATGCAGAACAAGAACCGAGAAGACATTTTTGAGTATGCTCTTCACTGTAAAAGCTTTAAGATTTGTGTGAGTTTAGATTTTATATGACTCATACGTATTTAGTATGTATAAAAGTATGGTTTATGAGTCTTATGAGTGTCATTAGAGTTGTGTAAGCTTAAATGAGTTGAGTGATTACATAAGTCTGTAACAGTCATCTTGGTTATGTATGACGAAACTAATGTAGTTAAGTTTGACATATCTGCAAAGTGCAACATTAGAAGAGTATGTGAAGGATTATATCTATAATTGAGGTTGATCAAGTTTGCATAGATTATGTTAGTGAGTGAGCGAGTATCTACCACTGCAAATAGTCATAAGTCGAGTGTAAACATATACAGCATATTTATAGCCCAACCATGTAAAATTCTCTGCTCCATTTTTCTTAACTATTGTAGTTACGTTTGTGTTAACTATCCATAACTGCAAAAACTAACAATACACATTAATCCCTAAGTTAATCTTTATTAAAAAAAATATTTAGAAGCATCACTACCTACTATTTTAAATTATTTAATTAGGATAGAGTTCGAGTCTATGTAATAATGTTTAATCTCTTCGAACAATTCTATCAAAATTATTTGTATAAAACGCATTTTCTCATACAAATTCCTTTAATGTGTACTCTTTAATTCAATCAATCTTTAGACTAATCAGAGTTATAATAAACAATAAATTACAGTTAAAAAAAATAGAAAATCAAAATTCTAGATAGGACTAAAACTAAAAAAATAATTTTGGAATATGACAAAAAATAAAACAATTCCTGAAATCAATACTTTTTAAGGAAATAAAAAAATGACCTAAATTAGAATAACTTGTTGAAAAATAATTTAGACACTAAAAATTTCAATGACATGTTCCTATTTGATAGACTGACAATCTGATATGTTTTTTTTAACTCTAATGCTCAACATTTGGTACGTTTAACAATTGTCGGTTATCAAAAATTAGTATTTGACTATATATAGTCATGCTCATATATAAATTTTTAATATGATGAAACTATTCTTTTAATTTTGATCTTCTTTTACAATTCTTTCTAAATTTTATACAAATGTATGTAGAATGTACAGATGGCAAAATAATAGGAAGGCTTTAGACCTGATAAAAATGTGACATACGAAGCAGCAATGATAAAAAATCTTCACAAGAAAGATCAAAGCTAATCTTCTACCAAATTGAAGTTAAGATGAAAGCATTACACTTGCACAATAAAACCAGAAACTCTTTCTTTGTAACTAGAAGACGAGGTAGGATATAATTAGGTTAGTCACATGCCTCTCACCTTCTATACTATCCAATGCAACCAAGCAATTAATCGATTAATTTAATTTATCCCTTGGTAATTAATTGCTTTGCTTGTTGCTCTATATATACATGTAAACAAACCCATTAGCTATAGCTAGCCATAGACCGATGGTATTAGTTAAATTCATATATACAATGAGAGAGAGAGAGCTATGTCATAGCCTTATTGTTTCACAAGCAGAGACCATGTAGTCTTAGGCGATGACACTTTCCAAAGTGCACTCAAGTAAGCCTTAAACCGCTAGAAGAGAGGTTCAAGTAATGGAGAACAAGGACACGAGAGATTTGGATGAGGAAATATTCACTATAAACAGAGAAGTTTACAAGGCTTACAAGACTCTTAAACCCTTGAGTCTAGCATGACTTGTCTACAAATGAGGGCTCACCCACATTTATAGGCTTGCACCTCTTCAATTTGTGGCCAACATTATGCCACATGTCAACATCCTATTGGTTAGTCAACATGCCTAAAACATGCCTACTCTAGATTCTTCCTAGCTATTTATAAGTTTACTCGTTGGCTAAGTATCTCTAGAGATGTCTACACATGCCTAGACATCACTAGATAACACTACACTACGCTAGGCATCTCTAGCGAACCCTAGACATTACATATATCTACAAGCTTCCGATTTTCTATAGTTTTCTACGCCCTTCCATGGCCTTCTAGAATCTTTTACATGCTTCTAGGCCCTTCCCGCACCTTCCACAGCCTTTTAGAACCTTTTGGACCCCTCAAGAACATTCTGGAACATCTCAAAACCTTCCTGAAACTTTCGGAACACCATGCCCATTCTTTGCGCCATTGTATTCCTCTCGATACGAGGATCCAAAAGCACCACAACACTTGCCCTGAAATCCTATTCATCGACGTATTTTTGAGCAAGTATGTTGCTAGACCAAGTGCGTGTCACGTCGCGCCACCCGAGACACCCTCATTAGGTCTCCGAGGATGTACCAAGGTTTGTGGATGAGCAAACTTACCTCCATGTCACTGCTTTCCCATCGCCCACTTGCGTTGCCTCTTGGTTGCCTTCTTTGGTGTACCCTCTTACTTGGCAACCCTATTCGCCATCTTACCTTCCGTTGAGTAGCCTTCCAATGCACACACTCTATCATCATCCTCCTCTTGTTGCATCATCCCTAGATGCATGGTGTTGGAGTTTGACTTGGCTACCATAGAAAGCATGCATGGACAACTCTCCATGATGCAAACCACATTGCATCGAGGCCATATCATCTCATCATAGTGCCTCAAAAAGTCCACGCCTAACACTACATTTGAAGTATCCAAGGGAATTATGGAGAGATCAACCTTACCTCTCCAATGACCCAATTGCAGCTCAACCCCACGAGCGACTCCCTCAAGAGGTACAACTTTCACATTTGTTGCCTTAATATGTGCTCGCTCCTTCTCAAGTCATAAGCCTAACCTCTTGTCCTCACTTGTACCAATGAAGTTATGTGGCGCCCGTATGAACCAACACCCTAGTGGTCTTACCGTTGATGCGTGCCTCCAAGTGTATGAATGATCGGTTTAGTGGCTTGAGAGGTGTGGAGGTTTGTGTCAAGGAATTGAGGACTTGCATAGCACCCATGTGCACCAGCTTCCGTGCCTCCTTATGTTCTTGGAGCATGGCACTCAATTTGTGTCTCTTTGGGCAATCTCACCCAATATGGATCACTTGTCACGAGCTTAAAGACTGCGCAGCATGCTCGTGCAGAACTTAGGTAACTTGAACCCAAAAGTTGCTAAGTACGCCTTGATGTTAGGTTGCGTCACTCAAGAAGAAGCTTGAGAGACTAGGATCATTGAGTTAAAGTGCTTGTAGGCAAAGAGAAGTGATGGAAGATTGGAGACAAGTATTGCTAAGTAAAAAGGCTTTTGTATTACACAAGAACTCTTTACAATTGCTTGGTTACAACTTGGCCTCCAAATGAAGCTTAGAGAGGCATTTTTAGTAATCCACCTCCTAAATGGAATTTGATATCTAGAATCATCATCTAAAATATCTAGATATTTACAAAGATATTTACATGGGACTTTCTAACACATTGGCTTGCTAGAGAATTCTAGAGAATGGGCTTGGACTTTCAAGCTTTCTAGAAACTAGGTCAAGCCTTATGCACATTTGGGCCACTCTAACAAGCAAATTGGACGGTCCATAACATCCTACCCCACCTATCTTTGCGACGTCCTCAACCTATTCTCGTCCTTGTAGCATTTGATATGCTCTCCAAATTGCCACAAGGCATCTTAACGCTTCTAACTAGCCTCACTATCCGGAAAGGTTTTTCACTTTACTAAGTATTCAATGTATGGTGGAACTCCCCTCTTTCGTATCGCTTGTTCTGCAAAGATGCATTCTATGTCCTTGTCAAATGTAATGACAATGGCCATAGGTGCTCTCTTGGACTCGCTTCTACTTGGATCTTCTTTGTCCTCATGATAGGGCTTCAGGAAGCTCATATGGAAGACTAGGTGGATCTTAAGGTGAGGGGGCAATCGGACTTGGTAGGAGACTTCGCCCACTTGTTTAACTATTGTGAATGGGCCTTCTTATTTTCATACCAACCCTTTGTGCACTTTGTGAAGTGATTTGAATTGTTGGGGTAGTAGCTTGATAAGCACCGAGTCCCCTTCTTGGAATGTAAGGTGGTGTCTCCTTAAATCCGCCCATTTCTTCATTCTCTTTGTGGCCTTGTCTAAACATACCCGTATGAAGTCGACTAGTTCATGCCACTCTTTCATGATCTTGTAGCCTACTGGGCTTTTCCCTCCATAGGTTATAGCATGTGCAGTCATGGGTTGTTGTCCCGTCACAACCTCAAACAGACTCTTACCTGTTGCCTCACTCCTTTGGAGGTTATATGAGAATTGGGCAATGTCTAAAATTTTGCCCAATCATATTGGTGAGCGCTCATGTGATGCCTCAAGTATAGCTCAAGTAAGGCATTGATGCACTTGGTTTGCCCGTCGGTTTGGGGGTGGAAGCTTGTTAAGAAGCTCAAGTCAGTCCCCAATAGCTTGAGGAGATCTCTCCAAAAGTAGCTGGTAAAGCGAGGATCATCACTCACGATGTTTTGTGGAACTCCCCATAGTTTCACTATATGTTTAAGGAACGCTCAAACAGCTTCTTCTATAGTGCAATCCGTGGAGATAGGTATGAAGGTGGCATATTTGCTAAACCGATCAACCACCACCATGATGCTTCCATACCCCTCGAATTTTGGTAAGGCCATGATGAAATCCATTGACACGCTTTGCCATGCCCTTTCCACTATTGGTAGGGGTTCTAGCAATCCCGTCGGGTGTTGGCGCTCAACTTTATCTTGTTGACACACAAGACAAGTCCTCACATACCCTTCCACATCTTCACACATTTGAGGCCAATAATATGAATTTTGCACAAGTGTAAGGGTTCGTGCCATACCTGGGTGCCCAACCCACTTAGAATCATGGCGCTCCCTGATTGTTTCTTTCGTAAACTCCCATATCTTGGCACAAACAAGTTATTTCTTGTTGTGAGGAGTAAGCCTTCATCGAGCCAAAAGCATCACATTTTCCTCTCACTAGCCAAGTTTAAGAGGTTCTTGGCTATTATATCATCCTCTAGGCCCTCTTTTATGCCGTCAATGAGCACACTTTGTGGTCGACTCATGCTTAATGTTGTGAGTTCTGTTTTGTGGCTTAGAGCGTCAGCCACTACATTTGCTTTGCCTTGTTTGTACTAGGGTCGATAGTCAAATTCAGCCAAGAAGTATTGCCATCAAGCTTGCTTGGGACTTAGCTTCTTTTGTGTTTGAAAGTAGCTTGTTGCCATGTTGTCGGTCTTAATGACAAAGTGTAAGCCAAGCAAATAATGTCGCCAAACCTGTAGACAATGGATGATGGCTATCATCTCCTTCTCTTGGACTATATATTGTTTCTTTGTGTCATTTAACTTATAGCTCTCGTCTGCAATGGGGTGCCCTTCTTGCATGAGAACTTTCCCTATGGCAAAGTCAGAGGCGTCTGCGTGGATCTTGAATGGTTTCGTGTAATCGGGCAACACCAACACTGGTTCTTCGCATATTACCTTCTTTAACTTCTCGAAGGCATGTTGGCACTTTTTAGACCAATGCCATGTATGGTTCTTCTTGAGTAGATCCGTGAGTGGGGCAGCTTTGTCGGAATAGCCCTTAATGAACCGCCTATAGTAATTCACCAACCCAAGAAAAGATCGTAGCTCTGGTACCTTAGTGGGAGGCTCCCATTCTTGAATGACCTTTACCTTTGCTTGATCCATCATTAGTCTTTCATCTTGTATTCGGTGGCCAAGGAACTCTACTTCTCTTTGAGCAAAGGAACATTTTTCTTTCTTAACATAGAGTTCATTTTCGCGAAGCACTTGGAATACTTGCTTAAGATGTTGCACATGCTCCTCAAGGGTGGTGCTATATACCACTATGTTCTCCAAGTACAGCAAAACAAATCGATTGAGATAGAGATGGAATAACTTATTCATGAGAGTACAAAATGTAGCGAGTGCATTAGTGAGGCCAAATGGCATGACTAAAAATTCAAAAGAACCATATCTTGTTACGCATGCTGTCTTCAGTTCGTCACCCTTAAGAATGCGCACTTGGTAGTACCCCGATCTTAAATCAAGCTTTGAGAAGTAGCGAGCACTCCCAAGCTGATTAAATAACTCTGCAATTAAGAGGATCGGGTACTTGTTCTTGATAGTGATATTGTTAAGCTCCCGCTAATCAATGCACATGTAGAGGGATTCGTCCTTCTTCTTTTGAAAGAGGACGGTGGCACTGTATGGAGCTTTGTAGGGTTGGATATAGCTCGCATCAAGAAGATCTTAGAGTGGCTTTTTTAACTCTGTAAGTTCGGGTGGCGTCATGCGGTAAGGCGCCATGGCTAGAGGCTTGGCACCGGGCTCCAACTCAATTTGGTGGTCTACCTCTCACCTTGGCGGATGTTTCTGTTGACCCAGGTATGGCAACCCAAGAGGGGGGGTGAATTGGGTTTTTTTTTATAAAAACTGATTTAAAAAACTTTTCTTGAAAGATCAAAATTATCTAACTCTTTCTTTGAGAATAAAGGTGAAGAACATGAAAATAGAATTCAATCAAGAGAATAGAATTAAAGAACAATCACAAGTGCAAGTTAATGTAAAGAGATAGGGATAGAGAGAGTGCAAACTTAATTTACGTGGTTCGGCAAACCTTGTCTACGTCCACGGGCTCCTAGCTCCATGAGCTAAGCTTTCCACTAAGTTGTAGAAATCTTTACAACTTGCTTGATGAACAACCTAACCAAGACTTTTTCATTCAACCCTTGATAATACAACACCAAGAGTTCTTCTTGATGAACAACCTCACCAAGGCAACTTCCTTCAACTCTTGATAACACCACACCAAGAGTTCTTCTTGATGAACAACCTCACCAAGGCAACTTCTTCAACTCTTGATAACACCACACCAAGAGTTCTTCTTGATGAACAACCTCACCAAGCAACTTCCTCAACTCTTGATAACACCACACCAAGAGTTCTTCTTGATGAACAACCTCACCAAGGCAACTTCCTTCAACCCTTGATTCCACCACACCAAGAGTTCTTCTTGATGAACAACCTCACCAAGGCAACTTCCTTCAACCCTTGATAACACCACACCAAGAGTTCTTCTTGATGAACAACCTCACCAAGGAAAGAGTTCTCTCAAGGATAACTTTTATCCTTTACAAGAAGATCTCACTCTCACCACAATACTAGAACAAAGAAAATTTTTACAACAAAAGTACAACTCTCTTCAAAGAGTAGATAAAGAATATAAAAGCTCTCTACACTTGATATTTCTCTTGTTATTTTTTTTTTGCTTGATAGATGCTTCTCTTTTCTTGTTGAATGCATGGGAGAATGGCTCCTTTTATAGGCAAATGAGATGAACTTAATCAAGTGAAGACACCATCTCCAAATTTTCTGCCCACCTTAAAAACTATAATATTGTCTGCCATTTTTGTCAATGTTTCGTTTGAAATTTGAAAATCTGCAAAACAGAAAAGATCTGAACATTTGAATAAGCTTTCCAACTCATCAAGAATCAAGTCATTTGGATATCTGTAGCTCAAGATATGGCCAAAACACCATTCAGTGCTCATGTGACTTGATTTTTCTTTCTTGTGTCAGTCCACCAAATTGAATGATAATTTTATCAGCATTCCGTTTGAAATTTGAATTTTTTCAAAACATAAAAGATCTAAATATTTGAATAATATTTCCAAAACATTAAGAATCAAAGCATTTGGATATCTCTATCTTAAGATATGGCCAAAAAACCATTTAGTGCTCATGTGAGTTGATTTTTCTTCTCTGTGTCGGTCCACCGAATTGCATGTTAATTATGTCAGCCTTCCATTTGAAATTTGAATTTCTTTAAAACATATGAAATGTTCTTCATTAAGTCATCTTTCCAATGCCATAAGAATCAAGTCATTTTGATTTTTCTAGCTCAAGATATGTCCAAAGGAGTATTCGGTGCTCATGTCAGCTGCTTCCATTTGTCTTCCAACTTGCATGATGATTTGGACAACTTTGCACTTGAAATTTGAATTTTATTAAAACATATGAAATGTTATAAATTGAGTAAGCTTTCCAAAGGCTCAAGAATCACATCATTTGGATATTTGTAGAGATATATATGACCAATTGATTGAACATTACTCATGTGTCACATTCCTTGAGTCAATCCTTGTTCTTAAACTTTGGTGCCTTTAACATGTAGTCTTCTCCTTAGCTTCAACACTCATTTTAATAAGCCTCTTCTTGATTTTAAAATTATTTCAATGATCTTACTCTTGCACATAAATAAACATGTTAGTAAATCTCAATTAATCAATGTATATTGTTATCATCAAAATTATCATGTAGCCTTAGGGCTAACAATCTCCCCCTTTTTGATGATGACAAACCATTGATTGCTTTAAAATATAATCTAAAATCAAGAATGAAAATAAAATAAAAAATAAGCAAAAAGAGAGCAATTGTTATGAATATAAGCAAACCATGTTATGAGTATAAGCAATCCAACAATTTCTCCCCCTTTTGTTATCATCAAAAAGATGTAATCAAATTAATTACTCCCCCTAAATATATTCTCCCCCTTAACATATACTACCATTCAAAGATTATGATATAAAAACAAAATTAAGACATATCCAACATGCCTAATTCTCTTCTAATTATGCAAAATATATCTTGACTAGGGGGTTTAGTCATATTTAGGTCTAGGGACTAATTCCCAAACTTGATTTCTATCAAATTGGTTCAATTCTTCTTGCATAGCCAAAATCCAACTTTCTCATTTTTGGCTTCTTTAAAAGATTTTGGTTCAAATTGAGAGACAAATGCAAAATGATTACAAAAGTTCCTAAAAGAAGATCTATTTCTCATACCTTGTGATGGTTCACCAATAATGAGATCTTTTAGGGTGAGCTTTTGCATACCTCCATTCCTTTGGTAATTCTTGGGAAGAATCATTTACTTCCCCAAGCTTTTCTTGTCGAAGTTGTAATTTTATCTTGGCTCTTTTCATCAAGCCTTGATTCCTTGATTTGCTTTTCTACCTCAACAATAACATCATCTAAATTCTTTGAAGAAATAACATTAGTTTCATCAAATTCAACATGCATAGATTCTTCAATAGTAAGAGTCTTTTTGTTTAAAACTCTATATGCTTTACTATGGTTGGAGTAGCCAACAAAAATTCCAACATCGGCTTTTGCATCAAATTTTCCAAGGTTATCCTTGGTGTTTAAAATAAAACATTTACATCCAAAAACTTTTAAAAATCCAATGTTGGGTTTTCTTCCTTTCCAAAGTTCATAAGGAGTTTTCTTTATTAAAGCTCTAATATGGACTCTATTGATTATAAAGCATGCGGTATAAACGGCTTCGGCCCAAAAATATTTTGGCAAATTATTTTCAAGTAACATGGTCCTAGCCATTTCTTGGATAGTCCTATTTTTCCTCTCAACAACACCATTTTGTTGTGGAGTTCTAGGTAAGAAAAAATTATACTCAAAACCATTTTCATCACAAAGATTTTCAAATGCAACATTGTCTACTTCACCACCATGATCACTCCTAATAGACCCAATAGAATACCTTTTTGATTTTGGACTCTTTTTGCAAATTTTGAAAAAGCTTGTATGGCCTCATTTTTAGTTTTCAAGAATAATACCCAAGTGAATCTTGAATAATCATCCACAATAACAAAAACGTAATACTTTCCACCAAGGCTTTGAGTTCTTGATGGTCCAAATAAATCTAAATGAAGTAATTGTAGAGGTTTATTTGTTGAAATAAATTTCTTTTGTTTAAAAGAAGTTCTCAATTTTTTTCCAAATTGACAAGCATCACAAATCTTATTCTTTTCAAATTTTATTTTTGGAAGACCATCAACTAAATCATTTTTAGAAATTTTTGAAATTGTGTCCATGCTAGCATGACCTAGCCTTCCATGCCATAACCAAGCATCATGATTAACAATGAAACACTTTTCTACATGATCATTAACGTCAATATCAACTGTATAAATATTACCACATCTATTACCAACAAATAATGTCGTATTGTTACTAACATCCTTAATCACACATCTATTAGGCTCAAAAGTAACAAAATATCCCTTATCACACAATTGACTAATGCTAATTAAATCATGTTTTAAACCATTAACAAGCAAAACATTTTCAATAATAAGTGAAGAAGGGTTACCAATATCACCATGTCCGATTACCCTTCATTTGGCATTATCACCGAAAGTCACATATCCTCCTTTCTTCATGATTAATCTTGAGACCTTGAAGGCATCTCCAGTCATATGCCTTGAGCATCCACTATCTAAATACCACTTGTGTTTACCACTCATTTGTTTCCACGATCAACAATAAAAGAGCGACATTTTGGTACCCAAATGTTCTTGGGTCCTTGGGGGTTAGTTATGGTCCTTTTTGGAATCCATATTTGTTTCAAATTAGGATTTCTCTTAATGTAACAAGAATGCATTTTGTGTCCTTTTCTTCCACAATAATTACATGAATGATTAGGATTATTCCTAGAAGATGCATGAACAAAATAGTTTTTAAAATACTTTTGATTTTTATGATTTTTATATCCTAACCCTCTTTTATCAAAAACACACCTTTGGTTTTGTAACATAGAATTCAAATTTTTTGTGCTTTTTGTAAAACTATCAACAATATTTCTAAAGTCATTATTTTCCTTTTCCAAAATAGCATTTTCTTTCTCTAATTTATCAAAATCCTTTTGTTTTAAAATGTCATTTTCAGTTTTTAATAAATGTATTTGATTTTCCAAACTTTCAAAATCTTTTTGCCTTAAAATTTCATTTTCATTTTCTAAAGCTTCATTTATTTCTACCAACTCTTCTAATTGAGATAACATGATTTTTGACTTCTTTTTGAAAGCATTGATTTTTGAATTTTGCTTATCAACTTGCAAATGTAAATTTTGGAATGCTTCAAGTAATTCATCATATGAAAGTTTAGGATCATGGTTTAGAATACTTATATCATTTTCTCTTAAAGCCATGAAGCACATGTTTGCCACATCGCAATCTTCTTCTTCATTCTCCTTCAAGATGATTTCATGAGTTATGAGAGAACCCATAAGTTCTTCTAATGGTAGTTTGGTGAGGTCCTTTGCTTCTTGAATTGCCGTCACCTTTGGCTCCCAAGATTTTGGTAGACACATAAGAATCTTTCTCACCATTTCAACATTAGAATAAGATTTACCAAGAGATTTCAAACTATTAATAATATCCGTAATTCTAGTAAACATTTTAGAAATTGATTCATCCGATTTCATCTTAAAAAGCTCATAACTATGAACTAGCATACTAATTTTGGATTCTTGAACTTGACTAGTTCCTTCATGAGTTACTTCAAGAGTGTGCCATATTTCTTGTGCCGTAGAACAAGTAGATATTCTATTAAACTCATTTCTATATAGAGCACAATATAACACATTCATAGCTTTAGCATTCAAACTCAATTTCTTTTTATCATCTTCACTAAACTCTTTAGGTTCTTTAAGCATGCTTTCTCCATTTTCAATTTTGGTAGGAACAAAGGTCCTTCCAAAACAATAGACCATAAATCATAATCAAAAGATTTCAAGAAAATACTCATTCTAGTTTTCCAATAAGAGTAATCACTTCCATTAAAAAATGGAGTTATAGAGATAGAAAGTCCCTCAACATATGAAGTTGAATTAAAAGTTGCCATAGCTCAAAAATCGATTAAGATTTAAAAAAATTGAGCAACCTTGCTATGATACCACTTGTTGACCCAGGTATGGCAACCCAAGAGGGGGGGTGAATTGGGTTTTTATTTATAAAAACTTATTTAGAAAACTTTTCTTGAAAGATCAAAATTATCTAACTCTTTCTTTGAGAATAAAGGTGAAGAACATGAAAATAGAATGCAATCAAGAGAATAGAAAAAGAACAATCACAAGTGCAAGTTAATATAAAGAGATAGGGATAGAGAGAGTGCAAACTTAATTTACGTGGTTCAGCAAACCTTGCCTACGTCCACGAGCTCCTAGCTCCACGAGCTAAGCTTTCCACTAAGTTGTAGAAATCTTTACAACTTGCTTGATGAACAACCTCACAAAGACTTTTTTGTTCAACCCTTGATAACACCACACCAAGAGTTCTTCTTGATGAACAACCTCACCAAGGCAACTTCCTTCAACTCTTGATAACACCACACCAAGAGTTCTTCTTGATGAACAACCTCACCAAGGAAACTTTCTTCTGTTGACCCAGGTATGACAACCCAAGAGGGGGGGTGAATTGGGTTTTATTTATCAAAACGAATTTATAAAACTTTTCTTGAAAGATAAAAATTATTTCACTTTTTCTTTTGAGAATAGAAGTGAAGAAGATGAAAATAGAAGTTGTCTAAGATGCAATCAAGAGAATAGCAATAATAAAAAATCTCAAGTGCAATTAAATGTAAAGAGTATAGGGATAGAGAGAGTGCAAACTCAATTTACGTGGTTCGGCAAACCTTGCCTACGTCCACGGGCTCCTAGCTCCACGAGCTAAGCTTTCAACTAAGTTGTAGAAATCTTTACAACTTGCTTGATGAACAACCTCACCAAGACTTATCTTCCAACTCTTGATAACACCACACCAAGAGTTCTTCTTGATGAACAACCTCACCAAGGCAACTTCCTTCAACCCTTGATAAACACCACACCAAGAGTTCTTCTTGATGAACAACCTCACTAAGGCAACTTTCCTCAACTCTTGATAACACCACACCAAGAGTTCTTCTTGATGAACAACCTCACCAAGGAAAGAGTTCTCTCAAGGATAACTTTTATCCTTTACAAGTAGATCTCACTCTCACCACAATACAAGAAAAAAGATAATTTTTACAACAAAAGTATAACTCTCTTCAAAGAGTAGATAAATAATATAAAAGCTCTCTAGACTTGATATTTCTCTTGCATTTTGCTTGATAAAATGCTTCTCTTACACTCCTTCAATGCATGGGAGAATGGCTCCTTTTATAGGCAAATGAGATGAACTTAATCAAGTGAAGACACCATCTCCAAATTTTCTGCCCACCATAAAAACAGTAATCTTGTCTGCCATTTTTGTCATTGTTCCGTTTGAAATTTGAAAATCTGTAAAACATAAAAGATCTGCACATTTGAATAAGCTTTCCAACGCATCAAGAACCAAGTAATTTGGATATCTGTAGCTCAAGATATGGCCAAAACACCATTCGGTGCTCAAGTGACTTGATTTTTCTTCCATGTGTCTGTCCACTGATTTGAATGATAATTCTTTCAGCCTTCCATTTGAAATTTGAATTTCTTCAAAACATAAAAGATCTTCATATTTGAATAAGCTTTCCAAAACATTAAGAATCAAAGCAATTGGATATCTCTATCTTAAGATATGGCCAAAACACTATTCGGTGCTCATGTGAGTTGATTTTTCTTCTCTGTGTCAGTCCACCGAATTGCATGTCAATTATGTCGGCCTTCCATTTGAAATTTGAATTTCTTCAAAAAATATGAAATGTGCCCCATTAAGTCATCTTTCTAATTCCACAAGAATCAAGTCATTTTGATTTTTCTAGCTCAAGATATGTCCAAAGGAGTATTCAGTGCTCATGTCAGCTGCTTCCATTTGTCTTTCAAATTTCATGATGATTTGGACAACCTTTCACTTGAAATTTGAATTTCATTAAAACATATGAAATGTTATAAATTGAGTAAGCTTTCCAAAGGCTCAAGAATCATATCATTTGGATATTTGTAGAGATATATATGACCAATTGATTGAACATTGCTCATGTGTCACATTCCTTGAGTCAATCCTTGTACTTAAGCTTTGGTGCCTTTAACATGTAGTCTTCTCCTTAGCTTCAACACTTCATTTTAATAAGCCTCTTCTTGATTTTAAAATTATTTCAATGATCTTACTCTTGAATATAAATAAACATGTTAGTAAATCTCAATTAATCAATGTGTATTGTTATCATCAAAATTATCATGTAGACTTAGGGCTAACAATCTCCCCCTTTTTGATGATGACAAACCATTGATTGCTTTCAAATAATATCTAAAATAAAGAATGAAAATAAAATCAAGAATAAACAAAAAAATTGCACTTGTTATGAATATAAGCAATCCAAACACCAGTTTCCCACTTGTGTTACTCATCAAAAAGATGTAATCAAATTAATTACTCCCCCTAAATATATTCTCCCCCTTAACATATGCTACCATTCAAAGATTATCATATAAACACAAAATTAAGACATATCCAACATGCCTAATTCTCTTCTAATTATATAAAATCTATCTTGACTAAGGGGTTTAGTCATATGTGGGTCTAGGGACTAATTCTCAAACTTGATTTCTCTCAAATTGGTTCAATTCTTCTTGCATAGCCAAAATCCAACTTTCCTCATTTTTGGCTTCTTTAAAAGATTTTGGTTCGAATTGAGAGACAAATGTAAAATGATTACAAAAGTTCCTAAAAGAAGATCTAGTTCTCATACCTTGTGATGATTCACCAATAATGAGATCTTTTAGGGTGAGCTTTTGCAAACCTTCATTCCTTTGATAATCTTGAGAATAATCAATTACTTCCTCAAGCTTTTCTTGTTGAAGTTGCAATTCATCTTGGCTCTTTTCATCAAGCCTTGATTCCTTGATTTGCCTTTCTACCTCAACAATATCATCATCTAAATTCTTTGAAGAAATCACATTAGTTTCATCAAATTCAACATGCATAAAATCTTCAATAGTAAGAGTCTTTTTATTAAAAACTCTATATGCTTTACTATGGTTGGAGTAGCCAACAAAAATTCCAACATCGGCTTTTGCATCAAATTTTCCAAGGTTATCCTTGGTGTTTAAAATAAAACATTTACATCCAAAAACTTTAAAAAATCCAATGTTGGGTTTTCTTCCTTTCCAAAGTTCATAAGGAGTTTTCTTTATTAAAGCTCTAATATGGACTCTATTGATTATAAAGCATGCGGTATTAACGGCTTCGGCCCAAAAATATTTTGGCAAATTATTTTCAAGTAACATGGTCCTAGCCATTTCTTGGATAGTCCTATTTTTCCTCTCAACAACACCATTTTGTTGTGGAGTTCTAGGTGCGGAAAAATTATGTTCAAAACCATTTTCACCACAAAGATTTTCAAACGCGACATTGTCTACTTCACCACCATGATCACTTCTAATGGATACAATAGAATGCCCTTTTTGATTTTGGACTCTTTTTGTAAATTTTGAAAAAGCTTGTATGGCCTCATTTTTAGTTTTCAAGAATAACACCCAAGTGAATCTTGAATAATCATCCACAATAACAAAAACATAATACTTTCCACCAAGCTTTGAGTTCTTGATGGTCCAAATAAATCCAAATGAAGTAATTGTAGAGGTTTATTTGTTGAAATAAATTTCTTTTGTTTAAAAGAAGTTCTCACTTGTTTTCCAAATTGACAAGCATCACAAATCTTATCCTTTTCAAATTTTATTTTTGGAAGACCATCAACTAAATCATTTTTAGAAATTTTTGAAATTGTGTCCATGCTAGCATGACCTAATCTTCTATGCCATAACCAAGCATCATGATTAACAATGAAACAATTTTCTACATGATCATTAACATCAATATCAATTGTATAAATATTACCACATCTATTACCAACAAATAATGTCTTATTGTTACTAACATCCTTAATCACACATCTATTAGGCTCAAAAGCAACAAAATATCCCTTATCACATAATTGACTAATGCTAATCAAATCATGTTTCAAACCATGAACAAGCAAAACATCTTTAATAATAGGTGAAGAAGGGTTACCAATATCACCATGTCCGATTACCCTTCCTTTGGCATTATCACCGAAGGTCACATATCCTCCTTTCTTCATGATTAATCTTGAAAATTTGGAGGCATCTCCGGTCATATGCCTTGAGCATCCACTATCTAAGTACCACTTGTGTTTGCCACTCCTTTGTCTCTACAATCAACATTCAAGGAGTAACTTTTTGGTACCCAAAAGTTCTTGGGTCCTTGGGGGTTAGTTATGATACTTTTTGGAACCCATATTTGTTTCAAATTAGGATTTCTTTTAATGGAGCAAGAATGCATATTGTGTCCTTTTCTTCCACAATAAGTACATGAATGATTAGGATTATTCCTAAAAGATGCATGAGCAAAATATTTTTAAAATACTTTTGATTTTTATGACTTTTATATCCTAACCCTCTTTTATCAAAAACACACCTTTGGTTTTGTAACATAGAATTCAAATTTTTTGTGCTTTTTGTAAAACTATCAACAATATTTCTTAAGTCATTATTTTCCTTTTTCAAAATAACATTTTCTTTCTCTAATTTATCAAAATCCTTTTGTTTTAAAATCTCATTTTCAGTTTTTAAAAAATGTATTTGACTTTCCAAACTTTCAAAATCTTTTTGCTTTAAAATTTCATTTTCATTTTCTAAAGCTTCATTTATTTCCACCAACTCTTCTAATTGAGATAACATGATTTTTGACTTCTTTTTGAAAGCATTGATTTTTGAATTTTTCTTATCAACTTGCACATGTAAATTTTGGAATGCTTCAAGTAATTCATCATATGAAAGTTTAGGATCATAGTTTAGAATACTTACCTCATCGTCACTTAAAGCCATGAAGCACATGTTTGCCACTTCGCAATCTTCTTCTTCGGTAGAGCTAGCTTCACTATCATCCCAATTTGTGGCTTTCATTGCTTTGGATTTCTTGTTTTGACTTTTGAAGTAAGGACAATCCATCTTTACATGTCCCGGTTTCTTGCACTCATAGCAAATGACTTGATCATTTTTCTTATCTTGCTTTGAGCTTTGCCCTTTGTACTCCCTTCTAGAGTTCTTCTTGAATCCTTGGTTTCTTCTAATCATCCTTTTTAGCTTTCTTGTGATGAATGCAAGATCTTCATCATCTCCTTCATCGTCGGACTCATCATCTTCTTTTGTTGAAGATTTGAAAGCGATATTTTTCTTTTTCTTGAAATCTTCTTCATTCTCCTTCAAGGTGATTTCATGAGTCATGAGAGAACCCATAAGTTCTTCTAATGGTAGTTTGGTGAGGTCCTTTGCTTCTTGAATTGCCGTCACCTTTGGCTCCCAAGATTTTGGTAGACACCTAAGAATCTTTCTCACCATTTCAACATTAGAATAAGATTTACCAAGAGATTTCAAACTATTAATAATATCCGTAAATCTAGTAAACATTTCAGAAATTGATTCATCCGATTTCATCTTAAAAAGCTCATAACTATGAACTAGCATACTAATTTTAGATTCTTTAACTTGACTAGTTCCTTCATGAGTTACTTCAAGTGTGTGCCATATTTCTTGTGCCGTAGAACAAGTAGATATTCTATTAAACTCATTTCTATCTAGAGCACAATACAACACATTCATAGCTTTAGCATTCAAACTCAATTTCTTTTTATCATCTTCACTAAACTCTTTAGGTTCTTTAAGCATGCATTCCCCATTTTCAATTTTGGTAGGAACAAAAGGTCCTTCCAAAACAATAGACCACAAATCATAATCAAAAGATTTCAAGAAAATACTCATTCTAGTTTTCCAATAAGAGTAATCACTTCCATTAAAAAATGGAGGTCTAGAGATAGAAAGTCCCTCAACATATGAAGTTGAATTAAAAGTTGCCATAGCTCAAAAATCGGTTAAGATTTAAAAAAATGAGCAACCTTGCTCTGATACCACTTGTTGACCCAGGTATGGCAACCCAAGAGGGGGGGTGAATTGGGTTTTTATTATCAAAACGAATTTTAAAACTTTCCTTGAAAGATCAAAATTATTTCACTTTTTCTTTGAGAATAAAGGTGAAGAAGATGAAAATAGAAGTTATCTAAATGCAATCAAGAGAATAGCAATAATAAATAATCTCAAGTGCAAGTAAATGTAAAGAGTATAGGGATAGAGAGAGTGCAAACTCAATTTACGTGGTTCGGCAAACCTTGCCTACGTCCACGGGCTCCTAGCTCCTCCACAAGCTAGGCTTTCCACTAAGTTGTAGAATACTTTACAACTTGCTTGATGAACAACTTCACCAAGACTTTTTTCCTTCAAATCTTGATAACACCACACCAAGATTTCTTCTTGATGAACAATCTCACCAAGGAAAGAGTTCTCTCAAGGATATCTTTTATCCTTTACAAGAAGATCTCACTCTCACACAATAAAGAACAAAGAAAAGTTTTTACAACAAAAGTACAACTCTCTTCAAAGAGTAGATAAAGAATATAAAAGCTCTATAAACTTGATATTTCTCTTGGCTTTTTTGCTTGATAAAATGCTTCTCTTGCACTTATTGAATGCATGGGAGAATGGCTCCTTTTATAGGCAAATGAGATGAACTTAATCAAGTGAAGACACCATCTCCAAATTTTCTGCCCACCATAAAAACCGTAATCTTGTCTGCCATTTTTGTCAATGTTCCGTTTGAAATTTGAAAATCTGTAAAACATAAAAGATCTGCACATTTGAATAAGATTTCCAACGCATCAAGAACCAAGTCATTTGGATATCTGTAGCTCAAGATATGGCCAAAACACCATTCGGTGCTCAAGTGACTTGATTTTTCTTCCATGTGTCAGTCCACCGACTTGAATGATAATTCTGTCAGCCTTCCATTTGAAATTTGAATTTCTTCAAAACATAAAATATCTTCATATTTGAATAAGCTTTCCAAAACATTAAGAATCAAAGCAATTTGGATATCTCTATCTTAAGATATGGCCAAAACACCATTCGGTGCTCATGTGAGTTGATTTTTCTTCTCTGTGTCAGTCCACCGAATTGCATGTCAATTATGTCGGTCTTCCATTTGAAATTTGAATTTCTTCAAAACATATGAAATGTGCCCCATTAAGTCATCTTTCTAATGCCGCAAGAATCAAGTCATTTTGATTTTTCTAGCTCAAGATATGTCCAAAAGAGTATTCGGTGCTCATGTCAGCTGCTTCCATTTGTCTTTCAACTTGCATGATGATTTGGACGATCTTGCACTTAAAATTTGAATTTCTTTAAAACATATGAAATGTTATAAATTGAGTAAGTTTTCCAAAGGCTCAAGAATCACATTATTTGGACATTTGAAGAGAAATATATGACCAATTGATAGAACATTGCTCATATATCACATTCCTTGAATCAAACCTTGTACTTAAACTTTGATGCCTTTAACATGTAGTCTTCTCCTAAGCTTCAACACTTCATTTTAATAAACCCCTTCTTGATTTTATAATTATTTCAATAATCTTATTCTTGCACATAAATAAATATATTAGTAAATCTCAATGAATCAATGTGTATTGTTATCATCAAAATTATCATATAGCCTTAGGGCTAACAACTAAAAGGTGCTTAGTTCCTCTAATATTTGGATCTTATTATGCCAATATATATTGTGATGTTGTTCCCATGGATGTAGCTCATATTCTTCTTGGACGACGTTGGCTTTATGACATGAATGTTACTAGCCGTGGGAGAGATATCACTTTAAAGCCTGCTAAGCCCACTTCCCAAATGTCAAACAACTATTGCTCTTCGACTTTACTTTTTCAACCTATGCCCATCCCTGTGCTTAAATTACATGCTTCTTACTTCATGTGCCTATGGAATTGACTTTTAGTTCAATGGTTAAAGAGGAAGATTTGTGTGCTTACCGAGGCCATTGCAAACCTCCAATGCTTTCTTGTCTCATGTTTGCAGGACCTATGGTTTTATCTAAGTTCTTGAAGACATTATGCTATGTTCGTGATATACTTGGACGTTTCCTTATTCGTTTGGCACATCCACCTAATACGCTTTGATGGAGTGTTTTCTAGCTAACTCACCAAGGGTTGAGTTCTTTCAAGCAAAGGAGAATTGATTTAGGACCACTTAGATTAAAAT
Organism: Boswellia sacra; assembly: GCA_013180625.2. Taxonomy (NCBI): domain Eukaryota; kingdom Viridiplantae; phylum Streptophyta; class Magnoliopsida; order Sapindales; family Burseraceae; genus Boswellia; species Boswellia sacra. The sequence goes on along the minus strand of SNVD02012254.1, from coordinate 546,397 downwards.
TAGGACTAAAGTAGGGATTTCAATTTTGATTTTAGGGATTTTAATAAATTAGGGATTTTGACTTCCTAAATTGGGAGTAATCCTAATTTGAGTTATTTTCCTAATAAATAGTTTCCTATTTGGTTTAGGATTTATTTTTGGGTTATTGCCACAAACCTCCCCTACCTTTTGGGCTTATTTCATCAATATAGGCCGTTTGTATTTTTCATAAATTTAGTCCCTACGTTTTTTGAAAGTCATCACAGACCTGCCTTCCGTTAACTTTCCAGTTAAATTTTAGTAAATAAGTTAAACCTCAAATGGTAAGATCATCATTTAAATATTTAAAATTGGGTTAGTATCATGGACCTCCCTTACCTTTTGGCTGTATTTCATCAATATAGACCGTTGGACCGTTTTGCATTTTTCATAAATTTAGTCCATATTTTACAAAAATCATCACAAACATCCCTTCTGTTAAAATTAATGTAGTATGAAGCTAGTGACATAAGGATTCAAACCCAGGACTTCTTATACTCTAACTTGCCCTCAACCACGTGGCCAAGCTAACTCTTGGACATTGAACTAACAACATAATGATATTACACCTCTTATTCTTCTGCTAAATACACAAAATAAACTCAAAAACTGGTAGCACGGCGATTCAAATCAAAAATCAATTTCTTCATCATCCTCCTCCTCCTCCACCTTTCTCTCTCTAACCCAACAATCACACCACCTTTCTCTCTCTAATTTAAAAATTATTTTTTTATGAAATGGGTTTTAATTTCTTTGTGCTTTTAGTTATTTTAATTAATGAGTTGTTTTTGTTCTTCTGTTGTTGGTGGTGCTGACTGAGTTCTTGGGGTTGTGGTGTTCGTTTCTAGGTTGCTGGCTTGTTGGCTTGCGGGATGTTGAAGTTGGGGTGTGAGCTTGGATTTTAGGTTTGTGGTGGTAGTGATTGGATTTTTTTCAAGGGTGGTCTTGACAGTTTCATCCGTTTTATTTACTACCAAATTAATTTAAGAATAATGACGATAACATGAATATGAATAGTTTCATTCGTTCATGTTATGTTTCATGTTATCATCACACATAACAACGTTTCTAGGTTGCTAGCTTGTTGGCTTACTTTTGAAATTTTTTATTTAATTTTTAATTGAAATTATTTAATTTAAGAATTTTTTAAGGGCATTCAAGTAATTGTACAGGATGTCTATGATGACTTTTGTAAAACATAGGGACTAAATTTATGGAAAAATGCAAACGGTCCATATTGATGAAATAAAGCCAAAAGGTAGGGGAGGTCCATGATTATAACCCATTTATTTTAAGAATTTTTAAAGGGCATTTAAGTAATTGCATGGTATTTGGACGGAAAGATGACGTCATCTAACAGTTAAGTTAACAGAAGGGATGTCTGTGATGACTTTTGTAAAACATAGGGACTAAATTTATGAAAAAATGCAAACGGTCCATATTGATGAAATAAAGCCAAAAGGTAGGGGAGGTTCATGACAATAACCCATTTATTTTTAGTATTTTCTAGTTAAACTAGATTGAGTTTCTATTTCCTAATGGGATTTTATTTCCTAGTAGAATTATATTTTAAGGTCCTATAAATAGAAGTCTTTAGTTATGTTATGTTTCATATTTGATTGTTATTGATTTTTGATTTTTTAGTAAAAAGATTATTTCTCCCTTAATTTCACTCAACTTCTCCCTCAATTTTTTCTATTATTTCTCCCATTTCCTTTGTTTACATCTCCCTTCCTTTCTTTTAAGTTGAGGAACCTTATTCCTCATCACTAATGTGGATGACATGAGCAAAAACCCATCAAATGTCAATGAGTTTTCACTAAAGAAGGAGTCGGATGTTATAACACATGAAAGTAGCATCAAGAAAGGTAAGCATCCATTGAAATTAGAAGACAAAGAGGAGGGTGGTAGTGAGCAATTTGCACATGAACAAAGTGATAAGGTAACAAAATATGTGAGATTTGATTGTATTTTGAAATTTATTTGGCTAATGGTGTTAATTTTGTTTTTTGGTTTATTATTATTTCTTCTATTTACTGGTTTATTAAACATAATTTTTTGTATTATAGCTGGGTAAAGCTTATAGTTTGAAATTGGATCCAAAAGAAAAACTAGTGGCCAATGGTACAGTTGTGAAGGATTCCAGTCCAAACATGATAGTGTTGATGGATATTTGTTTTGATAGATATTACTCAGTCCCTATACAGAACCAAGAGGATGATCCACCAACTTTATATGATTTTTGTTGGTGATCATGTAGACTAGCCTGAAGAGCTTGTTTTTGCAACAAATGAGGTAAAGTGTAACAGGCTCTATGCACGCATATTACATAACTGTGTACATAGTTCAATATAGGAGTAATTGCTTTCATTATACTAAGATTCTTTATGTGGTTTAATGTAGGATTCAATTGAGCCAAGCCCTATAAAGAGGAAACTACGTAGTGAGCGTAAAGATCTTCAAAAGAATGAGACATAGAGAAAGAAAATTGCAAAAATTGATGACGTAGTGGTTTTGGAGGCATTGGTTAACTTAGAGATGAATAAAAGTTATGATTTTAGCATCAATTTTCAGGATGGACTATTTGGGTACCTACTTCGGACTTGGTTATCTTATGGCGATGTCAAATGCGTGATTGACTATAAGGAGCTATCACAAAATTGTCTCACCATTTATATGAGGTATTCAATTAATATCAATCGGATTTCCAGTGAAGGAAGTGAATTTAGTGATGAGTTATCATTAGTTGCATGTCTTTGTTTAATGTTTGATTCTTCTATTTTATTTTTATAGTTATATTTTTGAGGTATTTAAATGTGGATCTGGTCAATTGAACTTTGGTTTTATCCACCCAGAAACCATACTACCCAGCAGACTTAAGATGCTAAAGCACGTGTTCAAATGGTTCGATCACTTGTAGACAAATTACCAAAGTTTTAAGATAGAAACTTTGTTTTCATTCCATACAACCCAGGGTATAATTACTTCAACAAACACATTCTCATTTAACACTATATAACTTGAGGACTTGCATTAGTAATTTATCTAAATGTAACTCTTTGATACATTATGGTATGTACCATTGGACTATAATTGTGCTCGGCCTATTAGCTTTGAAAGTATACCATATTGATTCAATGAGAAAAGCAATTCAAGTAGCTGCAAAAGAAGTTGTAAATCAGTAAGTTTTTAATTTTCATTATTCTTGAAATCCAAACTTTAAACTAAACTTTCCTCAAGTAATATATCAACAACATCTTGATTATATATAATGCGTTTGCAGAGGCTTTTTGGTATGGCAAACTAAAGCTGAAAAAAAGATGAAGAATAAGAATATGTGGATACAAGTAAAGGTATAAGCGTATAGATATAGGTTGATAAATTATCTATTTTAAACTAGGATAAATGCTGTTTAATCTTGTATTGACGATTAACATTCTAGGGCCTTGGTCTATACACAATTTAGAGGGCTTAGGGTTTCAGGTAACATGCATTAATTACTTTTTTGTTTGTGAGATGACTACCTTCTGTACTTTGTAAACTTGATATGGAAAATGTGCTCAGATTTTTAGGACTAGAATGTTAATGGTATTTTTGGATAAAAGTAATAATTTTGGTTAATTTCATAACTCCAACGGGATAGTCCAAATTGTTAGCTTGCATTAAAAGTAAAATTTAGATTATGTAGGTTTAGGTTTGACCTTTTTATGGTTCTCCAAGTGAAAGTTACCTACCTTGCACATTATTTGTTAAATGCCATATCTTGATATCATATTTATACCCTGAAGAGGAATTTGTTGAATCTTTAAAAGATTACTACTCAAAAAACAATAATTTATCTTTTCATGTTTAGGGACCCAAACAAGTTGGAAGCTTGACTGTGGATATTATGTTCTTAGACACACAAAGGAGATCATCTTAGACCATAATATCCTTTTGGAAAATGTGAGCTTACCATCAAATTGGTATTCGTACTGGTTTAACTGATACCTATTTTGAAAGTAAACCAACTGTTATATTGCAGTTCAACAAGAAGGATAACGTGACAATGAGAATAATGAGATTAAAGCTAAATGAACAAAACATGTTTCTTCTATGTTACTAATAAGATTAATGAGACAACAACAAGGATAACTATCGTGGCATGATTATTGATGTAGGTTGACTCATTTTTTGGGAAACTTTTTTTGAGTGTACATGCAACATGAGCAGATACTGATTTTTATGATTGGATGTGATTGTTGTCTTCATAATTGATGCTGCAATGATTATTTGTTTATCAAATGAGCAATGGAAATGGAATTGGATATTTGTTTTGTTTCTATGGATTTCTTGTTTTGCTTATTATGTGCAGCAGATGGTCTTAGCTAGAGATAAGAAATGTACATAGGTATGGTAATGCTCTACATCATTTAGATCATTTATTTCATCGTCTATAAGTTAGTTTAGGAAAATGATAATGTAATTAGTTACTACTTTTTTAAATTTATTTTCATATTTATAATTTGTTTGATTATAAAAATAATTTTGATAAATATATTATTTATTAGAGTATACTAAAAAAAATCCTATTTAAAAAAATATATAATATAATAAATGCCTAATTTAGAACCAGCCAGATATTATATAATATAATATATTTTTATTCCTAAAAGCCATATTTGGCAGCTAGATTGCCACAACTAATTACCTATATTTGTGACTAAATTAAAAAATTTGACCGTTAAATGCCTTATATTTGCCATCTATTTTGAAAAATTCAACCTAAAATTTGTCACAATATGCCAAATATAAAAAAGATATCTCTCAAGTATACTAACAAAATCAAAATCGACAAGCTCCCATACTTGAGGCTACTTATGTCACAAATATGAAACAGTATTATAGTTGTGGGTTTCACCATCCCACATATAGAGAATATTTGTCAGTGCCAAACTTGTGAGCTACAAAACCCATAACTATCACATACTTTTGAGCTATTAGCCCACAATTATGACAATTTTTCTAGTAGTGATGGGCGCTATTGAAAGCGCATTAGTGGCCCTGGTTATGGATGGTGGCATCCCTATAGTCTAGTCTATAAAGTTGGATTATAGTCTCTTAGCAGATGTTTGCAACATAAGAATTATCTTTCCACTAGTCATAACATAAACATATATACAAACACACACACACACATACATATATAAATACATACATACATATATATATTGTCTTGATTCAATTTATATATGTAAATAAAGGGAGCAGAAAGTTTAGGGCTTGGTTACTACGTTCAAGGTGTAGTAATGAAGGAAACATGATCTATTTTTATGGTTGCATTTAATCTTTTGAGCATCGTCATAGTAGGCATAATGGGCTCCTTTTTATTAGTCAAGATAATGCATTTAAGAAGGTGCTTTCTTTTGGTCTCAACAAACTTTCTAGCCCCACAAGTTTATAATATAGAATTGTCATCAATAAGCTATGCATTAAAATTGTGGCATGTTTTTTGGGTTATTAGGGCATGTGTCATTGTCGTTGGCCCTAATCTAATTTTATAGGGCATGAGCAAGGATTAATTTTCATCAAGTATAAAAGGTAGCAATAATGCTGCAAAGTCAAATGATCACAAAATGGTTAGCATGAATGGTGGGGTAGCTGTTGGGACTTTCAACAAAGATAATGATGAAGAACCTACTATCAACTTGCATAAGAAATAAGCAAAAACAAGAGGCGCCGATGAATCTGTTTAAAACTATAGGAAGAATTAAGTATGTTTTGAATTGATTAATTGAATAATATATTACTTAATTTATGATTAAATATCTCTTTTACCAATTATTACTTTTTTAAACTATCATGGAGCTAGGGGGCGCTTGTTTTTTTGTATAAAATATGAATTGGTTTGAATATAAAAATTTAAATGATGTGTCTTTTTGTTTTAATATTTCAAGTGAAATGTTGAAAAACTAATAGTTTGACATATATATCCCTATTTTATATATTATTTTTACTTATGATTTTATTTTACATAGTAAAAATATTTACATACCGAAAGTTATTAAGAATTTAATCTATTTAAATCTGTATAATTGGATAAAGAAATTATTTTTTCTATAAGAATATGACATAGAAATAAGTTAAATGATCATAAAATAATTAAAAAATATAAAGAATCACAATATGAAATTAGAAATAAATAATAGTGTTTCAAAATTAAAATATTTTAGGCTATGTACAAATTAGTCATAAATGAATTTTATAAGGGCATTTAAGAGAGTTAAAGGAGTAAAAAATAATTCGAACATTTGCATTTAAATAAAAGATAAAATTTCTAGTTTTTTTTTTTCATTTAGAGGAAAATGTCTTAGATTAAGTCTTAAGCCAAAAAAATAATCATCAAAAGATCAAAAGTTTGAGAATAAGATCTGAAGATTGAGAATAAGTTAAATTTAGACTTCAAACCGAGAAACAATTAACCCCTTACTCTTCTATTGACAAAATACTTGTTTTTATCCAAGAATTTTCTTACGAGATAAACCAAATTTTCTTATCAATAATTATTTGTACATAGCCTAAAATATTTTAATTTTGAAACACTATTATTTATTTGTACATAGCCTAAAATATGGAATTAGAGTCTGATCTTTCTAATATATGTTCTTTATTAGATTGTGCACAGGTAATGGAAAAACGCTCAAAATCAAGATTTGAAGAATTAGGGCAAATGAATGAAAGCAAGGAAGAGGAAGCTCCCAAGTTAGAATTGAAACCCTTACCTGAAGGACTTAAATATGCATATCTTGGGGAGAATCAGACATATCCGGTGGTAATTTCTTCATCCCTCACATGCGAGCAACAAGGTAAGTTGATAGAAGTGCTTAAAAGGCATAAAAATGCAACCGGGTGAACTTTAAAAGATATAAAAGGCATTAACCCTTTAATTTGCACGCATCGAATATATTTAGAGGAAAATGCCAAAACATCCCAATAACCTCAAAGAAGATTAAATCCACATATGAAAGAGGTTATTAGGGCTGAAGTTCTTAAACTACTTGATGTGGGAATTATCTACTCTATTTTTGATAGCAAGTGGGTAAGCCCTATACAAGTAGTACCTAAGAAATCTGGCATTACAGTAGTTAAAAATGAAAAGGAGGAATCATTGCCAACCAGAGTCTCATCCAGTTGGAGGATGTGCATTAATTATAGAAAATTAAATGCTGTCACCAGAAAAGACTATTTTCCCTTACCATTTCTTGACCAAATTCTTGAAAGAGTAGCAGGACACTCCTACTACTGCTTTCTTGATGGATACTCAGGCTATTACCAAATTCTAATTGCACTTGAAGAACAAGAAAAGACCACATTCACGTGCTTCTTCGATACCTTTGCATTTAGGAGAATGCCTTTTGGACTTTGTAATGCCCCAGCCACTTTTCAAAGATGCATGTTAAGCATTTTCAATGATATGGTTGAGCATTGTTTAGAAGTTTTTATGGATGATTTAACTGTCTTTGGAAACTCTTTTGAGAATTGTCTTGAAAACTTAGAAAAAGTCCTAAAAAGTTGTGTAGAAAAAGGTCTTATTTTGAATTGCAAAAAATGTCATTATATGGTCACTTCAGGAATTGTCTTAGGTCATGTAGTGTCTTCTAAAGGAATTGAAGTGGACAAAGCAAAAGTGGAATTAATTTCCTATTTGCCTCCACCAAAAACAGTTAAAGAGGTTCGTTCATTCTTAGGGCATGCTGGATTTTATAGGAGGTTCATAAGAAATTTCAGTGCTATATCTAAACCTCTTTGTAACCTCTTAATAAAAGATACTTCCTTTGAATGGACTCAAGAATGTCAAAATGCCTTTGATACATTAATTAGACTTTTAACAACTGCTCCAATTATGCAATCTCCTGATTTGGTCCTTGCCTTTTGAATTGATGTGTGATGCAAGTGACTATGCCGTTGGTGCCACTACGGGAAAATTGACTTTTTGCGACGAAATTTTTCGTCGCAAAAAGTTAAAATTTCGTCGCAATAAGTTTTTGCGACAAAAATAAATTCGTCGCGCTCCAGTCGCAATATGTGAGTCGCAATAGGTTTTTTTGCGACGATTCTGAAATTCCTCGCAAAAAGTCTTTTTGCGACAAAATTTTTCTCGCAAAAAGTTGTATTTTGCGACAAATATTTCGTCACAAAAAAGATGACATAACATCAACTTTTTGCGACAAAATAAAAATTGTCGCAAAAGAGTATATTTTGCGATGAATTCCAATATTGTCGCAAATTGTTAGAAAACAACTCATTTTTTAATAAAATTATTTTAGTTAAAAAAGTTTATTGCGACCAATTTTTTCTCGCTAAATACTACCTTTAGCGACAAAAAATTCGTCGCAATAAATTTTTTACACGAAAATTGATTATTTTTTAAGAATTTACAGATTTTATTTTTTAATTAGTTATAAATTTTAGAATAAATGACATGTCTCATTACACAACTTAATTCTTTATATTAATAATTTAATTAATTAACAACAAATTACCAAAAATTTATCACAATATATCAACCTTTGTACATAGCAAAATTAAAAAAAATACAAAAAAGAGAAAGAAAAATACAAAACTTCATCCTCCAAAAATTCTTTTGTTGTTGACTTTGTATGAATCCTCAAATCTTCAAGTACAACCCATCTTCAAAAATACCTATTAAAAACAAAAAAATAAAAATAAAATGTTAAGTAATAATTAAAGCATAAAAAATGAGTTTATGAAAAAAACAATGTTGAAGAAGCAAAGAATTTGAGAATGTTGAGAATGTTGAGTTGTATTCCATCTTCAAAAATACCTATCAAACAAAAGACAATAATATCAATCAAATATTAAAATAAATAAAAATATATTAAACTATTAAAGAAAATATATTACAACACAAAAGTAAAAGAAAGAGTAAAAGTATTTACCAAATGTTGGGAAAAGAAAAGGAGTAGAGAATTGGAAGAGATAGAAGAAAATGAAACAATCCAAAAAATTAACCCATGTATATATAAAAAAGTTGGATATTTTGCGACGAAATTTTAATCTTTAGCGACGAAAATTTTGTTGCGAAATAGTTTTTAAAATTATGAAAAAAATCGAAGCGGGAAAAAGTTTGCCAAAAATTTTTTTTGCGACAAAATTTTCTTCGAGAAAGAGTTTCAAAATTTTGAAATTTCAAGAGCGGGAAAAAGTCCGCCCAAATTTCATTTTGCAACAAAAATTTTGATCTTTAGCGACAAATTTTTCGTCGCTAAAGAACTTGAAATTTTCAAAATTCTCAAGCGGGAGTAAGTCCGCCTAAATTTTACTTCTTGCGACGAATATAAATTCGTATTTTGTCGCAAAAAACCTCATTTTGCGATGAAATTAAATCATCGCAAAACATCATATATTGCGACAAAATATTAATCTTTTTGCGACGAAAATTTCCTCACTAAAAATCTTAAAAAAATATTAAAAACTCTTTTATTTGTCATAAAAAGTATACAAATGTGAAAATTATAATAAAAAACTAAGAAGATTTTGAAATTAATCATACTTGGACTTTGATAATTATAAATTTATTTAGTAATTAAATAAATTTAACCAACATAATTAAATTTACTTAATATTAGGTTAATATTAAATAATTTAATGTCAATTAATTAATCATGTATTAACCACATACATTAGATATATCAAATTATTGCATGGTATTTAGTTAGTTTTAATTTAATTGAGGATAAAAGTATTAACAAAATACATACAAGTCAACAATCATTAACAAATGTAAAATAGTTAGACATCTATACATACGGCATAACTATCATATGCGAGCTATTGAAAAAAGTTTTTGTCGCTAAAGGTGTAAAAAATTTGAAATTTAATAGGCGAGAAAAAGTCCGCCTAAAATTTAGTTTTTGCGACAAATTTGAATTTAAATTTTCCTCGCAAAAGACCCCATTTTGCGAGGAATTTTAAAGTGATCGTCAAAAGTCTAAAATGCTAATCTTTAGCGACAAAATGCTAATCTTTTGTGACAAAATTTTTGTCACTATAAGTCTTTAAAAAAATATTAAAATTAAAATCTAAATCTAAAATTAAAAATATTTAAATAAACCATACTTAGACTTGCATAATTATAAGTTTATTTATTAATTAAATTTTCATCCATAATTAAATTTATATAATATTGGATTGGTATTAAATAATTTGATGACAAATTAATAAATAATATAACAACCATATACAATAGAAATATAAAACATTATATGGTATTTAATTATTTTTTATTGAGTATTAAAATGTTAATAAAATAGGTACAACAACTCAAGAATTATTTAACAAATGTAAACAATAGTTAGATATTTATACATATGTCATAGTTGTTATATGAGGAATTACAAAAAAAAATTTCTTTAGTGATCAATAAATAATTAGTTATTGATATTATAATCATATATGTAACAAAAAGATTCTATTCATTTTAGCTATAATTTATTTTAATTATCTATTTCTTTTAAAAACACTAAAAATATGTTTTACAAATTTAAAAAATTAATTTGTGATGGAGGTAATTTAATTATTAACATATAAACGTATGTCATAATTGTCATATGTATTAAAGTGTTAATAAAATACACACAAGTCAACTATCATTAATAAATGCATAATGCTTAAACATCTATACATATGACATAATTGTCATGTGCGAGTTATTGAAAATAAGTTTTTAATACTTTAATAAATAAATGATCAAATATTCATATTATAATTATTATGTAACAAATGCATTTACTTTTAGTGAATATTTTTTTATCATTTATTCATTTTACAAATACTAACAATTAATATTTAAAATATCTTGACAAATGCAAACCATAAGTTTGTAATAGTTGTAATTTAATAATTAGATATCTATATATGTCATATTTGTTATTATAAGAAATTGAAAATAAGCTTTATTATTTGTTATTCATATTATAATTATATGTCATATTTGTTATTCATATTATAATTATATAAAAATGTAACAAAATTGCATTTATTTTCAAGTATAGAATGCCTTTAAATTAATTATCTATTTTTTTATAAAAATAACAATTATTAAAAATATTTTTTACAATTACAAAAAATATTTTTTTCATATAAGTAATTTAATTATTAGACATATATACATATACATATGTTACAAGTATCATATGTATTACGAATTGAAAATTAGTTTTTGCCATGTATTTATTTTTTGTTATAGAGTTCATTTTAATTATTTATCTCGCTTAAAATAAATTCTAACAATTGTTTAAAATATATCAACAATTTACGCAAAGCTATACGATAAAAGTTAAAAGTCTAAGAGAAATATATTGTCTAAATTAATACACTTTATAACAAAAAAATAAAAAACATAATTATAGGCAACATTACATGATTATGAATTATTTATTTATTTATGTTTATTTGACATATAATTAAACGTTGAAAAATAAATTAGATTTTTAGAAGTTAGATTTTTTTTCCAATCTCGTTTTCATCAATTAAAAATTAGTCATGGTAATAAGTTTATCATAATTGTAATTTAGCAGGTAGACATATATAAATCACACATAAATTAGATTATATATAAATAATTAGCAATAAATTTTATGCTTGATTATTAGATTATTAACGATTCATATCACACACACGCGCACACACACGCGCGTGCGCACACACACACACACACACACATATATATAGTTTATTTTAATTATTTATCTCTTTTACAAACACTAAATTTAGAATATCTTCATAGTTTTTCACATTTAAAAGCATGAATGGAATCACAAAGGGTCTTTTTTTTTTAATAAAAATTTGTACGAATATCCAAATGACCCTACTATATTTAAAAATTGTCAATTTATATAAAATCAAATTAGATTTTTAATACTTTCTTTATTCTTTTTTTTGTCATTTTTTAAACAAAGACTTATATATTAGACGAACCACGAACAAAGAGAAGAAAACAAAAGAGGAAAGTTATTAAGTTTTAATTTTAAAAAATTAACTTTTTGCGAGGAATTTTTTCTCGCAAAAGGTCATATTTTGCAAGGAATATATATTTTCGTCGCAAAATGTCCAGTATTGTCACGTGTTCATAATAAGTTAGACGGGCTTTTCGCGAGAAATTGTTTCTTGCAAAAGGTTGACTTTTTTGCGAGGAATTTATTGTCGCAAAAGGTCACATTTAGCGACGAATCAATTTTTTGTCGCAAAATATCCAATATTGTCAAGAGCGCATGGTAAATTAGAATGGCTTTTCGCGAGGAATTTTTTGTCACAAAATGTGACTTTTTGCGAGAAAATTTTCCTCGCTAAAATTCACATATTGCGACAAAAAATTCCTCGCTAAAGGTAGCATTTTGCGAGGAATCACGTTTTTGTCGCAAAATGTCCGGTATTGCCGCGTGTGCATGATAAATTAAAATGGCTTTTCGCGAGGAATTTTTTGTCGCAAAAAATAGACCTTTTGCGACAAAAAATTTGTCGCAAAAGGTCGCATTTTGCGAGGAATCACGTTTTTGTCGCAAAATGTCCAGTATTATCACGTGTGCATGGTAAATTAAAATGGCTTTTCGCAAGGAATTTTTCGTCGCAAAATGTCAAGTATTGCCATATATGCATGGTAAATTAGAATGGCCTTTAGTGAGGAATTTTTTGTCGCAAAAAGTCTTTTTTTTCGTGATAAACATAATTTTGTCGCAAAAAATGTTCATGTTGCTGTAAAATTTTTGTCACAAAATCCCGTCTTTGTGTAATACATTTTGCGACGAAAAGTTTGTCGCAATAGGTTTTATCTTGTCGTAGAAAATGCTTCCCTAATTAGTCACTCGAGTTTTTAGCGAGGAAATGAATATTCGTTGCTAAAGGTTTTATTTTGTGACGAACAATTCCTCGCAAAATATCTTTTTTTTAAATGCTAACTTTTGTGACGAATTTTATTTCGTCGCAAAAAATTTTGTCGCAAAAAACTGTTTTTCTTGTAATGTGCTGTCTTAGGACAAAGAAAAGCAGGTAAGCCTTATGTCATATACTATGCAAGTAGGACTTTAAATGATGCGCAAATGAATTACACAACAACTGCAAAAGAACTACTTACAGTAGTATTTGCATTGGACAAATTTCGTTCTTATTTAATTGGTTCTCCCACAATTGTTTACACTAACCATGCAGCTGTGAGATATTTAATGTCTAAACAGGATGCAAAACCTAGATTGATACAGTGGATCTTATTGCTCTAAGAATTTAACATCACAATAAAGGATAAGAAAGGAGCTGAAAATATCGTTACAGATCATCTTTCAAGACTAACGATAGAGACATTAATTGAAACTTCACCTATCAATGATTCTTTTCCTGATGAATTTTTATTTTATGTTGCTACTGTGCCTTGGTTTGCTAACATTGTAAATTTTCTTGCAACAGGATAAATGCCACCTCATTGGAATGCTCAAGACAAAAAGAAATTTTTAACCGAGGTGGAAAATTTTTATTGGGATGACCCATATCTTTTCAAATATTGTCCGGACCAAATAATAAGAAGATCCATACCCGACAATGAGGTAAGTAGTGTCATTAACTTTTGTCATTCTGAAGCATGTGGAGGACATTTTTCGTCGAGAAAAACAGCTGCTAAAATCTTGCAATATGGATTTTATTGGCCCACCTTATTTAAAGATGCACATGCATTTTGCAAAACGTGTGAAAATTGTCAAAAATTGGGATCCATTTTAAAAAGAAACATGATGCCTTTAAATCCCATTGTTGTTGTTGAAATCTTTGACTGTTGGGGTATTGATTTTATGGGACCGTCATTTGGTTTTGTGTACATCCTTGTTGCAGTGGACTATGTTTCAAAATGGGTCGAGGCAATTCCATGTAGAAATAATGATCACAAAACAGTTGTCAAATTCTTGAAGGAGAATATCTTGAGTAGATTTGGAATTCCTCGAGCCATTATTAGTGAAAGGGGTACACATTTTTGTAACAAACCATTTGAAACTTTAATGAAGAAATATGGAATAACCCATAAAATTTCTACACCTTATCACCCACAAACAAGTGGACAAGTTGAATTAGCTAATAGGGAGATAAAACAGATCTTAGAAAAAACGGTTAACCCAAATCGTAAAGATTGGTCTTTAAGACTTAATGATGCACTTTGGGCTTACCGAACTGCTTTCAAAACATCATTGGGAATGTCTCCTTATAGATTAGTTTATGGAAAACCTTGTCACTTGCCGGTGGAAATTGAACATAAAGCTTATTGGGCCATTAAAACATTTAACACAAACTTGAATGATGCTTGCAAGTTACAAAAACTCCAACTGAGTGAACTTGAAGAAATCAGGAATGAGGCTTATGAAAATTCTAAAATCTACAAAGAAAAAATGAAGGTTTTTCATGACAAATTTATTGTTAGAAAATCTTTTGAACCTTCACAAAAAGTTCTTTTGTATGATTCAAGGTTGCACTTATTTCCTGGTAAACTTCGGTCACGTTGGACTGGGCCTTTCATTGTTAAAAATGTTTTCCCTCATGGAGCAGTTGAAATTGAGAACCCAAAGAATGGTCATGTGTTTAAAGTTAATGGACAACGGTTAAAACCATTCTTTGAAAATTTTGACCAAAATGAAGAGTCCATTGCTTTAGTCGATCCTTTTTAAGGATTGATTTTTCCCGGTCAAGTGGCGGATACGGTACTCCGTGACTATTAAAGTCGCTTTTTCAGTTTCCTACAAACTATTGCTCACCTTGCATTCATTTTCTTTTCTTTTCTCACATTTTCACATGGACACCATTCTTTCAAATCTGCACAAACATTTTCCCTCTCTTCCTCCAAATCATTTGCTTAAGCTTTACAAAGCTCGCGCAGAAAGACTAAGGATGTTGATGCGTAAGGGTATGCCTATTGAAGTAAGATGGTTAATTGAAGCTATGGTTTGATTTTCTTGTGAATTTTCAGATAATCTTGTTTCTCACATGCCAGGTATGGGAAAAAGCTCTTACGCCAAAAAGCGAAGAGCGAAAAGGTTACAAGTTTGTCCCAAATGTGCAAGATGGACTTGTAACCAGCGTTGCCGCTCCTTGGGATATTTGTCTAATAATCAAGAGGATAAACTACAGTTCATCAAGAATGGATTGAGTAGGGAGTCTTTGGATGATATTCGAGTGATTCTTGAGACTTATTCTTGTGGACTTGTGCAGCGTGAAAATTTTAACTTATGGACACAATTTCGAGATGAGCAGGAACGCTATAGTCTTGGGAATCTGACTCAAAACGACCCTGTTTGCCAGTTTATAAGAAAACTAGATAGGGAGCATATCCTCAACTCATAGAAGGTGTTTAAGCCATTTCTGGACGTAAAACCAGAGGAAGATGTGAGCCATAGTCACAACTACGTGTACATATGCATGCGTGCCATCATTTTTAAATTTTAATGCCTTATAGCTGTCATTTTTTAATTTGTATCTTTTGTTTGACTTATGGTGTCTTATTTCATCATCTTTTTTGAATTTCTATGCATAATTGTTGAATTTTTCGACAAGCAGCCGAGCTACCTATTTGGATGTCATCATTAGCATACCTTTTTACACTCCATAAATACCACATCTTTTGTTCTCTTCTTCACACATAGTTAGAGAGTTGCATAAACATGGAGGGAGCTTCAAAACGTCGAATCCAAAAGATATGTGTATTCTGTGGATCTCGACCGGGTAAAAGTGAAGAGTTTGTTGAAGCAGCAAATTATCTTGATAGACTACTGGCTGAAAGAAAGATTCATGTGGTTTATGGGGGAGGTAGCCTTGGGTTGATGGGTTGTGTGTTAAGAGCTGCGCGTGTAGGAGGTAGTCAAGTTTTAGGAGTTATTCCTAAAGCTTTGGCTATAGAAAGCATTGTTGGAAAAACGGTTGGGCATGAGTTACAAGTCTCCTCTATGCATGAACGCATGGCACATATGCTTATCAATTCAGATGCCTTTATTGCTTTGCCCGGTGGCTTTAGTACTTTTGAAAAAATTTTTCAAATTGCCTCTTGGGCCCAACTGAACCTCCATAAAAAACCCATAGGTTTGTTGAATGTTAACAATTTCTTTGATCCTTTAATAAGTTTTGTTGATGCAGCTGTAGAACAAAATTTTATCCCACATTGGGCGAGACAGATCCTTGTTTCTGCCAATTCTGCTGGTGAGTTACTTGACAAATTACAAGCAGTTGAGTATGAACCTGACCCAGCTAGTACTCAAATTAATTGGGCAGGAGGGCAAAACAAAAAGTGCAAATTGGATCTGAATCTCCGTTTGTAATGTTTTCTTGTGCTTTATTTTATTTTATTTTATAGTTTATAAGTCTTTCAGGTCATCTCTCTTGAATAACAGAAGCTTCAGGTAATGTCTCCTATCCTTTATCTCTCTACATTTAAACATTGGGGACAATGTTTCATTTGGTTGGGGGGGAAGGATAGTAGACATAAGTATGTTTTGAATTTTCTTTTTCTTGAAAAAAAAACGCGAGTTAGTAATTAGATTCAGAGTGTAGCGTAAGGAGTTCAAATCCTCTTGAGACGCATTCTGGGTTAGGAATGGCAGAGTAAGGAGGACCAGTTTGAACTCTTGAAACCCATTCTAACCAATTTGTCATTTTAGTTTGATTTTATGAACTCATTTTAGCTAACTTGATATTATTTAGTCTTGTTTTTTGAATTTTATAACAAGGAGGTCTTATTCATTTCACTTTGAATTATTCAAATCTATGAACTCTCACAACATTATCATTTAATAAACTGTGTGCTTATGTACTCGTTAAGCAAGTATTCATGAACCTTTCTTCACACACACATATACCTTGATGCATGATTGTGGGTGGCGAAATGAAATGTTGCAATATTTGAGTTCTTTAATTTTGTTTAGGATAACAACAAAAGGAAGGGGAAAGTTAAAAAAAGAAAGCAAAAAAAAAGGTAAAAAAAAAAGAGCAATTGTGGATAAGTTTGGTCTCGTAGCCTCTTTAATTCGAGCAATTAAGCCCGAGGGGTGCCTCAACACCTAATACCCTAAGACCAACTAGTTTGGGAGCTATTGGCCCAAAGCTCACTACATGGATTAAGGAGAAAGCTTAATGGGATTGAACATTGCACTATCCATAAGTTGCTAAGCAAAAATAAAGCATTGGCAACCCGAGTCGTTAAGCTCAAATGGGTGTCTTAACACCTAATGCCCTAAGGCCAACTGGTCTGGGAGTCATTAGTCTAAGGCTCGTTACATGGGTTAAAGATGCATTCTTTAAAATATATATATATATATATATATATATATAAAATAAATGAATGCACCCTACCTACAGTTGTTAGCTTTAACAAATATTAGAACCGATATGGCTTCTTTCTAATAAGCCCCGTAGTCATGTGTTGACTGAGCACAAAAAGAAGGTTTATTGATATCTTGACTGAAGGAAACATGAGTCATTAAAAAAAATAAAATAAAATCGGGTGAGAGTTTGTTTATTTGAATAAAATCAAGGAGAGTACAATAATGACCACCTTGGATGTAAAATTCTATAAATCACTTCTAAATAATAACGCTTTAATTACTAGGGACTAGCAATAAGCTGGTTGGGGGGTGTGATGAACACTTAAATATGCATGTTTAATAAGAGTTTAGTTCATCATATTGCATTAATAGTGTCATTAAATTCCTCAACTTAAGCATATTTGTAGCATTTGCATCTTTGGAATTAATTTCTCTTAATTTTAGTTTTGTTACAGGTTTGGTAAAATAGGCATAACTCTCTATTTATAGATCAGAATGGTACAAATCTTAATGTTTTGGAAAGCTGATTAAATTATCTACAAGATTGTATTTCAGAAGCATCATCAAATTCGGGCTCTTAGTGGACCAAAAATGGGCTTGAAGTGAACTCATCTGCAGTTTCAGTCAGCCTAACCATGCCTCAGTATTTTGACCATATCTCTCAGAATACGTATCCAAATCATATGAATCAAGATGTTCTAGAAAGCTGAGAGAAATATCTACGACTTGGAGATCTGTGATTAAAATTCTCAAAAATTCAATGTCAAAATTGGTGGTCAAAGTCGGTTCACCTAATCACCCCAATTGTCAAAGTTGGTGCATCTAATATTTGACAATTATTCCTTTATAGTTTGACAAGTTTGCCCCTGAATGTATCTATAAATAGAGGTGCCTTATGACCCATTAGGGCATCTTGGCCTTAGCTGGGATCTTGTATTGTGTATCTCTTGTTTTTCTCTCTTGTGTATTATTAATGAATTTCCTTTTTCTTGTAATTAGTTTTCTTTCTCTTATAATGTCTTTTTAATTTCTCTCTTGCTAAAGTGAAAGGGTGAAACCCTTGATATGAGAGTAAGGACTCTCTAACCCTTAATATGTGCTTAATAATTATAATCTTATGTTGTTTATATGATTTATATTTATTTTCTTAATCAATCTTGACACCACTCGTAAAGTGGAGCTCTTGATCCATTGTAGACAATCCTTGGCATATCAAATGCTTGGATCCTTTCTAGATGTCGTATGGTTCTTTCTTATTGACACGAATCTAGTTAGGAACCTTGATTTGTTGTAGACATATGGAGATTGGCACATTGGCTGCTTGAACCCATTTACAAGAAGTGGTATAAATATTGGTAATGAAGCAATTATAATTCATATAACTAAAACGGGTTGTTTACCCTTATTTGAAATATCAAAGGCGGATCCCCTAACCTTAGCCCTCATTATTATTGTGTGAATTTCTCTTGTGTTATTCTCATTTATTGTTTAAGAACATGTTCTTTACTTATATTTGTTTATATTATCTTGCCATCTCTTTGAATCATTCACATCACATTTGCTTACTTATAGTTTGTAGCGCTAAAATCCCCTTCCTCGTGGATCGATCCCGGACTCACCGGGATTATTACTTCGACACTCCTATACTTGGGAGACAATCTTTTTTCAGATGTGTCAGTTATTTGTCGAGAAAATCAATTGAATTTACAAATATGGTGTTATTTGTAAAATGAGTATGAGATTTGTGAGGAAAGTTAAATCCTGGTGCAGAATTATGGAACACAAGTATGACTTTAGTGAAAGGAAGGGAAAATCATGGTTCGACTTAACATTGTTAGGTTATTGGTGAGTCATCTCAAAGCCAGAAGCTTCTTCAGAAGGCTCTTCTGTATCAGTCCTAAAGGTAGGCAGTGATTTTTAAATATAAATTTTTGGAATGAAATTTTTTATGGTGTTTTCCCTTAGGATGGAGATTACTGGGATTTTTTTATGCATAGATTCATAGCTTGCAATTTGGGATTAAAATGAGCCATTGTATGTGTAGGGATCTGTAGCATAGCATGCTCTAGTAAACTCAAAGCAAATTCAAGACTAGGATGTTTTCTTTGATTTGACTTATAATTTTTCTTCTTGGTCAAAGAGTGCTTATCTCAAATCCATGCAAACATAGTGGGAGGTGCCTTGGCCTTGACAAGTGACTTACTTTGTTTACAATGATAGTGAATGTACTCCGAATAACTTAATTGCTAGAAATTGTTATGCAACTATATAATTAAGTGCCATACAAAATCAATCCAAGTCATTTAGTTGCTTGTGCATTTTTTACCTCTGTATGATTCCTTGCTTGGTAAGCTTGGCATAGTTATGGTTTGGCTTGGAGGTGATTGGATGGAAATCATAGGACTATTTTGATGGTTTCATATTGATGTCATGGTTATTCTTGGTAAGCACCTTTATTCTTCCTAGTTGGCCTTGCTAAAGGAGTATTTTGATAATTATTTATTTTAATTTCTTTGTGCTTGGTCCTTAATTGTTTATAAGTGCAATACCAAGGGATATATAAGATCAAATATTGTTAACTCCTTAACAAAGTTATGAATTGAATCTTTCTTATCTGATACTATATTGGTTTCTATTTCCAAATTTTATCTTGATATAAATTGTGCGATTAGAAAGAAAAAAAGATCATTAGGTTCAAAGCAGTCTCAATGTTTTAATATCTGCTAATTCTTTGACCTCCGTCTGAGTATTTGAAATAACAGGAGAAAATATTAATTTTCTTAAGAAATTAGATTTATATTCAATTAATTTTGTTCATTCCTTTCCATTGTTCCTTCCATCATTAAAGTGGGGCTCAATTTACTCTCCATGATTCTTTCCACAATTTTTTTGTTGGATTTTTAATCATTTTTTGAGTTTTTAATCCCACCATTTTGTTACTAAATTCTTTAGTCTTATGGTTGTTTATGCCTGCAATATCTGGATGAGAATAAGTCATTGATTTTGAAGATTGTTGAGAGCCAAAATTCTGGAAAGCTAAGCGAATGTGTAGAGTGAGAACTGGACCTAATTTATTTTTCTTGTGATAGATTGTGCTTTGCATATATCTGTTCTCTTTGCTTGCAAATATCTTAGTAGTATGGTGAAACTTAACTTTCTAATAACCCAGAGATTTTGTTTAATGTATCTCTTTCCTTGGATTTACATTTCCAAATTTGAAAATGTCAAGATATTTGTGATGTAAATTTAAGTTTTGTGGCTTATATTTAGCTACTGATTAGTTGGCATCTTTTCTTTTGATGAACAGATGCAGTTGAAAGCTGGCGTAAAGAAAAACCTGAAGAAGCCAAACAGTTGAGTGTTCGAAGACAGGGAACAAATTCATCTATTCTGCGAGAGGAAACTAGTATGATCTTCTATCTTAAAGGCTTTGTTTTTGTGGAATTCAAATTTACTTTTGTTCTGGAAAACCTTTAAGATTCACCATGCTCGAGTCTGTGAGGAGCACTATGAAGTATTTTTTGGAATAATTTTTTTAACCTTTCTATCTAACTATCATGTAGAAATTCTGGTAAGAGTTTAGGAGTCTGATTGGGCTGTGTTCTGTGAAGAAATTGGCCTTTGGTTACCTGCTGAAATCATTCATGAAGAACATGATGATAAGCCTAAGGGTGTAGAAGAAGAAGAGATTGGTAAGTAATCTAAGTCTCTACTTACTAAAATTCATCTCCCAACCTAAGAATTAGAGCAAGGTTTTAGGATTTTAAATTTTAAATTAAACTTATTGCCCCGCATGTTTCCCAATGTTTACTATTTCAAACATATAGTTTTCAATGTGCCTTTACATATGCTACTGTCCTTTGTCTACACTATATTGGTCTGCGCTAAGGGTTGACAATGCCACATACTATGAAGCTAATTTATAGATAATGTATTAAAATATTTTAAAGCTAAATCCTCTGATGAAATATTGTGTGGCTAACTTGTTGAAATAGAATTTAATATTAAAGTTTCAAGGTATATAGGCTGGAAACTTCGACGTATATTCCAATGGTGAACCTGAATAGGCACTATACTAGTCTGTAATAAGGGTGGACAACGCCACATACCTTGAAACTACTTATTAGTTAATCTTAAAAGAAAAACCCATTTCAACAATAGTAGTGTTATTAAATATGTTGAAGTTAACTAGCCCAAACATAAATTTTCTTTTAAATAATGTATATAGGCTATAAACCGATTGCATAGATTCTAGTGGCGAGTCTAAATATGTTGTGGAAGTACACCTATTTTTAATGTTATGTCTTCTTTTGGTTTTTTTTCCCTTGTTTTGGCTTGTTTCTTATTGGGAGCAATGTTGACATCATTGTGATTAGGCAGCTACTCATTATTTATTGTTACTCAGTCCATCAAAATGAAAAATTATGTAACGTACTATGAAGCTAATTTATAGATAATGTATTAAAATATTTTAAATCTAAATCCTCAGATGAAATATTGTGTGGCTAACTTGTCCAAATATAATTTAATATTAAAGTTTCAAGGTATATAGGCTGGAAACTTCGACGTATATTCCAGTGGTGAACCTGAATAGGCACTATACTGGTCTGCAATGAGGCTGGACAACGCCACATACCTTGAAACTATTTATTAGTTATTCTTAAAAAAAACATTTCAGCAATAGTAGTGTTATTAAATATGTTGAAGCTAACTAGTCCAAACATAATTTTTCTTTTAAAGAATGTATATAGGCTATAAACCGAGTGCACAGATTCTGGTGGCGAATCTGAATATGTTGTGGAAAAACACATTTTTTAATGTTATGTCTTGTCTTTTTGGTTTTCTTTTTCCCCCTGTTTTGGCTTGTTTCTTATTAGGAGCAATTTTGACATTGGTGTGGATAAGGCAACTGCTCATTACTGCATACTTCAATTGGTCATTTGCAAAGCTTTCGGTGCATCTAAGTGGAAACACACTTTCTTCACTTTAGGTTAATACCGTCCCTTCTTCTTGGTTTCTAGTTACATTCTCACTTTATATCATTTGTTTGTTAGTGGATTTAATAATATATACCATCTTTGCTTTCTTTTTGGCTGATTGATCTATATCATTTAGATAAAATATTGAATTGTGTTACATTAACAACAACTGCAATGATTATAATACATGGTATTTTTGGTATATCAAGATATTAAAGAATTTGATAAATTTCAATTCGTATGAACATGGCTGAATGACCTTTAATTGCTTTGACTTCCTATTTGTAATGCTGGTTCTGACCATCCTTTTTGTATTAAATCCAAAAGTTAGGATGTTGCTGGAGATTTTATTTTCTGTTATGTGTCTCTTTTGCCGTCTTCACTGATTTATTGTTAGTTTGTCCATCAAACTGTTGACATATGATTAATTTACAATGGTAACCAATCTAAATGAACATTACAAGAATATGAAACCAGAAACAGTAAATAACTCATAACCTGCTACCCAAAAGTGTGAACTATTTTCAACTTTGGTCAATAATTACAATAATCTATAATTTCATAACAAACACTCAAACACTTATGTGTTAGTGCAGGTGTACTTCAATCATGGATAAATCCTGGATTTGGTCGAATAGATTATCTCCGAAATATGACATAGGGGTTAAGAATTTCCTAGACTTTGCTAGAGCCCATACAACTGACCGAAAGCTCATTAAATGCCCCTTCGGTATAGTTGTGAGCATCACAGATTTTGGTTGCACTATTATAGGTTATTAGTTGTTTGGAATTGTTGACTTAATTGTGCATAAATTGAGATTGAAAAAAAATGCCTCAAATATTTGTGATTTGCAGGTGAATTTTACAAAAGAGTAATTGGTGCATAATATTGTCAACTTTTTTTGGTTGTGTTTAGAATTATTATGTTAGGATTGGATTGATATACTGTTCAGTCTACGAGTTTAAAGTTTCTTGTTTATATTTTCAATGACGTTAATGTTTGTTGCATATCCTAAATTCAGGGTTATGTTATAATGTTTTATGAAGGAATTTAGTGAACAACAACGGGAAAGACGTTATGAAAACAAATACGATCATTGTACAGGCAGATCAGGATATGCAAAGATTGAAGAGGAGATGGTAATGAATATTCTGAATGATGATAATGTTGTTTTAAGTTGTTTCAAACCCATTACACCTTATTCTTCATGTTTAGTTAATGTTTAAATATTTGACTACAGCGGGCAGAGTCCGGACAATGGGATTTGCCTATTGATTGATGTGACCTATGGAAAAGGGGTCGGAAAAGGAAGGATGGGGATTACCATCCCAACGTTGTTCTTGTAATTGAGTAGATTGTAAGTAGTCTACGTTGTATTCTAATTGTGAACATGTGCAATGTCATTTGTATTGTAGTAGATTTTATTTCATTCTATTGTTTATGACCTTGCATGTTTGAGATGGTAATCATTATTTGCATTTTGATCATATGTAGTCAAGACTTTATTAAGTAGATGCTAATTTTTAAAACTATGGAAGATTTGATTTCTCATAATCAAATATATGTAGTTATATGCAGCCATTTACAACAAAGTCATATATATGTAGTATATGACTTTGCTGAGATTTTCATGATTCATTCTTCTTTGGTACATACTCTAAATAATGGTGTATTAGTTATTTCCTAATTTAATACATGGGTTGTTTATTGTAGGAAGAGTTGAAGGGGCATCCTTAGTCAAGTGTGACAGACATAGCATCAGGGAGTGATATTCTCACTCAAGCATTGGGCAAACCGGAGCATAGGGGTCGAGTGAGAGGGGTTGGGAGATTTGTCACACCAACTTCCTATTTTAAAAGTGTTCATGGAAATTATGAGAGAAACAAGAAAGTAGAGGAGTTGAAGAAGCAACTCAAGGAATCCCATGATGAAATAGCAAGACTTAGGAGTGAAGTTACCACTGTTAAGTCAGTTGGCTCAAGTAACACACAACAAGTGGAGAAGGAAACAGATATTAAAGCTGTTCATGATTTGAAAAAAAACCCAACTTCGGGTGTATCAATAAAAGATGAGGTGTAGTTGTCAAGGAAGTGTGGCACTTCCAAAGTTGGGAAGCAATTAGAATTGGAAGATTTGTCAAATAGCGACAGCGAGGGACGTGCAAAACCAGAAATTGCATCCAATGTTGACATGTAATTTAATGTTATAACTTAGGAGAAATGCTGTGATTTAAAAGTGGAGGAGGGTGGAATCACTGTGGGCACTGGAACCATTTTGAAAGATTCGACTCCAAATGTAATTGTGTCACTTGATCAAGCCTATGATCAAAATACTCTTCTCCCCATTCAGTAGAAAAGTGATGACATATTCACTTTATATGAGACATGTGATTGCCATGTGCTATGGCCAGCGCATCTACTTGTTATTTGGTCTGAGGTAAACAATTCATCATAATGATCTAAGTTAATTGAACATTATTTGTATTATTATTATATAATATATAGTAACTGAGTGTTTAAGTTGTTTTTATAAAGGACTTAAGTGATGCATCACCAAAAAAAAAGAAGAACATAAGTAGGGAATTGAAGGGACTTAAAGCTGATATAGTAGAAAAACGGACTATTGAAAAGCCTCAACCCGTTACCCATTTTGAAGCGCTCATGAAGATTACAGTGAAAGAAGAAAAACCACTTGAAATCCATTTTAATGATGGCGTTTTTGGCTACCCATTGAAGACTTTCTTGTCTTGCTTCGACATGTATTGTATGATTGATTTTAAAGAGTTGAGTCATAATTGTCTTACAATTTATATGAGGTTTTGAATTCTCACCTATTTACATTGTGTTAAGGATTATATCATTATCTTACTTCATATATTTTGTACACGAAAATAATTCATTGTTGATTAATAAATGTAGTTATCTGTATGGGGCTTGTGATGGTGGATCGGCCTCGGTGAAGTTTGGGTTTATTCACCCCGAAACCATACTTGCAAGCAAACTGAAGGACAAGCAGCTATGTTTACAAATGTCTCAGTCACTTGTAGACAAGATAGAAAAATTGAAAAATAGAGACTATGTGTTCATTCCTTACAACCCAGGGTCAGATATCTTTGTTGTATTTGTAAATGAACTAGCATTTTGTACACTTACTGACTTGGGTTCATTTGGTTCGAATATGCAGATACCATTAGACTTTGATTATTCTTGACTTGTCCTCTTTAAGGATATTTCATATAGATTCCCTGAGGAAAGGAATTCAGGAAGGTGCTAAGCAGGTAATAAACCAGTAAGTTTTCACCTTCATTTCTAATCATCAAAATTTGAGGATATATGTAAAAAACAATTCTTCAAAGTGCAATTATTTGTCTTCAGAGGGTTCATGATATGGAAATCTAAAGTGGACAAAAATATGAAGAAGAAAAATCCATGGATAATCGTGAAGGTATACTAGAAAATAAGTTAATTCATTAATTAATACTTTGTAGATATTTCATCTATTAGCCACTAACACCAGTTTTTGCATAATTAGGGACCACGATAGGAGGGATCGATAGAATGTGGATTTTACATACTCAGATAAATGAAGGAGATCATAGCAGACCCCAAAATCCTCTCTGAGAAGGTTGATGATAATGATGCAATAAATTATTTTCTTATTGGTTCACTCACAAGATATTAATATTGTTGTACATGATTATGTCTTAGTTCAATTACAAGGACAAATACAGTGATAATGAGATGAATGACATTAGAACTGAGTGGGCGAACCATGTATCTGGCATCGTTCTAGATCAACTTGCGAACAAACAGTGAAACAATCAGTTATTTGCAAGTATAATTCACTTATATGAGTACGTATTCCTGCTTCAATGTTCAGTAAATATAACTAATTTGATGCATCTTTGCTTCTAATTTATAGTATATTTTTATTGTTACAGATGGAAGACTAACAAATTTGAATGTTATTTTTAAGATATAGTCGATGATTTTTTTGTTGGAAGATGTAAATGCTGATGGATCTTTTTTTTTTTTTAAGCCATGATTACATGATGAAAAGAGAAATTTGGAAGTAAATGGATAGGAACCATTTAAACAGGATCAACCTTTTAGGGATTTTTTTGTTAACGAATGTAGAAACTATTATTGTCAAGTTTTTGGAGTACTCCTCTTACGTATATATTGCTCAAGTTGAATGTGGCTCTTTACTAACCATGTTTTATTACTAACAGATTTGGTAGAATTTAATTCTGTCTATTTAAAAAGATTTTATTTATTTATTTATGCTAAAAAGTAGCATAAAAAGCAGGAAAGTTGAAGTTGATTGAAGATGTACCATTGGAGGAAAGTTGAAGTTGGTTATGGTGGTGGGGCTATGACTCGAGCACTGCGAAGTTGCATGATTGTTAACTACTAGACAGTGGGTTCATATAGTCTACGGGCTTTGGATGCCAGGAACACGATGCCCAAATGTTGATACCATGAGTGTGTTTTATGTGTCTGGTACTTCCCGTCACAAAGCAAATGTGGTAAGCTTTGAACTTAGTGAACCGACTAGATGCTTAGTTGCATAGATTTATGTCTATTTCTGAAACCTTGACTTTTAATCTAGTTGTGCCTGTAATTTTGCAGTTTGCTCTTGTGGTAGGAATATGTTGGTTTCTTAACTCTAATGTGCTAAATATTGTAATAATCATCATTCTTTCAAGTTTGTGTGGTGTCTATACAATCCTTTGTGATTGATTTATTATACAACTAAATGAACTTGTCACTGATGGATGTTGGGTGTTTTTACACGATGCCGAAATGTTGATACCATGAGTGCGTTTTATGTGTGGTGCTTCCTGTCACAAAGCAAATGTGGTAAGCTTTGAACTTAGTGAACTGACTGGATGCTTAGTTGCATAGATTTATTTCTATTTCTGAAACCTTGAATTTTAATCTAGTTGTGCCTGTAATTTTGGAGTTTGCTCTTGTGGTAGGAATATGTTGGTTTCTTAACTCTAATGTGTTAAATATTGTAATAATCATCATTCTTTCAAGTTTGTGAGGTGTCTATACAATCCTTTATGATTGATTTATTATACAACTAAAAAATGAACTTGTCACTGATGGATGTTGGGTGTTTTTACACGATGCCCAAATGTTGATACCATGAGTGCGTTTTATGTGTCTGGTGCTTCCTGTCACAAAGCAAATGTGGTAAGCTTTGAACTTAGTGAACTGACTGGATGCTTAGCTGCATAGATTTTTGTCTATTTCTGAAACCTTGACTTTTAATCTAGTTGTGCCTGTAATTTTGCAGTTTGCTCTTGTGGTAGGAATATGTTGGTTTCTTAACTCTAATGTGTTAAAATTTGTAATAATCATCATTCTTTCAAGTTTGTGTGGTGTCTATACAGTCCTTTGTGATTGATTTATTATACAACTAAATGAACTTGTCACTTATGGATGTTGGGTGTTTTTACATGATAAGAAATACATTTCCTGGTAATTTGATATTTCTGTCGCTGTTAGTAGACTCCAGAAGCCCCTATTTGTGGCACTCTTTTTGTTTTTGGCGAGAATATCCAAAAGTAGTGACCTCTGTGCATTTTCCCAGGTTTGCTCTATTTGTAATTGACCAGGTGGCTCATGCATAGAGTGCAAAGTTGTAAATTGTTCTGTTCGTTTTCATCCTTGGTGTGCTCACTAGAAGGTTTGTGTCCTCTTAAATTAATCTTGGAACTTTGGCTATTTTATCATCATATTTATCCATGACTTTGCTTTCTTTTCCAAGGAATACTGTCTGTTTACTTTTTTATCATCATTATTTTGAGTATGGATTGAGGAAATAACCCTGTCAGTAATAAGATGTTTTAATAATATCTTTCTGTCAGAAATTGTGAACCAATCAGGTTGATTCGTCTGTGTACTTTAGAGTCTACATCTTATAGGCAATGCTGACCCTCATCCTTGTTACTATAAAGTGTTAATGTTATTTAAACTGGTAACAATTATAAAATTGCGATGGATGTTCTCAAAACTACAAGATGTTTGTTTTATTTAAACTTGTAATAACTATAAAATTGCAATGGGTGTTCCCCAAACCTTATCTCCCTTCATCATTTAATCAATAATAACAATGATTGACGGTCCTGACATTCAAGTTGATAAATGTGGAATATGTGAGTTGTTTTTAGGTCATGTATAGTATTT
The DNA here is from genome assembly GCA_013180625.2 of Boswellia sacra. Taxonomy (NCBI): domain Eukaryota; kingdom Viridiplantae; phylum Streptophyta; class Magnoliopsida; order Sapindales; family Burseraceae; genus Boswellia; species Boswellia sacra. The sequence continues at coordinate 517,860 of SNVD02012254.1, read as the reverse complement.
ACAATTTCATGGTGCCTTTCACATGTCAATATTTGAGCAAGTTAATTGTGTAGGTTTTGGGTTAAACAGAGGGCTGCATGGTGAGTATCTCTTTCGCCGTTCTTAAACATGCAACAATTATGTGAATGATTTGGTATATGCCGAAAAATGTCATGACATAATTGAAAGTGAATGATTGGTATGCTTTAAATTATGGTCTTTAAATATTTGCAGCTTAGATTCTAGTACCATAACACTAATTTTTGGGGTTGCAATCTGCTCTACTTTTGCAGTAAGTACTGAAATGCAGGAGCAACGGGTGAAAAGTGCAGCTGCTGTTTAAGAACTGCAAGTGTCCTTCGATATGCTTCACCTATTCTTTTTTTATACTATTTAATTTGCTTGTTGACATGTCTACTATTCTGATTGTTACAAGAACACTCACACAGATCATTAATTTCAACAGTGTATGATAAATCTAGAAGAGGAGATATTTGTGTGTGTTGTATATACCAAATTGGAGTGACAGTGTATTGACAAAATCGCACAAGGTGGAAAAAAAACAAAAATTAGTATTATATATTTCATAAGGAGCCCAAACCATATCTATCGTTTAAAAGCGTCAAATATGATGAAATTTAAAAATAAACCATATTTATCAGTTCAAAAAGCACCAAATATTGCAAATTCAAAAAATTTAAATGTTTCAAAACTATATTTATCGTTTAAAAGCGCCAAATATAATAAAAGTTCAAAAAAATAATTGGTCACAAAACTATATTTATCAGCTCGAAAGCGCCAAATATTATCAAATTAAAAAAAATTACCGTTACCAAATCATATTTATCAGTTCAAAAAGCGCCACATATTGTAAAATTCAAAAAATTTAACTGTTCCAAACCATATTTATCGCTCAAAGCGCCAAATATAATAAAATTAAAAAAATAATCGGTTAAAAAACTATATTTATCAGCTCGAAAGTGTCAAATATGATCAAATTTAAAAAAATTACCATTAGAAAATCATATTTATCGTTTAAAAAGCGCCAGATATGATAAAATTTAAAAAATCTAACTATAAAAAAACCATATTTATCGGGCAAAAAGCGATAAATATGTTGCAATTCAAAAAATTTAAACGTTAGGACCTACCAAATTTGACAAAAAAAGTGACAAATATGTTATTTTTTTTACAATATATTCCCAATTATACTTGGCGATTTTATGTGACAAATATGGTTTATATTATGTTTGGCGTTTTGACCGACCGCCAAATATTGTCAAGTATACTATATTAGACGGTGCCATTGGTGTCGTTTTTTTGACCGCCAGATATGACCTTTTTTCTTGTAATAATGCATAAATGCATAGTTCATTTCCAATGTACTTGCAACATAGTAAACAATACTCTTTAACTGTTCTGCACCCTATGTTAAGTATGTTATATATCCTAGCGCCTCTAATATGTATACTTTAAACGCTGCTATACAATTGATTGTTGCTTTGACTAATTATACATAAATAGTGGCCATCAACTTAACTTTTGACAGTTTAAACGGTAGGTGAGTAATTATTTCTTTTTATTGAATATATATAAAACATTAGATTGAAAGTGTTTTTCGTGGATTGAAAGAAAAATCTGTAGCAATTAATTTGTGTTGCCTTTTGCATTTTTAAGAAGATAATAAGCAGTGTTTTCTGTTCGTTTGCTAGTGTTTTACCTAGATTGAACTATCTTCAAAGAATCTGCCCATGCAGTAGAAATTCCCCACATTGTAAAGCTCCTTTCTTTTGATAGTTGACTTTACTGCCATATTACAAGAGAAAGACACTTCTCTACAATTTTATGTTGCACATAGATATATAAATATTTATTTGGCTATTGGAGCCAAAAACTTTAATAAGAAACGATATTTAGCATAAAAATATTGGTTGAAATGGTTCTTAGCTAAAATTGGTTATGTTTACCTGTTGAATGTGAATGGTTGGAGGATTGTTGCTTATTGTGAATATGTGGATTCTATTTAGAGTAAAATTGGTCATGTTTACTTGTTAAATAATATAATTGATTCAAATTTAAAAAAACCAGATATATATATATAATACTTGACGAATACTAAACAGCCAAATATTATATATGTATTTTTTAACTTTTCATACATTATTCTTGGTGGCTAAACACCGTCAAGTATTTTTTAATTTTATAATCAACCATACTTGGTGACCAAAAACTGTCAAATATAATAAAAAATAAAATGATCGCTCGAATAAGGTATATTTAAATAAAAACTGATCAATATGAATCATATATAGGACCAAAAAGTCTGAAATATGAAGTATATATATCATATAAGGACAAAAAAGTGACAAATATGCATCAAAACAGCAACTTTGGGAGGACAGATACTCAGTCTCTTAATATGTGAAAAGTATGGTTGATGAACATAGTTGATGGTCTATATTTGATTGTGCCGTTTATGTCAATAAAAAAATAACGAGATATGTATATATTTGATAGCTAAAAACTGTCAAATGAGATTTTTTTCTTGTATAAAATAGCTTGATCTCTTAGAGAAGAATTTAAAATTGACACAGGCTATGACTGCCTAACACATTTTAAAGTCGTTTTCATAACTATTTTCGGTGTTGTGATAGTTGCTAATAAACAAAGCAATGCAATTACTGTAAATCTTTGATAGACAATCACTATAAGAAAAATGATCATATTTGGCAGTCTTTGACCGTCAAATATGATCATATTTGGCGGTCTTAAAAGCGCCACCAATGGCACCGCCAAATATAGTCAGTTTGACTATATTTGGCGGTCAGTCAAAGTACCAAATATGCATCTGACTATACTTGGCGTTTTTTGACCGCCAAATATAGTAGGTTTAAAAATTAAAAAAAATATACTTGGCGGTTTTTGACCGCCAAGTATAATTAGTTTTAAAAATAAAAAAAATATATACTTGGCAGTTTTTAACGGCCAAGTATTTAATATATTTATATATATATATAATAGGTATATTAAATTTCAAAAATTCATAATCTGTATCATTTGTTACATTAAACAAATTTCTCATAAAACAAGCATCAATCCTCAAATCAATCACACTTTATCATATATCAAAAATCTATATAATAAACAAGTAAGCATACTACACAATACCAAGTAATTAGCAACTTTGTAATTCATGTATTCAGTATACAACACCAATAAGAGTAAAGAATAACAATGATTATGGCAAGTGAAATGTATCAGATCCACTCATTTGTATCCTTTCAGACAGAGAATGCAATCCACAACTTTACTTGATGAACCTCCCTGTATTACCAACCACGAAGTCAGATGTCTAGAGATAACAATGCTAAACACTTAGAAATAGAAGTATCTGAAACAAAAAAAGGAAAATCCAGCATTCCACAATCTAAATATAGTGGGCCAAGCATATTGGCATTTAAAATTATCACTTGTTACTAGCACAAATCTTAGGAGTAGTACTTGTGAAGTAGTTAATATGCAATTATGACTATGTAGATAGAGTTGCTAAGTCTTTGAATTTAATAATTCAAATGCATCAATATACAGATTAATATATCAAGAAGTTTTAAGGAACTAAACCTTTTCTAAGTCAGATGCTTCAAAGGTCAAGAGCTGTATTTTTTTGACAGCCATAAGGAAGTTCCTCATGTTCTCAAAGTACTTAATTACAGATTGTGCAGTTCCCTCTGTTGACTGAGCTGCTATGATTGGATTTTCCACCAACTATGCTCATTTTAACAATGAAATCAGATATAACTAATGACTTAGTATTGGTAAGTCTGTAAGCATTAATGATTAATGTAGTTATGCTTAGATATTTTCTCTATTCTATTAACATCTTTATTTTTTTTTTATCAAGAGAGAATGATAATTCATCACAAGTAGCATTTGCAAGGAGAAGGTAGAGCAATGTTCACAAAATATGTATATAAACCTCAATAATGTTTTTCTTGGAAATCAAATCATTGTACTCATCAATTCTGAACTGCGAACAGATAAGAACCTTCACATTATACTGAAAATGAGCACAAATAAAACATGCTAAAATTGCAAACAAAGGAAATGATATGATAGAAAGACACATAGTAGGATTCTCAAGCATCACAAAATAAAATAGAGTTAATAAGCTAACTCTTTTATTAGTTTCAGAATATCCATATCTTAGATAAACTGGCCTTTTTTAATAGGCAGTTTCCTGTCTGTGTTTCCAGTTAGAAGTTGATTATTAATTTTTAGTTGAAGTTGATTTCCTTTTCTAATAGGATTTTGGCGATGATAATAATGTAGATTTTTGAGAATTTCATCACAGTAGTTGATAGAACCTTGAAGAATAATAAATGCTTCTAATGGAACACTGAATAAGAATCAAGTTAACACTAACCTAAAGGTCTCTGGATCATTTGGATTTCCAAAAAGAGAATGTTTCCATTGTTGTCCATCCGAATCATTGAAGGATTTTACAACTTCCACCTAAAAGACAAAAGAATCCATAAGAAGGATGAGAGTTATAAATCCAATGAAATATTGCAATGATGTATTAGAAAATTAGTCCATACATCTGAAACAAGGTAAATACTCACCCAACAATGATTGCATCAACAACCACATGGATGGAGTAGCTATATAGACTTGATGACACACTTGTTAACTTACTAATGTTAGTATTTTAACCAAATCGAACTTAAGAAGCAAGAGCCAATCCCCAACAAGTGAGCATCAAAATATTCTAAATCAGACAACTTTATAAATATGTAATATTGCAAAAGATAGGAAATTAATATTGTATGAAGACAAGTATGCATGTGTACATCAGAACTCCATATCCATGCAAATACGTACAAGCAGGAGAACATATCCACACTGATTACACTTTGTGGTCAGAATTTTTTATTTTATTTATATATTTAGTTAGATAAGAAACAGTAGATATGATACTTTCACAGTTTCTCATAAACTAAACTGTAGTAAATGAAACCATATAGCTTTATGTGAAATAAGGGGTAGTTTGATTTTCCAAATATTTTTACACTAGAACTTCCATAATTCTGGAATGCTTTCAGCTCACAGTAAATAGAACATTCTTTCCCTGAAGTTGATAAAATGTTACCTGAATTGATACCCGAGCAGAAAACTTGACAAGTCTTTCTTCACTAAGTTTCTTCGAGGCACTTTTCCCTCTAACACACTTAATTTGTGACAAGCTTGGTAGACTCTCCACCTTTGTAAAGAGCCGGCAACCTTCATCAAAATGCATCTAGAAGGAAAAGCAAGGTAAAAAAAAAAAAGAAAAAAAGAAAAGAATAGCAGTTAATAAAAATTTATAGAACTCACAACTTAATTGTACAGAAAAAATGCAAGAATAGTCAGCAGAAAATTAGATAACTATGTTGTTTCCATCTGTTGAACTTTCAGGGTAGGGATGAATCTTAACTTGTGAAAGTCACAAGACATCACTTGTTATTAGATAAGAAAACAATAGAATTAGTGTCATGTGGGTGATCCACAGTTGAAGAAAGGAATTATGTCAAGTTAAGCATAGAATCCACACAAAGTTGAATTATATATAGCCAGATACTACATATTATATTCTGTAAAGCACCTTTGGGAATTCATCTCATATACCATGTCAATGATTCTGAATAAACATTCTAACACATAACCTACCATTTTCAACTCAGATTAGAACACAAGATGGCATTACAAATTATTAGAGTTACCTTAGCGTGTTCCAAATGTTTGATAGCCTCCTCCTAGGAGGAAGAATTCATAAACAACTGAATACAGCAAAGTCCAACAGCAACATGGACCTTCTTGATTACCTGAGCCAGGAGAAAATTATGAGTAAACCAATGACAAACAATAAAAGAACAAAGAGGGAAATAGTAGGGTTTATCAAACTTAAATATACCGATATAACTATGTTTAGCAACAATGGAAGCAAGAACAAAAGAAAGAAATTATTTGCATGAGAAATATTAAATTGTTACAAATTGTTTAATGAATATATAATTTTGAGGGACCCAAGCTCAGTCTTTGACATCTTAGAACTACTCTGCTCTGTATTAGAGGTTCCAATTCTCCAATGAATCGTCAATTATTGAATGCAGCAATGGACTTTAGTTTGGAGAGAAAGTAGCCATCTAAAAGAAACCTCATGAACATTGCTACTATAAACCCAGGCCACCTCTCCATAAAAATTAATAAAGAGAAGAACTTTTGTTTACTTCAATCCTTGTTCATGTTCTATCTATAGATTGCCTGCCTAATCCTTGTAATGTCGTTTTTTCCAAATACATAACAGTTTTGTCAAATATAAAAAATAGAGAATCCATAAACATAAATCTTTAAAATACTGATTAAAAAAAATACTGCACTCATACCTGAAACTTGTATATATAATTGAAGTGCCTATGAGTTTCACAATAGGTGCAAATACGGGCAAGCACTGCAGTTGTATACTGATTTACAGCTGTATCATATTCCTTTGTAGAAGACATTCTCATTGAAAGCACTTCCTCCAAAATGGGCATTACACCATAGCCAACACATAAGTCATAGAGATCGTCAAAGGTTCCGTAATCAATCGCCAGAGGATCTGGTCTTTGAGGGGATGATGATGAAGTTACTACTCCCATACTTTTGGGTTGAGGAGGTGGTGGAACAGCATTGGGAGGAAAGAACAATGTGCAACCATCAGTATAACGACCATGCCTAAACAAAAAACCATGCAAATGCTACCGACAATACTGGAAGATCAGGAAAAAGAAAAAATAAAGACATGCCCATTTTAAACCAACAATAGCAATAAATAATATTGTAGAATGGATAGGAAAAGATAGAATACTAATCACCATGTTGCAATGCAGGTCTAGCTAGTGAGATATATAACCAATTTAAAATAACAAAATTTCCAACAAGCATGCAAGGTCTCAGATGCCAGGCAAAAGTGTACAAAAAACCAATGCATTGCTTGATAGGTTAATGAGTTTTTTCATCAACAATCAAATAGGGAAAGGTTGATGACTACAAATTATAAAAGCTTAATTATGTTGTTGGTCTATATTCCCTGTAAACCTGGTTCCTAGGAATACAAAAATTATACTTCATTCCATTAAAACATTTTTTTATAAGGAGACAATAACAATAATCCAGCAGCAGCGATCAAAAACAAAGCACAAAACCTATCGAAAACAAGTAACCAACACAAACGCTAATCATAAACCCTGACAGACCTAAGAATAGAAGTATGGCAGGTAGTCATATTCATCAATTGTTTTCCCTTCCTCATTTGCCTTGATGGCCTGGAAAACGAGCAAATAATTGTATCAGTCCACGGGTTACATTAAAGGAACGGTATGACAATTTTTGATGCAACAAATATGTTCATGGATAAGTTTGGTAATGTTAAAGGGTCCAACGAATTTTAGTCTCGAAAAAGTCAAACACAGGATAGGAATGATAAGTTAAAAATCATACAGAATCAACTAATGCCATATACCTTTACAGCCTGCTCAACTGATTTGCATGCATCGTCGACAGGTTCAACTCTTCTTATCTTATTGTATAGTTTCAATAGGAAAGTAGCCACATCGCCCACAGCAAACACATCAGGAACGCTTGTCTTGGAAAAAGCATCAGTCTGCAATTAGAATGTCAAGTCAATAACCTAAGATACTAGAGGGATGCCAACAGAGAAGGAAGAAAAAAAAAGCCAACTATGACTGACCTATACAAAATTTAAAAAGAGATTTTAATTGAGAATTCTAAGTACACCACTCAACAAAGCAATGAAAACATGCATTAGATGTCTGAAGTCATACCGACCTTTATTCCATCTTTCTCCTCTTTAACCTGTCCCTTAAATAATGTTGTAAGAGGTCTACCTCCAACACCAACAACATAACAATGTCAACTTCCAGCACTCTGCCATTCTTTAGTTTCACTTCTTTAACCTGAACGATAGGAATACCACACAGCATGAATTCAAACATATAAAATGGCTTTAGCACAGCATTAGCTATGTAGACAGTTGCTTGCTTACCTCTCTATTTGACTTACCAGTGAACCCAACTGCAACTGTTCCCTTAATAATTTTGATCCCTTTATTGGCATAATAACCCTCATAGAAAGCAGCAATGCCTGAAGTGAAAAGCCTAGGCACTGCAGCAACAAGATGATAACAAGGAACCTATTATCTATTGAAGATATCAAGAAATCTAGCATATTATATGTCCATAATCAAACAACAAAGAACCTCTAGAATACCGAGATCCATCGTCTCCACCGTATCCTCCCTCATGTCTCCCACCACCATGACCACGACCGCTGCCATATCCACGATTGTATCCACCACCACCTTCATGATGTCCACCGCCACCATATCCACCTCCATCGCGACTGTAATTATCGCCACCGCCTCCATTACTGCTTCCGCGTGACTAAGCCTCATTGATTGTGATGTTAAGTCCATCAAGATTCTGGCTGTTCATCCCCAGGATCGCGTCTCTCATCGACTTCTTGTCATGGAACGTAATAAATCTGAATCCTTTAGATTTGCCAGTTTCACGATCGCTGATTATCTTCGATTCAATAACATCGCCATAGGCACTGAAGGACTCCTACAAGGCGGGGTTAGTGGTGGCCCAAGCAAGGTACCCAACGAAGCACTAGAACTCAACGTCAACGAAAGCCATTGAAGAACTAAAACCATAGATTGGAGGACAAAAAGGGAACTAGAAAAGAATATTGTAAGCGAATTTGAACATAGGTAAACGATGAATGAGGTTAGTAGATGAGTGCGTGGGTTAAGGAGTCAGTGAGGTGATGATGCGTGGGTGAGTAAGGGAGTGAGACGGCTAGGGCAAAACTGAGAGGGAAAGTTAAAAGTGAAGAAGGAAAATGAAAGAAAGTGTGGGAAAGAGATAAAAAGGGTTTCTTTATTTGTATATACTTGTCAAAAATCTAATTATGTGATAAATATGTATTTGAAGTCGGGCCAAAGAGTGACAAATATGGGCAATGGGCTGGTTTGACTTTTAATATAGTTTTATAGATGACATTTTTTAAAAAACTGTCAAGTAAAAAAAAGGGTAGTGCCAAATATCTTAAAAATTCTTGTAGTGAATGAATCCACCATTTCCACCTTAGCATATGGGGAACTTCGGGTGGGTCTACATTCAAGCTTCAGGGGCTTGGAACTTCTAGCCCAATTGATGGGTCATTGAATTCTACAAAAGAAAACTTTTGCTACTACTTGTTTTAAAATTCTACAAATCAACCCTTCTAAGCAAAAATATTTGCAAAACATAATACAAATTTACTATAAATAAGTTACCATTTTGGATATGAACCTTCCAAATGTCTAATATTTATAAATGAGTGGTGCTACTCTTACAAACTCTTTATACAAATTTATGTATATAAGCTGATGTCACACCACTCTAATATTCACACATCATCACTCTTCATTAAATAAATTGATTTTGTATATCTATTGCTTCAATTGTTTTATGACACTTAAATTTGTATACAAGAGTTTGCATATAAACTTTGTAAGACTAGCATTACTCATTTATAAATGGCTAATGAGTTATTAATTGCTTTATATATGATTCATATTACAATTATCTTTTATTTATTTATTTTATTATTTTCATTATCACACGCTTAAGCAAAATTTAACTTTTTATATTCAAACTTTCTTTTTTTTTGTATTTCCTTAAATTTTTAGTTACAAAGTGCAATCCACTTTTTTATTTTATTTTCTAATTATCATGACTTTTTTAATATATAATATATGTAAGATTTTTAATGATTTTTTAATCAAAATTGGAAAAATTAATTACAACAAATTCTTAAAAGTAATTATATTTTAGAGCAACAAGAGTTTAGATTTAAAGCTTTAGTTTTATTTCAACATTTTTCCATATTTGTTATTTAATTAAATATTGATTCATTTTTATTTTCTTCATTTAGACTAATTAATATCTTAATACTTCATTCTGAAATTTTTTATAAGAGTTACAAATGATTATTCGTAACATATAAAATATTTAATCAATCAATATTTTTTCTAACATTTACGTTTTATATTTTTTCCCCCAAAACCAAAGTCCAAGGGCCGACACGGGATTACTTCATGTTAAGTCCAAGAATATATTGGCCGAAGGAGAAGAAAGTAGATTGTAGCAGTTGGTAGAGCTTCGCCAAATATGATCTTTAAGATGGTGGATGAACAATATGCGTGGAAGCTTTTTGGGCCAGGTAGTGAGTTGATAAATTTCTTGAAAAATGGAGATCATGAAATATCTTCAAGGAGTAGAATGTTTTGCATTTCAAGTTTGTGTAAATTTCCATTTTACGAAACTGCTTTTGGATGGGGGACGCCAATTTGATGCCCAAATAATAGAAAAGATAGTCGACAAACAAAAGTTCAAATTTGATTAATTGATATGATATGAATTCATTATAAAACTAGACTAAATTTGCCCTTATATAAGCTAAATAATCCTTACAAGACTCAAACTAAAACAAGAAAATATTAAAAAAATCCTAATTCAACATAAACAAATCTAGAAATATCATAATTTAATCAAAATACACCTAAATAAGAAATTACAATTCAAATCGGAAAGAAAATAAATTAAGAAAACCATTCTAAAACTAGGAAAACTAAAAGCGCGGCGTTACAAGCGCTCACAATAGACTTGCGAGGGCTCGCTTCCAAGTCAAGTATCAGACCTTCAAATCTAAAGAACCTCGTATGGGCTCTCAAGTTCAAGTTGAAGCATACTTGTGCTCTATTGGCCTACATCAAAATGAGGGCAGTCACTGGCATGAGAATTAATAGCTTCACCGTTCTCATAGGCATCTTCGAAGGGAGGAGGATAGAGGCATGGGTGGAACTGCCCAAAGAAGACACGGCCCAATTTGAAAAGAGCGCTGGTGTTCTTCAATACATTATGCTTCTGATTCAGGCTTATGCTATAAATATACATGTTATGTTATTGCAACTTAAATTTTTTATTCTAATTTAATGCTCAATACAATTGAATGGTTGAGAAATTGACATCTATTATATATATGTTGGAGTCGAATATAATTTTCTTTTCACTCCCTTTTATTAATAACCATTGGACTGCAATGGAAATTTAGGTTATAAGAGTACTCTAGCGTTAATAAAGTAATTTTATCATTATTACCATATCTTTAATTTATTATATATTTTTATCTATCATCCAATAAAAATTATGTTTTTGGATTGTATAAGTTGATTGTAAATTCAATTCTACCCTGCCTCAACTTTCTCACACTGCTACTTTTCAATATTGTTTAGTCATTCAGATATTATGTAAAATATGCAAACAATGAATCAAAACACACGAAGGTCTGATGAATCTCTTACGAAATTGTAAAGAGCTTAGAATCATTTCAAGTCCATGAATTAAAATAGAATTTGAAGGAGCACCATTGACTTTGAACTGAAAGACCTAAGAATTAATCCAAACTGCCTTAGAGATTTGCCAACTGTTGAATATTGATAGGGTAAGCGTATGATTGAGAACCATAGGTTGCCTTAGCTTGGTAAATGTTAGCGACTTCGGTGGGATGAAAGGCATCCCAGAACAAGTACTTTCGGCGATCATCACAAGGTCGCTGTAGAGGAAGACAGGTTATTTGCCCATTATTCCTGCCAACTCCACAACACCCTTTATCTATCACTTCAAATCCTGTATTGTTCCCAAGCAGAAATATTATAAGGATCGTTCTATATATAATTGGTATTTTAAGTAAATTTAACCAAATATAATTGAGTTTAGAAACCCTGCTGACATTAGATACAGATATAAGTCTAGTAAATTACCATAATTAGTGCCGTTAATATAAAGATCGTTGGAGCTTTGATAGGAATCAATAAATACGAACTTGGATCCAGGAAGTTGACCATTATTAAATTGGTCAACGAGCTTTCGGAGCCCTGTGTTGAAAAGAACGATTGCGTTGTTGATTTTTTCATTGCACCTAGTTTTGTTACCATTATATCTTGCAAGCTGATATGGTATGCAGCCAATTGGACCAACTGCCGTCACAATCACCTTGCGAGCCCCCAAGCTGTAGAGTTGCTGAAGAATGACAAAATCATAATAAATAAATGAAGGCAAAATATGAGCCATTTCATGATTTCAATCAAGTAAGATGGGGCTTCACAATAAAAGAGCTTTAGTGTTGAATCCTCGTTATCAATTGAAACTAACGAAGGAAAATTTAACCATGAACAAATAATATATCCACCTCTTTGAATTGAACCTGCGGATTTCTCATATATCGTTGGTAAAATTTGTTCAACTCTCTAAGCTTTGAGAATGCGATACCCATGTCGTAGATTCAATTGATTGCATTAACATGTATATATGTATGAATTTACTTCCACATATCGGCTAACTTAAGAATTAATAGAAAAATCACTTTATCCATCATATTTTTAAAGTTCGAAAACGGGCGAGAAGCAATTATCTGTTTAAAATTAAGATTAGATACATTTCGCGTATAAGTATAGTGATGATGTGATATTGGTGTATATACATGTATACCTCATAATTGTCCAAAGATTTTTTTAAGAGAACATTGGACTATATAGCTCAAGTTTTTATTCAAGTTCTATATCCCAAGTAATGTGATGCTAATGAATGATTTCTATTAATTATTTGTCATCTTAACTCATCCTTCATGTGACATAATTAACTCTAAATTAATACCATTTACATCACTTAATTAAGTCTAAGAATTGAGATGTAAAATTGGGACGTGTATTATACTCTTTTTGTTAAAGAGATTGAACATGCTCTTTCTAAAAAATTATTCCAAGCTAATGATGTGTAAAGTGATGTTGTATTACTTCATCAATTACTACATTATTTTACGAACTATGTTATAATCACCAAATTATTTGACACATTATTTAGAAAGAAATTTTAAATAATTTTTTTTTTCATTTGAAAAGAGGAGTACTTTTTCTTTAAAATACTAGCAAACTTCAATATTTTGGTTTTCTTCAAAAGCATCTTTTAACCTCTATAAAGGAGAGATCAATAGGACATCATCCTCATTTCTTGACCAAGGCATCTTGACCTCTAGGTAGGATAAATCTCAGAAAAGGTGAATAAGCCTTTTAAACCTCTTTCTCCACTTCTGCACTAAATATCAAAGTGGCATTATATGGAGATGTTAAGAAAAGTTGAAAGCATGTATGAACTAACCGTTAACTGGCGCGTGTAGTCCTTAAGAAGAAGAGCAGCGAAAGCTTTGGGACTGTAATCTGAACTAGATGTATAGAAAGTGGGCATAAAATAATTGTTAAGATAATCATTACTTCCCATGCCGCTGTAAAAGATGCATTTGGCTAGAGAGCTGTTGAGTGCATTAGTGTCTCCTCTGTAGAACCTCCTCATTTGCAGCACCGTTTCTCCAAAATTTGCTACTTGTTGGGTCATCGAAGTATGATCACCCTACCAAAATTAATAAACATTAATTATTAGCAATCAACATGTGACAAAAAGGGTACAACTAAAAGCAAGTAGATGTTAAAGTAGGCTTTTCCCATTATAATGTATACCAGATTGCTGCCTGTTTCATCAAGAATACCAGCAGCTCCAGATGCATAATTCACTCCCCTCAACAGCGCTGGGCCTCTTGTTCTCGCATAGGGCGGAATGTAAGTTGGAAATCCTAAAAGTTGAGCTGCAAAATATTATCAGCATATTAGCTAAAAAGTATTATATTGCAACCAGACATATATGAACCCGATCAACGACGCATATGTCCATTAAGGGAACAAACTTGCTATATGCATAATAATTATGATAATATAATGACCTAGTGCATCAACATAAGTTCGGCCATTGGTGAATCTTCCAGTGGCACCCTGCGGAAAGTCAATGCCATAAGGCCTGTAGTTAGCCCTGGCAAGTGTGAGTATCCTGTTGTTGTTTCCATTGTCAACCAATGAGTCGCCGAAGATGAAGAAGCAAGGCACTTGGGGCCCCTGCGGCTGCGAGCAAACCCTAGAAGTTAACCACACGAAAACCAAACTGAACAAAAAGATTAACTCTCTGATTTTCTTCATTCTTAGTGGATATAGACTCTAATTGCAAAAGCCTGTTTATATTGTGAAGCGAAACCGCCCTCCATGAATGCCCCTTTTATAGTCCCGCTTTGATTGGTAGGTTTGACTGCTATTATGGGTTTCATGTACGAGTCCTCGCTTTTGGCTTTGCTTATAATAGATAAGGTCTCTTTTGAGCAACTGTGAGAAACTTTTTAGTTGTTTGTCACGTGTTTTTGTATCGGAATGGCGGTGATCCGATGTGTCTCGTGATGTTTATCAACTTGCATGGCTGCAAGTTATAGACACTTTAAAGATGTTATCACATTAATTAAATCTAGTGAATATAAGTCGATGGAACCATTATTCATGCTTTATAAAGGTACATCAATAAATGAATACAGGCAAAAGGAAATTCGAGCGTGACATTAATTTCATTGAGTTCCAAATTATATAACATAGTATTTCACCAGAAAATGCGGGACACAATCCATTTGTAATTTATATGTATAAGTCACCTTCTAATTTGTGCACACACACACACACACATGTTGTGCAGCAGATCGATAAGCACACACACTCAAGTAGCTAGATGCAAAATATCTAGGAGTTTCAAGTACACACATAAGCAAAGCAAAGAAAACTAACAAGAACACAAGGATTTATACTGGTTCAAATTACAAGAGTGATCCTACATCTAGTCACTGGTGATGAACTATTCACTATGGTGTAGAACAAGAGAGTACAAGAGATTTACAATGACAACTAGGAATTTGGATTAACTTTCTCTTAAAAAATCCCCAAATTCTTTAAACCCTGACTCTCCTCACAACCTCTCTTCATGTTTTTCACTTCACACCTCTGTTCACCATAATACATTAATGGAAATGTAATATTTATATAGGCTGGAGTTGCACTATTGTGCAATGCTCATTGCACTCCAGTGCAGTGAATCTGTGCCCCAGCGCCACTGGCTTGGCGCTTCTACACCAAGTCTCTGTCTATCATTCTCCAGACTCTGAGTTGCTGCTTCAGCATAAGTTACACTATGCTCTTGCGCTAGTTCTCTGACTTAGTACTTTGTAGACTGCAGGGTTGTGTTCCTGCACAAGTCCCTTGGTGCTCCTATGCCAATTTTCTGCCTGCAATCCCGGACACCGCAAACTTGCACTCTGGCACACCTCCTTTTGTGCCCCTGTGCAATCCTACTATCTGCACTATATAAGTTGAGCCATTCTTCACAAATCTCCACCTTGGATCAAGCCTATGTTCCATACTATGAATCGCTATAGTAAATTTCTAGCTACTTCATCTTCAAGCTAAAACGGTCCATCCGTTACTCGTATCAAATCTAACAAGTGTTGAACTTAGTACTTGTAACGGGCTTAGTGATCATATCAGCTGACTCTCTTTCAATATGAATCTTCATTACTTAAACCTTCCCTTCAGCAACAACATCCTTGATGAAGTGTAGCTTGATGTCTATATATTTAGTTCTTTCATGATACATTTGATTTTCATCAAATATATGGAACTTTCGTTGTCACAAAACATTTTCAGTTAGTCTTATCTCACACCAAATTCACTTACAAGCCCTTGCAGTCACAATCACAATGCTTCTTTAACGATCTCTGTAGTAGCAATATATTCAGCCCCAGTTGTTGAAAGAGCCACAACTTATTATAAATTGGTCTTTCAATTGATAGTGTAAACAAACAATGTGAATACATAACCAGTTAACGACCTTCTTTTGTCAAGATCATCCGTAAAGTCTGCATCCATATAATCCACCAACTTCTTATCAATGTTTTTGCTTCTCTCATACACTAAGCCATAGCTTGAAGTACCTTTGAGGTACTTGAATATCCACTTAACAGCCTCCTAATGATTTCTACTTGGATTTGTCATGAAACGACTCACCAAACTAGCAGCATATGCCAAGTCAAGTCTTGTATAGACCATGGAGTCCATCAAATTTCTAGCAGCCCTAGCATAAGGAATTTTAGCCATCTTCTCTTTCTTTATCTCTGTAGTAGGAGATTATGATGACGAAAGTTTAAGATGAGCTGTCAAAGGAGTCTGTATCTTCTTTGCATCAGCAATGTTGAACTTCTCAAGTATTTTGTGCTTCACAATTCTCCACCTTGAATCAAGCTTGTGCTCTATACTGTTAATCACCATAGTAAATTTCCGCTACTACCATCTCCAAGCTAACAATGGTCCTTCCATTACTCGTAACAAATCCAAACAAGTGTTGAACTTGGTATTGGTAACATGCTTACTGATCATATCAGCTGGGTTTCTTTCAATATGAATCTTTACGACTGAAACCTTCCTTTCAGCAACGACATCCTTGATGAAATGCAGCTTGATGTCCATATGTTTGGCTCTTTCATAACCCATTTCATTTTTGATCAAATGTATAGAACTTTGGTTGTCACAAAAAAACTTCACTTGGTCTTGTCTCACACAAAATTCACCAAGAAGCCCTTGCATCCATAATGCTTCTTTAACAGCCTCTATAGCAGCAATATATTCAGCCTCAATTGCTGAAAAATCCGTAACTGATTACAAATTGGCTTTCCAAATGATAGTGCAACCAAAAAATGTGAATACATAAACGGTTAACAACCTTCTTTTGTTAAGATCACCCACAAAGTCAGAATCTACATAACCCACCAGTTTCTCATTAATGTTTCTACTCCTCTCATACACTAACCCATAGCTTGAAGTACCTTTGAAGTACTTAAATATCCACTTGATAGCCTCCCAGTGATTTCTACCTGGATTCGCCATGAAACGACTCACCAAACTAGCTGCATATGCCAAGTCAAGTCTTATACAAACCATGGAGTACATCAAACTTCTCATAGCACTATTATAAGGAATTTTAGCCATCTTCTCTTTTTATACCTCTATAGTAATAGGTCGTGACAATAAAAGTTTAAAATAAGACACCAAAAGAGTTTGTACCTTCTTTGCATCAGTCATGTTGAACTTCTCAAGTATTTTAAGTATGTAGTCACCTTGAAACATAAATAACAAGCCTCTATCTCTTTCTCTACTGATCTTCGGCTTTTTAGCACAAACAAAATCTTTCATCTCAAATTCCTTACTCAGTTGAATTTTTAGTTTCTTGATTTCTTCCATGTTCATTGATGCAATCAACATGTCATTAACATAAAACAACAAGAAAATTCCAGCTCTATATATTTAACCACTTGACATAGACACAACTATCATATTTGCTCCTTGTATTTCTATGTTTGATCATAAAGTCATCAAACATCAAATACCATTGCCTTGGTGAATGCTTGAGGTCATACAAAGATTTTCTCTGTAAACACACTTTATCTTCATTTCCTTCTTTCACAAAACCTTCAGGTTGCACCATTACAATCCTCTCCTCTCAATTACCATGATGGAATGCGGTTTTGACATCCATTTGCTCTAACTCCATAATGAACTGAGTTACTAGAGCAAGTAGTACTCTAGTAGAAGTGTGTTTCATAATAAGAGAAAAAACCTCATTGAAATCAATGCACTCCTTTTGAGTGAATCCCTTTACAATCAACCTAGCTTTGCACCTAGGCTTTTCACCCTTACGAGCATTTTGTTTCTGTTTAAACACCTATTTACAACCTACTGCCTTTTGCCTAGTAGTGTTGTCAATCAAACTCCAATGATTCTTATTCAAAGAATCCATTTTCTCCCTCATTGCCTACTGCCAGTGCCTTCTGTCTTTGCAAGACATTGCTTCCTTATGGCTTTTAAGTTCAGTACCATCTATGTCCTCAGACATAGAAAATAAAAAACTATAAGATCAGTATAACCATACCTCACAAGTGCTACTCTAGTCCTCCTAGCACAATCCCTTCATAGCGATAACTTCTTAAGTCTTTAGAGTCATCAGGAATTTCTTCAAAGTCATTAGGTTCATATGCTTCACCTGCCTCTTCTTTTTGAGAATCTCCAGTATCATAGAGCTTGACCTCAATCTCAACTTTATTTGCATCTATAGCATTTTGAACAGCCCCCACAGTAGAACTTCGACTCTTTAAAAGTGACATCTCTACATGTTAAGCATTTTGAAACATTCGACTCTTATCACATAACTTGTACCCTTTTACACCGTCCAGATAGACAAAGAATATGCATTTCCTTACTCTTAGCTCCAATTTGCCTTGTTCGATGTCTGCATAAGCCATACAGTCAAACACTCTCAAATGACTATAATTCGAAGGTGAACCTGTCCACACTTCTTCTAGTGCCTTGGAATCAATAGTCGATGATGGATTTTATTAATCAAGTATGTTGTTATGTTAACTACTTCTCCCCAAAACTTCTTGGGTAAATTTGCACTCAACAACGTACATCTAACCCTTTCAAGAAATGTTTTATTCATCCTGTCCTAGGTACTGTCTTGTGTCTTATCACTTCTTCTTTGTTACAAAATCGGTTGACCTTTTCATTCAATAAATCGAAACCATTATCGGTTCTAAACTTTCAAACCTTTCTTCTCATTTGGGCCTCAACCATCTTTTTCCAATCTTTGAACTTTTGGAATGCCTTATCCTTAGTCTTTAGGATGTATATCCACACCTTTCTTGACCAGTCATCTATAATGGACATAAAGTATCTACTTCCACCTAAAGTTGCATGCTTAGATGGTTCCCGTAAATCAAAATGAACATAACTGAGAGTCTCTCTAGTAGTGTAAGATGTTGAAGCAAATTTTACCCGTTTTGCCTTGCCAAGTACGCAATGCTCACAAAATTCTAATTTTTCCAACTTGTCTCCGCACAACAAACCTTGCTTCTGCCATTTTCCAATTATAGTGCTGTCTTGGAGAATATATAGGTCATTGTCCCTCACGCCTTTCATCATAACCAAGGATCTTCTTGTAAATTTTAAGGTGTCATTCCCCCATTTATAACTATAGCCATTGGAATCAAGAGTACCAAGTGAAATCGAAGTCCTTTTTAACTCAGGAATGTGCCTTATAGTTGACAAAAATCTTTCTAGACTATCATGAGTCTTAATCCAAACTATCCCTATGCCCACCATGCTACAAGCTTTGTTGTCACCTAGCAAAACTTTTCCACCACCAATCTTCTTATAAGATTTAAACCAACTTTTGTTCGGTGTCATATGAAACAAACAACCGGAATCCAAAACCCATTGCCTATTAGAGTTTTTAGTCGTCACAACCAACACTTTAGAGTTCTCATATCCATCCTCTACAATAGCAGCATCATCGTTTTCTTGTTCCTTACCTTTCTCGTTCTTCTTTCTCTTGGGACAAAGCCTCCTAATATGCCATTCTTCATGACAATAGAAGCATGTTACAATTTTCTTCCCATTCGACTTAGATCTTGAGTGCGACTTTTGCTTAAATTCTCTCTTATCACTCCTAGCTCTAACATGTAGCCCTCCATTTGAGTGTTCACATATCTCATTCTTCCTTTGAAGTTCCTTCGAATTTAACATACCAACAACTTCATGGTACAAAAATGTTTCCGTACCATGCTTCAAAATATCTACAAAATTCCCATATGACTTCGAAAGAGAATGTAACAACACCAATGCCTTATCTTCATCATCATATTCAATTTGTATATTTCCTAAATCTAAGCACAGCTTGTTAAATTCATCAGTGTGGTCTTGCAAGTTCTTATCTTCAGCCATTTTGAATGTAAAGAATTTAGGTTTCAAATATAACCTGCTAGACAAATTCTTACTCATGTAAAGGCTTTCAAGCTTTAACCATACCTCAGCCACAGTTTTTATCCTCGAGACTTGACTCAACACCTTGTCACTTAAATAAAGAATTAGCGTGTTGTAAGCCTTCTTCATGATGTCTTTCTTTTTCTCGACGCTATAGCCATCCGACATTTTGCTTTCACCTCCAAGAGTTTCATCCAATCTTAGGTTACCAAGCAAAGCCAATATCTTCATTCTCCATATAACAAAATCGTTGCTACCATCAAACTTCTCAATCTCATGTTTGGTAGTTGATGTAGTCATCACAAGAATTTCATCTAACACCTTTTTTGCAACACAAATACGACTCAGGACTTTTATCAAACACCTTCTATGCTAAGAACTTAAACCACCAAAGAACTCCAAATCAGCCTCCACAAGGTTATGATACTAATTTGTTGTGTAGCGGATTGATAGGCACACACACTCATAAGTAGCTAGATGCAAATTGATCTGGGAGTTTCAAGCACACACACAAACACAACAAAGAAAATCAACAAAGAACACAATGATTTATACTAATTTAGACCACAAGAGTGATCTTACATCCAATTACTGGTGATGAGTAATTCACTATCGTGTATAACAAGAGAATATAAGAGATTTACAAGGACAACTATTTTGATTAACTTTCTCTCAAGAGACCCCCAAATTCTTTAAACCCTAACTCTCCCCACAGCCTTTTTTCATGTTTCTCACTTCACAACTCTTAACCCTAACCCAATGGAAACATAACGCTTATATAGGCCAAAGCTGCACTCCTGCACAATGTCCATGGTGCTTTGGCACGATGGAATAGCACTCCTACGCCACTAGCTTGGCACTTCTGCATTAAGTCTCTGGCTTGCATTCTTCTAGACTCTGAGTTGGTGCTCCTGTGCAAGTGACACTGCGCTCCTGTGCCAATTCTCTGATTTGGTACTTTGCAGACTCCAAAGTTGTGCAAGTGCCTTGGCCCTCCTACACCAAGTTTCTACTTGTAGGCCCAGACACTACAATCTTGCACTCCAATGCATCTCTGTCTACTCCCCTACACAACTCAAATGTCTGCATCAAACAAGTTGAGCCATAATTCACAAGAAGTTATCTTAGTAACATCAAAGGTAAATCTTTTTGATATTGATTATGCTGATACAAACGGCTGTTTGTTAATGATATTATAGAAACCAACTAAAAAATCTTTATGTGGAAAGAGAGAGCAGTTATTGAAAATCACATCTTTCACATCATTGTTGTCAATGCCACAAGCAATTACTACCCAATTTTTAACAAAATGAGTTGCACTTGATGTATCAAGGATAAAATGCTTAAAACAAATACTGATTGCCATCCTGCCGCAACCAAAATAATTGACATGAATGTTCAAGTTGAGATTAGCAATTGAACTTTCATGGGGCTTGAATGGAAGTAATTGCTCCAGCTTATCCATCTCCGGTTGCCTAAGGACATCAAACATCTTGCTAGCTATGTTGGCTTCAGTAAAGCTGGCACCATAATCATCACAATCAATAGAAAATTTATTTTTGCGTCATCCTACTAAAGAAAAATAATGTGTTAATGTGCTTGAGAAGGATTGTTTCAGGCGAGTCGAGGTTTCCAGGGTAGTTTGTATGTTTCAAAATAAAAGAGAATAACTGAGAAGTAAATGTCAGGAAATATCTTATCAATAAAAGCGAGCTTATAGGTTCTAAGGTGGTGAGGGTTGGGACAGATGGTTTAATGATTTCTTTTTAGTTGATAAAATGAGAAATACTTAGGTACATCGGGTATACTATCTCACTTTGGTTAGGTGGTGTGTCCAACAAATTGTGAATTATTATATGGTACCTTCTCATCATTAATTCAAATTTCATTTCCCCCCAAATTTTAATTTCTTTTTGAGAATCCTACCAGATTTATGTAGATCTTGGTCCCTCTAAAATCACTCTCTTTCTTATTTTAAAATAAAAAAATTATTTTGCCATAAAAGTCCACCAAAATATTCTCAAAAATCTATCCCTTTCAATACTAAAAAGAAAGTAAAAGCATTAAATCCATATTAGAGTTTCCGCCTATCAAACGATTTCTAACACAAGCTAGAGATTTGTGCACACTCCAAATACATGGAATTTTCTTCTTCTATGCCCATGTAGATTAGCATAAAACAATAATATTGTACTGTTAACAATGATCTAGGATGTTTCTAATTGCTACTTAGGTTCTCGATCACATATTCATCCTGGTTTAAAATAAAAATTGGTAAGCAAGTTAGTAAAAACTTTCAAATTGTTTTTCTGTTACTGAAAGAGTATTTGAATTTCTACTTTATAGAGTTAAAAGCAAGTCATGCAATGGCACTTTTAATCCTACGTCAATCTAATTTGTTTTATAGGTTTAGTCATTTAATAAAAGGTTTGAGAAACTGTCGATGCTAATTTGTTCTATAGGTTTAATCATTTAATAATAGGTTTAAGAAACTGGTAGTGTAGTCGGCGCTGCTACCATTAGCACAGGATGTGAAACCAAAGTGAAAGCCGAAGGGTAGGACACCACTCAGGGTAAAGATTAGCATATAATCCTTAACTAACGTATATCTTTGATATTAACGTAATTTTTAGGCAACTGAATAAATATTCACCTATGGTTTATTATTGAAAGTCATATGTCACTTGGCAAACAAGTATAAAAATGATAGTTAGAGATGAAGAAGCCAGAACATTATAAAACATAAACTTTTATAAATTTCTAAATTTGTATCTGATAAGGAATTGTTCTCACAATTCGCAAGTCACACAAATAATCTGTTCGTAAGCAAATATCAACCATCTCAACCTATGACTACTGACAAACCATTGACAAATATGAACCTATATAAAGTCTCAGTCCTTCCTATCC
This sequence comes from Boswellia sacra, assembly GCA_013180625.2. Taxonomy (NCBI): domain Eukaryota; kingdom Viridiplantae; phylum Streptophyta; class Magnoliopsida; order Sapindales; family Burseraceae; genus Boswellia; species Boswellia sacra. The sequence goes on along the minus strand of SNVD02012254.1, from coordinate 495,101 downwards.
TATCGGATGGTTCAACTCATCAATTAAGGTTTTTCTTGATCTGCTGCGCTGGGATTGGGGGCTTGGTTACTGGGACACCAAAAATTCAAGTGCTCGACTATCCTTATAGACTCCTCCAATTGTCTTGCTTTTTGTTCACTGATTTTGCTTAATAATTCTGTAGAAGATGCTGAAGACAACTTGTTGGGAGGACTGTGTAACAAATCTAATATTGTTCATGGCGTGTTGGCATAAAACAAGAATAATTGCTTTTGGTGAAATTTTAATGGTGAAAGAAACAACTTTATATTTCAAAACAAGAAAGAGAGAGATTTTAGAAAGACCAAAAGATTTTCTAAAATATCTAAGTTTGATTCTTGAAAAGAAATTAAAATTTAAGAACAAAAATAAAATTTCAATTGATGATAAGATGACACTATATAGCAATTTATGATTAGTTGAAAGCACCACCTAAGCAAAGTTAGGTGGTATAACACGTGTATGTAAGTATTTGTCCTGATACAAAATCTTCATGCCTTGTTTGTTTTGATGGAAAATTGTTGAATTTTCTGCTCACTCACTAATTGCTTGATAGCTAAAGCTTTTATATAATTTCCTTTGATAATATACAATAAAATACCAAATTGTCGTTTATATAGGATTACAAAGGGGAATAACATAGTACCAACTACGAAGCATATTGCTCAATCTTCTGATTTAAAAATCTCAACTTCCAAAACAAACAAATGGAACCACCAACGAGAAGTTAACTGTATGCATATATTAATTTAAGGAAGATTAATGCGACCATAGCATCATATTTTTTTTAAGCCAAACAACGAACAATAGCGAACTTTATGCATTTAATTAATAATGACAGTGACGTTGGGGTAGTTTCTGAAAGCAAATTAAAACTATCCTTTATTTTTAGCAAACTAAAAACAACCACCGATAGTTGACGCTATAAATATATGTAGTGAATAGTTGATTCTAGCTTAGATTCCACCCTACACACACACACTCACAAACATATATATAGGGAATTTATATTTTGACACGAAACTTTTAACATAAAGATAGACACAATTTTCTAGCCATTGATCTACAAAATTCAATGTTTGAGATTATTGATGAGTTGATAATATTAAATATATCTTGTTGACTTTTAATCTCAAGCATTTGATTTTGAGATATCAATAGCTACAAAATTGTATCAATGATTTCTATCAAAAATTGTGTTAAAATGTCCTCTCCCATATATATATAACTATTGATCACTTTATAAAAATTCAGATATTACACAAAACATAATATTATATAATGTAATTTAAGATTGAAACAAAAAAAGAATTATTTCATATTTACTAGAAAAGATGATAAATAAAATAATTTAAATATAAAAAAATTGATATTGTTTAATATTGATATATTAATAAATGATGTTGGAAAGAATTTCGAACTTTCTTTAGCTCACCTCAAAATAAAATTATAATTAGATTTACTAAATTTTTAAAAAGTTTTTTTAATATAATATGTGTGTGTGTTCAGTAAAGTATTTTGAAAAAAAGTATTAATTCAAGGAATTTTACACGAGCACCTCTAAGATTTGATGATGATCCAATGGTTTTGTTAACATAATCTCATATTCTTGCACCTCTACCACCTTACCGCTTTGGGTACTCTCCCTCTCTCTCTCTCTCAGTTCAATTCATTAAAAAAAAAAAAAAAAAAGGAAAACTTTGATAAATCTCTCAGACTCTAGGCCTTTTCTTACTCTCAAACAATATGGTAATTTATCTCTTTATCAGTAATAGATAAATTTCACTTTATTTTAATATGATTTTAGTTGTTTATGAAAATAGAATCTATATTTCATAGGCTAAGTTACATAATTTCCTCCTAATTAAATATATCTTTATTTCTTAATTAATAAAATCCATTCATACATTAAGATTTAACAAATTTTTCCGAAAACTTTGCAATCCACCTAAAAAATAAAAATTCTGCTTATGCCTCTGAATGAGACTACATGATATAAATTAATAAAGACAAAAGAGAATAATTCACTTTAATCCCATATTTAGTAACCACTTTGATCCAAATATTTTTAGTTATTATATATTAGTCAAGATTGGCATTTAAGTTCTCTGACAAGTCTAATATATATCCTTAAATATTAATTAATAATACGGATATGCACGTAGTGATCCCTTTGCATGTGAAGAACGCTGTTTATCATATCAAACAATTCCATTCATGATCCAAGCTCTAGCAGCTTTTAAATTAAGAAGATCATTGTAATTGTGAATTCTGATAAGGCGATCGCACTTCCATGACCAGTAAGTAGCTAGCCAGCCAACTTGGCAATTATTATGGTTAATGTAATGGAAACTCGAAACTGATGCTTTATCATTATCTAACACGAACCCTTGCCATTGCTTTAGTAATTATTTATTTTTTAGAGACTTTTTTTCCCCTTTTAGAGTTTGGTGTATAATAAGAGAAAGTTGGAGATGTTATTGATGTGTCGTGCCAATCCATATATATAATAGTGAAAATATTTTACCAATAATTTTAAGGTAAGACCTAAATAAAGTGTGTCCTCATCTTTTAAAAATATAACAAAATCACCTTACGGTTGCCTCCGTTTTATCTCGGTGGGAGAGTTAAGGGATATTGTGATGAACTGACATAGATTTCAGAATTGGAATATGTGTGAGATGACTGATTTACAGCAAAAATGACATGTGCACAAAACTCATAATTTTTTTGTTATTTTTTATTCTTTTCTCTTTCTTTCCTTTTTTCTTTCTCTTTTTTGTTTCTGCCTTTTTATCCTTTTTCTTTTTCTTCTTCCCGCGAACCACATCACAATCCTCTCCTTCTTTCTTTTTTCCTTCCTCACTCTCACGTTCCTTTTCTCCTTGCTCTTTGGTTTCTTTCTTCCCTTCCTCACTTGCATTGAGGTAGAACCAATGTCTCCAATTTTTTTGCAGCAGTGGAAACTCCCAGATTTATAGCTGCTTCTAGTGGAGGCGACAATAGAACCGGATGCGGTAATGGCGATAGCGGCGATCCCTTCGTCCAAATCACCAATTACAAAAGGCTAGATCCCTGCAGCTCACTATTGTAGCCAAATCCACCAATGCCATCACAAGTCTAGAGTAAGAGTGAGCAAGATCTAGGTAAATCGCCGTTATTGGTGATTTGGATTCGGTGGGTGTTACGCTCGACCGCAATCTGGCCGTGGCCAGCCACCATACACGGAGACATGATGTTTGTTATTTTCTTTTTTATTTTTTGTTGGATTTTGATTCTTTAATAGAATTTGGGAAGTATTGCTGCTTCTAAGTTGTAGTTTTGTAAGTTGTTGGATTGTGAAGCTTAGTTGCTGGGTTTGTACAAATTTTTAGTTTATTTATTTTTTATTGGATGGTGGCGACGAAGTTATTGGATAGTGGTGGTGAAAGTGCAGAGTTTGCTTGTATGGTTAAATTTGATTTATTCTTTAGATTTATTTTTATTTTTGTTAATGGATTTCTGATGCATGTGGTGGTGTGAGTGCCTGTTTGGGATGGTGATGCACATGGCTGGAACTTTTTTTGTTTGAGGTTTCTTTGTAATTTTTTAATTTTATATTTTAGATGCTTGAATAACGTTTTTGATGGTGCAATTGGCTGGAACTTCATTGAGTTTTTGTCGTAGGGAAGACGGTCGCTGCGGCGGAAATAGATCGGTTGAAGAGAAGCAGAAGTTGGTGAATGATAGTCAAGACTTACAAAGCAATGGCAGACAATTAACTTTCAGGGATATTAACAATTTATCATCCGAGATTAAGCGAAAATATAAATTATCCCTTGTAAGATTTGAAATTATAAATTGTCTCTTAATTTTTTAATTCTAACGTTAAATTAAACGGAGTAGGAATATTATTTGAAATAAAACTCGTGCGATAAAATTAAGGGATATTTAATAGTTTACCTTATAAGGTTAAACAAAAATACAAATTTTTCCCTCCCGATGATAAAAATAATTAAAAAATTAGCATGAAAACAATAATAATAATTAAAAATATTTAAAACTTTATTGAGTAAATAATAAAAAATAAATTTGAATCAAATTGAACCCGCTCTTTAATCCGAGCTTTAATTAACAAAACCAAATTGGTAGGTGGCGAGTTCTAATAGAGGAGAGAGAGGATGAATTGGTGACGGAAGCAATTTCGTCAATGAAGAGAAGGAAACGATGATCGTACACTAGTAGAAAAAGGGTCTACGGCAACGTGCAATGCACGTTGCGAAAAGCCTTTTGCAACGTGCAGGCGCATGTTGCTGTTCTGCATGTTGCGAAAAGTCCATGACTTTCCGCAACGTGCATTGCACGTTGTCGTAGACCTTTTTGCTTGTTGCAGTTAGGGATTTGGCAACGTGCATCGCACGTTGTTAAATATCAAACAATTATGAACTTTTAGCAACGTGCAATGCACGTTGCTGTATCTGAATTGGCAACGTGCATTGCACGTTGCTGTATATCGTTAATGGCAACGCGCAATGCACGTTGCCAATTCAGATACAGCAACGTGCAATGCACGTTGCCATAGGTTTAATATATTTTTTTAAAATAAATGCATATATATTTTTATAATTTTTTGGGTAATTTGTGGTGCTTGTAATATTTTATAACTATATACATCATAATAGAAATAATTACATTCAAGTTCACAATTATATATAACATCAAATTGCATATTTAAATTGAAATGAATATCATTACAATAGTACAAATTCAAGCACTTGTGTCTATACAACAGCAAGCATTGGAATTGAAAACAAGTAGCCTACATGAACAATAATAAAATAACAAGTACTAGATGATTTGAGTACTTGAAGCGCCACAAATGAAACAACCATTAGAGATCAATATGTCTTCTTCTCTTTAACACTTTCATCATCTTGAAAATTTTAATAAACACCAACAAGACCTACACAAGAAAATATTAATAAATTAGTTATTTTAAACACAATCTTATGCCAAGTTAAATTTATAAATAAAAATAGTTGTAATAACAATCTAAAAAATTTTTGACAGAGTAGTTTCCTCTATTTATTGGCCTTACTCAGAAAGTACATAACATATCAAAAACACTTCTAATACTAAATCATTCTTTTAGAACAACAATATAGGATCTCCAATCCTCGCCAAACCAAGCCAACTCAAAATAACATCCAAACAAAAGTCATTAGAAATTAGTAAAGTATAATATATACCTTAATAGCTGACGCTCATGAAAAAACTGATTATTTTAGACCATTTTTGGGCTGGGCTGGGCTTTCTTTACTTAAGCCCAATGGAATAGTTTTCTAAGTTTGCAGTTCAACCCCTGCAAATGGACAGTTTCATAATTTAGCATTATCATCCCTGCAGAAATAGAAAAAGAAATCAACATTTAATCATTTAGATTCATTAATAAGTTTATATAATTAGTAATTTTATATATAATCACTTATTCTTTTCAAATAAAAACAACACATACAACTTGTTTTAATGTTGTTGTTAAGAAGGCAAAAGAGAAGTCATTTAGTGGCATTACAAAGATTAAAAAGCATACCTTGAACGTAGTAGCCGCATGGTTGATGAAAGTAAAGCAAGAGAAGCATGAAAAAGACGAAGAGATAAGTGAGAAGTTTGTGCATGTGCAGATTATCAAGACATGGACATGCCACCAACCCCTCAAGGGGCTGGGCCTACAATGCCAATTAGTCGTTCCATCAATTAAGTAATGATAAAATGTATTGTATGTGAAACTGATTCTAAATGTCCTCTAATTAATATTCCAAGATTACTAGATTAGCAAGAAAACCATTAATGCACGTTAATAGAGCTTGGTAATAAATAAAGTTTTTGTTTAAAGTTGAACTAATGGTAATAAACAAAGTTCTCTCGAGCAAAAGTTGAACTAATGTTATATAAAAACTAACATTTATCCACAAGTTCGAATTTATACTCATTCATTGTATAAATCTAGTTAAGCATGAGCCTTTGAACTTAAAGGATGATCCATCAAAAGTTATTAGATTCGAGCATGGGCTCGTGATATTTTAATGATATTATCCCTAAATAAATAAATGATGTGGCAAGGATAATATGTCATCTTTCACGAAACCAAATCTCCTACAAAACAAAAAGCTCAAAGGTAAAGCAACTATAAACCAGTGGTTGTAATCATAGAAATTTTGACTAACTTCAATTCATCTTCTTATATATTTTATTTCTTTGGACACAAACATTAATTAATGGGACCACCTTGTCTAATGTTGATTAAGCATTGATATTGAAGGATTGTACGTTAAATATAAAATTTAAATTTAAAGATACAATTAAAAAGCATAAAAACACTAAAATGTATGATACATACAAATTTGTATATATATTAGTCGGACGTTACTTTTAGTACACACAATCAAATTACTTTAAATAATAAAATAGTTAAAGAGCATGAGAAGGCATTACCGGTTGTGAATTGAACAATGGCCATCTTTATTTTGAAGTTGCTGCATTCGTCTTGACTTCACGATATTAAACAAATTAATTAACAAATCAAAATTGAAAATGAAAAAATTAATAATCACAGCCTAATATTCAAAAAGGAAAAAAAAACTTTTGACACGTTAAAGAGGTGAATAGAGTCTCAATTTCAGGCACCATCTACAGATTGGTTGAAGACCCATAGGGATTTTCAAAACCTACTAATTTAATATTGAAATACAGATGTTAAAATAAAGATATTGAAAAATTAAGGATGACCATAAAAAACATTTTTTCCAATTAAACCTGAAAGCTACCTGAATACTTGGGTAGAGCATGTTTCAATGGGTCGCCCAGAAAAGTTGCTGCCTTGGGGATTTGAGAACGAATTCAAAATCACTTCCTCTGGTCCTCAATTAGATAAACAGCTCAAAATTTTGCTTTAAATTTCAATCCAAATATACCTAAAAAGAAGGAAAGTCAAAATGCAAACTATTAATAGAATCACTTTCCATTTATTAGATTCCAAACACGCCCTGAGACTCTCTCTCTTCAATTTCCACAAAACGCACCTCAAATTCTTGACTAAATTCACCAAAAACAAAAGCCCACAAGAGCAAACACAAGAAATGTCAAATCAGATAAAGAGATTTAATTAAAATAAATCATAAAGAGAAGACAAACCAGCGGTTTTTCGAGTCAAACTGGTGACCTCTTTAACATCAGAAGTTCCCCTGAGAACAGTGATGTGAGAGTAGGAGAATAAGGCGTGGAGGTGGAGGAGACGCGAGAGCCGACCACCTTAATATTGAGCTGGAGACACGAAACGTGAAGGAGCTCCTCGTCAAATAAGGCCGAATAAAGATCTAAAATCAGGAAGGATCGTTGCCAACGGAGATGCAGGCAGTGGAGGCGATTGAGAGAGGATGAGAGGAAACTTCCATCATATGGGAAGGAAATTGGAGAGTTAAGGGTTAAGGTTACTAATTTTCTTGAGAGAGAGAGAGAGAGATTAGCTAGGGTTAGAGAGGAAGGATGAAAAGTGATCGATGAGAGAGTTGAGAGAATAGGATATGTTTTATTGTTTAATTATTGTACTTGTTACTTGATAAAATTGTGATAAATCTTATTTACTCATTCTCTTGTAAGAGTGACATGTATCAATTTATTTAAGTTTGACTAGAGTATATGTCTCATTTTTCTCCAATCGATAGAAACAAAAGTGACATCTAAGTAGTGAATATAAAAGTTTATATTCTTTATTTTAATATTTAATATTTTATTTTTGAAATGTAACACTTTTCGCAACGTGCAGAAAATGCATATTGCGAAATAGGCTTTCAGCAACGTGCAACATATGCACGTTGCTGAAAATCACTTTTTGCAACGTGCATTTAAGGCACGTTGCGAAAAACTACATTTCACAACATGCATCTTACGCATATTGCGAAATCCTTGTTGTGGTAGGTTCTTTTTCTACTAGTGGTAGTGGTAGCAATTCATGTCGTATATGTCGACCCATTTCATTGTTCAAGACAACACATGAAAAGCGGATTCGGTACGGTTATTAAATGTGTCACCCACGTGTTATAATCGTATCATATTTAATTAACATAATTTACTTAATTGTTTAATCTAATTATGCATAGTATATCATATTCTATGTATTTATATCAATTAAAATTAGTTTTAGAATATAAATAATTGTTAGTATAAAAAAATTATTAAAATCATTACAATTTACTATTATGTAAATTAATTTACTTTATAATATAAAATTTTCAGTTTTATAATATATATGTTGTAAGAAGGTAAAAATTATATCATTAAATGAGCTTGCATATTAATGATTGACAAGATATATTTAACTATTCGTGTCATTAAATTGGTTAGCGTGTTGAACACCCTTAACATGAATTCGACCCATTTATTAAACGTTTGTCGTGTTTGTGTCGTATTCGTGTCATGTTCAGGTGTCATGATTCAAATTACCACTCCTAGACGATGGCGGTGTGGGGGAAAGATCTAATGAAGCACTAAGAAGAGGTGGTGGAGATTGCTGGTAGAGGGGAGACAGAGAAAGAGATGGAGGAAGAAAGAAAGGTAAGGGTGTTTAGGTGATTTTAGAAAAGTGAGTGAAGGTGTTTGTATTTATATAAGGGCATTTTGGTCGAATAACATATATTATCTTCTCTCTCATCTTTTTTTACTTAATTTCATGTCGAAAATTCAAAAATAAGGGGACAATTTGCAATTTCAAAATGTGCAGGGGGGGTTTCTATTTTTGCTTAATCTCAGGGGGTACATTGTTAATATCAAATGACTGAACATGAGGTTATTTTGGTAAAATTGGGAAGAGTTTTTTCTTTCTCCTCTTTTTTCGTTTAATTTAACGTCAGAATTCAAAAATCATGGGGCAATTTATAATTTTAAATCTTGCAATGGGGAATTTGTATTTTTGCTTAGCCTCGGGGGGTAAATGTTAATATCCCTAACTTTTATTGTATGTGTTGTGTCAAACAATGTTCGAGGGGTATAATAGTCTTTGTAACATAAATCAACATAAACCATCCATTTTAACAGCAAGGAAGTAACGGTAGGGTCATTTTATTATATTTATGAAAGATCGAGGACAAAATTGTATTTAGGTCTTATGTCAAGATCATTGATAAAATATTTCCTATAATAATAATTGAGAAATTGTAGGACCCTAAATCATAGGTCAAAACGAAAATGCCGCCACAATTGGTAAGCCAACAATGTTGGGTCATGTTATAGTACATCTGTTGTATTCATATAGTAGTTGTGCATTTTATGTAAAAATCATAAATATATATATATATATGTAAAAATCGTAAATGAGTAAAAAATATCATAATACGGCTTTTAAATATGTTTTTTCTTTACGACTTTTTTATGTACAACTTTTATTTATTCATTTACAACTTTTGCAATGTATTTACAATTTTTGCACAAAATACACAGTTGCTGTACAGCAACTGTATTGTAGCAAATCCCAACAATGACTCCTCTAAAACTCAATGGAAAACGTTAAATATATCAACAGAAGTTAAAAAAAAAAAGCGTTAAACAAAACAAAACCAAAACAAAAACAATCCATCATCTTCTTCCACTTCATTCCAAAGCAACACTATCATTGCCACAAAATATTCACTAGAATGACGTAAACACTGCCCCCAGTGCAACATCTTGATAATTTTATAACCATTATAAATTCTTCTATGTCCATCTTCTCCAGGTTTTTATTTGTTTTACATAATTAAAACTAAAATAAAAAGAAATTTGAAATGACAAAGGTAAGAATAAATCAAGTTTGATTGACTAACAACTTTGCCAAAGTGGTTTGGCTAAGAAGAAGAGAAGAAGGAAATTTTTCATAGGATCTTTGTCAAAGGCTCTAATACCCAGATGATGAAACAAAAATTTCTTGAGTGAATTAGCTAGAATTGTCAATCAATAACTCATTTTCACTTAATAACTAAAATGTTAATTTATATTTTGAGCTCAACTTGCTAATTACTTACTAACCACTCAAGTTTAGAGCAAAATTGTATAGCAGGAATAACTACCTTCTACATCAAATGCACGAGAGAATTCACCAAAATAGCTCCATCTACATCAATGGAGTCGGAGACTTGGGGTTAATCCTATAGAAATTCATAGTCAACATTTAGCTACTAATATACAGTTGATTTTATAGGGACTTTTTTCTAATATCATTTTTCTAAATAATACAAGAATGTCTAAAATAAATCTCTGATTATCACATTAATATTTTTATTATTATTGTAGGGGTTTACAAGTTAATGCTCCCATGATAATCTGGTACATGCTACAATACATATGTTTTTCGTTAAATTTTTTGGTCTGACATCTCAAATTTAAGTTCGAGATATGAGACCGACAGGAAGCCCTTAATAAAATTATCAAACGTAAAAAGAATTTTTTTTCTTTTAATTTGAAGTATCAAATCACCATAATCATAATCACATGATATCCTTATGATACTCTAGGCTTAATAGTAATTATAATACAATAGACTCTGCATCCATATGATGTTGATTCAACATCTACTTGGATCAAAAGAAGCATATTCAAGGATGCCAGGGTCCTTTTCAAATTGGGCCATGTCTTCTTTAGGTAGTCCCACCCATGCCTCTATTCCCTTCCCATCGCAGTTGTCTATGAGAATAATGCTATTATTATGCCTAGTGCCAGTGCTTACCCACATCAGCTTCCCCCATCCAAAATCTGCTGATGTGCAACCAAAGTCCCACATTGGCTAGACACAGGGAGGATCATGGGCATATAAGTATGGAGATGTACTCCATTGGTATGAGTCCTTTTAAGTAGAATCCAAAAGCAAATCCACAAGGCCTTAGGCCCAAAGTAGACAATATCACTACAAGAAAAATTACCATATTTGGCGGTCTTTGACCGTCAAATATGTATATAATTGGCGGTCTTGAAAACGCCACCAATGGCACCGCCAAATATAGTCAATTTGACAATATTTGGCGGTCGATCAAAGTGCCAAATATGCATCTAACCATATTTGGCGGTCAAAGACCGCCAAGTATGATAGGTTAAAAAATTAAAAAAAAATATACTTGGCGGTCAAAAGACCGCCAAGTATAATAGTTTTAGAAATTAAAAAAAAATACTTGGCAGTTTTTAACCGCCAAGTATTTAAAAAAATTAATATATATAATAAATATTTTAAAAATTTAATAAATTCATAATATATATATAATAAGTATTTTAAAAGTTTTAATAAATTCATAATATATAGAGCAAACTACAAAGAAACAATATGCTTTTTTAATTAGGAAGGGAAAAAAAATCTCACTGTCTAATCTAAAAATAAAAATTATAATTTGGATCATTCAAGGAAACCAATTCAATAAAATAAAAAACCATAATAAAATTAAAGAAGTTGGATTAAATTATGCTGCAGCTCATGATTAAGCTTGCACTAAGTTGAGAATAATTCAAATCAGCCATAAGTCGACTACCAGCACTACTAATAGAATAAGATCTCCACAAAATATCATTTATCGCACCTAACCAATGGTTGGAATTTAATATAACAAAATACAAATGAAACGACATTTCAATACAAGGGGGGAAAAAGCCCAACTGGATTATAAATTTATGAAAAAATACATCAAATGTGTAACTGAAGTAAAATGATGGCAAGCTACCGACTTAATATCTATTACTCAACCAACCCCAACATCTTGGATGGGTTTACCACAAAATTTATCTCCTCTCAATTTTAATTGTGCAGAATTGTTTCACAAAATGATCCTAAGAGGAAACAGGCTGACACATCATTCGCAACTTCACAATGTACACTGGTACTTCTTAAATGCCATCAGGCGCACTATTTGCGCTTATAACTGAAACACCAACCAGATTAATGTGAGAAAATTTTCTTTCATAATTTTGTAACGAATCACAACTATCAGCACATATGCACTCACATTACTAGAGTTGTTAATCAATAAATTAAACAAAAGATGAATGCAAAGCAAACATTTGGAATTGCCTAATAATAAAAATAATCGCTAAGCTACTTGGATGGTTATAAGGATCACATTGCATATGGGGATGGTTATTACTCTGAGAGATAGAGCCAAGAAAGTGGATTATGCTATTTACATAATAGTTGATTAGCAGCATCAAGATTAATCAATTGCAATGATGCTTAACTTCTGACAAACTTGGATCTAAGGCATAATAAACAGATTTATTTAGCATGAGGAATAATGTGCACCATGACTACACAATGACTAAAGGTAGCAGGAAACCTGAAACTAAAAGCAGGCTATTTAATCACAAAGCAGTGAACAGAAAAACCATACTATCTTTCCGCTTTCCTCTCTAAGTTCAACCACATAATGAAAACAAATGCATATAAATTTTCTCAGAGGTGTCAAGTGCACTTTACAGTAGGCTCAAACTAAGATACTGCTTTCTCACAAGATGAAGAGATGTCACCCACATCATCAAATTGGCTAAAAGGCTGATAACTCCAAGAATGTTGGCAATACCAATACTTTTTCACTCCAGTAGCTGCAAGAATAATTAATACACCATATCAATACACCGTAGACTTCTACCATATCCAACATAAAAGTTAATCAAGTAGTTGATATAAAAGTTAATCAAATAGTCGATTACTAGATAAAGTCATTATCGAAAACAGCAAATTGTATTAATAAGGTCTCAAAGTAAGTGCACACTACATGTTGATTCATATATTAGCTTATTACTGCTGTGAAACAATTATTTCAAGTTTTCTCCACCATAGCTTACCAATATTTCTCATACTTTCATTCCTGCTTCCTGTCTATTAGTTCTTCTATCCTTGGGCTTTTAAGATTAAACTAAAAGTATAGGACACTAGTGCTCTAGTACAAAGATTATTCAAAATACTCCAGTGTATAGATTTATGCTTCTTCCACAGAAAATAACTAAATAAAATAAATCTGCAAAAGGAAAATACATCTTCCACAGAAAATACATGTCTTTGCATGCATTTATGAAATTATATTATGCCTACAAATATACGTCCATGTCTGTGTATAAACATTCATATATGAAAGTCTAATCCATAATTTAAGGACTCACTTCACGGATGAGGTGACCTTGAATAGCCCATGCAATTACATAAAACAACCCATGGAGAGTAAACAACAGCATGGTAAGATGCCCCAGGCACACATGATATCTTGTAGCAGGCTCAAAAGGGATGTCTATAAGGCGGAGAAGAATAGAACCTCTTGCAATTGGAATAAACAAAAATGCCAAGCAAAGTAATCCAATCATACCAAAGCGAAGGCCTGACAGTTCCAACATCCAAATACTGAAATTTTCAAGGCCACAAGGAAGGTCAGTCAATTAGTCTTACTCATAAGCAAAAGCAGTTAATTCCAGCTAACAAAATTATACTGTTAGCTTCAGAAGATTTAAAATTATATAAAAGAAAATTAATAAAAAAAAGGAAATCTTAAACAATATAGCAAAATATATAACAGGATTGGATATATATATATATATATATATATATATATAAGGTAAGAATTGAGCTATTAGAAACAGGAAGAGGTTGCAACTTTTAATTAGAGGTTTTTCAGCAGAAGATGTTTACTAACAGAAAAAATCCATTACAGATCAACTGAGGGCCCAGAAATATGAATTTATAACATGATTAACCGAACAGTTTAGCTAAGAATTAAATAACTGGTTGGGTTTGAAAATGTTGAGTTTGACTAATATTGTAATTGAGAATTAAATAACTTTTAATGTTGAACAGTTGTTGAAGTTCATGAAAACTAAATTTCAACAACTTTAAAAATAAGAACTTAAAGTCATGTCATCCAAATCGGCATCCTTATCTTTATCATATCCAAAACATCAGATCCAGTAACTGTTAACAACATCTATAATTGATCATCAAAACCCATAAAGATAAACTTCAGTATCTTCACATCAACCCACTAAACAAGACCACTACTAATCATAGTTCTTCCATATCCATATATAGCTTCGTTATCTTCACTATCAAACTTTAACAACAGATTTAAAACCAATAACCCACAAAATAAACAAACAAACAAAACCAAACCCAGTAAAGAAACAATCAAGAGATCAAATCGGTAACAAAACAAACCGATAAAAAAGATTAAAAAATCAAATCGGCTGACAGTGAAGCTGCGTTCAAAAAATCGAGAGAGAAAGAAACAAACCTTGAGATGCGGCTAGAAAGCAGCAGCTGGTCTGTCTCTCAGCAGTCTTAGGGAAAAATTTGTAGGAGAGGGAAAGAGACTTTACATAAAGTGAGGAGGAGAATATCTGATAACAAGGTATATGCGGCTTCGAAACCCTCACGTTGTGAGAGTTGAAACCACAGGAGACGTCCGAGGCGCACCACCATAAGTCCTCGCCCAGTGGGGATGCCCAAAACTAGTCAAATACCCTTCGATATCGAATCTGAAAACAAAATCTAATGATAATCTTCAATGTTTCCTATAAATGCTGCAAGAACTTCAAAAGAGAAAGCAATTGCTTGTTTTATCGCAATCAAGTCCGAGACCAACAACAACATAACATGTTTCTTGCATTCAAAACCAAATAAACAAAAACAAAATCCCAGTTTAATTTGCCTTTCAAAACAGCAAAAACACTTCCAGAAAACAATTTAAAAAAAAAAAGGATTACCTGGGTAGTGATAATAAGCAACCAGCTAGGCAAGAACAAGATGCTCCTGCCACAAAAAGCTTTGATAATGGTAACAATCCCAATAGCATAAGCGGAGCCAGATCCAAAAGCGCTCCCAACATTCGCAAATATGGAAATGAGCACATGCTCATTCATGTTAAAGGGGTCGGGGTTGAGCGAGAACACTTTGTCTCCACATCCGGGAATCCTGAAGCGGGTGGTAGGCAAGATAGCGGCGAGGAAGTGGCCGATGGGGAGGGCGGCGACTTGGATGGTGATTTGAGTAACAACAAGAGGCTCGGTTCTGTAATAACAAGGAGATTACAGCTAGGGTTTTTCATTTCCTTTATATAGAATTGTAAAATTCCAAGACACCCATATCTATTAAAAATTATCAAAACCATCCTCATGTTCAGTCCCTGTATTTTAAATTTTTTCATTTGCACCATTAGACTAATTTTTTATAAATTTAGAGCACTAAATGTTTTAATTTAATTTTTAAAATAAATTATAATAATTTTTTGCATTTTTAAAATGTTATATTATTGCAAAATAATTTTTTTGATATTTTTAATTGCTTAATTTTTATCAAAGCAATTAAATAATGTGATTTTCATCACTTTGAAATTAAAAAATAATTTTATTTATTTCATAAAATTTTCACATTTAAAAATTTATTTTTCTAAATTTTAATATTTAAAAATTTATTTTTTTAATACATATAATAATGTTATCTTTAATTTAAAGATTTTTAAAAATTATTTTTAATTTTAGATTAAAAATAAAATTATATTGTTTAATTATATTTAGACAAATTTATTTAAATTTTAAATATTATATTCACATATTTAAAAGAAAAAAATGAAAAGAAAGAGGGAAATTTAAGAGGGAAAAGCAAAAAATTATATTTTCACATACTTGTCAAATTTTTATAAAAACGTGATATATATGTGATTGAATAAGACAAAAAGTGACAAATAAGATGAATTAATAGGTTTGACTTTTAAGAAATGGTTAAATTTATCACTTTTTTTTAAAAACTGCCAAATAAAAAAATTGTGAAGTGACAAATATGCAAAAAATTCTTGTAGTGTATCATACCAATGTGGAATTTTGTGTGGTCCATAGTCCTAACAAGTGGTATCAGAGTCCAGGCCTAGACTTAGCCAAGAGAATACGTGGTGAAAAATTCTCGGAGTGCCAAACGAAGGTGGTAAGCCCCAGTTAAGCTCACGATTGCATCCGTGGATGAGCTCTATTTGCCAACTGGATAGAGCAAGCTCTTGGGGTAGGTTGTCCCTCGATGGAGCCGAAAGAGAGGTAATCGTTTGAGGGAAGACCTAGAAAAAGTACATAATAATATGGTCTTTTATTTGAGGGGAGGATTATTGGGTGTGCAATCAAAGTCCCACATTGGTTAGACATGGGTATGATCATGGACATATAAGTATGGACATGTACTCTATTGGTATGAGGCCTTTTAGATAGAATCCAAAAGCAAATCTATGCGGGCTTAGGCCTAAAGTGGACAATATCATATCAATGCGGAGTTTTATGTGGTCTATAGTCCTAACAAAATTTGCTCCATAAAATGGAAGTCTACACCAACTTGAAAAACAAAACCATCTACTATTTGAAAACATTTCACGGTGATTAATTTTCAAGAAATTAATGAACTCACCACCTACTCCAAAACGCTTCCTTGCATATTGGTCATCCACCATCCTAATCATTTGGCGAAGTTCTTCTACTAAACTATTTTCGTCAATTTTTTTCTCCAATGTCAGCCAATTTAAGCCTTGAACTAAGAACATGCTCCCCAGACATTGTGGTGGAAATAGTGGATTCATCTTCTATCTCAGATTAACAATAATTAGTGCTGCTAAATGATCTATAGGTGTAGTTGCATCACTTTCTCTAACAGCAGCTATCACAGCACTAAGAATAATGGTGTACACCACTTTGAAATGTGTAGGACGGTCCAAGCCTGGGCCATTTTCAATTTCTTCTCTTAGAGTAGCTAACTTAGTACCATGAAAGGTAAACCTTTTTGTTATTGATTCTACTGCTGGATATCACTTTTTTTTATTACCATCGAACAATCTTGATAAATCTTGACATGGAAAGACAGAGCAGTTATCAAAAATCACATCTTTGATCACATCATTGCTATCAATGCCACAAGCGACTACAACCCAATTTTTAACAAAATATTGCCATCCTGCCATTGCCATCCTGCCGCAACCAAAGTAATTGACCGAAACATTCAGGTTGAGATCAGAACTGTTAATGTCAATGTGACATATGGCAAATTTCATGCATGTGATTAAAATTTATTTTTTTCAACTTGTGATAAAAAATGTGTAATATTCTTTTTCCTAATGCATTATGAGATATTTATTTTAGGAAAAGATTTGATTATTGGAAAGCTTTTAGAATTGGAATACTTTTGATACTTATCCTAATTGGCTTAGTATTTTAGTTGATTATAATTTTCTATTTGGATTAGGATATTGTGATATGCTTTCCTATAGTTTATCTAATCATCCTATTTCAATTTTGTAGGACTTTGATAAAGATTAGGATTGTTGATTACATGAATAATACAGCTGTTCACGCAGGATATATAAAAGGGAAGCACTCAAGACTTAAAGAAAGTGCAAAAAGAGTGGTGTATGTGCAGAAATGTGAGAGCACTTGAGTGACTTTGTTTTTCATGATCTTTATTGTAAAATCTTTATGATTGAGTTAGTTTAGACTATATATGACTCATATGCATTGAGTATGTGCATAGATCTAATTTGTGAGAGTTATTGAGTCGTGTAAGCTTAAAAGAGTTGAGTGATTACATGATTCTGTAACAGTCATCGTGGTTATATATGACTAAACCGTTGTAGTTAAGTCTGACGTGTTTGTGAAGAGCAACATCAGAAGAGTGTGCAAACGACTTTGGCTGTGATCAAGGGTGATCAAGTTTACGTAGATTAGGTTAGTGAGTGAGCAGGTGGCTACTACTATAAAGAGTCCTAAGTCGTGTGTAAACACATATAGCATAGTGGATTACAATTCTTGTTGTCCATGGATATAGGCTGGTTGATAACTGAACCACGTAAACCTTTTTATTCTATTATTCTTAACTATTTCAGTTACATCTATGTTAAGTATCCATACATTGCGCAAAAACTAACAAATGACATCAGAGCACGTTCACTAATATACAAGTGTAGATCAAGCTTTTCTTTTACATGTATTGAAGGACTATGGAATGTAAGTTCAATCACTCAAGCACCATTGCTCAAGTATAGAAATTACACCTGTTAAAAGGTTAAGATGAAGATCTTTCTTGAAATCCCTTGGTGATAGAGTTTCGACCAGTATTGTTTATGGATGGACACCACCAACGAAGGCCAATGAAGTTGGACAACGAGTGGAGAAACCTAAAAACGAATAGAGTGAAACAAAATATAGACTATCAAATTGGAATTCTAGGGAAATCAATGCCATCTTTAGCGCTATCAACATTCAACAATTTGGGTTGATCTCAACGTGCACAACTGCAAAACAAGCATGAGATATTCTTGAGGTAAAACATAAAGGTACAAAGAAGGTAAAATATTCTATATTACTTACCTTGACTTCAAAATTTGTAAATCTTATTATGCATGAAGATGAAACTATAAGTGATTTTCACACTAGACTTTGTGAAATAACTAATGCTGCATACATGCTTGGTGATTAACATTCTGAGGCTAAAATTGTAAGAAAGATCCTTAGATCTTTACCAGACAAATTTTAGCCTAAAGTTATAGCCATTGAAGAAAGCAATAACATGAAGACCATGAGGGTTAATCCACTACTTGATTCTTTTCAGGCGTATGAGATAGGGTTGAAGTCGAGGAAGAAGGAAAAGAGCATAGCTTTTTCTGTAGTTTCAGAAAAGAAAGAATGTGATGATTCTGATGATGAGCAGATTACATAGTTGACAAAGAACTTTGTCAAATATATGAACAAGAATCTCAAGAAGAAAGATCCTAAGAAAGTACAGAAAGTAAGAAGCTTTGATACGAAGAAGTTTCTCAAAGAACCAACCAAGAAGATTCAAGAAAAATCTCATAAGAAAGGCCAAGCACAATGCTTCGAATGTAAAGGATTTGGACATATACAATTTGAGTGTCTGAACTACAAAAGAAGGATAGATAAAGGCTTGCGTGCAACATGGAGTGATGACTCAGAAACAAATTCTGATGAAGAAGAACGTTCTAGTAACTTTGTTGCATTTACTGGTAACCTGCTTGATAAAGGCAAAACAGTCGTGTCTGATATAATTGAGCAAAACAGATCAGACAATGATGAAACATATGCAGAGGAGGAAGCCGATTATCAAGAGGAACTTTAACTTGCTTATAATGCACTTTATGAAACATGGGAAAAACAGAAAGCTCAAATCAATAATCTGTAGAAATAGAAAGAAATTCTCTGATGTAAGAAGGCATATGCTAAAGACTGCATGAGTAAACTGGAGATAGTTATGAACCAGAAAATTGAAGAGGTTGAGAAAATCATATCTGAACTTACAGAGGCTCATAAGTGCATTGATGAACTTAAAATTGGTTCAGCTCGAGTGGATCAAGTTTTAAGTCTTGGAAGAAAAATCACAAATAATCATGGCTTGGGATTCGATGAAGGTAATATTACTTCAACTTCCAAACTAGTTTTTGTTAAAGCTTTGACTAACATTTCAAGTTCAAGTTTTGCTAGCTCTCAAAACTCAAAAGGTAAAGATGTCTTTGTCTCACCCATGAGTTCTTTTATGTCAAGCCCAGAAAAGGTAACCAAATTTGTACCTACTTGTTATTTTTGTGGTGTAAAAGGTCACATCATACCTAGATGTTATAAGCTATTGAATCTATCACATAAGAAATCTAAACAGTTTAGATGGCCACCTAAGACTCAACTAGTTTGGGCTAAGAAATAGGTAATTGCATGCAATGTTGCATTTATTGTTTTAAAATCCACCACTAATGATTTTTGGTATTTTGATAGTGGATGCTCAAGACACATGACAGGGAATAAGAACTTCTTGAAAGACATCAAATCATGTAAGGAAGGGAGAGTCACATTTGGTGATGGACCTAAAAGCAAAGTGCTAGGTAAAGATACCTTGTGTGTTGAAGGTTTGCCTAAGTTGGAAAATGTTTTGTTTGTTGAAGGGCTGAAAGCTAATTTAATCAGTATTAGCCAAATTTGTGATGACCAATTTGAGGTAGATTTTACAAAAGTAGAGCATGGTTTTAGACAAACATGGAAATTGCATTCTTGAAGGCACACGATCAAATGACAATTGCTATTTGTTAACAAACATTAATGCATTTTTTGCCAAAATATCAGATTTAGAGTTATGGCACAAAAAGCTAGCACACATAAACCATAGGGACTTAGTTAAGTTAACTAAGACTGAAGCAGTTAAGGGTGTTCCTCCTCTTGATGACAAACCAAATAGCATTTGTGGACCATGTCAGTTAGGCAAACAAATAACTAGATCACATAGCTCTAACACACACTATAGCACCTCTAAGATTCTAGATTTGTTGCATATGACCTTATGGGACCCATGCAAATTGAGAGCATTACAGGAAAGATGTATATTTTTCTTATTGTCGATGACTTTTCAAGGTTTACTTAGGTTGAATTAATTTGTGAAAAATCTGACACATTTGAAGTTTTTAGGAACTTATGTGTTAAACTTGAGAATGAATAAAATTGGAACATTGGTAGAATTGTAAAACTTCGAAGTGATCATGGGAAAGAATTCGAAAATGTTTCCTATATAGATTTTTGTAAATTTCATGGTATATCTCATGAATTTTCAACTCTAAAGACACCTGATCAAAATGGAGTAGTAGAGTGAAAAAACAAGACTTTACAAGAGATGTCAAAGGTCATGTTGAACAGCAAAAAGCTAACAAAAAGGCTATGGGCAGAAGCTACTAGCACGACATGCTATATTTCCAATAGAGTGTTCTTGAAACTTGGAACAACATAAACCCCCTATGAAATTTTGAAAGGAAGGAAACCTAATCTCAAATATTTTCATGCTTTTGGTTGTAGGTGCTTTGTTTTGAATGATAGGGAGGAATTGGGCAAGTTTGATGCCAAGAGCAATGAAGGAGTTTTTGTTGGATACTCAACCAATAGCAAATCTTATCGTGTTTATAACTTGAGAACCAAGACCATTATGGAATCAGCCAATGTGGTGTTTGATGATAACGATGATTTCTCTGTTTATTTGCTGAAAAAATAGATTATTAGTTTGACGGAGGATGCAGATGATACAGAAGATTCGAACTCAGCTGTTGTAGATTGCAAAACAAAATCAATCATGACTGATACAACCATTGCAGTTAACTTATTCATTAAACATGCTTTAACCTATTTCATTGTTGCTCAAGTGTATGTTGATGATATTGTTTTCAGTTCCACAAACAAAGTGAAAGCTAATGAGTTTGTTGAGCTAATGCAGAGTGAATTCAAGATGAGTATGATAGGTGAGTTGAATTTCTTTCTTGGTTTACAAGTGAAGCAACTTGAAAGTGGAATATTTATTTCACAATCAAAGTATGCTAAAACTTGATATAGAAATTCAAACTAGATAAGGCCAAGGCACTTAGAACTCCTATGAGTACTAATATCAAGCTAACAAAAGAGAATGCAGATAATGATGTTGATTCAAGCCTTTACAGAAGCATGATTGGAAGCCTCCTATACCTACTACAAGCAAACCAGATATCAGCTTCAGTGTCGGCTTATGTGCTTGTTTTCAGTCATGTCCGAAAGAACTACATTTATCAGTAGTGAAGAGAATTATCATGTATGCTAATGTAACATCTGATTTTGGAATATGGTTTACTAAGGACACAAATACATGTCCTATAGGTTATAGTGATACAAATTAAGCAAGTAACATAGATGAAGGAAAAGCACTTTGGGTGGTTGCTTTTACCTAGGGTGGTTGCTTTTACCTAGGCAATAACCTAGTTTCTTGGCATAGCAAGAAGCAAAACAGCATCTCATTATCTACAACAAAAGTTGAATATATAGTTGCAGGAAGCTGCTGCACTCAATTACTTTAGATGAAACAAATGATAAGTGACTATGGTATTAATCAAGATCCTACAACTTTGTTTTGTGATAACACTAGTGCGATTAATATCTTAAAAAATCCAGTCGAACAATCTAGAACTAAGCACATTGATATAAGGCATAATTTTATTAGAGATCTTGTTGAATCCAAAATAATCCACATTGAACATATCTCTATCAAGAATCAACTAGCTGACTTATTTACTAAAGCACTTGATGCATTGAGATTTCAAAAAACTGAGAAAAGCCATAGGCATTTGTTAGTTATCTGTATAAAAACTGTGTTTAGTTATGTTATTTATATCGCAGCATCATTAGTCAATTTTTTCAACTTAAGCATGATTGAGCTACTTTGATTGTTTAAATTTACTGGTAATTTAATATTAAAACCAAAGAGGGATACCAGTTATGATGTGTGAAAGCTATCCTTAGATAGTAGCTTTAATGTATCTAGCAAATATGTTGAGGCAACCCACTCGAATGGAAGAGGGCTACCTCATTTCATGTATGAAAGCTACTATCTTTATAGCAATAATTCTTTGAGATTAATATTTATGTGCGTAAGAAGTGTGCTCATGTTGACCACTCAATAGAATTAAATGTTAAGATAATAAAAATTGATATTGATATGTGTTTAATCAGCTCTGATACATGCTTGGTTTTAAAATGACTTTATGAAGCTCAGAATTTCAATTATGTAAAGTTTAATTGTTTATAGTTATGTGCATTGTAACTTTTGACCAGTGCTTCATGTCTGACTCTGTTTTATATTCTTATGTGTTGATGTATCTATAAGGTGAGTCACATCAGCAAAGTCGTTTTGAGGCAAAGATTGTTTAGTGGCGGGAAGATTTTGGTGATTTAAAAAGCTTATGATTTTATAAGACTTCAAATTGCCTTACTTAATGAAGATTTTCAAAAATTATTTTTGAAAATTACCATAACTAATGTGATAAATATTAGGATATATACAGATTTTCTCTTTCATGGAATTTAATCCTTTTGGAAAACGAATTTTATTCAAATTTGAATCCTGAAATTTGGATTAGATTAGGATTTTGTGCTGGTTATATCATACTTAGTTATTAATTCTTGATTACATAAATTCCATACTTGTTTTATCCTTTCACTAACCCTAAATCGTAGTATATCTTCTTATTCTCTTCAACCATCATGGCCAAATGCAAAGCTACAACTCCATCTTCTTCGACTGAACCCGAAACCATGAGCTCTTCTTCATCATATGTCTATTCGACTGAAGAGGAATCGAACCAGAAAGAGTAGCTGGTTCAGTAAGAACAACATGCTGACCCAAAAATCGAACCAGAGCAGTTGACTCCAACAAAAACAGAGCAATAATCCACTAGAGAACTAGATTCAACTTCAACTCTGCCAGTTCCAATTGATCCAGTTATAAGTGAGGATGATGATGTCATGCATGTGGTATAGGATCGTGTCAATCCTCGCAGTCACAAGTTCTTAAAGTGAGAGAATGAGACAAGGTTTAGAAGATATAGATCGAACAGAGAGATTCATGTGGAGAAGCTCGTCAAAATCGAGGATTTTGATGACTATCAACTGGGAGAGATGCTTGAGTCAAGGCACTAGATAAGAACGATAACCAATCTGACTCCTCCAGTTAAAACTCTTGTTCAAGAATTCTATGCTAATATTTTGCTCTGCATCGATGATCCTAGGAGTTATTATTATCATAAGGTTTATTATAGAGGCAAGTTGATTAGATTTTTTTTTTGAATGTCATAAACCAGTTTTTGAAATTCCTATTGCCATTCAGCATACTGTTGGCAATGAGTTGGATATGAGTGAGGTCACATATGAGCTGACTAGGAATAGAAAGGCTCATTAGGATCCACATGATGGTATTGATCAAAAACATTTGGTTCTGAAATATCGACCATTGCATAAGATCACTAGATTCAATTGGTTCCCATCCATACAACAAAATAGAGTTGAAAGGATAGAGCCAAGTTTCTTTGTTGTGTTGGCATAAATCGCTCGATTAATATTGGATTATGGATGTACAATTACATTGTTCAGATTGTAACTTATCAATCTCATAAAAAATTGTTGGTTTTGCCTTGTTTAATTCATGCTTTATTGATGCAAAATGAGATTGAATTGGAAGATGGTGAGATCACTGAAGAAATTCTGTCAACCATCAAGAAAGGTTTCATGATGAGGATTAAAAATGCTCTTGAGGGGGAGGAAATACCTCAGAGATAGCCAAGACAAAAGAGAAACCCCAGACCAGATTAGATGGCATCTATCATAGAATAGCTTACTCTAATCACTTCTTCTTTAGCTAATCTTGTGCAGGAAAATCAAGCTATCAAGGCCAAGCTGCAAAGTCTCGAAGAAAAGCTTGAAAGTAGATCCAGTGGTGACCAATGAATGGAGAAAAGGGAGAAGAAAGACAAGAAGAGGAGCAAGAAGAAAGCTAAAACAGTGACAGAAGAGTCTTTTTCAAAAACAGTAGATGATACTCCCAATCCACTAGATCCTGCTTCAATTCCTGTTACATGTCCATCTTGTGTCACACAGCAAGCTACTAAAACTTTGGTGGACATTTCACAGAAGATTGAAACCATAGTAGAGAGACAAGCCAGAGAGCTCTGTGAGACAGTTGCTGCTATTACTACTTCTACCGAATGCTCAGCCAGCTGCCATATCAACTCCTACTAATACTTCTCAAAAACTAGTATTTACCCGATTCAAGACTACTGCTAAAAGAACCACATCGCACCCCCTCAAAGCTACTTGTGCATAAGTTTGTCAGACTTAAATAAATTTCAACTTAACTGAACATTTTCTTTATCTTTGTGTGCTTTAAAACTTTATTTTTGGCACTTGTTGTGAAACCAAGGGGGGGAAGAGTTTATGGAAGCTATGTTTTTGTGCTTAGGATTTAATAATTTTTATTGATAAACTTGCTGGAGAAAGATTTGTGGTTAAACTGCTATGCTATACAGTTTATGATTGTGATGTTTTGCAGGTTTAATCCTTGATTAAAGGGGAGTAATAGCTCATGTTGTGATAGTTCATGTTGGTGTTTTCATATTCTGACCTTGATGATTGATTTTACATTGTGAATGATTTAATGTTGCTTTTATATTTTGATTTGAGTTTGTTGTAGACTAGTTTGCAAATTGCAAACTAATAGTGTTTTGTGACCGATATATTTTTTCCTCTACGTAGATACAGGACAATTCGGTTATGTTATTTTAGTTATGCCTGTTATGACTGAAAGTTGGATATTCTTGTTTTTATGAAATTTTGACTAAGTGTTTTCATTCAGTTTTCAGTTGTCTTAGACTTAACCGTACAAGATTTTGTTCACAAAAATATGTGAATGTTTTCATCACAAGATACCAAAGGAGGAGATTGTTAATGTCAATGTGACACGTGGCAAATTCCATGCATGTGCAATGCATGTGACTAAAACTTATTTTTGTCAACTTGCATTGTGAGATATTTATTTTAGGAAAAGACTTGATTATCGGAAAGCTTTTAGAATTGAAATACTTTTGATACTTATCCTAATTGGCTTAGTATTTTAGTTCATTACAATTTCCTATTTGGATTAGGATATTGTGATATGCTTTCCTACAGTTTATCTAATCATCATATTTTAGTTTTGCAGGACTTTGATAAAGATTAGGATTGTTGATTACATCAATAATATAGCTGTTCATGCAGGCTATATAAAAGGGAAGCACTCAAGGCTTAAAGGAAGTGCAAAAAGAGTGGTGTATGTGCAGAAACATGAGAGCACTTGAGTGACTTTGTTTTCATAATCTTCATTGTAAAATCTTTATGATTAAGTTAGTTTAGGCTGTGTATGACTCATATGCATTGAGTATGTGCATAGATCTGATTTGTGAGAATTATTGAGTCGTGTAAGCTTAAGAGAGTTGAGTGATTACATGATTCTGTAACAGTTATCGTGGTTATGTCTGACTAAACCATTATAGTTAAGTCTGATGTGTCTGTGAAGAGCAACATTAGAAGAGTGTGCGAATGACTTTGGCTGTGATCAAAGGTGATCAAGTTTACATAGATTAGGTTAGTGAGTGAGCAGGTGGCTACTATTGTAAAGACTCCTAAGTCGAGTGTAAACACATATAGCATTAGATTGCAACTTCAATTACCCATGAATGTAGGCGGGTTGATAGCCAAACCATGTAAAACTTTATGTTCTGTTATTCTTAACTGTTTCAGTTATGTTTGTCTTAACTATCCATACTGGAAAAACTAATAAGTACTTAAACATTCTTGCGAATTGAATGGAACTAATTACTCCAGCTGATCCATTCCGGTTTCCTAAGGACATCAGACATCTCGCTGTGAATGTGAGCTTCGGTAAAGCTGGCACAATATATAATCATCACATTCAATAGAAAATTAATATTTGCATCATCGAGCTAAAGGATAATAATGTGTTAATGTGCTTGAGAGGATAATAATATTGTGTTAATGTGCTTGAGAGGGATTGTTTGAGGTGATTAGAGCTTTCCTTGGTAGTTTTGTTTGTTTTGGAATAAAAAAGAATTACGGGAAAATAAGCATCGGGAACTATTTGATCAATAAAGGAGAGGTTATGGGTTTTGAGGTGTTGAGGGGTTGGGGATGATGGTTTAATAATTTCTTTTGAGCCGATACGAAGCTCCATTCCTTGTTTGTTTTAATGGAAAATTGTTGAATTTTCTGCTAATTCGCAAATTGGTTATGGCTAAATCTATACAATGAAGCACCAAATTGTCTTTATATAGGTTTAAAAAGGGAATAATGCAGAACCAACTATGAAGAATATTACTGAATCTGATTTAAGAATCACTAACTCCCAAAACAAACAAATAGAGCCACCAATTAATAATTGACTTTATAAATATAATCTAAGGAAGATAAATGTGACCATAGCACCATATTTTTTTTAAGCCAAACAACTGCCAATAGCTGACTTTGTACATTTAGTTAAATAAAGGCAATGACGTTATACATTTGTATAGTTAATAGTTGATTCCAGCTTAGATTCCACCCTATACATGACAAGAAGGCCAGCACTGTTTATCGGAGCGAATAGTATGCATCTGGAGCAACTAAAATTCTTGGTGAAACAGCAAACAATCTAGTATACACTATAAAAATAATAAAGAGGCCAGTGTGACATTTAGAAGAACCAGATTTTCAATTTTATATCACACAAGTTATATATTTATATAGTATAAATTAATTTGTTTTAGTGAATTTAGGTTATTATTGATCACTTTATAAAACTTCAAAAAATATAGAACATGATATTCTATAACGAGTGGAAATTTTGACATAAGACTAAACACAATTTTTTAGCTATTTATTTACAAGATCCAATTATTGAGATGATTGATGACTTGACAACACTAAATACATCTTATTGAATTTTAATCTCATCCACTGGATTTTGTGAGATCAATGGCTAGAAAATTATGTCAACAAAATATGTCAAAAGTGTTAAAATATCCCCTCCCTATTCTGTAAGATAATCAAATATTCAAACCCAAAAAAAATATTTCATTTTTACTATAAAAGATGATAAATAAAATAATTTAAACAGAAAAATTGAGAATATTTAGTTTATATTGTTTAATAGGGACATATTAATAAATGATATGTTGCAAAGAATTTCAAACTTTCTTTAGCTCACCTCAAAATAAAATTATATATTTATAAATTGGAGAGGATATTTTAACACAAATTTTTCACACCATTGATCTCATAAAATCCAATAGTTGAGATTGAAAGTCAATAAAATACATTTAATATTGTTAACTTATTAATCATCTCAATCATTAGATTTTGTAGATCAATAACTAGAAAATTATATCTAATTTTATGTTAATAGTATGCATAGGCATTCAGTGATCCCATTTCATTTGAAGTACACTACATATCATATCAAACAATTGATCCAAGCTTTAGCAGCTTTTAAATTAAGAAGATTAATACGATTGTACTTAATTTTGATAGGGTGATCAAACTTCGTTGAAGCAGATGTAGCTAGCTAGGCAACTTGATGATTATTATAATTAATGAAGTGGGAAATGGAAATTGATACTTTACCTAACACGAACCCCAACCATTTCTTTACCCATGTACATTAATGAGAAGTACTCTGAAATAGAAGCATCAAAATTTTTTTAAGCCAAATAACCACCCATAGTTGACTTACATACAAACTAATAAAGGCAATCATGTGACGGTAGACTTATGAAGCAAATTAAAAATTACATTTCATGTTAGGATTAGTAGTTAATAGATTGTTGCCTAGAATATAACAGGAACAGTTAAATTAGAGTGCACAGAAATTTTATGTAATTTGGTTATAAACATTCTACATGCATGGACAGCTAGAGCTGCAATACAGTGGGTTGATTAGCTGGTTTATATGATTCATGAATGTTTGCAATGATAAACTCCCTCTGAAATTGTGATATCCAAAATTTCAAAATGGTCATGACATAATTGCATTAAAATGTATGTGTATTATATGTATATATATAGATGTGTGAAGAATTTAAGTGTCGGAGGGTTTAAACGGAGGCTTAAGGAAATAAAGGACAGAAATGAAATTTGCCTTGCATCCTTATCTATATAAACTCATGGCATCCAGAATTTTCGTAATACTATCCATTCTACAAAAAGAGTTCCAGCACTTCATCTTCATCTTTTTCTCTTCATTTTGCCAAGAATCTAAGAAGAGCAAGAAGTGAAAGGTAAAGCTCCTCTCCATCTTCAATTTCTAGCTATGGGATATGACAAATTGAGAAGGGATTTTTGTGATGTAGGTTGTTTTATGCTATGTATATGCTAAATCTTATTAGGAAAGATGAATTTGAGTGAGTTGTGGCAAAATTAAAAGGATGGGGTGAAGCTAGAGAGCAAGAAATGAAATTTGGGTTTAAATTTTGCAGGGTCCTTACACTGAGCAATACGAAGGACAAAAATTTCTAAAAATCACAAAGTTGTCCTCTAGTCTTGAAAGTTTTTCTAACTAAAACAGACATGCTTAGGAGTATGTAGAATTTTGAGTCACTCAAAAATTTCTAGTATATGATTTTTGGTGAATTTTTGAACTGCAAGATCAAAATTTAGAGCTCCCTTATTTTAAAACAAAGCCTGGGAAATGAAATTTGTTTGAAGGAACAACTCTTTGCAAAAACATCTGATTTTTGGTGTCCATCACCTTTAATATGTGTTGTTTGAGAATGTAAATTTTCATTGATTTTGAAGCTTTGTATGAATTGTGGTGATTTTTCAAAATTAGACTGACAAAACTAAAAATTCTAACTTTCAAAACAGAGCAAATGAAAAAAATTACTTTTCAATAACCAAAACCTCTTAAAAAGATGTGATTTTTGGCATGGTGGTTTTTGTATGTGTTTTGTATTAGACTATGAAGACTGTAAAGTTTTGTAATGATTTGATTTAAATTGAAAATTTCATAAATTTTTAAAGATATACTGCTCAGTGAAGGATGTCGTAGCAAGAATTGTGAAATGCTAGACTAACTGAGATTTAAGAGGGTTTATAACCTTATTTTCCTTCAAAAACTTTAGGGAAACGTGTTGTAATTGTGCAAGTGTTGTCTATCAAATGGTACAAGTTTTGGATAGGCAATTTGTCTTATAGAAATTGTTTAATGGAGTTTGTATTGAAATGAAGAGAAAAAGGGTTTATGTTGCCAATGTGTTAAGTGAACTTTAAAGCATTTTGGTTATGTTTCTAGGCTGAGCATAAGATTTGACTATGGAAGTTTCATAATGTAAGTAAGCTGAACCTTTTGAGGGCGCAATAAAATATTGTTATGCGTATGTTTTGATTGTAAAATGTGATGAGTTGTGACAGTTAAAAAGCTCTAAGATTGAATGTGAAATATTGTGATATTCATGATGTTAATTTTAATTTGTGATTGAAATTGGAATTGTGATACATGAATGGCATGCCAAACTTTGGGACATTGAATGTGCATTATGTGATTGTGTACACTTATGCATGGGGCACCTCTTGAAGTTATGCGTGTGAGCTACCTCTTAAGGGTTAGAATTGCCGCAAAGTGACACATACAACACAAAGTGTCATATGTGGGATTTAATCGTAAATAAGAGTTACCTCTTGAAGTTGTATGTGTGAGCGATCTCTTGGGGGTCAAAATGACCGCAAAGTGCCACACACAACACAAAGTGACACATATGAAAAAATTGTGATTGAATGATTGAGGGGAGGTCGAAACCATTGGGAAAATGGGACCGATATAACCTGGTTCATCGAACTAGCCTCAAATATATGCTTTGAAAAAAAAAATGATACAAATATGTGCTTTTAAACATGGGATGCTATATTGTATCTATGTCCCTAAAGTTGTATTGAATTGAAATGTACTTTGAATGTATGCATGATATGTGGGTTGAGAAAGACATATTTGCCAATGAATTATGTGTCTCAAGTACATATGAAGAATGTGGATGGCTTAGAAAAGTCATATCTGGAATGTAATGTGAATTGATGTGGATATGCATATGTGGAAATAGAGGTAAAATTATAGACTTAGAATTTGATTTGGCGCAAGAGCGCCACATGTATTGTGCAGGAGCAATGTCCTTAACTGATTAAAGAAAGTTGGGCACAAAGTTGGCATAAGCGCGCCACTCTCCAAACTGAAATATGCAAACGCTTGGGAACCAGAAACTTGGCGCCGTTGCACCAGTTCCTTCGCGCAGGAGCACGAGTCTTGTAAAGTGAATAATATTTGATGACTTCTTTAAAAAGTTATTTGTTTCTTGGAGGACAAGAAATGTCCAATAACTATACAGTAATTCATATTGTTGATAAATGGATACGGTAGTAAATTTTAAATCACTTACTTACTAAGTTATACTCATTAAAAATTTTATTGCGTACCTCGGGTGATCATTAATATGGATGCTGATGGAGGATTTTTGAACAGAACTGGCATAGTCCCTTGATAACCACGCGTCACTGCAACATTATTTATTTTGTGACTGTTTTTAATGGAATATTTTGATTATTGAATAGACATATGATAAACCTTGGTTGTGGCTTGGAACTTTATTTTTTTTAATATATATATAGAAATGAAAATTAATTTTGCTAATTATTGTGGCTCTTAGCAAAGCGACTGTTGACTTTGTTAACTTGAGTGAGTAGTATTAGGGGCATAATAGTAGTGGTATCAGAGCCTAGGTTTAGGGTTCTATAGACAATTATGCTGTAAGCGGTCAAGGAAATGGAGTCTATGCTAAATCCTCTATGGTAAGTGAGCTAAAACTTTGTTATCAAGGTTATAATAGATTGGTATTCATCCAATATAGTGTGTTGTGATTATGTGGTTTTATGAATTTAAATGAGAATTGTTTTGATTTCCATTTTTGTGTTTGATTCTATTATGATGAGTGGAATAGATAAGTATGTCTCAACCTGGACGACCTAAGAGAGCGAGCAATCCCACCGTGGAAGAATTGAGGAGGGTGAGTCCCGCACCCAAAGTGAGACGGACTTCTGAATTGAATGAGCCTACTCCAGGTGGAAGTAGGAGAGCCAGGAAACAAGTGATAACGAGTAGTAGCTCACAGGCTTATGATAGCATAGTCCAGAAATTGGTCCAAATTTTGACTGACATGAGACGGGAGGCTGCACAACCAAGTTCTACTACTTCTGACAATATACAAGTGGTGGAACAATTTAAAAAGCTCAATCCTCCATCATTTCTCGGTTCGATAGATCCACTTCTGGCCGAAGAGTAGGTTCGAGAGATAGAGAAACTATTTGAATTGATGGGTTGTACTGATGCTCAAAGACTCACTTGTGCTACCTTTATGTTAAGGGGTAGTGCCAGTTATTGGTAAGAGATGACGAAAAAAGCCTTCGATGCGGTCGAGAATGTGTTTACTTGGACTCACTTTAAGGAAAGGTTCTATAAGAAGTATTTCCCTCAGTCATTAAGAAATGAGAAGATTGCAGAATTTGTACAGCTGACTTAAGGTTCTATATCCCTTATGGAGTACGAGAGAAGATTTGAAGCTTTGTCCTGTTTTGCCCCATACCTCATCAGTACTGAGGAAGAGAAGGCTAGGCTTTTGAGAGAGGTCTGAAGCCAAAAATTAGAAAGCATGTAGCAGTTTTCGATCTGAAAACATATAGTTTAATATTGAGGAAGCTCAAATCTTAGCATGTGATGATGAGTTAGCTACAACTTCCAAGTTCAAAGGGGAGGCTTCGGGTTCTCAACCAAGGAGGCCTTGGAGGAAGAACAACAATCAACGGTTCGATAGAGGCCAAAGGAGAAAAAGGCAGAATACGGGAAGGAAAGAGCCTCCACTGTGTGATACATGCCATAAACGGCATGAAAGAGCCTGTTTTTGAAAGATTGGAGCATGTTATAAATGTGGCCAGGGGGCCATTATATTTCATCATGTCTGGAGGCCAACAAAGCTCAGAATGCCCCAGGTAGAAATTAGAATGCTCTGGGTAGAGACCAAAGGGCACAAGGAAGAGTGTACGTCCTCACCACTGTCAAGGCTCGGGAGGCTCCATCTGTAGTTACGGGTATCATTCCTATTCTTGGTTATAATGCTTGTGTGTTGTTTGATTCAGGTGCTACTCATTCATTTGTGTCTCGTACTTTTATTAATAAAGTGAATGTAGTGCTTTCGACTTTACATGTGGAAATGTGTGTTTCCACCCCGTATAACATTATGTGCTAGTGAGGAAATAATGTCTTGCCCGATTGATATAGATAATCACGAGTTAGATGCCAATCTAATCATCTTGGAGATGCATGACTTTGAGGTGATTTTGGGATGGATTGGCTATCCAGAGATCGAGCAAATGTTAAACGTTTTCAGAAAGACATGGTGTTCCATCCTACAATGGGATCTGAGTTTAGTTTTGTCAGAACTGAAATATCTTCATTGCCACGAATTGTCTCCACCTTAAAAGCTCATAAATTCCTTTGGAAAGGATTTATGGGTTTCTTGGGCTGTGTTATGGAGTCCAAGATAGAAGGATTGAATATTCAGGACATTCTGGTGGTTAATGAATTTACAGATGTATTCTCGATCATGAAATTGAATTCACCATAGACCTTATGTCAGGAACCACCCTCATCTCTAAGGCTCTTTATCGAATGTCTCCAACAGAACTCAAGGAGCTAAAGGAGCAACTAGAGGAGTTACTAGATAAGGGTTTTATTCGCCCTAGTGTATCTCCTTGGGGTGTACCAGTCCTTTTTGTGAAGAAAAAGGATGGCACTATGAGATTGTGTATTGATTATCGGGAGTTGAATATATTGATTATCAAGAATAAATATCCACTTCCAAGAATAGATGATCTACTAGACCAACTTCATGGTGCAAGCATACTTTCCAAGATTGATCTTCGTTCTAGGTACCATCAATTGAAGATCAAGAAAGAGGACGTTCGTAAAACTGCTTTTCGAACGAGTTATAGGCATTATGAATTTTTAGTGATGCCATTCAAACTCACAAATGCCTCGGCTGCTTTTATGGATCTTCTGAACCATGTCTTTAAGGAATTCTTGGATAAATTTGTAATTGTATTCATCAATGATATCTTGGTATATTCCAAGAATTTCGAAGAACACAGAGAGCATTTGAGGATGGTGCTACAGACATTGAGAGAGAAGAAACTGTATGCCAAATTCCAGAAATGTGAGTTTTGGCTTAATCATATTTCTTTCTTGGGTCATATTGCTTCGGGTGATGGGATATCAATGGATCCAAGCAAAGTGGAGGCAATCATGAAGTGGCCAAACCGACCAATGTAACTGAAGTCCGGAGTTTTCTGGGGTTGGCCTATTACTACAGGATAGCCTTGCCCTTAACCCAATTAACAAGAGAGAATGTACATTTAATGTGGTTAGATGAGTGTGAAAAGAGTTTCTAGGAACTCAAGAATCGATTGATGATAGCTCTGGTATTGACTATTCCTTCCAGTTCGGAGGGGTTTGTAATATATAGTAATGCTTCTACGAATGGGCTAGGTGTATCTTGATGCAAAATGGCAAAGTTATAGCCTCTGCATCTCTTTTTTTTTTTTTTTTGGAAAAGTTACATAGTAAAATTAATCCAAAAAGGTTATGATGTACAAAATTCGAGGGGCATAGCCCAAGAATTACAAAATGGGCATAAAGTCCAAACAAACAATCCAACAAAAGATAGAAAATAAACAAAGTAAAAAAAGGCCACAAACGGCCTTAACAACATAAATGAGAAATGACCACAAACGATTTAAATCAAAAAAATACAAGAGCTTTAACCCTTCTTGTTTTTCTTCTTCTTACCTTTTTGTACAGGGGTAGCCGGGGTGTCCGAATGATCATGATCAATCCTATTAGATTGATCTTCATCACTTAGCCTATTCAAAAGCTCAAAACGAGAGGGAGAAGACTCATGAGGTTGTCCTGTATTTATTCGCCCTAATGAAATAGATGCCTCACGATTAATAGAACACTGGATAGTACCTAAAAGCCTACCCTGGTCGGTCGCAGAAGAAGATAAAGAGTCAGAATCTGAGATTGACTCTGCGCTCGAAGCTGTAGCCGTCTTAGGAGGAACAACTTGCACTAGAGAATCTGCTGGAATAGCAACAAGTTTTGAACTCTCAACGACCTTTGTCACAACCTTACCCGAATTCAAAGGGGTCCCATCAGAAGAGCTGTCATCAGGGTTGCTAGCCTCATTCTTATCCTGACCTGAAGTCTTTGCCGGTTTTAAACAACAGTGTCCAAACTTACAACATTTGGAGCAACGTTTTGGAACCCACTCATACTCAACTTGAATTTGGATGGGCTCAGGAGAAAGCTTGCATATGAACTCAAAGTTCTGAATTAGAGGGTGTTTTGCATCGAGAAGAACACATACCCTCGCATACTCCAATCTGGAAAGATCAGAAGTCGTCTTGTCACAATATAAAGGTTCTCCAACCATGCTGGAGACAATGTTAAGACTTTTGGTTGTCCACAAAGGGAACGGCAGGCCATATAATCGGATCCAAATAGGAATATATCTCAATTTATTTGTATTAAAATCTAAATGCGGGTTCCAAGGTTGTAAGACAATTGTTTTACCTCCGAACATCCAAGGACCGCGAGCAATGATGTTATGAACCTCTTCCTCCATTTGGAAGCAGAAGATGAGAATGTTGACCCAGGTATGGCAACCCAAGAGGGGGGGTGAATTGGGTTTTTATTTATCAAAACGAATTTAGAAAACTTTTCTTGAAAGATCAAAATTATATAACTCTTTCTTTGAGAATGAAGGTGAAGAAGATGAAATTAGAATTTATCAAAGATGCAATCAAAAGAATAATAATGATGAACAATCACAAGTGCAAGTAAATGTAAAGAGGAAAGGGATAGAGAGAGTGCAAACTCAATTTACGTGGTTCGGCAAACCTTGCCTACGTCCACGGGCTCCTAGCTCCACGAGCTAAGCTTTCCACTAAGTTGTAGAAATCTTTACAACTTGCTTGATGAACAACCTCACCAAGACTTTTTCTTCCAACTCTTGATAACACCACACCAAGAGTTCTTCTTGATGAACAACCTCACCAAGGCAACTTCCTTCAACTCTTGATAACACCACACCAAGAGTTCTTCTTGATGAACAACCTCACCGAGGCAACTTCCTTCAACCCTTGATAACACCACACCAAGAGTTCTTCTTGATGAACAACCTCACCCAGGCAACTTTCCTCAACTCTTGATAACACACAACAAGAGTTCTCTCAAGGATAACTATTATCCTTTACAATAATATCTCACTCTCACCACAATACAAGAACAAAGATAATTTTTACAACAAAAGTATAACTCTCTTCAAAGAGTAGATAAATAATATAAAAGCTCTCTAGACTTGATATTTCTCTTGCTTTTTGCTTGATAAAATGCTTCTCTACTCTGTTGAATGCATGGGAGAATGGCTCCTTTTATAGGCAAATGAGATGAACTTAATCAAGTGAAGACACCATCTCCAAATTTTCTGCCCACCATAAAAACCGTAATCTTGTCTGCCATTTTTGTCAATGTTCCGTTTGAATTTTGAAAATCTGTAAAACATAAAAGATCTGCACATTTGAATAAGCTTTCCAACGCATCAAGAACCAAGTCATTTGGATATCTGTAGCTCAAGATATGGCCAAAACACCATTCGGTGCTCAAGTGACTTGATTTTTCTTCCATGTGTCTGTCCACGGACTTGAATGATAATTCTGTCAGCCTTCCATTTGAAATTTGAATTTCTTCAAAACATAAAAGATCTTCATATTTGAATAAGCTTTCCAAAACATTAAGAATCAAAGAAATTGGATATCTCTATCTTAAGATATGGCCAAAACACCATTCGGTGCTCATGTGAGTTGATTTTTCTTCTTGTGTCAGTCCACCGAATTGCATGTCAATTATGTCAGCCTTCTGTTTGAAATTTGAATTTTTTCAAAACATATGAAATGTTCCTCATTAAGTCATCTTTCCAATGCCATAAGAATCAAGTCATTTTGATTTTTCTAGCTCAAGATATGTCCAAAGGAGTATTCGGTGCTTATGTCAGCTGCTTCCATTTGTCTTTCAACTTGCATGATGATTTGGACAACCTTGCACTTGAAATTTGAATTTCATTAAAACATATGAAATGTTATAAATTGAGTAAGCTTTCCAAAGGCTCAAGAATCATATCATTTGGATATTTGTAGAGATATATATGACCAATTGATTGAACATTGCTCATGTGTCACATTCCTTGAGTCAATCCTTGTTCTTAAACTTTGGTGCCTTTAACATGTAGTCTTCTCCTTAGCTTCAACACTTCATTTTAATAAGCCTTTTCTTGATTTTAAAATTATTTCAATGATCTTACTCTTGCACATAAATAAACATGTTAGTAAATCTCAATTAATCAATGTGTATTGTTATCATCAAAATTATCATGTAGCCTTAGGGCTAACATATGTCACAAGTGATAGAACTCTAATTGACGTGTTTTTTACCACTGGAGAGAAAATCTCATTATAATCAATTCCCTCACGCTGTGTAAACTCCTTAGCCATTGGCCTAGCCTTGTATCTAGTCTTTTCACCTGATAACCTTTTCTTTCGTTTGAATATCCATTTACAACCAACAAGTTTTTATTTTTTAGGCTTCTCTAAAATCTCATATGTCTTATTCTTATTAAAAGAATTAATCTCATCTAACATTGCCTCTTTCTATTAGACGGACTCATCACAACTCACAGCCTCTAGGTATGTAAGTGGCTTATTCCCACCAATAACATCAGTTGTATTTAAACCATAAGCCATAAAGTCAGAGTGCCCATACCTTATTGGAGGTTTGATCTGCCTTCTTTCTCTATTCCTTGCCACTCTATAATCTTGCTGTGGTGGTTGTTGTTGCTCAGCCTCAAGTGCATCCTCGGTTACTTGCTAATGAACAACACTTACAAGCTCAACCTCAAAACCAACAGTCTACAACTCTGAACCAGTTGCCTAAGATTTGTCTATCCTAAAATCTCTACCATGCTGCACAATCAATCCAAGAATTTCATCTTCATTAAAGACAACATCTCTGCTAATGATAGGTTTTGATACTACTTGAGCCTTATACCACAATCTATAGCCTTTTGTACCTTTGGGATAGCCTACAAAGATACATTTTAATACTCTAGGCTCTAAGTTTTCATCAGTCATGTGTGTATATGTTGTATAATCAAACACTCTCAAGTTGTCATTGTTAGCTGGTATACCACACCACATTTCCTTAGGTGTTTACAATCGATGGTTATAGAACTCATAGCTTTTGCCTAGAACTGTTTTCCTAGTCTTACATTAGAAAGCATGCACCTAACATTCTCCAGTAAAGTTCTATTCATTCTTTTAGTTAAGCCATTTTATTTAGGAGCATGCCTAATTGTTTTATGCCTCAAAATCCTATGATCTTTACAATAAAACTCAAACTCATGACTACAAAACTCAAGCCCATTATCTGTAATAAGCTTTTTCACCATTTTACTAGTCTGAGTTTCTATAAGATTTTTTCACAGTCTAAACTTCCAAAAGCTTCATTCTTATGTTTTACCAAGTAAATCTATACATTCTTAGAATAATCATCAATCAAGGACAAGAAATACCTATTACCACCATGTGAAAGCTAGCTAGTTGGACCCCAAAATTCTGAATGCACATAATCAAAAGTACCCTTTGTAGTATGAATAACTATTGAGAAACGTAGTCGACATTACTTCTCAAAGACATAATGCTTGCAAAACTCAAGTTTATCCACTTGATCATCACACGACAATCCTTAACTATTTAGCGCCTTCAAACCTCTCTCACTGATATGACCAAGCCTTTGATACCAAAACTTGGTTTTATCCCTATCAGAAGCTTTTCTGACTGCTAGTTCACCAGTTAAAGTTGTCTTTTGTAACACATACAAGCTATTACTAATCTTGGCTTTCATGATGAATAGTGCTCCCTTTGTCACATGTAACATCTCAAATGACACCTTGTATTCACAACTCGTTTTATCCAATATGCCCAACGAAATCAAGATCCTTTTTAACCTAGGAACATGCCTTACTTCCTTTAAGATTTTGACAGACCCATCAAACATCCTAAATCCAATAGCACATCACAAAATATATTATTCTGTATTAGAACTTTTTCCCTATCTACAGATTGACAAAAAGAAAAAAAAAATCCTTTTTAGGATATATGTGGAATGTGCAGCCTGAATTGAGAATCCATTCACCATTAGATCTCATGTCTGACATTGTTAAAACTTATATACCTTCATAGTCAGATATCGATGCCACAACTGATCACCATTCTTAACTGCCTTTTCCTTTTTATTCTTCCAATTAAGATAGTCACACCTAAAGTGACCCTCTTTCTTATAATGATAGTATCTCTACACTAGCTTGAATTTATAATTCGATCTTCACTTACCCTTACTATTTTGATCTCTCTTCTCTGATCGACCACTCCTTGTCAAACCCTCTCCACTATTTCTAGTTTTTCTCTTAGTCTTGATCTCAAGTTTCCTAGATCTAAGAGCCCCAAGAACATCAGCCAGATCAAAACTATCTCTATCATATTTAATAGCAAATTTAACTTCCCTGAAATTTTCTGGTAAAGAATTCAAGAGTATAATAACTTAATTTTCATCACTAATTTTCTCATCAATATTAGCAAGATCAACCATAATATTTTTAAAATCATCAAGATTATCTTCTAGTGCCTTAAACGGATCCATCTTGAACCCAAACAGTTACTCTTTAAGATAAATCTTACTGGACAATGATTTTGTCATATATAAAGATTCAAGTTTTAGCCAAACCTTTGATACTGTATCCTTTCCGTTAATTTGACGCAGAACACTATTAGACAGGTTGAGTACGAAAGTGCTATAAGTTGTCTTCATGATCTATTCTTTCTCCTACTTCGACAAATCTTCTCTCAGGGAAGTTTTACCTCTAAGAGCCTTTGTGCACTTCTGTTGCACAAAAATTGCCCTCATCTTCTTATTTCCAAGACTAAAATCACCATTCCCATCAAACTTCTATATTTTAAGTTTTGTTTCAACCATTGCTTCTCACTTAGGAAATTTCACAAACAGGTTATATATGGAAACAAGCCAAACCTAAGGCTCTAATAACAGATTGTTGAGAAACCAAGATCTTTGCCAACCAATTCCACCAAGAATCAAGCAATAACCAAAGCAAAATAGAGAAATCAACCGAATCAAGCAAGCAAACAATCAAGCAAGAAAAACACAAGAGACAATACCAAGATTTAAATAGTTCGATTTAAGAAGAACCTACATCAATTAGGAAGGCTATAGAAGAATTTTATTATGAAGCAAAAACGGATTACAGGATATTACAATACTCTTTCTCACTAAGAATAACATTCTTTCTTAGTGTATTATGTTTCCCTAGAAACCCTACAAGAAAATATTTAAAAGTTCTCTTTGAAACAGAAATGAGAGCCCTTAAATATTGACCAATTCATCACCACTAACCACCATTGTGTCCAAAAGCGCAATGCTGTTGTGAGGCATCTTTTTTCCATGACGTTGTGCAGAAGCATAACATCTTTGGCAGACTTGCGCAGAAGCTTAATCCACCTTACGCAAGAGCACAACCTTACCATATCAAATACCGAATTTTTGCAAATTTGATAGCCAATTCTAACAAATAGTAATATAATCTTTGGTGCTTTTTAAGTTCTGGTCATGGATGATATACTCGTTGTGGTTATGAACAATAGAAGAAATATTGAAATATTGATGTCTGAAGCATTGTTCTTACCAAGGATAGTCTTTCTTATTTCTATCCTGAAGATATCATCAATAATTTGGTAGTTGTACAATTGTTTTTTGTAATAAATTAGTTGATATCTGATAGTTGTTTTAGTATATTGCTATTAATTTTTCAAATTTTTTTTACAGCTTCAAAAGGCAGACCAGATAGGGATTGAAAAATTACGAAAAAGAACTCAAGAAATTAAAATTGGCTCAGAGGGGACGAAAGAGGAAAGATCATAAAAGATTTTTGAACAAATCAAAACTAACTTAGAGTTATGTACATGAAAAATAGAAGGTTTAAGGTGGTTGAAGGAGTGTATTTGAAGAACATGGATGTGTTTGTTAAAGAATCTGAGTGAAACAATGAGTTCTTTTTCAGGCGAATATTGTTGAAGATCAAGAACATGAGAAGGATCTAGCTCTGCAAGATAATGAGATTCTTTTCGAGCGAATATTGAGGGGGTATTATTGCAGAGCATGGGGAGGATACAGGTGTTAGTCAGAATGATCAATACACTATTTCTGAGAATGAAAGGATTTTTATTACAAAGGGAGGTCTTGGTCAGAAGAAGATGAGGTGGATTATTCCTAAGGTTGAAAACGTGGTGAGGGCATCAGACATAAAATTGAAGATGTTAAAAGCTTTGAAAGGCCTGAAGAGATATTTTATGATCGATCCCTTTTTATTTAAATGAAAAGATGTTAAACGGGTTATATAATTAAAATAGTAATATGAAAATATTGCTAATATAAATATAAAATTATATTTTATACTTATCGTGCTACTTTAGTGATTGTTTCGTATTATATTTATACTATATATATATATGTGTGCGTGTGTTTCCGTGTCTATTGTCTTGTATTATATGTATGCTATATGTTTCTATTTTATGTTATGTTCCATCCCTTTTTTGTTTATGTATTTATTCATATTTTTGCTCTAACAAAGGACTTATTGCTCATTGCAACTGGCAGGACATTAAAGGCGAGTATTTTGAACGTGAAAACATAAATGTCATGGATATAAAGAAAAGTAGAAAAGCTAGTATTATGAATAAAACTTCACCACGATGCAACAATTCTAGCGCTAAACGAGACACTGTGGCTTCGAATATTCGAGCTGCATGCCTTCGCCAAAACACATGTAGGAGGTGAGCGCGATAACGAGTTCTTTTTCAGGTTAATATTGTTGAAGATCAGGAACATGAGAAGGGTCTAGCTCTGCAAGATAATGAGATTCTTTTCGAGCGAATATTGAGGGGGTATTATTGCAGAGCATGGGGAAGATGCAGGTGTTAGTCAAAATGATCAATACATTATTCTTGAGCATGAAATGATTTTTATTCCAATTGGAGGTCTTGGTCAAAAGAAGATGAGGGGGATTATTCCTGAGGTTGAAAACGTGGTGAGGGTGAGGATGTTAAAAGCTTTTAAAGTGCTGAAGAGATATTTTATGTTCAGTCCCTTTTTATTTATAAGAAAAGATGTTAAAAGGGTTATATAATTAAAATAGAATGTGATAATATTGCTAACATAAATGTAAAATTATATTTTATACTTATCGTGCTACTATAGTGATTGTTTCGTATTATATTTATACTATATATATTTGTGTGTGTTTGGTGTGTCTATTGTGTTGTATTATATTTTTGCTATATGTTTCTATTTTATGTTATGTTCGATCCCTTTTTTGTTTATGTATTTATTTATTTTCTTGCTCTAACAAAGGACTTATTGCTCATTGCAACTAGCAGGACATTAAAGGCGAGTATTTTTAACTTGAAAACATAAATGCCATGGATATAAAGAAAAGTGGAAAAGCTAGTATTAGGAATAAAACTTCACCATGATGCAACAATTCCAACGCTAAACGAGAAACTGTGGCTTTAGATATTCGAGTTGCCTTCGTAAGAACACAGGAGGGAGGTGAGCGAGATAACGAGTTCTTTTTTAGGCTAATATTGTTGAAGATCAGGAACACGAGAATGGTCTAGCTTTGCAAGATAATGAGATTCTTTTCGACCGAATATTAAAAGGGTATGATTCCAAAGGATGGGGAGGATGTAGGTCTAAGTCAGAATGATCAATACACTATTCTTGAGAATGAAAGTATTTTTATTCCAAATGGAGGTCTTCGTCAGAAGAAGATGAGATGAATTATTCCTAAGGTTAAAAACGCGGTGAGGGCATGAGGCATAAAATTGAGGATATTAAAAGCTTTGAAAGGGCTAAAGAGATATTTTATGTTCGGTCCCTGTTTATTTATATGAAAAGATGTTAAACGGGTTATATAATTAAAATAGTAATGTGAAAATATTGCTAATATAAATGTAAAATTATATTTTATACTTATCGTGCTACTATAGTGATTGTTTCGTATTATATTTATACTATATATATTTGTGTGTGTTTGTGTATCTATTGTCTTGTATTATATTTATGCTATATGTTTCTATCTTATGTTATGTTCTATCCCTTTTTTGTTTATGTTTTCATTTATTTTTTTGCTCTAACAAAGGACTTATTGCTCATTGCAATTGGCAGGACATTAAAGGCGAGTATTTTGAACTTGAAAAAATAAATGTCATGGATATAAAAGAAAGTAGAAAAGCTAATATTAGGAATAAAACTTCACCACGATGCAAAAATTCCAACACTAAACGAGAAACTGTGGCTTCAGATATTCGAGTTGCCTTCGCAAGAACACAGGTAAGAGGTGAGTGAGATAATGAGTTCTTTTTTGAGCGAATATTGTTGAAGATTAGGAACATGAGAAGGATCTGACTCTGCAAGATAATGAGATTCTTTTCGAGCGAATATTGAAGGGGTATGATTCCAGAGGATGGGGAGGATGTAGGTTTAAGTCGAAATGATCAATACACTATTCTTGAGAATGAAGGGATTTTTATTCCAAACAAAGGTCTTCGTTAGAAGAAGATGAGATGGATTATTCCTAAGGTTAAAAACGTGGTGAGGGCATGAGGCATAAAATTGAGAATGTTAAAAGCTTTGAATAATATTTAGAATGTTAAAAGCTTTGAATAACGTGGTGAGGGCATGAGGCAGAGATATTTTATGTTTGGTCCCTTTTTATTTATATGAAAAAATGTTAAACGG
This sequence comes from Boswellia sacra, assembly GCA_013180625.2. Classification (NCBI taxonomy): domain Eukaryota; kingdom Viridiplantae; phylum Streptophyta; class Magnoliopsida; order Sapindales; family Burseraceae; genus Boswellia; species Boswellia sacra. The sequence goes on along the minus strand of SNVD02012254.1, from coordinate 451,699 downwards.
TTTATATAATTAAAATAGTAATGTGAAAATATTGTTAATATAAATGTTAAATTATATTTTATACTTCTCGTGCTACTATAGTGATTGTTTCGTATTATATTTATACTATATATATGTGTGTGTGTTTTTGTGTTTATTGTCTTGTATTATATTTATGCTATATGTTTCTATTTTATGTTATGTTCCATCCCTTTTTTGTTTATGTATTTATTTATATTTTTGCTCTAACAAAGGACTTATTGCTTATTGCAACTGGCAGGACATTAAAGGCGAGTATTTTGAACGTGAAAACATAAATGTCATGGATATAAAGAAAAGTGGAAAAGCTAGTATTAGGAATAAAACTTCAGAACGATGCAACAATTCCAACGTTAAACGAGAAACTGTGGCTTCAGATATTCGAGTTGCCTTCGCAAGAACACAAGAAAGAGGTGAGCGAGATAATGAGTTCTTTTTCAGGTGAATATTGTTGAAGATCAGAAACATGAGAATGATCTAGCTCTGTAAGATAATGAGATTTTTTCCGAGCGAATATTGAGGGGATATTATTCTAGAGGATGAGGAGGATGTAGGCCTTAGTCAGAATGATCAATACATTATTCTTGAACATTAAAGGATTTTTATTCCAAAGGGTGGTCTTGGTCAGAAGAAGATTAGATGGATTATTTCTAAGGTTGTAAACGTGGTGAGGGCATGAGGGATAAAATTGAGGATGTTAAAAGCTTTGAAAAGGCTGAAGAGATATTGTATGTTTGGTCCCTTTTTGTTTATATGAAAAGATGTTAAACGGGTTATATAATTAAAATAGTAATGTGAAAATATTGCTAATATAAATGTAAAATTATATATATATATATAAAATACGAAATAATCACTAAACTAGCACGACAAGTATAAAATATATATATATATATATATATATATGCATGTATGTATGTATGTACATATATGTACTGAATTGTTTTATTATTATACCATATGTTTTTATTTTATGTTATATTCCATCCCTTTTTGTTTATGTATTTGTTTTTACTTTAACAAAGCATTTATTACTCATTCTAGCTGGCAAGAAATTAAATGCGACTATTATGAGCATGTAAATGTTGCTGTAACGAAGAAGTGAGAAAAGTTACTCACATATTCAAAGCACGGGAAGAATATGCAAAGTTAGAGGGTTGCAGAAATGGAAATGCATGTTCACTTGCGAAGGTAGATAGAAATATGAGTTATTTATTTAGAATTCTTTTAATTCGTTTTTTTAAGTCACTTCATTTTCAAGATGTTATCTTCCTTTATAGGTTCTTTTCTTAGATAGTAATACAATGTTTGTGTTCTTTTAAGTTCTGGCCAAGGATGATATACTTGCTATGGTAATGAACAATATGAAAAATGTTGAAGCATTGATGTTTGAAGCATCCTTCTTTTTAAAGATAATCTTTCTTATTTCTCTCCTGAAAATATCATCAATAATTTGGTAGGTTGTACAATAATAGTATTTTCTTTGAAATTTACTATTTTTTAATATATTGTTAATGATTTTAAAATTTTTTGCAGCTTCAAAACGCAGGTCAAACAGATATTGAAAAATTAGGAAAAATGATTTAAGAAATTAAAATTGGCTTGGAGCGAATACAAAGCAAATACCAGCAATTTTTTTTAGCAAATCGAAACTGGCTCAAAGCTGAATACATGAAAAAAGAAAAGGTTTAAGATGGTTGAAAGAGTGGAAGTAGAAAACATTGATGTGTTTGTTGAAGAGTCTCAGCAAGATAATGAGTTTTTTTTTTTTTTTTTTGTGTTTGGGCAAATATTGTTGAAGATCAGGAACATGGGGAGGATGTCGTCCACAAGATAATAAGGTCTCTTTTAGGCAAATCTTTAGGGTATATTATTCAAGAAAATGGGGAGGATATAGTTATAATAGAAGGATTTATTTCTTCAAACATTTCATATATACTGGTGATATAGGATATCATGTTTAAACCTATTCTATCTCTTCTAGGTTCTTTATAGCCCATCTTTGTCTCAGTAAAGTCTTTTAGTGGCATGTTTCGATCCTCTTCCCCATTGCTTAAAAAAAGTAAGCCACTGGTTCAAGTACAAGATACTATCATTACTGCCTGGATAATTAGACATCTAACCTGTAACCACAATAACCCAATTGCAAGAGCGAAGCTCTACCAACTGAGCTGTATCCCCCCGAGGCAAGTGGAGCATGCCTGGACAATTAGACATCCAACTGATAATCACAAGGATCTAATTGCAAAAGCCGAGCTCTACCAGCTAAGCAATGCTTCTATTCCTTTCCTTGGTGCAATTGGGCAATCCTGGATTTGAACCTAAGACCTCGCCCATGAAGTAAATCATTGCACCTACGGTCCAACCAATTGGGAGAGAATCAACAGATTCCTTTTTAGAATTGAACACATGTATAGAAATGTGTGTCTAATGGTAAATTTTGTACTCTAGGTCAGCATATAGACAAGAAAATAGAATTGCAAGTGGTCAACCTAATTCTCTATTTATCTTCAGCTGTCTTTTACTCATCATATTTCAATAATTCACATGCTGAGTCCATGCGCTTCTTGAAGAAAATGTCAAGACAATTTCATTTTTCCTTCAGAGTTGATATTGCATACATGCTGAGGTTATAGCACATGGCACTAACATTATGTTGCTAGCTCCTTGCACTAATATTATGCTACCAGCTCCTTACATCTACCTTCTCCAGGAATTTTGTTTTTAGTGGATTTATGGAGCATAACCTATTTCTCTCTCTCTCTCTCTCTCTCTCTCTCTCTCTCTCTCTCTCTCTCTATTTATATGCCTAAGAATGAAGTACTCATAAAATATGATTTTATTGAAAGCTATTTTAACTCTCAATTCTGTTCTATCAATGGAGTTGCAAAGCACAGAAATGGCATCTACTACAAGCGACTCCTTTGAATCCAGAGTTAAAATCTCTACACACATCTCAGTTTTTGATATAAGTTAATATTTTTTTTTAATTCTCCCATTATTTGTAATCATCAAAATTATCAATTTTCCCTTATAATTCATAATAACGTCTCAAAATTTGGATGTTACTTTAATCTATTATTTTTGTTTAGAAAATTCTCCATTTTTTTATTTAATCATTTTGCTTTCCGTTTTTCTTTCCATTCTTTCCATTTTGTAGAAACACAAGATAAAAAAATTATTATTTGTGCTATTTCGACTCTCCATTCAACAAGGAGTGGTCAATCTTGTATGTAAGCATTTTTCTTATATTCATCAATTTTAATGTATCCTATTACATTCATTCAAATCAAATTGAAGTTATTCGTTTTCTTCATTTTGTAGAAACATAAAAAGAATGATTTATCTGCGCTCTCTTAGCTCTTTATTTAACAAGGAGTGGTCAATAGGTATGCTCTACATTTAAAGCATTTTTCTTACATTCATCGCTGTCATTTTATCTTATTATACATTCATTCAAATGACATTACTGTCTACATTTTTCAAATATTTTTTTTTGAAATTTTTTACAGTGTAACAAGGCAGATAACTTAGAAATAGAGAAGTTAGAGAAGAGATTTAAAAAAATCTGAACTGGCTTGGACGTTATCTAACAATGTGGTTGTTCAAGGCTCACCTCACGACATGGTCGGCTCAAGAATATATGAGGTTAAGGTAAAAATAGCGAAATGGACTTTTATTAGGGATGTGAAATGAGTCATATAATTAAAATAGTAATGCGAAATTATTGTTAATTTAGATATAAGATTATATTTTATACTTATTGTACTACTTTAGTGATTGTTTTGTATTATATTTATATTATATATTGTGTTGTATTATATTTATACTATATGTTTTCATTTTGTATTTGTTTAGTTTATTAATAATTATGTCACTTTAATTATATGACCTATTGACATTCCTAGCCTTTGTATTCAATATGAAAAATTAATGATTAAAATTTCTTTTATCTAAATTTATATATTCCATCTTCTTCAAGGTTTGTAATGAACCCTAATGTTAATATCGTGGGATTAACACTGTCTCCACTTTCTCTACTAAAAAAAAATCACACCATGAGTATTGAGTCATACAAATGATGTAAGGTTTTACCAGAATGCAAACTAAGAAGATCGGTAATAACGTTTTCATCAAACTCATGTCTCTCCTATAGGTTTAAACTTTAATCGATTTACTACATCTTTTTAAAATTTTTAAATATTCGTTAAATCATGTGGCGAAGTGAACATCGAACTTGAGTTACGTATACTTGTGTTTTATTCTGTATGATTGTATAATCTCACATTATTTCATGCATGTTAGCTTATATATAAATAAATAAGGTAATAAAGTAACGTACTTATTATTATTTTTAGTTTAGAACTGTAAGGCATAATAATTTGTCATCCATTATTTCTTATTCAACATTGCAAAAAAAAAATAACTATACATTACCAGAATGCACCCTAATAAAACCAGTAATAAAGTTTTCGTCAAACTCGTGTCTCTCATATAGGTTTAATCGATTTACTACATCTTTTTAAAATTTTTAAATATTGATAAAATCATGTGGCGAAGTGAACATCGAACTTGAGTTATGTATACTTGTGTTTTGTTATATATAATCGTATAGTTTCACATTATTTCATGCATGTTAGCTTATATATAAGTAAATAAGGTAATGAAGTAACGTCATTATTATTATTTATAGTTTGGAACTGTAAGTAATAATAATTTGTCATCCATTATTTCTTATTCAACATTGCAAAAAAAATGACTATACATTACCAGAATGCACCCTAGTAAAACCGGTAACAAAGTTTTCGTCAAACTCGTGTCTCTTATATAGGTTTAATCGATTTACTACATCTTTTTAAAATTTTTAAATATTCATAAAATCATGTGGCTAAGTGAACATCAAACTTGAGTTATGTATACTTGTGTTCTATTATATATAATTGTATAGTTTCACATTATTTCATTTCATGCATGTTAGCTTATATATAAGTAAATAAGGTAATGAAGCAACGTCCTTATTATTATTTTTAGTTTGGAATTGTAAGTAATAATAATTTGTCATCCATTATTTCTTATCCAACATTGCCAAAAAGAAATTGACTAGTATATATTTTAATAATAATAAATCTTTTCTTTTCAGATAAAAATACATCAATGTTGAATAATGGTAGATTTTTAGGTTTTTCCAGTACACTAGTCATCCCAGTTTAGTGGCAAAAAAAACTTTTTCTTTATTTTTTTCTTTAATGATTTTTCTTTCGATTCTTTCCATTTTGTAGAAACACAAAAAGAAAAGATTTATTTGTGCTCTCTTGAATCTCCATTCAATAAGGAGTGGTTGATCTGGAAGGTGCATAAGCATTTTTCTTACATTTCATCAATTTCAATTTGTCATATTACATTCATTCAAATCACATTGAAGGGATTCACTATCTCCATTTTGTAGAAACGTAGAAAGAATGATTTATTTGTGCTCTCTTAGCTCTCTATTTAACAAATAGTGGTCAATAGGTATATATGCTTTGCATTTAAGCATTTTTATATGTTTGTCAATTTCATTTTATCTTATTACGTTCATTCAAATAACATTATTGTCTACATTTAAAAAAAAAAGATTTCAAATTTTTTGCAGCATAATAAGGGCAGATAACTTAGAAATAGAGAAGCTAAAGGAGAGATTTCAAGAAATCCGAATTGGCTTGGAGTTAAAGAGCTAGCTTGGACGTTATGTGGCAATGTGGTTGTTCAGGGCTCACCTGAGGACATGACCAGCTTAAGAATATATGGGGCCTAAGAAAAATATCGAAATGGACCTTTATTAGGGATGTTAAACGAGTCATATAACTAAAATAGTGATGTGAAATTATTATTAATTTAAATATAAAATTATATTTTATACTTATCGTGCTACTTTAACGATAGTGTCTTATTATATTTATACTATATATTACATTGTACTATATTTATACGATATGTTTTTATTTTATGTTATGTTTAATTTATTAAAATTATGTCATTTTAATTATATGACTCATCTGACATCTCTACCATTTATATTCAATATAAAAAAATAATTGTTAAAATTTATTATATCTAAATTTATTTATTCCTCCCATCTTCTTCATTTGTAATGAATCATAATGTTAACGTTGTGGGACTAGCACTACCTCCATTGTCTTTACCACTTAAAAAAAAAAAGCCATGAGTATTGAGTCGAGCAAATGATGTAATGTTCTATTAGAAAGCACTCTGAGAAAATCGGTTACAAAGTGTTAGTCGAACTCATGACTCTTCTATAAGTTAAATCGATTTACTTCCTTCTTTTTAAATTTTAAAAATTCATTAAATCATGTGGTGTCGATGTTCACAAAAGTGGAAGACAAGTTGAGTTAACTACGTATACTTGTGTTTTGTTCTATATGATTGTATAGTCTCACATTATTTCATAGGGGTGTGCGTAGATAGGGTATGATATGGTATGGCCATACCATCTCCCCACTCGTCATAGACCAGGTTTTGCATTTTTACACCATACCATATCCTTCTTAAATGAAATACCATGCCAAATGCCTACATAGTCGGGTAAGAGAGGGTATGGTACGGTATTTTTTGGTGTTGATCAAGTTTGACCAGAATTTTGATCAAGTTTTACCATGTCTCTTTTTATGATTTTGAAGCTTATTTATAATTTTTTTTTGAAGATTTTATTGCATTGCGCTCTTATTTTGACATTGTTTAATGTTATAATTCATAATTTTTGTATCTAAATCTTATCAATGCAATTAATTTTAACATACTTTCTATGATAATAAATGATAATGTATCCAATAATAAACCAACCATATAAATCCAAATATCTAATGATAGTATGCAATTGCATATCCATAACAACACAAAACATCAAGCAACTACATATCCGTAACAGCACAAAAAATCAAGCAACTACATATTCATAACAACACAAAAACATCAAGCAACTATATATGCTCTACTTAGGTATATAAAAGTCATACATACATATTATACATAGATCAATTATATAATGACATGTGACATTTTTTAAAATTTTATAAAACAAGTATGGTATGATATAGTATGGTATTTGCGAGTCTGTTTAAAAATACTCGCCACTATACCATATCGTGGAGGGTATCTTGAATTGTTACCTTACCACACCCTACACTTCTCTCAATACCCTACCCTACCTCCACCATACCATAGTAGGTATGTCGGATACGCGCAGGTGGATGGTTGCCATGCACACCCCTATTAGTTCATGCATGTTAGCTAATATGTAAAGGTAATGAAGTAATGTTCTTATTTTTTTTAAAGTAATATAATTTGTCTTCCATTATTTATTGATCAATGTAGCATATTTTAATAATAATAAATCTTTTCTTTTCAGATAAAAATACATTCAATGTTGAATAATTGTAGCTTTTTAGGGTTTTCTAGTACACTAGTCATCCCAAGTCAGTAACAAATAAAAAACTCCTTTTTCTTTTTTTTTTCTTTAATAATTTTGCTTTCCGTTTTTTCTTTCGATTCTTTCCATTTCGTAGAAACACAAGAAAAAAAAATTATGTGTGCTCTCTTGACTCTTCATTCAACGAGTGTTCAATCTTGAAGGTGTATAAACATTTTTCTTACATTCATCCGTTTCAATGTATCCTACTACGTTCATTTAAATGATTCATTGTCTTCACCTTGTAGAAACACAAAAAGAATGACAACTCTCTATTTAATAAGGAGTGGTAAAAACTGTATGCTCTGCATTTGGCATTTTTTTTACGTTCATCAATTTCATTTTATCTTACTACGTTTATTCAAATGGTATTACTGTCTACATTTTTCTCTATTTTGTACTTTCATTGATTGATATCTTTAAGTTTAAGATTGAAGAGTTTGGCAACAGTAAGAAGAGATAGTATGTTCCTTTCCTTTTTATTTATTTATTCTTTAACAAAGGATTGCTTTCTCATTGTGGGAAGTAATTAAAAACGAGTATTTTGAACATGAGAACATAGACGCAGTGGATATAGACAAGGAGTGAGAATTTCTGGACAAGGATTAAAACAATGTTATAGGAATGCAAGAATTCCAAGGCCGAATGAGAAGATGTGGCATGAGATTTGCGAGTTGGCACCAAAATAGCTCAAAGACGAGGTGAAAGTACTGGAAGTACGTGCAAACGCAGAGGACCTACCACGGCCAAAAATCTAGGTGTATTTTTGCATCTCGTCCTGTACACTTAAGTTTCTGATGGTTGGGTACTTGAAGTTTAAATTAAAAAAATAAAATTGAAAGTTATAGAAGGATTTATTTCTTCAAACATTTCAGATATATTGGTGATAAAGCATATCAGGTTCAAAATTTGTTCTCTAGGTCAGCATAGAGACAAGAAACTAAAATTGAAAGTGGCGAGCCCAATTCCCTATACATCTTCGGCTGTCTTTTATTCATCATAATTCAATAATATTTCCCTCGCTGAGTCAACGTGCTTCTCGAAGAAAGCCGCCATACAAGTTCGTTTTTCGTTCATAGTTGACAATGCATACATGCTGAGGTTATAGGACAAGGCACTAACAATATGCTGCCTTCTTGCATCTACTTTCTGCAGGAATTTTGTTTTCAGTGAGTCTCTGTAACATAATCTGGTGGTTTTTTTTTTCATTTATATGCCTAAGAATGAAGTGCTCATAGAATATGATTTTATTGAACGCTTTTTTCACTCTTAATTCTGTTCTATCAACGGAGTTGCAGAGCACAGAAATGGCGTCTACTAGAAGCGGCTCCTCTAAATCCAAAGTTAAATCCTCTTAACACTTCTCAACTTTTGATATAAGTTAATGATTTTTGTTTTTTAATTCTCTCATTGTTTGTGATCATCGAAATTATGATTTTTTTTCCTATAATTCATAGTAAGGTGTCAAATTTGGCTGTTACTTTAATTTATTATTTTTTATTTAGAAAATTCATATTATAAAAAATAGAATTTATGAAATTTCACATGCATGACTTGGAGATATAGGACCTTTTGAAAAGTAGGTTTTCTGCCTATTTTTTCATGATTAATGTTACTCTGTTTGGCTATTGAGAAATCATAAAGAAGTTTAATAGACTTAGTTTATTAATAAGACAATTAATCAACCAAACAGATATTTAGGTTAGAAAATGGTACTGTTATAAATTTAACAACAGTTAGAATTTTCTTGATTTAAAAAAAAAAATTATAAGCAATGACTGTTCAACATGAAATATTGTCAATTTGAAAGCGAATCTATGATCATAGCATTGTATCTAATACAATAATCAAACCAATAAAAGGTTGACAGGCGATATCTTGTATCTTTGCTTTGGAATAACCCTTTAGGGGGCGTTTGGTATGGGAGGTGGGAAAGTTAGGAATGGGAATCTGAATACATTCCCGTGTTTGGTATGTTTATTACTGTTGTAACCCCTGGCATGTCATTTTCCCACCGATTGCATATTACCGTCTGTAGAAGGTAATCTCAATCCCGTCCACAACTTGGATTTCAAATTCCAGGGAATCATAATCCCATCCCATCCCGCATAACACACCACAACCCCCCTTTCTCTCTCCTCTCCCTCCCTTCACTTGTCTCTCCTCTCATCTATCGTCTCTCAATCTCCTCTCTCAATCTGGTACCCGTCTCTCTTTCGGCTTTCGGTTTCTTGGTCTGAGGCGGTCGTGTGTGCAGCGTTTGGCTTCTTAGCAGCGCTGGTTGTGGTGAAGGCAGCGGCTTCTTATGACGGCGGTGTGCGGGCGGCTTTCTTGTGGTGCTGGTGCGCTTGTGGTTGGATGGCAACGGTGGCGACGCTTGTGATGGAAGGCCGAATGCTGCTTTGTTTGGAATTTCTGCGTTGTTGAATTTATGGGTTGTGGTGGCTGTGAGTGGTGGCTGCCATGGCTATGATGAGTGTCGTAGGTGCTGGGTATGGAGAAAACAGAGGGAGAGGGAGAAAAAGAAGAGAGAAAGGAAAGCAAAAAAGAAGGAAAAAAGAAAGTTTGACCGGACCACTTTTTCTCAACCGAGAAAATGAGAAAAAAAAGTTTATTTATTTATTTATAATATAACATTTATAATAATATATAAATTATTAACCTGTTAAATAAATTTAATACATTTCTTTATTGAAATAATTAATTATAAAATTTAGTAACATATTAAATAAAATTAACACCTTTATTTATTGAAAAAATTTTAATTATAAAATTTATTATCATATTAAATAAAATTAACACATTTCATTCCCATGTATACCCAAACACAGCAATATGATTATAAAAATAAGATTCTTATGGATAACCAAATATAGTAATATTAGTTTCCTGGATATCAGATTCTTATTATCACTTTCTCAGTAATCTGAATCCCATTCCAATTAAAATAAACCCTCGTACCAAACGCCCCTTAGGAGTTAGTCTCTAGTTAAATGTAACATATCCTTTGTTTTTATAGTTTGTAATATTGCTTTTGGTGTGTGTGTATATGTGTGTGTATTCCGAATACTTAAACAACCAGGCGTGTATACATGATTAGTTAACAAACATTATTCATTATTGGATATATGTGGCATCTTATACATCTTTACCAGGAAACTACATTGTCAAATCTGCCTCGCCAAACCAAAAAAAAAAATTAGAAAATTAGAAAAGAAAAGTAAGAAACAGCAGAATTCTGATCTGCCCAACCAAGCTTATTAAGAAATTATTAATATATATAACTAATTGGATCCATCCAAAATACTTAAGAGAGACAACAATTAATTCGTTGCTTAATAATTTGTCAAGATATGATTTTGTTTTGTGTTTTGGGTCCCAGGAATTCCTGCGATCAACAATCATAATCAATAGCATCTCAACACTGCCATGTGGCTTATTATTTCATTTCATGTTATCATTTGAGCTCATATGAATGGGAGATTACGTGTCAGCTGCATCGTCAATAATTCGTCCTTCATTTCGATTCAAATAATTAATTTGAATGTTTTAATAATTTGTTGCCACTCTTAATTTGTTAGTTTTTGCTTTCCAGAAAATCGTGGAAATTATTGATTAAAATTTAACAAGTTATTAAGAACAATAACAGCAACATGACTTTTAGAATTTGGTTTATTTGAAAGACAAATTTAATGATTTACACATGAGAGTGTTAAAATTTTCTTGAATTTATAATTTTGGTTTGGTTATTAGTGTTAGCGTTTGTAAAATATAATTAGTTATAAGGTTCAAACCACGGCGGTAATTATATATAACTATTAATTTTTTAATAATTTTGTTACGTATACTATCTTTTAAAGTTACTAACTACATACATTTCAAAAAAGAAAAACTATGGAAATCCAGGCTATGTTATTGACTTGCGTTTGATGAATTCCCCCGGGAAGAGAGAACAATCTCCAAAAGCATAAGGGAAATTGGAATCTTGTTGGCCAACAATTTGAATCCAATGAATTCATGACACAAATGGGCCCTCTTTTGTTGCGCATAGATAACATAAACCACTAGTTGAAACATATCCAAAATCATTAAAATTATTAGTTATTGGCTTCACAGAAAATGTATAAATTTAAGAATTTTCAAACATATTTAAAATTGTACGGACGACAAACTACCTGACCTGTCCTTAAAATTATGTATTTAGAGGCTAACATTTAATTTAGAAACTCGATGGATAGTCATCTTTAAACTTATAACTAGAGGGGTAAGCTCGATGCTTATCATATGGTCTCTTAAATAATTCGAAATATGAATATTAATAATCAATGTATTTTAAATTAAAGTATTAGATATATGTGTAAGAAATTCAGAAGAATTTGATCACAATGATCTGACAAAAGGTTCTTATACAATTTCCCATGCATTCGTGTGTCTACATCTATTTGATTTGGATAAGGATAACTGAATTTGTTGTTTATGTTATTACATCTTTGGTTTTATATACATAAAAAGTAATAAATACTCTTAAACATTGATATATATAATATTTTAATTAACATATTAATAAGAATATATAATATTAATCTTACAAACTTTACTTAGAAATTCTAGCATACAAGTACGAATGTATCTAAGTATAGCACTTCTCCTATTAATAATTAGGTTATTGAAAAGAGTAATAACACTCTTCTAAATTTTTATCCTAAAATGATATATATGACAACTAAAGTGCTCTTTAGTTTATGGATTATAATATGATGTGGTAAGTCATTACATCATCAACACATCCACTTGGTAATCACTAATTGAATATACATCATTTACCAATATAAAATTTAAGATATAATTTGAAATTGGTGTCATTAATTATCTATTAAAAAATGCTAAAGAAAGCCAAAAGAATGATATTTCTTATTATAATTGATAATATCCGAAATTGAATTAAACATCTCCAAATCACGGATAACTAAATAATAACCGGTTAATAGCGGTCATCCTCATTTATACTTTTATTCAACAATTCTGGAAACAATAAATTAGAAAAAAGAATAATCCAGTACAAATTTCATCTTTATACAAAAAGAAAAAAGAAAAAAAACAATCCCACAAATCAATACAAAAAACAATCTTATTGCCAAATCATTTTAGTGGAAGAAGGGTTTGAATGTGCTCACCACCTTCTTAATCTGATCAACAAATGAAGTATACGACACCGTTCCATCGTTCCCTGCAAGCACTCTGTACTTATCCTTTCTAGTAAAGTTTGTGCACTCAAAACCTAACGTTGCAGCCAAAATTCTTTGCACGTAATTCGCCACATCGTGTGGGCTTTTTCCGGACGAACAGGTGGCTTCCACCGGCAACTGGTTCAGGAAAGTCACCTCGTAAACCGGTCTAGGGTTCATGAAGAAGAAAATTGGGTCCAATCCTTTCCACCCTCTTGCTGTAGTTGCATGGAAAAACCCTACCCTGTAATTCATGGCTACTGGCACAATCCTGTCTGTCAGTTCGGCAAAGAGAGCACTGAACCTTAGTAAAAAGGGCTCTCTACAAGTCGTTCCTTCTGGACAAACCACTAGATCACCTTTGGTTAGTTCTCTTTTGATCTTCTCTGCATCAACATGGCGAATTCTTGTCAACCGAACGGTGGGAATTGGTGAGAGGATTTCGGACAATCGCGAAATGGAGTATGTAACTGCTGGGATTTTACGTCCTAGTACAGTGGATAATACAACAGGGTCCATCAGTGTTCGGTGGGTGCACACAAAGAGGACGCCGCTGTTGCTACCGGATACCGGTAGTGGCGGTTTGCCTTTTACGATTATTTTGCCACCAAATATGCGGGACACGTAGGGTATAGCCCACATGGGTAGAAGTAGGCCAACGACAATTCGAATTATTGCTAGTAATATGCCGAATGGTATCCATAGGAGGATTAGGAGAGCCGTTGATGGCGTTGGGCGCTTTATGAGGCGGCCGTCGTGGAAGATCACTGGCAGTGGGCGGAGGAGCTGGTGGTCATCATGCTTTTGGTTAGCGACGATGGGTGGGCGCATTTGTTCCTGTTTAAAGGCATTGTTGAGCAAGGGTTAGTTCTTTAATTTGTGGATATATAATAATTTCGGACTGAAAAGGAAAGTTTCAACACGCATCTTTTTTAGTTTCGTTTCCATAAAAATTAAAGAGGCTTCAAATCAAATTTCTTATTGTTACCGAAACAGATAAAATTGTTTACCGAAATTGAAAATATTGCATTAAAGTTATTTCTAAAGAAATTTCACGCAATAAAAATTTTATTAAAAATATTTTTATTTTCATTAAATAAATATAGCAGTTACACTTACCTTGCAAATTGATAAAAACGTAGAAGCCGCAGTACTCTCGCTTCCCATCCCTAAGGTAGGACTCTGATCGATAAACATATTGGCAACCCGGGTAGAGAGAAAAGCAAAATCATCCTTTACAAATCCTGTAGCAAACCCAAATCGGTTCACCAGGAGTTCACTCCCAAAAACTTCATCAGCTCGCAAATGCTCCTTCACAAACCTCTCCACCATAATCCTAGGCGTTTTAGTCACCACAACTCTTTTATCATACGAGCTGAACACTTTCCAAGCCTCCATATCAATATCATCCATGTAAAACTTGGGCAAAACTGCTCTAGCCACTGATTCAATCTCAAGCACACGAAGACCAGCAGTGGCAACAAAGATCATTAGCTTAAGCCCAATATCACCCAACCCCAACACGTCTAGCAATCGAATAACCGGCCACAAGATCAACAACAACGCAAACCTGATCAAACCGGATGCCTCGAATGCTACTAACATGAAGTAAGCGAAAGGGTCAGGGTCATTCAGCAGAGTTCCTTCAAACTCAGAAACAACAGACGACTCCATTGCAGTAGTTGTTGTTTTGTTCTATGTTTCTGTGGGTGTTTTGGTGTGTATATGAATCAAATATTTTTGGTTCTTGCTTGTGAATGACTAGTAGGTTATATGGCAATGAGGTTATGGTTTGGATTGACTGGTGTCTAATGCGAAAATGAGGCAGTTTATCAGTTTACAGCTACCTCTTTATATAGTTTTTTGTTCTCATCGGCTCTCTCTCTCTCTCTCTATCTATCTATCTCTTGCAGGCTAGGTGGATATATCTGCTAAGAAAACAGAATTATACGCCACGTTAATATACAAAGAGATTGATTACTTAACTCCACCAAATTTGTCTAATCCATCGTATAATAACGCTTTGTATTAGGGACCACGTGTAGCTTTTAATTAATTAGGTTACTAACTTCGTTAACTTGAGCCGCCGTATATATGTGTACGTATGCATGCATGATATTATATAACTATTCATTTATAATGTTTACAATTACCAATTTATTTATTAATTTGTCTTCTGCGTTGTTGCTTCCTAAGAAATTTATGAATGTCAATGGCGATTTTTATTCGTTGTCTTTTGCTTTGAGGCTTGTTTGTACTTCTCTTTGTCTAGAAGACTCTCAGCTAGCTACCTGGCTAGCTTTGTCGTTATGGTGACACTTGTTTGGTCTCAGTTTGATTTCAATCTGGCTGCCAATGTGTTTGCCATTGTAGAAAGCTATACTTACATAATAGATTTTGACATGTACAAAATTCTGCAATTTAATTTATTTATAGGGAATATGCGTAATCGAGGCTTGGAGTAGTGATTAAATAGATAATTAATGTGGTGTGGCACAAGAATTCTGATTGGTCGATGTTGTGATGTTGATTTGAGACAAAATTGGTTTACTAATTTTTATTTGTTGTACGAAATCGTTCTTGCGATGCCAGACCCAAATTGTCCCTTTCTGCTGTTTTTTCAACAGATTCTAAAATAACCATATAGACAATAAAATAAAAGTTGATGTTAATTAATTACTTGCTAGTTCTCGTGTCATTGTCGGTCCCGTTGCTGCTAATATATTAATTGGTGGTGGAGTACTAGTGGTTAAGAGCCGGCTGGCTAATTTTCACAATATTAATGCCAGGGCTGTTAATTAGTAATAAAGTTGATTATGAATCAGGTTTGCGAATGACTGATAAAAAAAATGTACTAAAAATTAGAAACAGAATATATCACATAAAATTGCATGAGAGATTTAGATCACATGTCAAATTTATTTCGGAAGCTTTTGCTAAAGTCCTTATCATCACCATTTATAGATCTATCTGAATCAAAATCCATCACCTGTTTATCCTAAGTATAATTTTAATTGAGATTTATCAGAAATTATTGATATGAAGTTCTTTAAATTATAATTACTTATGAGATTAGTATTGGAATATATGCCAATTGCTTACAAGTCACTAAAAGCGCTTAAACACTTCAAGGGATCATTTTCAACTTGTCTTCACTACCTGTAATGTACTTTCCTTGTAATTTATTTATAAATAATGATCGGTTAGTCTGCTCAAAATGTCTTGGTCAATCTCTCAAATAATTTTAAAGTCCAGTTGCAATATGGAAACGGCAAGGCAATTAGGCTGTCAGAAGAAACTTACAGCAACAAGACTTCAAAGTTGGTTAGAAACTTGGCCTTCGCTTCTCTGCCTTGTGGTTGCTCAACCTCTTAATTTGTCAGAAGAAACTCACAGCAAAAAGGTTGGGCTGGGTCAGTCTGTAATGGGCATTCCCTTAATTCTTATTGTTAGGTAAAGTTGGTACGAAACTTGAGAAATTAATTATTAACCAAGAGAATTGAATTGAATTTTTCCAAATGAATTTGTACGTAAACAAAACAAATTAAAATCGGTTAACACAATTTGAGTTGGGTACGTGCAAAGTTCAAACTAATTCTCAGTTAACTTAAGCATAAGCACTCTGTATTCTTCTATAGACAATCTAAAGAAAGGATTACTGTAAACTGAATAGCCACCACCAATTGATATAAAGACTGTTTTCCATTGCTAAAATTCTTTTTTTTTTTTTTGGGGTGAGCTCTTCAACAGTAAATCGCAGAATAATTCTTCAATTTCTTTGAAGTTTATTGCAAATTATAAAAATTTTAAAGTTTACTTTAATTTCTGAAACAAAACTTAATTAGAAATTTATTGATTAAAATAAAATTACTTTTATTTGACAAAAATACAATAAAAATGAGGACACGGTCGTAATAAAAATATAATAAATAAGATAATTAATATTGAGTTAATGAATTTGATAAAAATTCTCAATTTCTTCTTATATATCTTATTAGTACCCACTTCAAAATTAAAAAAGGACACAATCGTAAAAATAATACAATAAATAAGATAATTAATATTGAGTTAATAAATTTGACAAAAACTCTTAATTTCTCCTTGTATATCTCAATCCTTTTTTCCATTTTTTCTGTCTAACATTGTCAATGACCAACCTCATCCTCTCTCTCTCTCACGCCACCCTTCTCTTTCTCTATTCCATTTCTATGTTTTTCTCAAATTAAGTAAAATTCATTTATCTTTCTTTCTTTTTAAATTTCAATTAATCACATACCCCGCGATCTAATGGCCATCAAATCATCAATTTTCCTTTCTGTCTCCCTATCACTTCTCATTTGATACTTTAATTAAGTTTACTACAAATATATTTAAAATTAAATTTAAATATGATGAAATAGTATCTAAATTATAATTTTGCTCTTATTAAATAAGAGATGAGGCAAATGAAATGAAAAAATTGGGACCGAATAGAGCTACTCTTTAGTTAAGAGTTTTAATCAAGCCCAAGCCTGTATATGAGATCAGGCCGACGACCATCGTTGGGCTATACAAAATCCTTGTATGGTCGAAGCCCACTCCCGAGATAGAGTTGTGAAACATTAGAAATACTGTAAATTTGAACAATTGAATGTAACATAGAATGAAACAATAAGCCATATTGTTCTATCAATATCTGAAAGTGTATTTGCTTTAGCTCATTACTAACTAAGTTCTGCTTGGGGGCAAGATGCAATTATCCAAGCGTCACATTTTATTCTTTAAATTGTATTATTATTGTAATTAATATGAAAGTATAACTAAAAGCATTGCTAAATTTCATTTAAACCATTAATCACTTTTAAGAATTTTAAAGAATTTAAATTTATATATAACCATCTATAGAAATAGATAATTTTAAAATTTTAAAATATGTAATATATCAAATATTATTTGAGGTAAAATAGTTATTTTAAACAACAAAGTGAATTAAATATCAAAAGTTAAAGAAAAACTAACAACGGCTAAATATTACAATAAGAGGGATAAAATTGTGTTAGTAAATTACTAGATAGGTAGGTAATTGCCCAATAAAATATCATTTAAACTTATATTTTATTAAAATAACAAAATAATATAAGAAAAAGTTAATGTACTAAATACTTGAAATTACATACATTCACATCATCACTTTCAAACTAGTTGATATATATAATCTTCAATGTTTAATTAAATAGAATCTCACTAGGGATTTTGTTAGATAGCCGAATTAAAAGGCCCGAAACATACTACAAGAGTAACATGTGCACGTTCTAAGGCCAAAATTGTTAAGATAAAGATGAGCAAGAGCTGAGTGGTGATGATTCAGTCAATTGTTCACTGTTGGGCTCATAAACATAGGTGGGTGTGGCTTATGATGTTAGCAGACAAGGTTTTAAATTTTACTGTTTCTTTTTAACGATGCTCACAGCTGCTAATTAATGCCATCGACAGTAACATCGCCATCAGCCATAAATTAATTTTAAAACTATCAACGTGGGGGAGGTGACTGGTGAGATCACTCCCACTAACAGCCACCGATTTCTATCGAGTTTCAAGACTTCAATTCTTATAATATGAGCACTGAAATCATGGAATGAAAGACGAAATGTGATATTGCAGAATAGTATTTGTAAATGTAAAGTGCAATAAGGACCAAAAATATATATTTATATGAGAGATTGATCAGATGTTGAGTTAATCTGGGTTAGGGTTAATACTTGAAAATTTTGTGGGTGTTGAAGTGAGTAAAGACAGATCATGTGAGAGTCATTACCCAAGTATTGTACAAGGACTGAACAGTCTCACGTGTCTGCAAATTCATACCATATTCATCCTTATCCCTTGCATCTAAAACATGCTACGGCTGACATTATCACAGAAGTAAATATTAATATATGCAGCAGCTTTTATTGTATGGAAAGAATGAAAAGCATCTTATACCAGATTGCCTTCTGATTTGGGTTTCCTTAGTCTGTGAAGACTCAAATGAGGAGGCCCAGAAATCTGCCGCTTAAATTTTCTACCATTTGCTTGCATTTGCATGAGCTATACAATACAACATTTAAAATGTTACATTTCGTTAAAGTTTGAAAATACGTATAAGTTAAACTCATGTATAATGTTTAAATGTAAAATTCTTCTTATTCTAATTTTTCATCATTCCATCTTATAATCAATTCGAACTTTTACAGTCGAAAATATCAACTATCTTAAGCTGGCATAGCTTTATTTGACTAACATGGTTGCATTTGTACATATACAAACAGTTTGGAATGGGATAAAGCTATTAGAGAATGATCCCTAAGAGTACTACTGCAATTATTATTCAAGTCAATAATTTCTTCCAGCGAGATCATTTTTCAACGATTGAAATACTAGCTAGTCTCTCCGCCGGCCCTTGGAAATGGAAGCAACAAATTACATATTTGCTATAATAAAACAATTCACCATTATAGAAGCCACAAGGTTAACTTTAATTTTATGATAAATTCGCGCAACACCAAAATTGTAACAGACGAATTTAGTAATTCAGATATATGACGAAGATAGAGATCTCAATTTATAATTATTATATTTTCCAAATTATTTATAATGTGGAAAAATAATTTAAAGATGCGAGCTCATCCATAGTCCATAGATTATCTCAAACCACTGAAGGATTGTATTTATTTATTATAATAATCATGTCTTCTAATATGATTGATTGAATCACGTCCTATATTCTCAAAATTCTTTATTGTTCAAGTACTTGTTTGACATGTAATACCTCACCAAAAAAGATTCTTAACAGTAAAAGTATCTGTAAATAGAGTATAAGGATTAAAAATAATCTTTCAAATTTGATATTTTTAAAAACAATTTAAAATATTCTTTATCAAACTATATTGGATAAGAATTTTCTTACATTATGGATGCTTTTGGCACACGAGATTGAATTAATTGCCTTTCACTTATGTTTGGCGCACTTTGAGCTTGGCCGGAATAGTTTAGGCCACATAAGAACCGCTTAAAACGCGGAAAATTAACCCCCGCCCACCCATGGGATTGCCTTGGACAACAAAATGGTGCACTGTGTCTTTAATTGCTAACATCGTATTTATTAACAATATATTTGTATTTTTTATCTTAAAACAAAAAATAATATTTATTATATTTATTATAAAATAATTGAAATATTGAAATCTCTTGACTAAATAATTTTAAATGCAGATTTATATTTTAAATATAATACCTATTTTTATTTACATTAATTAATTATAATTTTATTTTTCTGTAGATTGTAGTAAACAATCTTATATAATATAATATTATACCAATCACAATATAGTACGATCCTTTTTTTAATCTTATCTCATTCAATTCAATAAAACTCAATCCTTAAAAACTTATACAGTCCAATATGGTATATTAAAAGCTTAAATGTACCCAAACCCTAAAGTTTTTTAGCATATATTAAATTGCTAGAAAGGTTTTGTATCTTATCTAAACTATGAAACATTATATTTTAGTATTCTCTTTTTAAATAATGCTTATCTTAATAGTTGATTATATAAGGAATCATAATCATCATAAAAATTTCAAAAATTGAGGGGGAATTGAATTATGAAATGTTCTACTGAGTACGAAAGGTTATAGAAAAATTACCCACAAAATAAATAAAAAAAATCAGGGAGGAAGGAGACGCAAAAATGGAAAAAAAATCTAGAGTTGTCGTTTTCTAGTATCGGCTTCGCCCTCTCTCTCTCTCTCTCTCTCTCTCTCTCTCTCTCTAGTATTATTATGCTTTGCCCGTTTCATGACGTGGGTTTGGCTCAAAGCGACACTTGTACCACGAGCGGTCAAAAAGCTTGAGAATAGGACCCAGTTACGGCTCGCCGCGTGTGCTCGTGTCATTTGGCAAAGTTATGGTTAGGTGCAAATATGGAGCGTGGTTGTTTTCTCCTCTCTTCTATTTATAGGTTGTAGTATTAGGATAGATCATGACGTGGCATTGTAACAGAAAAATTAATCGTCTCCTCCTCAGTTTGTTGCCTGAACTGAAGCATAGTCTATACATCTCTCTGTACTTTTGTCTCTAACTCATCTTTTCTCGTACTTAACAAAGTCTTTTACCCAAAAAGAACAATTCTGTATATATGATGTAATTTATACATTTTTTTTATTGTACAAATTTTAATTTTAAATATTTAATAATCACGGGTTATGAATCAGACGTTATTATTATTTATCAAAAAAATCCAATTAATATTGTTTGATGCCATGAGGTACAGGACGAGTACAGAAATAGATGAAAGCAATTTTCAGAGTTAATTGTGGAGATTTGTTAGCTTGAAATGGTCAATCAAAATAAAGGAGAGCATCTAACTCCGACTAGTACTACTACTCTTGTCATCTTATTTCTCAAAACCTCTTTATGTCCATCAACAACCAACCATTACTATACGGTTGTTTTACCATTAGTACAAGAAAAAAAAAAAAGAAAACATTTAATAGAAAGAGGTCCTAACACTACAAAATCTCTTTTGAAATTGTAAAATTATTATATGGGAACTAAATAAGCGACTCTCCTTTTTTCAAGTCTCTAGTAATGATGTAGCAAAACCCAAGTGTAAATAATTTATAAATTTATGTCATTTAATTAAACTCTTTTATTTTTTCAATAAAAATTAGGTATTGGTGGATCTTTCTCATATTTGTTTTAAGAATATTACGAAAATGTAAATAATAATTATTGTTTTATTAATTACATATTTGATAGTATTTACTATTTAATTTGAACATTTACCATTGCCTGTTTTATTGTTAAATGAGCGTTAAAGAACTTTAATTACGTGTCAATAGTACTTAAAAACACATTGACACTAACAAGAAAAGGTGAAAAAGGACGTGCTGATATCATCATCGTCGTCGTATCCTGACCGTAATTTATTAAAAAAATAAAAAAAATCAGAACTGTAATTTAGCATTTAGTCCTACAAATAAAACCCTAAGACACACTCTTACAAGAACAAATCCGTTTAGAATGAATCTTGACCGTCACTTATTTTACCAACGGCTCAGATCATTCTAACTCTCAGCTTATTACTGCCTCTCTCTTCTTCACTTCACTTCACTCTCTTCTTCTTCTCTCTCAAAAATGGCTAAAGCCTCCATCAGTTATGCACGCTCAATACGATCCATTTCTATTTATTCGTAACCAAGTTCACTATCATAGTATCAAAAGCTTAGATTTTTCTTTATGGGTTATTGTATTTTTGTTCCATTTTTAGATATGGAATCTTCTTAGTTTTGATCATGAAAATCCTATCTCTTAAGCTCAAAACTAGAAACCCTTGTGGGAAATTACGAGATTTAGCTCAAAGTTCCAATTTTTATGTGTAAATGATCACTGATATTCTTGTTCTTATTCGTCTTCGAAGATGATGCCGGATATCTCAATACGATCATCCATGTTCAAGAGCCCTGATTACGTTGAAGATTTTGGCAAGCTGATTCGTGAGCAAAAACAACAGCAGCAACAAGCAAAACCAGTGGATGCTACGACAGCTGCTACTGATCTTGAAAAAGAACTCAATATTTATCGAAGTGGGTCAGCCCCGCCTACTGTGGAAGGTTCTTTAAGCTCCATAGGTGGCTTGTTCAAGAAGCTCAGCAACAACAAAGGTGGCTTCTTGAGTGAAGAGGAGTTGAGGGCTGATCCAGCATATGTAAATTATTATTACTCTAATGTGAATTTGAATCCGAGATTGCCTCCGCCTTTGTTGTCTAAGGAGGACTGGAGGTTTACACAGCGGCTGAGAGGAGGTGGAGAAGTGGGAGGGATTGGTGACAGGAGGAAGGGAAATGGGTCGCTTTTTGCGGTGCAACCGGGGTTTGGAGGGAAGGAGGAGGAAAATAATGGTGGTGGTGGTGGAGGAGGAGACTGGGGAGGAGATGGGTTGATAGGCTTGCCAGGCTTGGGGTTGGGAAGTAGGCAGAAGAGCATTGCAGAGATCATTCAGGTGAATATTTGTTGATGATTGTTGGTTCTGGTTCTAGTTTTGGTTTAGGTTCTGACGATAAATGTTGTTTTGAGTTGGGTTTTAAGTATTGTTAGGTTTTGTCTTATGACCTGATTTTTAATTTGTAAGAGTTGTTAGGTAGTAATGTGATGTTTTGGTGATGGATGAAGTTGATAAATTGGAGAGTTATCTTATCTCTGTCTCATGTATATTTTAATTGCATTATTACATCTGCAATTGTTTGTTTTTAACTGTCTTATAAATCGTTGTGGTATTATGGTGCACTTTTGGCTGTGTGAGGAACTATAACGAAACTCAAAAAGATTATATTTTAATGATTGACATGATGTAGCTAGATTATTGGACGTATGTATTTCCTTCTACGTAATATTGGTGTTCATTTCCATGTTTTTCGATACTGATAATGACTATTTTAGTGTCTTTCTCATAAAGGAAAGGAGATAATAAAAGTGGAGAAAAGGAAAGAGAAAGATGTTGACTGTAATGGTAAAGGTTTAGAAATATTAAATGACTTGCTGCAAGTGCTGGGTTTTTTCATCTGCTAATCGGAGTTAATTGATATGCCATTCCATTTCTGAATGTTAATTTAATTAACATTGCAGGGCTTGCTTCCCGTCTACTTGGTTGCTCTCTAGTGATTTTTTAACCAATTAAATATTGTTTTATAATGGTTCTCAAAAATGTACCAAATATGTGCTCAATTTGCTCTCCCTACCATTTCATAACCCCTTGTTTTGTTTGTGTGCTGCATGCCTTATAATTTGCTTTTGTATTGCAGGATGATATGAATCATGCAGTTCCGGTCTCTAGACATCCTTCTCGTCCTGCAAGTCGCAATGCATTTGAGGATGGCATTGAGAATTCTGAAACCCAGTTTGCTCATCTGCATCGTGATTTGGCGTCCATTGATGCTTTGCGTTCTGGTGCAAAAAAACAGGGTGTGGCTGCGGTTCAAAATGTTGGTGCATCAGGTTCTCACACTTATGCTTCTGCATTAGGTGCCTCCTTGTCGAGAAGCACCACACCTGATCCGCAACTTGTAGCTAGGGCTCCAAGTCCACGCATTCCACCTGTTGGAGAAGGAAGGGGTAGCTCTATGGATAAACGAAGTGTCAGTGGTCCAAATCCTTTAAATGGTGTCTCAGCAGGTTTGAATGATTCTGTGGAACTAGTAGCTGCTTTGTCTGGCTTGAGTTTGTCACCTGATGACGTGGTAGATCAAGAGAACCATCAACATGAAATGGATGATCACCATAGTCTCTTCAACTTGCAAGGTGATGCAGACCATATGAAACAACTCCCATACTTAAATAAGTCAGAATCTGGACATTTTCATATTCATTCGTCTTCCCACTCTACCAAAGGATCTTATTCAAATGTGGGTAAAACTGGTGGGATTGGGCTTGATATGAACAACGCTTCTTTCATGGCTGATCATAAGCCTGCTTTGTCTTCTGCAAACTCATACCTGAAAGGACCCTCTACCCCGACACTTAATGGTGGAGGAAGTTCACCTTCTCAACATCAAACGGTAGGAAACATGAATTCCGCATTTTCAAACTTCAGCTTAAATGGATTTGCTGTTAATCCTTCATCGCCACCCATAATGGGAACCCAGCTTGGGAGTGGTGCTTTGCCACCTCTATTCGAAAGTGCTGCTGCTGCATCCGCAATGGGAGCAAATGGCTTGGACGCTAGAGCATTGGGGGGCAATTTGGGTTTAGGACCAAATATAATGGCAGCAGCAGCAGAATTGCAGAATATTAATCGACTGGGGAGCCACACTTCAGGCAGTGCTCTTCAGGTGCCTATGATGGACCCACTGTATCTTCAGTACTTGAGATCAAATGAATATGCTGCAGCACAGGTTGCAGCTCTTAATGAACCCACAATGGACATTGGTAATTCATATATGGATATTCTTGGACTCCAGAAAGCTTACTTAGGAGCACTGCTATCACCTCAAAAATCTCAATATGGTGTACCATATCTTGGTAAATCTAATAGCTTGAACCATAATTTCTATGGAAATCCAGCTTTTGGCCTTGGCATGCAATATCCTGGGAGTCCACTTCTTCCGAACTCCCCAGTTGGGTCTGGTAGTCCTGCCAGACATGGGGAACGTAATATGCGCTTTTCTTCTGGGATGAGAAATCTATCAGGGGGTGTCATGGGGCCTTGGCACTCAGAAGCTGGTGGTAGCTTGGATGAAAGTTTTGCATCCTCTTTACTGGATGAGTTTAAAAGTAACAAAACTAAATGTTTTGAACTGTCAGAAATCGCAGGCCATGTTGTTGAGTTCAGGTATATAATGCTGTTTAAACTTTTAGTCTTCATGGTTGAGGTTCTGAGAAGTTTAATATCTTCATTAACTAATTTTTTTCTGCCTATGGACAGTGCTGACCAGTATGGAAGCCGGTTTATTCAACAGAAGCTTGAAACTGCTACAGCAGAGGAGAAAAATATGGTTTTCCATGAAATTATGCCCCAAGCCCTTTCATTAATGACCGATGTGTTTGGTAACTATGTGATTCAGAAGGTAATTATAATTTAAAAGAAGTGATTTTCCATTTTGTGCTTATGAATCTTGTATTGTTATTAATAATTCATTTATTTTGTAAAGAGAGCTTCAATGTATTATTTTTTGTGCATGTTCAATTATGTAGTTGATACTGTTTAAGAAAATGAAGGAAATCTGACTTTTCATGGCTATTGTTTATCTTTAGTTTTTTGAGCATGGAACTGCATCCCAAATAAGAGAACTTGCTGACCAATTAAGTGGGCATGTGCTGACCCTTAGTCTTCAGATGTATGGCTGTCGAGTGATCCAGAAGGTATATTTTATTTATTCTATCCACTTTTTGACACCTTGTGTAATACCAGTTTTTCTGTCTACTTTATTACGTGTATCTCTTTCCATGACCTCTGGTATTGCAGCAAACTTTATCTTCTTTCAACTTGTGTACTAGTGATGCTAGTGAAATGGTATTCACTAGTATTGTTTAGGGGCTATTTGGGAACCAAGATTCTGGACTATTGTTCTTTATGTTAATATTTTGCCTGTCTTTAGATGGCAAAAATTATTTCTAGTCCGTCTGCTAGAATGCTCACTGTGAAAAGGTTCTATACGCTACACTATTGAAGAACTTATCCTACCAAATAACTTTTCAAGTAGACTCAGGTCCCTTGCTGTGTTGCCCTGTGCTTGTAAATATCTAGGCCTTGAGTTGTACTGCCGGTCTTATCAAAAGTCTGATCTTGTGTCTCCCTAACTTCTTTGTTCTGGGCCATAAAAAGGATAGATCCTTGTACTCTTGAATATCATATTCAGTCTTTGCTCTAAACAATCTCTAGCTTATTTGGCATAGCCATAGAAAATTTTTTCTCTTCTTGTGGATAATGCCTATGAGTATGTTGGAGCTGATTAATTGAATGTATACTGCTGTGCATGACTTCGCATTGTAGCTGAATTTTCTTCATTAATGCACTTTGATCTTACAGGCAATAGAAGTTGTTGAGCTGGATCAGCAGACTCAAATGGTTACAGAGCTTGATGGTCATATCATGCGCTGTGTACGTGATCAGAATGGGAACCATGTCATCCAGAAGTGTATTGAATGTGTACCTGAAGATGCTATTCAATTCATTGTTTCAACATTTTATGATCAAGTTGTAACATTGTCGACTCATCCTTATGGCTGTCGTGTCATACAGGTTTCGAAACCCTAAGTTTATATCATGTTTTTCATTTTGGATATTACAACTTGAGATGATGAAACAAACACTTCTAATACTAAAATGCCATTACTTTCATGTGACAGAGAGTCCTGGAGCATTGCCATGATGCAAATACCCAGCGTATAATGATGGATGAGATTTTGCAGTCAGTTTGCATGTTGGCGCAAGACCAATATGGGAATTATGTTGTACAGGTTTGTTTATTGTTATTATTTTTATTTTATATATTTGAGTTTCTTCCCTTGTCATGGAAGTCTGTCCTGTTTGGTGTCAATAATATTGGAATAACTACAATTTTGATATCCTTTACACTTCTTCTTATCTTAAAATTAGTATTTGCCCCAGTCCTAAATGTTTGTTTGTGATGTTACAGCATGTACTGGAGCATGGAAAACCCCATGAGCGCTCAGCTATAATTAAAAAATTAACCGGACAGATAGTTCAAATGAGCCAGCAGAAGTTTGCCTCCAATGTTATAGAAAAATGTTTAACTTTTGGAACTCCTGCAGAACGCCAGACGCTGGTGAATGAGATGCTTGGTTCCATTGATGAAAATGAACCTCTTCAGGTTTGTCGATTCCCATGTGCTCTCCACCAATGAAAGGCATTTCCTGGCTATTGTCTAAATTATTCCCTTAAAATATAATCATGTTACAGAGTCCTCACTTTTAGTTTCACTTACTGGTGAAGTTTTCTATCCTCTCAGTGTATTTCTCAATCGGGATGAATCTTTGTTTCTTTCTTTAAGTAACTTTTACTCTGTCCCTTTGTTTTGTCCAAGAGCTTGACCTTTTTGTGTTGAACTGGCACTTTTTCAATTTATTAGCTTGTAGAAAGCTGAATAACTTTAGGTTTTCATGTTTAAGGCCCTTGGCTGTTCGCCGAGGTTTCTTGAAAACCGGTTTTGGGTTTTGAAATAAAATTTATGGTTTTACCCAATATTGTTATACCTTAGCGAGACTAGAAAATTTGGGCTGGTTCTCAACAAAAAGTCAGCTATACTATTAGTCTTTTAGGAATCTTTTTGGTTTGTGAAAACTTAATCGTTAACAATTTTCGTCTAATCGTGCTTTCCTAAAGTGCAGTTCAGATTAGCCTTTTAGGAGATTGGTGAGCATTATCCAAATTTATTATCCATGAGGTCAAATGTCAAGTCTCCTACTTAATAGGAAATGATAAAACTAGTAATAGGAGTCATCCAAACAACGCCTACACTTAAATCCTTCTTCAGAACTTGATCTGGTGCTTGGCCCATCTGTACTCAAGTAAACATTTACCTAGTGTGCTTGTTTTGTGAACTCTGCTGTTTAGTTCATAATTAACTTGTTTGCTGATGCTTTTAAGTTTCAACTAGGTCATCCAAAATTGATTTTACCCTTTCTTTATATGTGTTTTCCTGTTTATGTTTAGGTGATGATGAAAGATCAGTTTGCAAACTATGTTGTACAGAAGGTGCTGGAGACTTGTGATGACCAGCAACTGGAGCTTATTCTCAATCGAATAAAGGTTCACTTGAATGCTCTGAAGAAGTATACCTACGGGAAGCATATAGTTGCACGTGTAGAGAAACTTGTTGCAGCTGGAGGTACTTATTTCTTGCTTTATTAACTTGCTATCTTGTAGATGTAGAAGCACATTTCTGAATTCTGCATACTTTTGGTTCATCAGTTTTCCTCCGTCATATTTTAAAGTTCATTTTTTTTTGGGAATTGTGCGAGAATAATGCCTTAAACGATTTATGCCAAAATGCACCCCAGATAGGTTTTTTACTGAATCCGAACAGTTAAGATTTCTAGAACTAAGGGACTGTTTGTGATATTGTCTAACATGTTATACATGAAACGTTCAGTAAAATTCTAACTTGCAGGTTAACTTCTCGTTGACATCCCGAGAGTGTGCAAAACAAAATTCATTTGCCACTAAAGCACAGGGGTTTTAGAATGTTCATGGCTTAAAGACTTTGTTATCTTCAACCAAATGGCATCGAAGAATAGGACTTAATTTTGGTAATTTTTTTATGGCTCTATTTAAAAGAATGCTTTCTAACAAGGTGCTGAATCTTTTGCAGAAAGGAGAATTAGTGTTATGACTCCACATCCCGCTTAGATGGCATAGGAAAGGAAGTTGTTGTACAGCTAACTGAGGATAGTATGAGTGCCTCTCTCTTTCTTTTTTCTTTTTCTGTCTAGTACTGGCTCCATCTATTTATTTTGATGGATGGGAGCTGATTGGAAATAAAAATTGTTGCTTGTACTTAAAAACTGTACATTTTTTAGTTTGAGGATATACCTAGAGTCAGGCTAGCTGAGGCTCAGATGGTGAACAAACTGATGCCCTGAGGAGATAATTTTACTGTACAAGTTTTAAGGGTGTAAAAAGGGATGAGGTAGTGAATTGTGATCGCGACTGTACAAATGTTACAGGCGGAGAGAGCCTGTGGTCAGGAGAGTCTTGGAATTTTTCCAATGTATGGATTGTTTTTTTCCCCTTGTTAAAAAAACCTTTTCCCCCATATCATGGTTTGAGGCTTATCTTTCATAAGTATTTATTGATAATCTTACTTTGGCTCTGTTATTTTTGCTGTTGGTGACATTATTGTTATGCATCTTACTATTTCTCTTATTATCGTAGCATAACTATGGACGGAATTATAAATTTGGACTAGAGTGTGCACTATCCCGGAAATTGTACCAGGACTTCTTGGTTCTAATCACCCCGTCAACAGGCCTAGAGATGCTGAGACTTGTATAACTTTCATCAAGTTAAAAAATAAGACAATAAACAATATGTATGCCTCTATCTTTGACTGTAATGTCTGAGAAAAATAATTCGTCCCAACCTCTCAAATCTTGATGATGGCAGGTAGGGAGCCAGGTTGAGGCATTATTGATTCGTTGCCAACGAAAGGTTTGACTGGATGTAGTATTTATTGCAGACTAATTAAAATGGGAAGCAACTTATGATGATCACAGCACGACCACCAATTGGTTCCCAAAATTTTAAGCAAGCGTCACGATCATGTAATAAAGAATCAAGCAAAGTCCAATCATTTGAGTATGAAACATCTAATTTAGAAAATCTCATTGATTGTCAATAAGCACAGCTCTCCTGCAGTGAAATTGTTTTCTGGTTCGCTGGTTGCGAAAGCTTTAATGTTGCTTATAAAGAATAGGATATGCTATTTTCTGATCTTATTCCAAGCAGATAGTTATTCCATTTCTGAATCGGAGAAGCATAATACATATTACATAACGGGATGGCCAACTTTAACATTTTTCCTATAGTTGTCTGCAAGCTATCAGCTTATTGATAGAACTAGAAAATATGGCACGAATTCAATCAGTGTCCAGCTTCAGAAAGTTGGTGTGTGCTTTGCCTTCCATTTTCCTGTCCATATTGTGTCTAATGTAATCAACGTACTTAATCCTATTGTATAACTGGGGCGATCTTTGTCCGCAATTGATTCCAGTGGACCGATTTCTGTTTTATCACTTGGAAACACAGATGTTGCTACCGAAATTCTTGCTTTTCTCTCATTGGTTACAGCTCTGTGCTCAATGCTTTTGTAGACCCCATTGCTCCAAGCGTTAAAAACAGAATCTCATGTTATAAATATGGATTGCACGACACCCAAGTCCATGAGTAGAAGAAAATGACTCATCCCTTTTTGAGTTCTATAAGTGCTAAACCTCAGTAGCGTCGCCAAGGTTCACAACAATGGCATTTGGCATTGGTTTCATAGGAACCCATCCTCCTTTATGCCTAATTTGGAGGCCAGTGCTCTCATCATCTTGTAGAAGTAGAGTTATTGCGGTTCCATCAGAATGGGGGCTAGCACCAAGAACAAGATCAGGCCTGGAGCTAGATGGATAATAGTTCATTCGCATGCCTCATAGCATCTCTCCATACAACTCTTTCAAACCATCTTTTTCCATTCCCATCAGCAATGATAGATTGCCGAATAGTTCTCACTTACCTTTCCCTATTCTGTCAGTAGTTTTCTACCGCCTCCCCATTAAAATGAATAAAGAAATGGAATGAGCATTAGAGAAAATAATCAAAAGGCGAATAACCAATTCTTTTGGTTATATATATGTCTTTGCTTAAAGGCTCTGATGCTTTAAATTAAAATTAAAGATAGTTTGACGGCTCGACTTCTCTTCATTATATCTACGTTGGGAAGAAATGAAAATGCATAGTTGATGCCTGGCATTAACACTGGCCACCGCTTGAAATTCCTCATCTCATGTGGGAGAGTTACTGAGAATATCGTTAATCCAATCGGGTTTTTGCTGCTCTGAGACTACATAGACTTGGCCATACGGCTGCCTTCACATCATGGATCACCTTTTCAGGCACCCCCTGATTTGTTATCGGCAAGAGAATGCGTTTCAGGTTACAACAGTATATAGCATAACGTCTGAAACTAGCTACAGCAGTTGTTGTTGGATATACCTGAAAGAAAACCCATTCCTTGCAAGCAAAATTAGTTTACTTGGTTCATTTTCATCTCCATTGGCCGGCAGAGAGAAGTTTATGACCGGTATTTCTGGTGAAGTGGAAGAGAACGTGGGGTCAAATTTTGGCCTTTCTTTCTGTTCTTGTATGTATCTTTCAGGCACAAAATGAGAGTCGTTCCTCACTATCTCTTGAACACTCGGAATAGGTAAAGATTTTCCCCAACCCAAACCCTCATTTCCTGCATATATCCGTTCTCAACTTTTGCATCCATCTTTGTTCTTCATATATTCTTCCCTAGGTTCATTAGGCATATTTATACATGTTTATTGCTTCTATATGAAGTTAAATGCCATTGGAATCTCTCTCGTTCTTCTTGTTCAAAAATGCCCTTAGAAATTATTGAAGTTATCTTCTTGTTTGACTTGCTTGCATCTTGTGATTTTAAATCCAGCAAACTTTGTTAGTGCTACGTAGTTAGCGTGAGTGCCACCCTGGATAGCCATTGGAGTTTACTTCTTGTTTGATATGGTTTTTGGCTATCCAATGGCGGCTTTTACTTGAAGAAATATTGATAGATGAGCGCTTATTGGAAATAAAAAATGTTGCTTGTACTGGAAACTGCACATGTAACACCCGAAATTATGGAAGGTATTAAGCGGCTTAGTTGTATCTTGGAAGAGAAGAAATTTGGAATAAGAATATAATTTATTTGTGTATTTAATTAGAGTTATAAATTTTACCAAGAATCAGGCTAGCTGAGGCTCAGATGGTGAACAAACTGATGCCCTGAAGAGACAATTTTTCCGTACAAGTTTTAAGGTTTGAAAAAGGGATGAGGTAGTCAATTGTGATCGTGACTGTACAAACGTTATTAGGCGGATAGAGACTGTGTTTGGAATTTTTCCAAAGTAGGGATTGCTTTTTTTTTTTTTTTTCCTTTGTTTAAAAAACGTTTCCCCCATACCATGGTTGAGTCTCATTTTTCAGAAGTACTTATTAATAAGCTTACTTTAGCTTGGTTAATTTATGCTGTTGGTTTCATGAATTTTATGCATCTTATGATGTTTCTTATTGTCGTAGCATTAATATAGATGGAATTATAATTTTGGAATTGGATTGGCGTCCATTATCCTGGATTTTGTACAAAACTTCTTGGTTCTAATCACCCTTTCAGCTATTGCAGATGCTGGGACTTTTAATTTTCATCATGCACAAAAGCAGGCATTATACAATATGGATGCCTCCATCCTGAATCATTTCTGACAAAAAATAATGTCTCAACGTCTCAATCAGTCAATCTAAACAATTAAGCAATTGCTTGTCGTCTTTAGAGGTGTGGGGGTGAGGATGATGTGGTGGAACAATGGAGATATATCCGAGTCATGGGCAATTCTAAGAGTTATCCATGAATGGCTATGAACTTCTGCAACTACCAAATACCAAATTTACTCGGCCACTTGAAAGTCGAATTGATTGTCGAGTTTAATTTTCAGAGAAGTTTTAAAATTAAGCAAGTTCTAATAATCGAGTATATGTAAAACATCTAATTCATAGTATCTCATTAATTGTCACTCAACACAGATCTCCTCTGACTCATAGTTTTCCGGTTTGCGAAAGCTTTAATTGTTGTTTATAAAGAATAGGTACGCTGTTTACCGACTCATTCCAAGTACTTACCACCTTCAACTATTATTCCATCTACAAATTGGAAAATCAAAGTATATATTACATAACAGCATGGCCAATTTTATATTTTTTTTCCTACACTACAGTTGTCTGCAAGCCATCAACTTACTGTACAGAACCAGCAAATATGGCACCAATCATTCACCACCCAGCTTCAGGGAGACAGTGTGTGCTTTGCCGTCCATTTTCCTCTCCAAAGTGTGTCTAAGGTAATCAACATACTTAATCCTTCTGTATAACCTGGGGCGATGTTTATCCACAATTGAGTCCTGTGGACCGATTTCTGCACTATCACTTGGAAACATAAATGTTGCCATGGACACTTTTGCTCTTTTCTCATTTGTTACAGCCCTGTGCTCAATGCTTTTGTAGACCCCAATGCTCCGAGCCTGAAAAATCAAAGCAGATATTAAGCATATCTATGGATTAATTTGGCACTTTATGACACCCGAGTGTATGAGTAGAACAAAATTGATTCCTATCTATCCCTTTTAAACTTATATATTATTTAGACTTTTAAGTGCTGTACCTCACAGACATCGCTAAGGTTCACAACAGTAGCATTTGGATTGGTTTCACAGGAATCCATCCTCCTTTATGCCTTATTTGGAAGCCAGAAATCTCATCATCTTGTAGAAGCAAAGTTATTGCGCTTCCATCAGAATGGTGACTAACACCAAGAACAAGTTGTGGCCTGGAGCAAGTTGGATAATAGTTCATCCGCATGGCTTGTACCTTCTCTCAGTACAATTCATTCAGACCATCTTTTTCCATTCCCATCAACAATGATAAGATTGCCGAATAGTTCCTCACTTACCCTTTGCAATTCTGTTGAGTAGTTTTCTACCGCCTCCCTGGTAAATCGGATTCAGAAATGGATGAATATTAGAGAAAATCATCTAAAGTGTAAGTAATTCAATTTGTTTTCATTGTATCTTTGCTCATCTCATGCTTTAAATTAAATTCTATTTTTATTCTAAGTTCAGATTTTTCTTTAGTGTGATTATATGTACATGCTTATTAATTTTCTGATCAATGTGCGTGTTTTATTTATAGTTTCTTTCTTCCGTGGTTGCTAATTACTAAAGAAGAGTCTTCTCCGAAGTTCTTAATACGTCAAGAAGAAATGAGAATGCATAATTGAAACATGGAATTGTGACTGTCCAGTTCTTGAAGCTCCTGGTCTCATGTGGGAGAGTTATTAAAAAAATCAAGTCACCCCAATCTGAGACTACATAGCCTTGCCCATAACCTTGAAGATCATTTGCTGCCATGGCATGCTTCTTTTTTCACTTCGAGTGAAAGATCAAAAAATGCTGCTACTGCTCCCTTCATATCACGTAACACCTTTTCAGTCACCCCATGATTTGTTATCTGCAAGACAAGAGAACGCGTTTCAGGTTACAAGCAGTTGTTGGACATACGTGAAACAAATTAAGCCCATTCCTTGCAAGCAAAATCTAGTTTTCTCAGCTCATCCTCATCTCTATTGGCCAGAGAAGTTTATGACCGGTATTTCTGATTGATGCAGGGGCATTGCTTGGGCTTTGAGGGTGGGCTTATGCCGTAAGAGATTCTCGAAGTAAGGTCCAAACGGATAGTGTTCGGGGTGGATTCCCGGGCCTGGTCTTGGTAGGATATAAGGAGAGGATTGCGCCTCTACCATCAGCTATGGCTTTTGATACGATTGATTGCATCGTCCTGTATCACTGATGAAGAGGACACAAATTGAGAGTCATTCCGTACTACCTCTTGAATACTTGGAACAGGTAAAGATTTTCCCGGCCCAACCCCTTATCTTCTTGGGCACATCCATTCTCAACTTTTGCATCCATCTTTCTTTTTCATATATTCTTCCCTAGGCTCATTAGTCATACTTATACATGTTTACTGCTTCTATCGTGTCAAATTTTATTGGAATCTCTCCCTTCCTCTTCTTCAGAAATGCCCTTGGAAACTATTGGAGTTATCTTCTTGTTTCACTTGCTTGCAAACTTCTTGATTTTAAACAGCAAAGCTTTGATAGCGCTAGGCAGTTAACGCCATCCTGGATAGTCGTTGAAGTTTAATAGCTGGATATATATTGTTTTTGGCTATCCAGTGGCGGCAGTTTACTTAAAGAAATACTTTAGGTTTATATCCACAACGCCTAACAAGGTAACAAAGCACGTTAGGTTTGGAGGATTGGAACAAGAAAGAGAAAGCGCATTTATTTAGGTTTAAATCAATAAGGATTTAAAATAAATATACTTGTTGGAATCCTTGGTAATTATAAATAATTTACGTAATTAAATTTGGGGGGTGGATATCTCTTAAGAGCCTACCTTTTCTATTTTATGAGAATAACGAAGCACTATGATTAGTGGCGTACTGATTATGATTGATAGGAAAATTCTCCTGTTGCTTGTCCAAAGCTAAAATTTAGCGATTGTAAGTCAAACTATTTAGACTCTTTTTAGAAGCTTTGACGCCGTTCATTTTCGTGACTTCGGAAGAACGGTTTGATACAGTGTTTCAGAGAAAATATATAGTTAGCGGAATAGTTTAAGGTGTTGCAAATTACTCGGGCAAAACGTGAAAGCCATCTCAATTGCACATCTCGATAGATAGGCTAAAATCAAGTGATGATAACCTCAATCGCACACCTTGTTAAGGTACAAATCCTGATTTTTGTTCCTAATCTACTGACATGTTTCACAGGCAATAAGTGATCAGAGATTATAATCTAGAACCAGAAAAATTATTATAAATTCTAGATATTTAGGCATTCAATCAGACAGTGGGCTTAGCCCCAATTAGAGACGACTTATTCTTCGACCATTACCTTACACTAATGTCAAATTAAACCGCAAACTTGCAATTACTGATCATGATCATAACCCAATAAAAAAACCAAAAAGTAGAAATCCAGTGGCAAGCAGTGCTGGAAACAATTTAATCAACCAGAAGTTATTCTATCAATTAGGGGGACAAAATGTAATGACATAACGAGGAGCTCTGCAAGTCTTAAGCCCTGTAGAATCATCATAGGCATAGCTATAAGCCCTGGGACAAATTTCTTTAAACAGATGGGAAAAAATAGTGGGCTTGCAACTATTGGGACTCGCAAACTCCCCAGTGCAACAATACCTGTCTGATTTTGCAGCCACACATGCACTCTTGCAAGCCACAACTCTCCCTCCTCGCTTCACAACCAAATTAGTAGGGCAGCAAACGTTCAAATCAGCCTCACAAGCCGCAACTCCACAGCCTAAACCACCACCTATAGGTATCATTGAAACAGGAACATTAAACCCATCAACCAAACTCACATCGTAGTAATGCAAGGGCGATTCCAGGGTTCCAAGAGTCATTTCTACTACTGTTGCTGGGGGGATACCACCTATGCCTTTGCATTGTAGAAGGCCCGAGCAGTCCCCAGTTTGGCATGAGCCTTTGCCTGTTGTTTCGTCGAAGCAACAGCCTTGCCTTGGCCAGACTCTGCCTGACCATTTTTCAGGGACTTCAAGAACAGTTTGCTCCCCAGTGGAGAGATGGAAGCCGCCTTCATAGGGAGTTTCATGTCCAGAAGTTCCAAGGATTCCAGGCCATATGCTTTCCTTGCAGTTGTTTACTATTATGAGTTGAATGCCATCTGCAAGAAAACATAAAAAAATTAGGCAACATAGACTTGATGTAGAATAGATACAACTCATCAATGTGTGCCAGCGTGAGTGAGAGAGCTCGAGATCTAGAGAGTACCTGTCAATGAAAAGGAGGTGAGTATGCAGAGAATGAAGAAGAAACAGAAGAGATGTGAGGAAGTTAGCATTTGCATTGAATTTAATTTGGTAATGGAAAGTGGGGGTTTCATAGTAGGTATAATAATAAGCCCATGAGAGATTTCCTTCTTTTTCTCCACCATGAAAGCCCCTGAAACTTTACATAACCGCATGTGTACAAACGGTTTGCCAATAAAGAAAAAGGAGAAAAAAAAAATCTTGAAGTTTGCAGTTGATTTTTTCAGACAGTTACAAGGAGAGTGTGCCCTCTGACTGGGTTCAGAAAACCCATCAACACTTTTATTCATACATGGTCAGCAGTTAGTAGAGTTCAGGCTATTACATGCCCAAGATGCTTTTCCTGAAATAAACAATCAGATGAATACTATAAATCATCATCATTTTCAAAGAAAAAGAAGCATTCATTCAAAAGTTGCAAATCTTGCCGCCCACTTTTTTGCCTCTTTTCAACACAAAATTCTACTCTTCATGTGTCAAAAGAATCCTATCACATTCTAAGGGAGGTATAGCCTGCTTTTGGAAAGAAAAAATTAAAAAAAAAAAAAAAGGAGTAAGCAGCCAAGGGAAATTAACTTTCGATTAGCTTAGCAAAAATTGAAATAACCTCAAAAGTTCGCACAAGACCGTATGCATGTACATTACGATTTCGAGAAGTTCTAGGCTAACATTCGACCAGTAATTTACATATTAAATCAATTATAATTTACAAATAAAATTTGAAAAAAAAAACTACTCAAATTAACATGGATGTTCATAAATAATGAATAAAATCTGAACAAGAAGATTCGTACAAATATATTTAAGTTTTTGACAAAGAAAAAAAACTGGGGCTCACTATTTTTTACTTCTCCGGACTGAAAATTGATTTTGGAGATTAGTACATGAATCGGATCCATAGTACTAAAAATCAAAATTAAAAGAAAAAAAATGATAAATACACATATTTCTAAATTTATTAAATTTAAGGGATCAATTGTTATTTCATAAAACTTCATGGGAGGAAAGTATCATTAATTAATATAATAACCTCCCAAGTGCTAGACCGGTCTAATAGATCTGCC
Source organism: Boswellia sacra (assembly GCA_013180625.2). Classification (NCBI taxonomy): domain Eukaryota; kingdom Viridiplantae; phylum Streptophyta; class Magnoliopsida; order Sapindales; family Burseraceae; genus Boswellia; species Boswellia sacra. The sequence continues at coordinate 414,220 of SNVD02012254.1, read as the reverse complement.
CCGGTCCCGACCCCCACCCGACCCCCACCCGACCCCCTTCACTCGGTTCTTTTTCGCCCTAGGAGCGAGAGAGATACTGGCCCGGTCTAACCCTCTGATTGCTCCGCCCCGGTCCCAACCCCTTGACTCGGTTCTCTTTCCCTCTCTAGTATCAGAAGAGAGACTCTGAAGCACAAGTAAGTTCTTCTTTTCCATTCTCTATATTTGTAAAGTTTTTTTTTTTTGGGAAAACTATCATTTGTTTCTGTATTTGTTTCCAGTAGTTATTATAATTTATGAAGTTTAATGAATAAAGTTTTGTTTTTGTATTCATGAACAATGCTTTTGTTTTTTTTAATCCTTTCTTTTGGGTATTTTTAATATTTTGTAAAGTAACATTAAACTTCAGTAAGTTGGTAGCCCATGTCGTATTACTTCAACTTTGTAAGATAGTGCAGCTTTGGTTTAATTTGTTGTAAATTATTTGTCATTTATTACTGGCTTGATATAATATCATCGAAGAAGAAAGTGATTCTTAGACTGACAAACTATTCTTTTGCCTATTGCATTTATAAGGTGGAAGTAATGGCATCTGGATTGGAACCAATACCAATAACATCACAAAAACATGACCCAGCATGGAAGCATTGTCAGATGTTCAAAAATGGTGATAGAGTGCAATTGAAGTGTGTATTTTGTGGCAAAATATTTAAGGGTGGTGGGATTCATAGGATAAAGGAACATTTAGCAGGTCAAAAGGGTAATGCATCTACTTGTTTGCGTGTTCCCCCTGATGTTCGCCTTCTAATGCAACAAAGTTTAGATGGGGTTGTGGTAAAAAAGAGGAAGAAACAAAAGATTGCAGACGAGATCACGAACATGAATAATAACCACCAAATTTCTAGTGAGATAGATGGATTTACTGAACAGGGTGATGTTAGTACTGGTATACAGTTACTAGAAGTTTCTAACACACTTGAGGCTAGTTCGAGTTTGTTGGTTAATGGAGAAGGGACAAGTAACATTAGTGGAGATAGGAGAAAAAGATGGAGAGGGAAAAATTCTTCTGCACCTAGCAATGCAGTTAATATGTGCAGTGTTTCATCCACTGCTAAGAGGGTGAATAATAATATCTTTATGTCTATAGGTCGGTTTCTCTATGATATAGGGGCACCACTAGATGCTGTGAACTCAATTTATTTCCAACCAATGGTTGATGCTATTGCTTTGGGAGGGGCTGGGGCAGTAATGCCTACATATCATGATATTCGGGGTTGGATATTGAAGAATTCAGTTGAGGAGGTGAAAAATGATATTGACAAATACACGGTAACATGGGGAAGGACTGGTTGTTCTATTTTAGTTGACCAATGGAATACTGAAACAGGTAGGACATTGCTAACCTTTTTGGCATATTGTCCTGAGGGAACAGTGTTTTTGAGATCAGTTGATGCATCTGGTGTTATAAATTCGTCTGATGCGCTGTTTGAATTGCTTAAGCAAGTGGTGGAAGAAGTTGGAGTAATGCATGTGTTGCAGGTGATTACCAGCAGTGAGGAGCAGTATATTGTTGCAATGAGAAGGTTAACTGATACTTTCCCTACTCTGTACTGGACTCCATGTGCAGCTCGTTGCTTGAACCTGATACTAGAGGATTTTTCAAAGCTTGAATGGATTAACTCAATAATTGAACAGGCTAGAGCCATTACAAGATTTGTGTACAATCACAGTGTGGTTCTAAATATGGCAAGGAGGTATACTTGTGGCAATGATATTGTAGAACCTGGAATCACCCGCTCGGCTACAAACTTTACAACATTGAAAAGAATGATTGAACTTAAAAGTTATCTGCAGACCATGGTTACTTCACAGGAGTGGATGGATTGTGAATATTCAAAGAAACCAGGGGGACTGGAAATGTTAGATATACTAAGTAATCAGTCATTTTGGTCATCTTCTGGCTTGATTGTTCGCTTGACAAATCCCCTTTTGCGAGTTCTGCAAATTATATGCAGTGAGAAGAGGCCTGCTATGGGATACATATACGCTGGAATGTATCGAGCAAAAGAAACAATTAAAAAAGAACTTGTTAAGAGAGATGAGTATATGGTATACTGGAATATTATTGATCACTGGTGGGAACAACAATGGCATCTTCCTCTTCATGCCGCAGGTTTCTTCCTTAACCCCAAGTTCTTTTATAGCATCGAAGGTGACATACATAGTGAAATTCTCTCAGGGATGTATGATTGCATAGAGAGATTGGTTCCTGATACAAAAGTGCAGGACAAAATCATGATAGAGATAAACTCATACAGGAATGCAGCTGGAGATTTTGGGAGGAAGATGGCAAGTAGGGCTAAAGATAATTTACTTCCTGGTGAGGGTCCCTTCTAATATTGTCTGGTATTCTTTAGTGGTTATATTATATACCTTCTTTGCTTTTGAGGCAGTTTACTTGAATTTTTGGAAAATGTTTCAGTACTTGAGGGGTTCTCTTAGAAGTTTCCTTTAAGTTTGCTTAAAAGTACAGCCAATAAATAAATAAAATAAAATAGATGGGAGTAAAGCTTGTTTTGCATGTGAACCTAAAAAAACCAGTAGAGAAGTTAATATAGGTCATCAAATATTTTCAAGCACCAATTTTCTAGTCATAATACAAAAACTCTCGAAATATTTCTTGTGGGAAACTACTCGTTGTAATTAATGTGATTTTTCAAATACCTCATATATCTGGCATCCATGTCAGAGGCACTGCATGTTTTGATTATTTTGTTTTGTCAAAGAAGCCTTTTGTTATATTACATATGGCTGATATTAGTATGCTATTTGTTACAGCCGAATGGTGGTCAGCATACGGAGGAAGCTGCCCGAATTTGGCACGTTTGGCAGTCCGTATCCTTAGTCAAACCTGCGGTTCAATGGGTTACAAGCGAAATCAGATTCGTTTTGAACAGATATATGACACAAGGAACTGCCTTGAGCGTCAGCGTCTTAATGACCTTGTATTTGTTCAGTACAACTTGCAGCTGAGACAAATGTAAGTCGAGATATTGGATCCTTGTAGTTGGTATACAACAATTTGAAAGAAAAGAAAATCTTATTATTTCAACAACTGATTTTTACAGGGTTGGTAAAAACAAGGAACAGCATCCTACGGACCCTGTATCATCTGATGGCCTTAATACTGTTGAAGACTGGATCACAGGGAAGGATGTATGCTTGGAGGACTACGGCGGTTCAGACTGGATGGCACTTGATCCACCGTCTGCTAATACAATGCTTTTAGGACCTCACACTGATGAAGTTGAAGAGCTAGCCACAGGTAGTTATACATAGACGTAAAAAAATTTTACTGAGGAAGCCTCTTACTAAATTAAAATATTATTTTGTTCAATAATGCAGGTTTTGATGACTTTGAGATTTTTAATAGAGTGAAAGAGGCTGAGGAGGAAAATATTGATGACAATGTAGTAAGCCAGTAGGCCACAATCTGTAGGACACTGCTTTAACGTGCAGAGAAATGTAGATGATTGTAGTAGGGTAAGTTAACATTTATATATCTCTTATGCCATGATTAAAACCACAGAGAATGCTGCATCAGTTAGATGCTATTTAGTGGTAGGGAACATGTATGACTATAATTGCAAATCAGAGTTGTACACTGAACTTGAAATAGTCCAATGTTGGCAATTTTGCCCATCTTTTAGATTAAAGTTATTTGACGTAAACTTTCGAAATTATTTATTTTTTTTCCCACCTTATAAACAAACAAGAGTAATATTATTCTTACAAATTGATGTAGCAATTGATTTGACAGTGTCATGTTAGTTACCACATAATTCTATCATTCAAACAATTAAGATTGATCAAATTTTTTCATCAGTTAATTCAGAAAAAGAAATTTTTAAGAAATAGTATTACTCAACAAACAAAGAGCACAGTTATCAAAGTCAAAATCAAGATACTTATATGCTGAATATGGGGGAAAAGAAAAAGAGTAGAAAAGGAAAGAAAAGAAAAAACGAGGGAGATATTTTGATGACAAATGTATAATCATGTTAGAATTAAGTTTGGCCTTTAAAATTATTAATTGGTTATTTTTCTGTCTTAAGTAAATGTTGATAAACCTTGCATGCCAGATGCAATGGGTTAAAGTTCTATAACTGAACTTATTGACTTGATAGACTAAGCTAGTAAAATGATGAAACAGAAGAAGTGAAATATGTGATCATGCTCAGCCTCTGGGGGCTTGTTGATCTGTTCAGCAACATATTAGAGCCTTCAAAGCAGGTTAAGTAGTTAATACGTTAGAGAAAATGCATCTAGCAAATGAATAGAGGGATGTAGCCGTAAAATTTTGATTTCCATTATATACAATATAGATAAACGAAAAAGGGCAAAAAAGAAAGTAGTTTGAAGGAGTACAATATTATTTTATGTTGCGGCTGAATTTCGTAATTTAAATTTCATTTGCACTCTTTTGGCATGAATTTAGGACAATTGGCGGTGACAGGGAATTATTCTACCTTTGGCCTGATTCCTGTCATCTTAAAAATGAAAAATAGTAGCCTTCGCCTCTTGAGAATGGCAAAACATGCTTATATTCTTGGAGTTATGCTTAGAAGCAACTTGCATTGGAGTTAGCACAAACCAAGTACCATGTCTCTGTTGCCTGTTGCTGCTTCAGTATGGTAGCGCAGACCAATGTAAGGTAATCAGGTTGAAGACAATAGCAGATACAGACAAGTCTCTTCATAAACTTGGTGACGCTGGAATACGCAGAAGGCTGAGTTTACAGTTAGGTCATAAAAGATATGTTGTCGCTAGGTATGCAAAACAAAGGCAGAGAAAATGGTTCTAGGAAGATTTTTAAGCATTTTCTCCATTATAGATATATGGCCTGATCTTTTTGAATCTATCTCAGGATTAAACTGTGGCGTTCATGCGTGACCGTCAAGGGCCATAGTGCAAGTAATTAAACCTTTTTTTCACTTGACCTGGTTGTCTTTTGACATGAAATGATTGAGGCACTTGACATTTCTTATCAGAGCAAGCATCATGTTCAGAGTTAAAGTTGTGGGGTGTCAGGACGGAGGCTGCCTGATGTGGATTATGGGGCAACTCGATTTGTGGCTTGCTGTTTGGGACAGGTTGTGAGGCCCTTAGGTGCAACGCACTTTGATATCGTCTGTTTGGGAGCTTGGTGGATTGTTGCAAACCTTGATAGCTGAGTCTTTTAATCTATAACGGGTAAAATATTCAACGCTTAACAATTGCTCAACTGTTAGTATTTTCCCTGATTGAAAAAAAATTGAGAAGATCCTGGGATTGTCCAGCATAATCCTTTTCAAATCTCACTAGCATTTTCCACACTGCATGGAGATATAATTTATAGTTTTATATGTAAGTTACACGCAACCCAGAAATAAATCATGTGCCTCATTCCGCATGCTTTTTCTCCGAGAAATTTCCCTTGATGGTTTTCCTGAGCAATTAGAATATCAAAGCTGATGGCTCTGGTGCCTTCTGTCTATTTTCTGCAATGCGTTGTTCTCCTCGCAGTCTGTGGTTATGTGTTACAATAAAGTTAATTTCTTATGCAGGCAGTCGGCTCCTAAATGAAAAAATTAGAGTATCTCTGTCAAAGCACCGACAGTTTGTTGAAATGGTTAAAATGGCAAATTCTGAACGTGGAAAATGTTCTAGTGCACCCATATGTGATCTGTCATTACATCTTACTTTTTGCTGGCAAATCTGTTCGTATGTATGCTTGTGATTATTGGCATCCTTGACAAATTTGCATAGACAGGTTACTTCGGATAACTCCACCTAATTAACAGTAGCTGTCATGTTAGATGCTCTAGTTCTGTGTCTTCTAGCGAGACAGAATATCGATTTGAAGTGGAGGCCAACTGAAGGAAAATTCTTGTTTTAGAAAGAAGTTAGGGAAAATGCTTAGTTTAACTATATTATGTTAGTTCTGGATTTGTTTTAGAATGAGATTTGTTCAATGCTCGCACAGAATAAATATTGTTTGTGGCACAAAAGCAAAAAGATAATTACTGTATTTTTTAGTTTCCCGGATTGTCGGCCTGGTATACGAGTTATTTTAAAATTAAAAAACAAAAAAAAAAAAAAGAAAAAGAAAAAAAGGAGGCCAGTCCTGTTGGCTTTTATAGTGGGGAACCATAACAAGTCTATTCCAGCCACGTTTCTCACAGGTCTCGACTTCCTCTCGGTTAATTTTGCAGGGTCCAAACTGGTTACTTGGACTTGTATTTCATCCATAGTTTAAACATCTCGTAACACAAAATTAACAGGACAAAATGACAAACAAAAAGAAGTGAATAAACAACTACTAGTTGCCAGTCAATTTACAAACTACGACCCAAGACCCAGAGGTTATCTGATTTATGTACATCCAATAAAAAATATCATATATCCCTATAAAAAAAAGAAGTTACAAATGCAACCAAGAATAGATTAAAAAAAAAAAAAAAAGATCAAAAGCCTATCTCCCTTCCATGACTATCTAGCCTCATCTCTTACTGCAAGTGAAATTGGTGAAGATGAGCCTGCTTCAATGTCAACATCTCCATCATCACCAGGCGACGACCAATTACTCACCTTTTCTAAATACGAAGAAATACGGTATGAATGAACAAAATCCTCGAATTCAGGACCACGACCTCCACCCCCACTTGTATTACCATCTTTACTGTCATATGCATCAAGTGATGGAACCACCTCAGGCAATGCCACCTCTCCCTCCAAGTACCTCACTACTTGCCTCATAGTAGGCCTTGCCTCGGGTGCATTGTGAGAACACATTAGCCCCAGTTTCAGCACAATTACAGCCTCCATCTCATCAAACTGCCCATTCAATCTTGGATCCACTACTTCAAGAATTGCACCAACTTTCCATCTATCCCAAACCCAGTCAACCAATATCAGCTCTTCAGGCAATGCCTTGGGCTCAATAGGTCTTCTCCCACATACCACTTCAAGCAAAAGTGCACCAAATGCGAATACATCCGAGCATGTTGTTGGCTTGCCAGTGCGCGTGAGCTCGGGCGCCAAGTACCCCAATGTGCCCACCACCCTAGTGGTACTTGGGTTGGAACCATGCTCGTATAACTTAGCCAGACCAAAATCACCTAATCTTCCATTTAATTCAGAATCTAACAACACATTGCCCGCCTTGATGTCTCTATGAATCACAGTTTGCTCCCACTCTTCGTGCAAATAAAGAAGGCCTGAAGCTACCCCTTTTATGATCCTAAACCTCTGCTCCCAAGTGAGAATGCTTTTTGGTTCATCAAAAAGATACTTGTCTAAGCTACCATTAGGCATGAAATCATAGACAAGTAGTAAATCACCTCTGCGGCGACACCATCCTAGTAACTGAACAAGATTTCTATGACGAAGACGCCCAATACTAGCAATCTCAGACACAAATTCTCTCAATCCTTGTTTTGATTCATGATTAATTCTCTTGACAGCCACTTGTGTTTTAGCACTTGGCAGAGTCCCCTTATAAACTTTGCCAAATCCACCAAACCCAAGGAGCTCTTTGTCTCTAAAACCTCTAGTTGCTTTCCTGAGTTCTTGGTAAGAGAATCTATGAGGACCAACATCAAGCTCCCACGCTTCAATAACATCTGCGTTCCTGATTTTCCTGATAAGATAAAAGGCTAATGCAACAACCACAAGAATCACCAAAAAGGCAGAAACAGAAACCCCAACAATTAATGCTGTAAGACTCTTTTTAGGCCCAGGAAGCGAAGGAAGAGAAGACAAAGACAAAGTTTTAGCCTCTCCACTCATGTTAAAACTCCATCCCAGTACATAGTGTGAGCTTGAAAGCAAACCTGTTGATGAAGAGAAGCCAACATACATACTCTCTCTAAGAAGCGATGATAGATCCACATCAAAGGTCAAAATTGATTTTTTTGGTTTCACAGAAGAAGGTGAAAGCTTTACATCTAATCGGTTCGCTGTCGAGTCATAATCGATCCAAACTTGTATAACCTGACCACTCTTCAGATTCAGCGCTTGCTTGGTTGAATTTTCAAGATAATATGCAGCTGGGACCGACGCATTTGATGTCAAGCTGTCGATATCAATGCCAACATGATTATCATTGATATCAGCAAACTCAAAATCTTGTACAGTATCCAACTCAACGGCAAATATGTTGTTGGTGAGATTCCCCATGTCGGATGCATTGAGCAGGCCAAGGTACTGGCTTGGAAGAGCACCTGGAAGCTCTTTTGTAGGAGAAATAGTGAAAGCAAGGCCATGCCCACCAAGCTCTGCATACTCGGGAACAATAGCAAAAGCGAAGCAAGTAGAGAAAGACAAAGACCTGTTACTAGTTGAATTCTTGAACTTGATTGGAGATGAATAAAAAGCATGCCCAAGAACTCGAAGAGTCGTGTTTGTTAACTTGAGGAGGCCGCCGCCTTCAATCTCTGCAGCCCCATTTAAGGTGATGTTATTGTCAGCTGCACCATCGAATCCACTGAAAAAAAACTGCACTTGACAGAAAACAGGGCTTGAAAGAAAGATGAAAAATACCACGCAGCAAAGCATCAATCCATTTGCCATGAAAGTGGAAACAAAAGAAAAAAAAAATATCTATATATATAAATATATATATATATATATATATATATATATATATAAATTGAGCTTTGTGAAGCAGAAGATGATGATGCTATGAGAATGAGATGCTGCTAGATTTTAGTTAAGCTCATAATTAGAGGTTACTTGCCTCCTTTAGCCTAAACCTGAGACTCACCTCACCCACCAGTTTGAATCTATGGAAAGTAAAGCTATAGTTCTAGCTATAATGATAATTTTTCTGTTTTCTTTTATATTTTATATTTTTAATTTTTTTGTGTGTATTGTCAACTATTAATATATAATTGAGGCTTTGCGTAGTTGCTTGTGACAATAGAAATGTGTTTTGAAGACTTTGGAGCAGTGAGTGAGTGGAAATGTTGGAGTTGGAGACACCGACAGCTCAGCTTAGTAACTCAGTTAGTCAAAGTGAGTGTAAACGCCCGTTGCTTTGTCCCACTTTTTTATCTTTTCACATGTGCCTTCGGATATCTGCAATCTTTTTCTGTCAATTTAATCTTTATATTATAAATATATTTATAGAAAGTAAGCCCATTTAATTAATATAAAATATCATCCAAAGTATTTTTTGTTATTGTTATTTTGCAACAAAGATCCTCAACATATTTCAATTAAATGCACATAAATGCATATACCAATGCCACATTTTAATTATTCACTCAAAGATTGTAAATTGTAATTGATGTTGTTAACTTGTTAATCGCGAGAATTTTAGGCGTCTCCAATCATTCCGGACACGTAAAGTAAGAAGAATTGACTACCGTCCAATTGAAGTAACCGACATGTCATGAAAGGAATAATAAAGGGGCAAATGTCACATAGTACCCCTATATTTTGACTTATTATCGTTCAGAAATACTGTTTACTTCTTTTCATCATGCAGTACCCCTACTTTTTAGAAATTCATCACAAACCACCCTTCCGTCACTGTTGCCGTTAAATGACATCACTATTCCATCCAAAACTATTACAATTACCTAAATACCCCTAACTGTAGATTTCATCCAAAAAAAAAATTAGTTGAAATAGAATGCAATGAAAGGACTCGAACCCAAGACTCTAAACTATCACAAAGACTTTTAACCACTGGGCCAAACAACTTTTTTAACACTAAAGGAACAAAAATATATTTAAACAATAGAGCTTCTTATTGTACTTTATTAATTTTTTTTGTTTATAGTGACTAGAAAAACCACAAATTTATTAATTTATTTTTTTATTAATAAGAATTAATATATTAAAATAAATATAAGTAAAAAATAAATTAATAAATTTATGGTTTTTCTACTCACTATAAATAAAAAAATTAATAAAGTACAATAAGAAGCTCTATTGTTTAAATATATTTTTGTTCTTTTAGTGTTAAAAAAGTTGTTTGGCCCAATGGTTAAAAGTCTTTGTGATAGTTCGAAGTCATGGGTTCAAGTCCTTTCATTGCATTCTTGTTTCAACTAATTTTTTTCTTGGATGAAATCTACAGTTAAGGGTATTTAGGTAATTGTAATGATTTTGGATGGAATAGTGATGTCATTTAACGGCAACAGTGACGGAAGGGTGGTTTGTGATGAATTTCTAAAAAGTAAGGGTACTGCATGATGAAAAAAAGCAAACAGTGTTTCTGGACGATAATAAGCTAAAACGTAGGGTTACTCTGTGACATTTGCCCAATAATATAGTCCTCTCCTTTTTAAGTTGTCGTTTTGTACGTGGGTGGAGGGTGAGGCCATTGCAAGTCTTCTAGCTTGTTCTCTTTTTCTTCTAATTTATATTAGAGTTATTCCGTCCGACTCCTATTTTTTATTTTTTCAGTCTTTACTTTTATTTTAATTTTAATTTATAAATTTTTTAAATTAAAATTATTGAAGAGAAAAAATATTATAAATATATACATCTAATTATTTATTATATAATAAACCATAATTCTCTTAGATAATTGGAATCGTAATTTATATATATTTATAACTTCAGACTCTTTGACTTTTAAACGCGAAATTAATTCTTGAACTTTTCAACAAAATTCATGCAGATTCTCCATTTCATGTTGTGTTCAACTCCGTGGGTTGGCTAATTAGAACTTTCTACCGTTTATCTTTCTCCAGGACTGGAAGCACAAGACGTAGCTTCTATTCATTAGAAAAATGGGCAACGAATTTACAAGGTTCAAACGTTCCAACAAGTTGCTTACATCCCATTTGGGCAGGAGGTATCATGCGCTCATAGTCGTCTTTGTAGCGCTCAAAGCTGCTCAAAAATATGATTTATAAGAAAATTATAATAATACTTTCAAGGAAAAATAAGAAAAAAGAGTACATAAAGAAGAAGATTGAGAATAAATAAGTAAATAAAAGAAAAGATTGAGAAAGAAGATAAAAGTATGAGATTGACATTGTGAAATGGGGAAAGAAGAGAAAATTATATAAGGCAAAAATTCTGCCCTAAGTCTTGGTCTGCCATGAGATTGGGATCCTTTCCACCAATAATTAAGGTTTGGTCTATGAAGTATCAATCACTTTGAGTGTTGATCATGGTCAACTGCCTCTAGGATTCCAAACATCAATTTCCAAAATGTTGCCAAAGAAATTAAAAGAGAAATCTCATTGTTGAGTAGACTGAATTGAGGTTAACGGAAATTTCTCATATAGAAGTTAACATATGCTTTATTTAAATTTGATTTTTCTGTTGCAGAAACAAATATAAACTCCCGCCACAGTGATTACTTGGTGTTGATGGCTAATTCCATTTATATAACTCTTCTATCTTCTGAATTCTATTAAACTGGAAAAGGGTGGTTCAATAACTATTTTCTCAAGGTGAAGTCCATTCTCAAGCCCTGGAGAAGATATGCTACTATCTTTATGAAAATCAAAATCAACTTTTAAGTACCTTCTAAGGGCTGTTCTTATTCTTATTTTTAAGAAGGATAGAAAGAAAACTGATTTTAATCAATAAGGAGAGGGTAGATCATGCAAATGGTATAAAGTAATTTATAAAAGCCATGTAGATAAATAGGGTGCAATAAAAAAAACTTAGTTACACACTAAAAAGGGTATCTTAGGAAATATATAGGGTCTAATGAGATAAACATGAGAGTTTAAAATTTCAATTGGGTGTATTTAGAGTTGGGGCTGGAAAGATAGAAAGGAGAGATTAAATTGAACAACTTTTTATATTATTTTTATTATAAGGGGCTTTCTATGTTCTCAATTTTCTTATAAACCTTCTTCTAACTAATTATAAGTTTAATTCTTTTTTCTTGAATATTGTAAATATTGGAGTCATAGAAAAGGTTATTGGTGAAAAAATGGAAATTGTAAAGTGCTGAAGTGAGATTTTACCATTCCCATGAGATAATTCCGCAAAATGTTGTCAGGAAGATCTTAGAAAGGTGCATCATGATCATGTTTCTATAGATTATAAAGCAGAACAATAATGTTGATGTAAACATGTGTAAAGCAACCACGTAACGTAAGCACTGACATAGCAGCTTATCTAATTCATAAGTCATAATCTGGTTCATATATAATTTCAATGTTATCGGTATCAAAAATACAAAAAATGATGGCTATAAAATATAAAAGAATTAAAGAAAAATTTTAAAACCCACTTATTTAAATCACTCGACTCCTCATTCTACTAAAAAAACGATTTAATTTAGGTTGAAAGAAAATCAATAATGTGATAATTTAAAAACGAATTAATAAAAGAAAAAGAGGACATTGGTGGGAAATGGGAAACAAAAACAAAATTCAATTTAATTTAGTTTCCATACCAGCGACAGTCGTGTTCATAATAAATTAGTATCTTTAATTTAAAAAATTAGGGAAACCAAACGTAACACGTGATAATCGAATTAATTGTCAAATCACCAAAACAACCCTATGCAATGGGGTAGTTGCGTACGAGCTCGGAAGAATTCAAGTCCTACACTTAAAAATGCTGGTGAAGGTTGGCGAAAATCGCCTCTTAATTTGACTTGCTTGACCTATAATATAAACTGTCCTCTGAGTTGATTTTATTGAAGACATTATTTTTCTTCCACGTTTATGGCAAACCAATTTATCATTAACATGTTATTGATGTCAACATGTTTAATGCAGATGACAAAAAAAATATTCTTGAATTCAATTACTTAATCGTCTTATTTTTATATGTCATCAAGACCAATATAATATGGTTATCGAATAAAATTTTGATATATATATCGCCTATATTTTTCTTCGAGAGTCAACAACATAAGACGAGTTTAAAATATTTTATATAATTAAATTTATTTTCTTATTTCTAATGAGAATTGCTCAACCAAAGTTACATGTCACATTATCTTCGGAGCTAAACTAGAGACATCATATGAAGAGATAGGATCAAATGCAAGTTATTGGGATTGGAACCGAAAGAAATTGACCAAATGCAAGTCAAGTTAATTCGCTTTAAAAAATTATCAAAATGGAGACCTAGAATTTATTTATTTTTTTTAATCCTTTCGCGAAGTTTAATACCAATTAAGTAAGAGAGAAGGATGCGTGTGCCTCCAATTTCATGAGTTTCTTTGAACCTCATTTCTTGGCGCTCCATATTTGGACTTGATAAAGGAAACTTGATTCGTCTTCTTTATTTAAATAAAAAATTTTTGCGAAGTGGGATGGTCTTAAATTTTGAGTGACGCACGCAATCTACCGATAATTGCAGAATTGCAATATGATTCTTCAACCCAGGAAAAAAGAAAGGTCTCTCTCATTTTATGTTATATCGGAATATATTTATTTGAAATGTATAAGTAAACTACCAAATAAGAGATTGTCAAGCACATTGATTGGGGCAGATAAGGTTAAGTTGGGCCACTAGAAATGATTGTAAGTGATGAATGGAAGATTTTCTTTACTTTATTCTCTTCTTCTTTTCTAAGAGTTAATTGGTTTGTCTAAATATGAATGTTAAATGGCTTATGGGGCAGATGGTATCTAATGTAGTCAACAACAACTCTCAACTAAGAAAGTTATCGCAATCAAAAGGTCTTCTTGTGACAAAGCCCTACCTTCGATTAAACCTTCTCTTCTTCTAATTAATTTAATTACTTTCTTAATCCAATAAATATATTGTTAATCAGTAATCGAATTGACGTTCTCCCTCATGTTTTGCCTTGGTCCAGGGTTTGATATCCCGTTTATAGAAAGCAAACAATTAATTTTTTATGAAGCTTCAAAACTGGAATGGTGGGCAGCTTTTTGCCTCAATTATTATTCGTTAGTGGACTGATCAACCCAACAAAATAAACATTTTTTTTGCTTTCTATTAATATATCAAATTTGACTTTGAAATTTTGGATTATTCATAATTTTTACTCTGAAAATATGACTCGGCACGTTTTTAATGTTACCTCGAGCACATTTTTAGTGTTATCTCGAACATGAGTCTAGTCCTACTATAGAATGAAACAATACGAACAAACAACAACCTTTTTTAGTCACTAAATCTTTTAATTGATATAAATAATATTAAAATTTTATAACAAAATACCATTTTTGTTAAATACGTCAGAGATAAATAACGCAATTATGTTTTTTCTCCAATGTTCTTATTGCACAGATATATATATATATATATATCTACTAGCTTATAATAAATAGAAAAAAGGAGAAAAAATATGAAGCAGCACCAAAGAATATTAATAAATCTTTTTTTTTATTTTTGAAAAATAAAGTGGGCCAATACTGGCCCGTCAAGACGCCTCTTGGGCTAGGCCTGTCAAATGCATATGGGCTGCAAGCTGGGAACACAATATAATGGAATAGAAGATAATCAAATGTTGATGGTACGAAGAAAGCACTTTCAAGATTGAATACAATAATGTATCATAACACAAAAATAGGAGAGGTTTCAATTTCAAAACAACAGAGACAAAGGTAACAAGATTATTAATTTTCATCTCACAATTCTTAATAAGTGCTCCTCCCTCCCTCCACCTAGAAAAGGCCTAGAATTGATAAAGGCAGGTTCCATCATCACTTCGAGCAGTTGGATCAAAGTTTTGAGCATTTGGATCAGTACAACCTTCAGGAACAGGAACATTAACTTGCTGGGCTGCTTTGCCTGAAACAGAAAACACAATGAACAGAAAGTAGTTAAAGTTAGTTAAAATCATATTTGACCTTTATTTGAGTCTCAAGTGTTGAAATTGCAAGAAGCCAAACCTCCAATCAAGGCCTCTTGCTAGGATCAAGGGGTCTAACCATAGAAAGTTCCTCTCTTAATAGCATCCTCGTTAGCTTCACCAAGAGCAGCCTCGCTCAAGTACTTGTCAGCCAACTGGACTCTCTTCACGTTCTCTTGCTCTTGGACAAGCATGTTTCCGTATTCCAACAGTTTCTCAATCGACATTTTGGGCTGCTCGAATGTTGGAGGTCCTTCCCTTGAGTTCACAAGCTTCTTCCCAACTTCCTGAATACCAATGCCAGAAATCCACTTCCTCACTTCATCATCGTAAACTCTGGCCCTCAGGGCACCGAAGAAATCTGCAAAACAAGAAGCCAATAACCATGATTATTACTAAAATCTTCTCCGAAATTAAAGCTCATCGGATAATGGAAAAGTTGTATATGTATACCAATAGATTGGCCAGGGAAGGAGTCAACAAGCTTGACAATGTCATCATCAGCAATGTTGTCACTCCTGAAAATTCCCTTGCAGACACCAATACGGTCTTCCCTGGTTGGTGCCCAGTAGAATTTCTCCATACGACCATCACGGATGAGAGGAGCATACAATGTTGAGAAGTCGTTACCGGTGACAATAATGGGGACACGGGGGTTCTCCTCCTTGTTGTACATTCCAGGGAGCTGGACATTGGTTGGGTTATCGGCAATGTTCATGAGAGTGGCATTAACCATTTGGTTGTTAACTGTGTATTGGGTAGTTCCACCAAGACGACCAGCTCCTGCATCAAGATCGTTGATGAAGAGGCAGCACATTTTTCCCTTCTTCTTGATAATATCAGCTGCCTCACGGTACCTTTGCCTGATCAGCTTAGCGGGCTCTCCTGCGTTGCCACTTTCCAGTTCTCCGGCACTCATCATGATGGGGCTGAAATATATTCATTATCATCATAACATTACATAACATCAACGAGTTAGTATCAAATTAATTGCACATAAAAATATTTCATTTGGATTTAATAACAGGCGCAAGGCAACTAAGGAGAGGAAGAGGATGGGTACACAGACTCACTTAATGCCCATCTTGGCGAAGACAAGCTCGCACTGGAATGATTTTCCCTGACCTTTGCCTCCCCAAATACCCAAGATGAGAGGAACCTGTAAAAAGAAAATTGTGATACTTGTTAACAAGTCTGTTGTCTTGTTGTTTAGAAAAAATGTCACTCAAGTTACCTGGAATATGGAAATCTATATACCTTGATGTTAGGCAGGCTCATGAAGTTCTTGGTGATGTGAACAACAAGCTTGTCCATGAAAGCAGGAGCAATGTAGAAACCATCCATGTTGTTGTCCAAGTCGTATCTAAACCATCATCATATTCGTACGTCAGTTTTCGTAAAAACAAAAAATAAGATTATGATTTATAATCAATGAAGCATCCTAATTAAGAAAAAAAGATTTATCATTTTGATTGATACTCACTGGCGAAGACCTTGGCTGATGTAGTCATAAGAACTCATGACAGCGTAGTGAGTGCCGGTTTGCATGGGGGCTTGGAAGAGAGAGTCCACCATACCCTTTCCTCTGGTGATGTCTTGTTGGTCATCAGATTGGTCGTAGACGAGGCCTTCCCATTTGTCCTTTTTGGTCTGCTTCTGTTCATCATATTCTGAAACAACCCTGAAGCTCCCAGAAGAGATCTTGGAGTTGGGGAATCTTGATGTCACCTTCTTCAAGCTGGCGCCCATGAAGGTTGAGCTTGGAACCGAGGGTCCGGCACCAGAGCCATTCAAACTCAGCTGCATATATATATATATCAAATTAGTTATACTATACTACTACTCATTCATACCCAATAAACCCCAAAATTTTAACCAACTTGGAAATTCATATATATACATAGTGACCACCCATCATTAAACAAGAATATATCTTGTTAACAAATTAAGCTACTCCTAAGACTACATTCACTTGCAGAAATGCATATATACTGCATACACAAACCTACATGCATGGATATTACTCTATCCATATTATTATAACATACATAAAAGCATCAGAGCTTAGCTTACATACAACCATGCAAACATAGCATGTACTTTAGGTTAAGACTAACAAAAAGATCCCTCATATTCCAAATTAGTTTCAAATAGAGGCACATAATTAAGTGAAACTTCCAAGAGTATAACCAAATTAGACTTTGAATTTCATATTATCACCCATCAACCTAATATATAGTATACCTGTGTGCACAAGTACTTGTTTGTACATAATTACAACAATTTAATTATATATATATATATATATACATTAAAGCTAAGCAAAAGGATAAGAAGATTACATATAAAACTATAGCATCCATACATACATAAAGCCAATATAATTTTGTGAAAACTAGCAGTCTCCCAGAAGCAAAACACAGTGGAGACTATTATTAACAAAAAAAGTTAATCAAAAGACCCTCGAAGCCAAAACATGACAAGACAAAACTAACAGGTTAACAGTTAAAGTAGATTACCGGTGCCCTGTTGACAGCACCAACGGTTGAGACAGCTGCAGCCATGAGATTATGTGTGAGACTGAAGGGAGGTAGTGTAACTACAGAAAGAGAGAGAGAGTTGCACCTCAATGCAAGGCAAAGCAATGCAGGGTGGTCTTTGAGGAAAGAAAGTGGAGTAGAGGGATAACTTATAGTGGTTGATTTGAGTGCTCCAAAAGGGATCAACCCCGGGGATTGGCTTTGGAGCTCCTAACGTCCACACAATCAAGATTGGATGGCTGACACGTGGCATGCGTGGAGTTGCTTTGCCACTTGGTCCTCAATTTCTCATGGGGCCGTTTTATCCTTCCGCCACTGAAATTGAAGTTTGTTCTGTTACCACACAGGCTTTCGAGACTTATAATTCTAAGTTATTTGTATTTTTTTGTTCTCCGTTTTTTACTTAATATTTGTGGAAAATAGAAAATTGCACTTGAGGTGATAAACTGTTGTTGATTTCAAGTGCTTTCGTTATCTTTTTGTTTTTATTGCAAGAGAAATTTTATTTTAGAGGCCAGTTTTGTATTGTCCAAATGCTACTTCGGGTCCCATGGACACACTTCTTTGGGCTTATTCCAAAACAATAAGGAATACCACAAATTAAGTGTTATTTATTATTATTATTGTTATTATATATTTTATTTTGGTAGAATTTGATAAGTTCAGGAACTGATGAACATAATTTTCACATAGTCAAAGTCTACCTACCAAGTCATGGTTAAGAGTTGATATTTTTTTCTAGGTTTATAGGATACACTAAAAATAAATGTAGTTTTAAATCAAATAACTGGATTATGAATTTGTAAAAATTAGTCAGTAGTACTGGAGTGTTAATATTTCACTAGATCCAGCGTTGTAAAGAGAATGGCATGGCCTGGCAGATTGCTGTTCACTAATGAAGCCTCGTACCCATTATGCCAAGCCCATCAAAGAGTGTGGCGCTCCAATTTTCTGATTTGTGGCCCAGTTTCCATAATGGAGAACAGAAAACTCCTCCCTTTGGCAACACCATCATATCTGGGACTCTCTTACGCTGCCATTTGTTTTTAAAAATTATTGCTTTCCCATTATTGATTATTCTACTCTTGGTTGACTTTAAAAATACCCATTTGCAGTTAGACACCTGAATGTGGATAATGTGAAAAAGTCTTTTAACATGTAATTCATCGTCTGGTTTCCACCTTTCCCTTACCTGCTACTGCACTGCAGGACTGGAATTTTAGGTGAAAGTTTGAAGCAATCTCTTTTCTTTTAACTTTTTTTAATTTCTTTCCCATTGCTCAATTCCCTTCATTCTAATAATCATAATCATCATCATCATCATCCTCATAAAAGAAAAATCCAGACTAGAATTTTATGCAGAAATATTATGTTTCACTCCAACTCAAGAATTCATGATTTGAAAATCATCAATTATTTGTATGGTATATAACTAAATGAATTTTCTAATCCATCTTGACCTATCTCAATGATCTTGGGTCAGAGGGCTTAACATAATTTTGATATTTAACGATATAACTCTACAACAATTTATGTCCCATGATTTCCTGAGTTCTAAACTCAAGCACTCTAGCATATTAATTGGCTCTTCCATCAGCTTTAAAACCCCGGACATAGTCTTTGAGAATATAAATTGAGCTGAAGTCCACCCAAAAATTAAGCAAAAGTTAAGAGAAGTCTTATACCAGAAATTAGCCATCTGATGACAAAGTTAAGTTGCGAGGACTGGAGCTGATGAATAGGAAGAATCGAGAAACTGCATTGATGGCTCTTACTTAGGTTGCCAATAGATACATCATACATTGAACACCATGGCAAAGATCTAGCAAGCCTAGCATGTAGAGATGGAAGAGGATAATATGATAATTGATCCATGATATTCTCGAAAGCCGAAAAGTTCTACTCCACCAAGCCATGACACTTGCCTTCAGGTGCTTTAATTTCGTTCCAAACAAAAGTTCACACTGTTGTGAAAAGACACTAAGTGGGAAAGATCATGGCAACTTGTCAATGAAATAGCATTTTGTCTCCCCCGTCTCTTTGTCTTTCATTTGCCAATTCCTACTTTACTTCTAGAGCCATGAAGCATGCATATATACGAAATTAAGAATAGATAAACATGAGTTTAAGCACTCGCAAAGCAACTGTGGCTGATGGGTACGGGAGTTTGTTTCTGTCTTGGCCTTCCCGGGAATTGGACGAGTTTTCACCGACTCATTTTGTAAAGTGGCCAACATCCCAACCTGATTAAGTGCTAATAAAATATGCTTAATAATGCAGAATTAACAGAACTAATCTAATTATAAAATGTTGTGTTGGATTAAAAAATTGCGTAATTCCAGGGAATTACCACAGACCAGACAAATGGCCGTCATGACTCATGCATTCTATCTCCAATCTCTAAGCTCTAGAGTTTGCGCATTTAACCACGTAACTCGTTCTCATTATCTAAAGGATCAAGTTCTGATAAGCCGTAATCCATCAATTCCTGTAACTTGATTTGACTGACACTATAAAAATAACTTTGTTCCTTCATGCAGTTATTGGGCCTTTCATCAAGCAAAAGAAACAGCCGTATCTGTAACCAATGAGAAAAGCAAAATATCATTTATTTTATCTAATAAAACCTTCAAAAACTAGAATTGGTCCACATATACAGCAGTGCGCGGCCTGCTCATGAGCAAAATGCTATGCTCGAAACTGAATGAATAGTGTACTCCACGGTTGACTAACTAACAAGTAACAAGCAGCTTGTGACTTCCATTTGTAAGATTCTCTGCTAATGTCCATCATCTGTTTAAAAGTCAACTATCCTTTCAGGATTTATTTTTGAGCAATATTTTCCTTATGAAAAATTAAATCAGCTTTTCATAATTGCTAAATAAAAGGGAGAAATGGCTATTGTACTTGTCTACTTGATAACATTGTTTATCCTGAATTATGCTATTTCAGTTATCATATCTAATTTTTAGAACCCAGCTTATGATGATGATTAGGTGTTTCGTCACAGCCTTATTTGTAAAGAATCTTTAACAAAAAGAGCCCTTTTGGGGCATAAATTAGGAAAGTTTATCACATTCGAGAATGACAATGCAGCCCACAAAGGAGACCCAAAAGTTAACTAAAGTGAGAATTGTCCCTCGGCCACAACAAAAAGAATATGCAGCCCTCATGATTGTTATAAAGAGTTTAATTTCGACTTCTTATCTTAAACAAACTAGTCCAAGCTTTAGCACTGGTGACATATCATTCACACAGACAAGTAAAAAGCTTAGGACAATGACAGGGCTTGGCTCTTCATGTGGAGCGTGCAAGTTTCTGAGAAGAAGGTGCACAAGTGATTGCATCTTTGCTCCTTACTTCAGCTACGACCAGGCTGCAAACCACTTTGCAGCAGTCCATAAAGTGTTTGGTGCAAGCAATGTGTCGAAGCTATTACTACACCTACCAATACATAACCGAAGTGATGCTGCCATCACCATAGCTTACGAGGCATTGGCTCGAATGCGCGATCCTATCTATGGCTGTGTTGCCCATATCTTTGCACTCGAACAACAGGTTTCAATGAACCCTGTAAAATCATTGATGTCAAATGAGTTTGGCCCAACATGAATGCTCATAAGTGTATTTATTTGCCATGCAGGTAGCCAGTTTACAAGAGGAAATAGAAAATCTCGGAAATCATATGGCTACTCATATGATTGGTGTCGCTTGTAGTGGAAGTTCTCAACCACCTAACGACCCGTGTAGTCAGTCATACTTTTCTCTGCATCCCGATGCCATAAACATGTCATACTATGAGAATCAACAGCCAGGAGTACTGCAAAACCATGCAGGCAATACTCATGCTATCCAAGCTTTCGATAACCAAATGACTGTACAACTTCCTCCCTTGAACGGATACGAAGACCAAAATTTCCTTCGCGAGTCCAGCCCAGATTATTTACAGAGACTCCTGGAAGGAATGGACCAAGAGAATTTTGCATATTATCCATGGTTGGATATAGGTGGCAATGCCACAAACTAAAAGGGTCCAACCTGGCGGCAAGATTAGCCTCTGCTATTAGCAGCGCTTTTCCTTCCCAAATGAAAATAAGCCTCGCATCCTCCATTTTGTTATATTAATCATGTAGATGACCATGATTTTCCATATGAAGTTGTAGACTTATTCTAGATTGAGCTTCCACAAAAACATCCTTGATTAACTTACTTGAATAATTTACCATGAACCCCCACCACTCAGAAATTAATTAACCATGTCCACAAAAGTTTACTCCGTATCAGTAAAGTCCATGTCTTGTGAGCTATGTTCATGCCAAAGTCGCGATTAGATGCCTGAAAGAGCACCTAAGAGTGCCAGTGGTACCATCATGAGCGATTAACACTTACATTTTAACGAAGCTTAATTGATTTTAGCCGCAAACTCAACAATCTGCAAAACAGTTTCCTCTCACCTTGTACAGGACAGCCTAACACATATAATTGGCTTATCGATTAACAAGAAGTTTAGGAATGTACGGTGCAATACCATTACAGATATGAACAACCATCATTTTGATTATTAAGAAAATAGACTCTGGCGGGGTCTGCTGACGTGAAATAACACCCCGTAAGCAGATACATCAAGATGAATCACACAAAATGATTCACAGAAGAATAAACTTCATCCGGTTGTCGCTCATATAGAAAAATTGGACTGCACTGACACTACTGCTACTAAGCTATCGCAAAGATAGCAAAAAGATACGTAATTTCATTTCCGAAGGTAACTCTGTGAAAATATGAAAAATTTCAGCACCCAATTCCTTCTTAGATTAGCCATCTTAAATTGGGTTAAATCAGAAAGGAAAATCAAACTCATAATCTCTACAATCCTAATAGTTATGTTCGAAGCCCTCGAATGAGGAATGAAGGCAGAAAAGCTTTAACAAGTGAAACCGGGACAGGGAAATTCCAACCTATCTCACGAGCACCACTCTCTGGCATTTTGGAACATCTTTAACCATGGGCTAGGGCCTTTCTTATCCACAGTCCAGTGCTTTGGATACCATGGGAATTGCCACATCAAGAAGCAACGCTCTGGATGAGGCATCATGGCAAGATGTCTTCCATCAGGTGAACATATTGCTGCCACTCCTAGGGGAGAACCATTCACATTAAACGGATAAACTTCTGTAGGGTTCCCTTCATCGTCACAATATCTTACTGGGGCCAAGTCTGAGTGAAGAACACGATCTAAAACACCATCATCAGGGAAATATGCTCTCCCCTCACCATGAGCCGCCCACACACCCAAAGTACTACCTGCCATTCCTTTGAACATTATAGCTGGTGAATCCTTGATTGTCACACTTGTGAAGCGGCATTCAAACCGACCGGACTCATTGTGAACAAACCTTGGCTGGGACGGGTCCCCACCAGCACCATGTACACCCCCAACTTTAGGCCCCGGAATCCAGCCCAGTAGTGCCATGAGCTGACACCCGTTGCAAACACCGAGACTGAATGTGTCTGGCCGCTTGTAAAACTCCTGAAATTGATTTAGAAGCGGCTGATTGAACCGTATGGAAGCAGACCAACCCTTTGCTGAATCAAGAACATCACCATAGCTAAAGCCCCCAACAAAGACGATTCCACGGAAGTCCTGAAGAGAGATGGATCCAGTAAGAAGGTCTGACATTGTAACATCCCACGGTTCAAAACCAGCTGCATAAAAAGCCGCTGACATTTCTCTGTCTCCATTGCTACCTTCCTCTCGAATTACAGCTACTTTTGGTTTTGAAGTTGCCGTCATATACTTCTCATCTGTAAAGGAAGGTGTGAACGACAATTCCCATGAAGGTTCACGCCTAAACTTCAATCCTTCTTTCTCTAATTCCACACACGAAACCAATCTTTGGAGCTTTTCTAGCTCAAAACTGGTTTCTTCCCACATGTCTCTTAGGACAGAAGTTTTCTCATTCAGCTGAGTAATCCCATCCACATTTACTTCTATTGTATGTGAGCCAGTCACTTGTCCAATGATCTCTGCAGAAACACCTGCCCCATTGAGTTTTTTCAATACAGTATCCAAGTTCGACTTGCTTACCTCTAGGACTAGACCAAGCTCCTCAGCAAAGAGTGAATGGAAGAGGCTGTTCCCATTTGACTTCAAATTCAATGTAATGCCACAATTCCCAGCAAAGGCCATTTCCAGTGCACACACCAAAAGTCCACCATCACTGATATCATGACCAGCAGAGATAAGTTCCTCTGCAATAAGATCCTGGACACCCTCAAAAACTCTTTTAAGGTAAGGAACATCTTCAACATCAGGACACACAGCACCAACTTGATCAAAAACCTGAGCCAAAGCAGATCCACCTAATCTGCGCTTCCCTTTGGCCAAATCAATGTGAACTAAGACACCATCATCGCCTAGTTTCAAATCTGGGGTCACAGTTTTCGTAATGTCAGGACACGTCACATAGACACTAATTACAAGATTTCCAGGAGCCTTAACAACCTCTCCACCGGCATGGGCTGCCATTGAAAGACTGTCTTTTCCACCATCAATTGCAATTCCCAGTTCTATCATAGCTTCTGAAAGAGCTGTTGCTGCATCATACATCGCTGCTCCTTCCCCATCAAGCTTGGCAGCATACATCCAGTTCCCACTTGCTTTAACATCAGATAGAGAAGTAACCTTTGCCCAAACAAGATTAGTAAGTGCTTCTCCAACCGCTAATCTTGCCATTGCTTTTGGATCCAGCAAACCCTTAATTGGCTGCTCCCCAATGGCACATGCACCCCCAGTCAAGTCAGTATAAGTTTGAGCAATAACTGCAACATCAGCAAGGGTAATTTGCAGGGGACCAACAGTTTGCTGCTGCGCTACAAGCCCTGTCACACACCTATCCACCTTTGTTGTCAAGAATCGTTTTGAACAGACAGATGGAAGTCTCAATACCCTCTTCAGTGAATCTGTAACTGTAATCCCAGGAGCAATATCAAGAAGCTCTCGAGCCTGATCCACCCGAGTGAATTCAAATGTTTTCTGAGGCATGTCCCCGAGTACTTTCTCAAGCTCAAGATCCACAGCAGGAGGAGGGGGAGGAAGTCCACTTGACTGACACTTCTGAATAGCTAAGCTATCAACTAAGACAACACGTCCCTCACCACTAATGGCTCCAATAACAGCCATTGAAACTCTCTCTCTTTTACAGATTGATTGTAACAGATTACGGCTTTCAGGCTTCACCAAGATAGCATCTTGCTCCTGATATTCTGCACCCCATATCTCTAGGACAGACATAGTGTGATCACCAACAACAATTGCCCGGATATCAATCTCAGCACCCTTTGGGTAAATGATTTCCTTTACAACATTACAGTTCCCACCAGCTCCTTGATCATGAATGCTTATAATTGGGTTATTTTCTCCCATTTCAATACAAGCACGAACAACACGATACAATTTCTGTGCCATCTCAGCATCTCCACGCTGTACTGCATTAAAATCAAGATCTGCATTATTCTGCCCACTAACCATGCTAGATGCTGCTCCACCCCCCATTCCAATACGATATGCAGGGCCCCCAATCTTCACAACCAACATTCCATTGTCAGGCTCTCCTTTTGATATATGGGTATGATCAATCTGCCCAATCCCTCCACTAAACATAATTGGCTTCAACCATTCCCGCCTTTCCCCACTTGGGAGTCTCATTCCGAAACTTCGAGTGTAGCCCTGAATCAAGGGCTCTCCAAACTTGTTGCCATAGTCTGATGCACCATTACTAGCATCAATAAGGATTTGAAGAGGGGAAGCCAAGTTTGATGGATATGCAAAAGATGGATCTTCCCAAGGAGCATAAGTCCCCTCTACATTGAGATTCCCAACACAGTAACCAGCTGTAGATGCAACAACAAAAGACCCCCTTCCTGTGGCATGTGTATCCCTGATCCGACCCCCTGCACCAGTCTCTGCACCTGGGTAAGGTGCCACTGCACATGGGAAATTATGGGTTTCTGCTGTGAATAGAATATCAAGGTCGCGAGTAGATGCACTTAATGGACATGTAGAACCAGGTTGGATTGGTCGCAATTGTTTGGCAGGGAAACCCTTGATTGCACTTGAGTTATCCTTGAAGCCAATGACAGAATTGTTTGGGTTGGCCTGCAAGGTGCTCTTCACAATCTGCATAAGGGTCCTATTCATAGGCTGTCCATCAATAACAATCTTCCCAGTAAAAAACCAGTGCCTGCTGTGTTCGCTATTAGATTGTGCAATATCAAACAATTCCACAGTTGTTGGATTGCGCTTGATGTCCTCCCTGAAGAGCCTTGTGTAATACTGCAAATCTTGCTCATCAAATGCCAAACCCATCTCCTGATTGATTTCCTCCAATGCCTTCCTGCCCTTCTCCATGACAGGCACAAATCTAACCTCATCTGGAACCACACTGGTCTCAAATGATGTCATCTTCTGAATATAAACACACTCAGTCATTCGGTCATGAACCATAGCAGCAAAATCATTAATTTGGTTATCTTGCAGAGCACCCTTACTGTATAACAAGTACCTCCTTGACCTCTCTAAACGAGTCACCTCTGTCAAGCCACATGCCTCACATATTGATACAGCATTAGCAGACCACGCAGTAGTAAAAGACAGCCTGGGCCCAACCTCAATTATCAAAGATTTCAAGCCTTCTTGTTTTTTCTTCTCAAGAAAACTCTCAGTTCCCAAGTTCTCAGGTTCATAAGTTTCTTGAAGAAGCCACATCAAGACTTCAAGCTTTTCACTCGAAATCCCTGAGTCAAGACCAATATTAAAACACTGCTCTGTTTTCAATCCAACAATCTGGTTCGAAATTTTTGTTTGAGCCGACTTGAGAAGCTCAGTGCTAGCACCTTCTTGAAGAAATGGAACACGATAAAAATGAATAACCTCTTGGACGGGCTTTTCGGTCAAACTTTCTTGCTTATATACTAAATTCCTAGCATTCCCAGAAACCACAGCTCTCGGCCTTGATTGAGCACAACATTTCAACGAAGCACCTCTTCTATTCGATATGCCAAACTTTGAATTTTGTTTGCATAGCGAACCCCACAGCAAATGTTTACGCTTGATAGCAGAATTTTTATTCAAAAGCAGTGTACGCCTGTGTGTGCCCTGTAATTAACATTCAAAGAAACCGACAAAACATCATTAAATTTGCTCCTCAGACCAAATGCCTCGAACAGAGAATCAAGTAAGTAACATCAAGTTATATGAAAATTGCAAACATATAAAATCAAAATCATATGAATTCAAACGGCATGGTTTTTCCTTTTTTCCTTTTGGTGGGCATGTATCTGCAAATAAGTATACACTTATTATAATACAATTTCATGGAAACCAAACAGATATGATGAATCAAAACATACTTGCAAGAACTCAGCCGCTGTAATTTCCTTCAGACCAGCCATGTCCCAAGCCTGCAAAACCGACCATAAAAATGAGAGTTGTAAGAAAAACAAATATCAACCTTTTCACGAAGCCTTAATTCCTTTCATTCCGATCGAAAAAACAAATAAAATTTTCGAACCAAAAAAAAAAAGTCCCTCCCCCAAAGAATCAAATTAATAACCAAAAAGAGAAGGCTTAACTTAAACAATGCAAGAAAAAAATCTATCACAAGTGAACTACGAATAGAAGGGCGTGAAAGAAACCTGGTTGTAATGAAAGTGGTTGTGTGAAATGAGTAGGGAGAAGATGGTGACTAGGTTTTTTATTGAGTGGAACAAAACCCTACTTGGACTGTTAACTGGCTCCTTTATGCTTCGGACACCAACTTGAAATAATATCTAAGATTCTCGCCAACGTGGACTCCTGCTCAGCAGTTTTACGGAATCTAATTAACGTACATAACTTTCAGAAACTGACCAAAACGTCCGAAATTGTACCGGAGTTACTAACGGAAGGAAATTTTTGTCATTTTAAATCCTAAAATTAAAATAAAAAAGCAGTAATTGGATTTTGAGGATATCATTTTATTAGTTAATTTTTTGGACAAGCGATAATGAGAATATTTAGTAGTTATGTAATACATGGAATTAAGGATATTTTGGTTATCACAAAGTAAATGGGCGTGCCGTGTGTGACAACATATTTTGTTAAGAGTTTGGACGTTTATGTTAGTTTCTCAAACTCATTGGATGTTCATGGGGGTTTTACAAACTTTAATGACCCTTGGTAGTTTCCCGGTAAGGCCATGGCTTGCCATGTCAGTTGTGTGTAAGGGCCAACGTGATGCTTACTTTTTCTATGACGTGGCAAGATCACAATGTATGGTCATGTTAGATGCAGCTGTCATGATGAGAAAATATGGAACATTTCCATGAAAATTTAAGGCGGATTTGGCATGTGTGGAATATATTGTATTGTTGATTTGTTTCTTCATTTTTTGGAAGCAAATTAGATGGAAAAAGACATAATCTACACAATATTAAATATTGTTTGCATATAAGAAAATTAATTTAACTTACTCGAAATTTTAGTTAAATACAGATAGATTCTACTCATTCCATTTCTATCCTTATTAGACAAATTTTTGGATGGATTTATAAAATTCTAAATAATTCACTAGAATTTATATCCACTTCTTTTAAAAAAAATTTGATGGAAAATTTTTTAACATATCACAATATGTTGTCGTAATTAAATAAGGATGAAATTGCACGATATTTTCTCTAAAAGTTTGGTTAAAATGTACACGGAATTAATAGAATTAATTTAGAAAATAGCAATATCATTAAGATAAAGAACAAGAACAAGAAAACTATGATTGTTTGTAGGGTTGTTCGATTTTTCACTTAACACTTAATATGACTTTTTACTACTTAACACTTTTTACATTTAATTTGCATCACTTAATAATATATTTTTTAATTTTTCAATAATTGTTAAGTGCGACAATTACTATTAAAATATGATACTTTTGCCAAATTTTTATTATAAATCTTATCATAAATGATATGATAAGTGATATGTCATTTATTGTATGGATCATAAAATGATGTGATAAATGATATGGTAATATCATATCGTTTGAGATGAAAAATTTGGGAAGAATATCATTATTCTTAGAGTAATACTATATCTACAACTTATTTACAACTAACTTTTTTTACAACCTAAGTTAGCATAATATCACTGGATGAGTAAAAAATAAAAATAAATAAAAATATTAAATTACAAGATATACAATTATTCATTCACTAATATTTTACCAACTCAGATTGTAAAATAAATTAATGAGTTATAGATATAATATTATCCTTATTTTTAACATTAACGTGACATAACTACCCTTATTTATAGGCTTTATCTCCTCAACATATGGTTAAGAATGTGCCATTTGCCCTAAACCTGTGCCACTTGCCCTATTCTTATTAGATGATGAAGTTACATAGAAACTTCTCTACTTTAGACATTTTTACATCTTACTTGGGCTCTAAGCAATTCTTGAGCCTTCTATAATCGTAGAGTTCTCTGGACAAGTCCATAATGTTCTACACACTTGACTGTTCTAAAAAACCTTATAATACACTATAGAATGCCAAACACTTTTGAGACTTCTTCAAGCTTCCAAAACCTTCTGCCACTTTCCAACGCCTTCTAAAGTTTTTAAGACTCTTCTATAAGCTTCTCAAGTCTTTTGCATCCTTGTTACGCCTTTTGAAACCTTCATGATCCTTTCAAAACATTCTAAGATGTCATAGTTACCTTCTGAAAACTTTTGTAACACCACGCTCGTTACATGTGCCATAGAATCCTTGTAACACGAGGGTGTTACAATCATTATGACATTGAACCAAAACGCATTGTCTCGATGCATATTTGCGTATATGTCATGCAAGGCATTATCAGCAACTCAAGGAATAAGAATAGCTACAGGCCCTATATTAAGGTCTCGAGTAGCAATTAGTGGTTCTTATTTTACATAAAAAGTTATAGTATTAATAATTTATCCATTATGATAAGACCCTCCTTTTGAACGATGAGCAGAAGCAACATATGGTTGTTGTAAATGAGCTTCAAACAACTAGAGTTCCTTCTGGGTTAGAAGTTCTTTTGCTCTAGATTTCAAAAACTCATCTATACCAGTTAGTTTTTAATGGAGAGAAATATTAATTTGCAAAGGGAAGAGTTTAAAGATTAAAAGAAAACATATTTTCTAAAAGTTGAAAGAATAAATAAAAGAAAATAATAATTTACTTGGCTATTTGTGGCTTTAAGTTTTTTAAGTAAATTGATGTTCTACAATTCCAAAGTAGCCACTTCACTTTGGCATACGTTTTTGGCCTTATCCATTTTCTTTAAGTTGCTGCAAAACCAAAAAAAAAAAAAAGAGTTTGACATTTATTTTTGACATAAAATATGCATAAATTTAAGAGTGAGAAATCAAAGAGACAGAATATAACTTAAAACAGATTTTTAAACCTTTTGCTTTAATGATATTTGAAAGAACAATTGAGAAAATCATACATGTGTACAAGAAGAAATATAGAATTATCTCTCGTGTCTAAACTCAAACTATTTGAATTGACATAATTAATATAGGAACCTTTCGATGATCGTCTTCAAGGAATGTTATTTCAAGATTTTATTAGAATCATAACTGATTTCTTAATTTTTATTATGAGCTTATGTTTTAACCAATTCTTTTTCTTTTTTCATTTCCAACTGACATAATGTTTTCTCTCGTAGCCGACCTATGGTTTTCTGAAGTTTATGATGTGGCTAAACTAAAGGGCCCAAAACAAGGTTACTTGGTGGATGACAATTGAATCATTCTAGCACAGTTGTACAAAGCTATTGATTCATTTAAGACTAGTATAAATTTCTTTGTTCAAGTCCTTTGAACACTGGTGACATTTGCCAATCTACATGCAGTTTTCATAGTTCAACTAGTTTAGGCTTAATTTTAATTTAATTTATTTTTATGTTATTTTCATATTACTTTTGGATTATATTAAGGCTACTTTTGAGGAGATCTACAAATCATGCGATTTTTTTTAGCACTTGAGTTAAAACGAGTGCATTTTGGGAGCTATGAATAAACTTTTAATCATTTATTTTGATTGATAATTGATTTTAAATTTTAATATGTTTATATTAAAGCATATATATTATATTGTTGAATTATAAAATTTAATTTCAATTTTTCTATTTATTAATGTTTAATTAATCAAATTATAATAGTAAATTAATACTAATGAATAATTATATATTTTATTGATTAAATAATTGAGAATTTTATTTTATTTTTATTTAGCCTAATTATACCCATAATTTATTGATATTTATGTTGCTTTTGAAGGTAATGGATAGTTAAGCACGGTATAACTGATAACACTAAGGTAAATCAACATAGAATGTTTTACGTGGTTCGGTTATTAACAACCTATATCCACGAGTAACAAGAGCTGCAATTCACTATGTTGTATATATTTACACAACTGAGGACCGTTTATAGTGGTAAACTTCTTCTCACACACAAACTTAATCTATGTAAACTGATCTACTTTCAATCACAACACTAGTCACTTATACTCTTCTAATGTTGTTTTTTATCTATCACAACTCTCTTAACTAACCGCAACTAATAATGACACAACACCCGATCTCAATTATAAACTTATGCGACTACTTAACTCCTTTAAGTTTGCATAATTTATAACTATTACAAACTCATGTAAGCATCTAACACCTTAAGCATTACATGATCTCTACTCCCTCAAACGAAGCACAATGCTTCACACACACATACATAATGAAAAGATGTAATTCAGCCTCACTTACACTTGCTCTCCTTAATTGCCCTGAATGCGTGAGTCCTCTAACTATGACAATAGCCATTTATACTATTCTAATTTATCTTGAAGTCCTTCCTATTCCTGCATGATCTCATGTCAATGATTAGGAAAGAATCTTAGATCATATTCCATGTGAATAGGAATCAAACAAAGATACTTTTAAGTAAATTAGAATAATCAGGTTAATGTCCTAATGAGGTATAGGAAAATTATGCAATGTTCCTTTTTGACAATGATTCCAATTTAACTTATCTTATTTCAATTAAGATTCTCCTATTGTGAAGTTGTTGCAATTTATTTAACCACATGAATAAGAAAATAACAACATTAGGAATTTAATTAATCAACATTTTCATTAAATTATGACAAAACCATTCGAACACGTGATATACATGTGCAATGCATGCAACTTAAGAGCCAGCAATCTCCCTATTTGGTATCTTATAAGGAAAACACTTAATGTGTCTTTGTTTCTTAATGCAATCAATTATAATCAACAACAAAAACAATGTACTAATGATTAACATAACAACAAACCAGCAAGTGTGATAAAACATAAATGCTAGCGTAACAATACACTACAAAGAAACTAAGACAAATTCCTAATATAACATATATCAGAGTTTGATACTAGAAAGCCAGAAAATAAATCATATCACTCAATGTGCCATCAGAGCTTTCTAAGAATATGCAAAACATATGACAAACACAAATAACTAACAAACAAGAAATACTCGCTTCCAAACTAACACAAACACAAAACATCCAAAATTAAACAAAGAAACACAAGGAACACGTTATTTTTTTCTTTCCTCTTCTTTTGCTCAACAAGTGCCAAAGTGTAAAAGAACACCCTAGTGATCTCCCCTTAACTAAATGTTCTCCTCCTCAACTTGTGCATTGATGTGAAGTTTAAATTAAACTGAGAAACCAAGAAACTAATTGAATCAAGTATTCCTGCTACTGGTAGTCCTTTTCTAATCAACCTGCTGACATGGCACACAAATTTTATACATATCACTTTATTTTCCAATTCGAGTTATATGCCTTTTAGTTAGAAAACATAGAACAGAAAACAGTAATAATAAACTTAACAAATATCTTGACATCATATGATCATTTCTAAAGAAGTATGCGTCAAAGTTAAACTGAACAAATTAAGAATAATATATTATATTGATATTGATATTTTGTTTTTCATAGCCTTTATCCATTTGAGTAGTCAACCTTAGCATATTTCCTAAATACACAAAAGTTAATCCCAATGGATAGCTTTGTTAAATATAGTAGCTTTTGCACACATATAAAAATAGCAATTTTATATTTGGATGGGTAACCTCAACATATTTTTTAGATAAATAGTGGTTACTTTTAATTGGATGACTTTCACAAATCATATACTGGTAACCCTCTTTATATTCATTATTATTTTTCTTATGTAATTAACAACATATATATTAAATGAAAATAATCAGCTCCAACATACTTAATTAGAAATTATCTCATGATGCTTCAAATATAAAAGACATAAAGAAATTGTTTTCAGTTAGAAGACTAAAAAAGGCCAATGGTTTTTCTCATATTGTCAAACTTTGTTAAGTCTAATGCCTTTGTAAACAAGTATGCCAATTGATTTTAAATGTAACATGCTTAATACAAGTAATCTTTGATTCAAAAAGTTCTTAGTTGCAATTCTTAAATGTTTTGTTTTCTTCAATCTCATCTTTTACACATAAATTACTATCATACATCTGATTGGAACTTACCTGAACATTATCAAGTTTAGGAAGATCATCAATATATAATGTCCTTTGACCAATGACACTATATTTTTCACCATCTCTTAGTGTGACTATCATATCCTTACATGACTCAAGATTTTCAAACACTCTTTATTTCCTATCACATGTTTAGAACGACTAATATCATCATTAGAAGAAACATTAGTTATAGTAACACTGCAATGAATTTCATGTTTTTTAACCCAAAACTATCGTATTTTATATGATTGTCTTAACTGACTAGCCTTTTACTTTAACAAATTTTGCAATTAATAGCACCTAGGTCTAATGTGACCTTTAACACCACAAAAATAATATGAATGAACAAATTTTCTTACCTTTTTTGGATTTGACTTGAAAGAACTCATTGGAAAAACAAAATCAGTCATACCTTTAGAGCTTGAGTTATAAGTGTTACCATAATTTGAAGCTTTGTTAAGCTTTAACAAATACTTTTTTATGTTAAAATGCCGTTCTTTTCATCATATCTCAAACCATGTTTGATAGAGTTATCAAGACTTAAACTCAGAACCAATCATCAAGTTTACTGAGCCTATCTTGAGTTGGTTAATGCATTTGTTTGCCTTATTCAATTCTATAGTAAGTTTCTAGATATGCTCTATTTTGTCAATCACAATAGCTTCCAGTTTTTTGATTCTTTCATCTGTTGAGGTTTTCCGATTTAGAATAGTGCTCATTGTAGGTTTCCCATAGTTCTTCATAGTAAGCTAGATCTCTTTCTTCATCAAGCTTGTTTGCGGTTTTTGTTTCATTGGATATGACAGTTTTCTTTATCTGATGTAGTTCTAGTAAATGCCACAAAGTTATGTGCATGATTTTATTCTTCAGATTCAACTTCAGAATTTTCTTTACTCGAAGTTGTTTTCAGTCATTTACCTTTCTTCTTTTTGAGATTGACACATTCAGATTGAATGTGTCTATATCTTAAACACTTATGATATTAAACTTGATTTTTTTTGCAATGATCTTTTCGACTATTTTTGTCAGATTCTTTTGAGAAAATTTTAGTTAAAAAGTTGGCAAACTCTCTAATCAATGATGAAATCGATTTCTCATGTAACTCATCTAATATCTCCTCTTCATCATATGAATTTTGAGCTTTCATAGTGAACACAATGTTCTGTTTTTCTTCTCTAGTTTCAGATCCATCCGCGAAGTTTGAAGAGATCCAAACAGCTCATCAACTCTTAACTGATCAATGTCCTTGCTTTCCTCTATTGTTGTAACTTTGGCGTGAATTTTTTTTTATAAAGACTTAAGGATCTTTCTAACAATTTTAACATAGTGTATTCCTCACCAAGCATAAAAGTAGAGTTAATTATTTCACAAAGCTTAGCATAGAATTTGCCAACATATTCATCTTCATGCATTGTTAAATTTTCAAATTGAGAAGCTAGTACAAGCAATTTAGGTCATTTAATAGTTGTGTACCTTCATTCCTTACTTCAAGAAAATTCCAAGCTTCCTTAGTGCTCGTGCACTTTGTAATCGAGCCAAATTTGTTGAACATTGGTAGCGTTAAAGATAGCACTGATACCTTTTAAGTTCCAATTGGTGCCATGTACTTTGTATCGATCCACTCAGTTTCTAGGTTTTCTTCTTTAGTACTAGAAGCATTCAGTGGAGTTAGATGTGACCAGCCATAAATGATGCTTGTCCAAACCCTTTCATCAATTGATTTAATTAACAGCTCTAATATGTAGCTTCCAATATGTATAATTGGTTTATTCAAGTATTAGAGGGTGACCGACTGAACCTCTAATCCAATATAAATCCATGCCTTCAAATCAATAAAAATTGATCTTCACTAGTATGTCAGTGAATCTACTCTGATACCAATTGTTAGTTTTGAAGGTGATGGATAGTTAAGCACAATATAATTGATAACAGTAAATTACATCCGCACAAGAAGTTTTAATGGTTCAGTTATCAACAACCTACATCTATGGGCAACAAAAGTTGTAATTCACTTATTTTATATGTGTTTTCACAACTTATGACCATTTATAATGATAGACTCCCTCTCACATACTGACCTAGTATATGTAAACTGATCTATTCTCGATCATAACACTAGTCTCACATGCACTCTTCTGATACTACTTTTTATCTGTCACAACTCTCTTACTAACCACAGGTAAGAATGACACAATGCCGATCTTAGTTACAGACTTATGTGAATCTTAACTCTTTAAGCTCCCACAATCTATAAGTATTTCAAACTCATGTAAGCACCGAACATCTTAAGCCTTACACGATCTCTACTCTTTCAAATGAAACACATTGCTTCACACTCACATATACGCAATGAAAAGACACTATTCAGCCTCGCTCTCACTTGCTCTCCTCAATTGCCTTCCTTAATTGCCCTGAATGTGTGAGTCCTCTAGTTATGACAATAGCTATTTATACTGTTCTAGTTTATCTTGAATTCTTTCCTCTTCCTGGAAGATCCTATATCAATGAATAGAAAAGAATCATAGATTATATTCTACATAAATAGGAATGAAACAAAGATACTCTTAAGTGAATTAGGATAACGAAGTTAATATCCTAATGAGGTATAGAATAATAATGCAATGTTCCTCTTTGATAAGGATTCCAATTTAGCTTATTCTATTTCAATTGAGATTCTCCTATTCTGAAGCCATTGCAATTTAGTCAACCAGATGAATAGGAAAATAATCACATTAGGAATTAAATTAATCAGCGTTTTTATCACATGATAAAAAAACAATGGAACACGTGCCATTCTTGCAACTTAAGAACCAACAAAACTAGTTATACCATATTTCGCGTTTAATATAATTTTATGTTTTGATTTCTAAAAGTAAATAAACATACATCATCTTGAAATGCTTTTGTAAATTCTTATCAAACTCCTCATTGTCATCAAGTTTAAAGTTGGATAGATATAATTGAGGTTAAAATTCAAGATTAGAACCTTTACGCAAAACTTAGCTTGTAACACTACAGTAACATTGTCAAATTGAGAATCTCCAGTAGGAGGAAAGACACGATAACATTCATTAGCTACCTAGCTGCCCACCAAATAGAATGACTTTGTCAATGCAGTAGTTGGGACATGCACCATTAGAACTGACGGAAGCTTTGTTGGGTTGCAGGTCAAAAAGATTTCTAATTTTTTCTCATGTACATGTCAAATCTTTCAATTATCTAATCAATTTCGTATCGATACCCTCATTGAAAGTAAATCACTTTACATAGTGTTTACCATATTTTTGATACTCTTATATTTCAGATGTATAGACATCAGTAATTGTTTGCAGAACATTCAATCGAATCGTTTATTGTTTTAGTGCTATTGTAGAATCCACGCTGCCATTTCATTCATCCAGACTAAAGTAGCTTTTGACTCTCCAACAAGCTTAGCTCTTTAAACAAGCAATTATAACTGAACTGAGCGATTGTACACCCTTAATCAGCAGTTAAGGTATACATGACGATTCCCATTTCCTGAAGCACATCATCATTAGTTTGCTTCCAATGCAGCAACACAACTTAATGTCTGCCGTAAGATGATATCTGGAAATATATGAATAAGAAGTCTGCCCGAGGAACACTAGTATTGTAATTAGCTCTAGACAGTAGGTAATTTGTAATCATGAATATTTTAGAACTAAAGTCTGACTGTTTTCCTCGATTACTGCACCTAAAATCCATTCTAGTCAATATTTCACAAAAATTATAAGACCTTGAAAGACAAGGAAAGTCTCCTGATATTATTTCTATTATGTATAAGAACAGCTTCTAGTGTGCTTGCAGCCTGGAAACATGTGTAAGTGCTTGCAAAGCAGTAACGAAACCTCTTTTACTAGTTTGTAAAACGAGAATTGATAAACGTTATTGCAGAGAATCTTAGCTATTTTTTTAATTGTTATGTTCCGTATCATAGAGTCCACAGCCCTAAAGGCAAAGAGAATCTAAGGGCACGAAATAAAAATTAATTGAACAGTGAATAGCTTCGACCTCATTAATTTGGGAAAAAAAATCCCCAGTTAAATTGCCGGGCGATCCACTGCTTTGGAAATAATTAGTATGTAATTTCCATTTATTACTTCAATTATCTTCAGCTACTAGTACTAATAATCGATATGAAATTTAATTCCTAATTATAAATGAAACAAATTGTAAAGCAAGCGAAAAAGATATCATTAAAGCAACAAAATACTTGTAGAAAATTAGGAATTAATCAATCAAGAGGTTGGCAAATGCATGCATCTGTCGACAAATGATACCAACAAAGCTATCTGTCGGCAAATATTACCAACAAGAAGCTAGCTTTAAGCGTCACAACAATCATGTGCAGCTTGGACATAAACTAGAGAATTAGTTATAGTCTCTTGCAAGTTGCACAGAAGTTATCATGTTATATAGTTCAAACTGCTAATAAAAGTCTTAGAAATATTCGGTTATGTCATCAACAGTTAATAGCACTCAAGTATCACCATAGCTTGTAATAATTGGAAAAAGAAATTGCAAGTTCATTGAAATAAACTCCGCCAATGGTCGATCATTCATGGTTGTTTTTAAATGGAATTACAATCCAGGGATGAAGCTGTAATTGGATATGAAGAAAACAAGAGACCTCAGTAATCAAGCAAATGATATTGCAAATTTTATTGCACAGTCATATAAAGATCAATATTATCGAGTAAAAACTGGAGCAAATGAAAACAAATTGTGCCTCTTCTCTCCCAATCTGAATCTATTTCTTTTCACATGAATCACATCAAATCTCCACTCTTCGCATTTCGTAGTTCTGCCATCTCAAGACATAAGATTTCATACGGACTGAAAGGAACTGTAATGTATTTTCTAACAATATCACACATTCCAACTATTCTACCCTAAAATAATATTTTTAAATTATCATGGGTCTCATTTTAGACTCTAGTACTGAAGCTTTCACACACTGTGTCACACCTCATCAGAAAATAAAATTATAGTCAACACTCATGTTAAATCACTGAACTAAGCACAAATCATTGTCCTTTAAATTGATTTGGACATTGCAAACAGTTGCACACAAACGTGTGCATATATATATATATATATCTGTAGCAGATAAAGGTAATACCAGTTTGGTAGATTAGGAATTGACTTTTCAATATGAATCATATAACACAATGTTAAGAATCCGCACTCAAAAATTTAAAAGATGACTACCACTTGCAAACAAATATCTTAAAATTTTTTCAATACATAACTAACTACCATCTAAGAAATTAATTGTCCTTGAATCAACCACCCTTGACCAACAAATGGGCGTAAGTGGGACAAATTCTTATCACAATCTCCATTGAGACTTGTCCAACTAACGCAATCCACATGCTGTTTGTGTATGTGTAATAAGCCATTCAGCTTTCTTGGGGATATGAAATGGATATGGTTTTTGGTGAATAACCACTTTGATTGTTATTATCACGGCATCAAGAAGTTGTATAAATGGGAACGAACATAATAGCGGTTATGAAAGTTAACAATTCATTATACTAAGAGCCATGCTCCCACATAAAATAGCACTATTCATCTAGAACTAGTGATGCAGCATAAAAAGTACTGTTTCAGAACCATTTAACTATTATGTATGCTAGAAACTATTTATCTAATAAATGACCATCATGATTTTCTTTATCCCAATTCTACAGAAAATGAGGCTATATATTCTACAGGGCACACTTTCAAGGTTCAAAGGTTAACATATTTTTAGCTGTTATCTGCTTCCTATCAAGTCTTCAAAGGTGCAGCCGATTCAGACATTATGATACAAAAGCATTTCATAGCTTTATAGAACTAATAAAGAGATCAAAATCCTTAATCTTAAAGAATTAGCCCAAAAAACCACTTTAAAATAAATGGATGATGTTAGAGTATAGGAATAGATCAACTAATTACATTGCAAAAAGTTGATTACTTCCTTTTCCTAATACCATGTTTAATTAGGCAGTCAGCAATGGTGGCTTATATACAGATTTAAAAAGGGATACAAACAACAAAAATTCACATCAGGAATAGGTCAGGAACTCTTTAATGTATGCACAATAATTTCCACAGACTGCTCCAAGGGAGTTTCTTTCACTTGACAACTAGAAGTACCAAAATATGAATTGAATACGAAAGTGAAATAGTATAGCAAAGGAAAGCTATTGCGCAATTTTTGTCCAATGACCAACAAACCCTTCTAATAGATAATGAAATTTAAGCTAGTTATCTGTCCAGTGTGCCAAACTTTTTATAAATATGTGTATATAGGCGGAACTAACAACTCTTTCAGTAAGTAATTGAGAAACAACAAGTGAAATTGATTTGGAGCTTACCCGCATTTCTGTGAGATTATATATATATGAAAAGCTGGAAAGGCTAAGATTATCTCCTCGGTCATTTCTTATCTAAAATATTGAAGTGGAAGATGCCAGATGTTACCAGAATAACATTAAATATATATGGCCAAGCATTACTTGTCACATCTGGATGGGGGTGTCCCCTACATGTAACACAGCCACAAACCCTAAAGCCCCAACATGTGTAAACTATCATGTTCAACTTGCAGAGGGGCAAACCAAGTTGGAAATAATATCCTCGTGTACCACAGTTAATGATGCAAGTGCACTCACTTTACGGTTCAACTTGATTGAAACGACCATTTTGGGCAAAATTTGGACGAATCAAACCCCACCACCCCTCCCTCCCTTCCTTATCCCTCCCTCCCTATATGATAATGTACAGAGTTTTAATCGATCATTACCAGACAAAGTTAAAATTCGTTATTGATATTCTCAGTAATGAGTTCTCAAAACCATGCTGATCAGCACGCTATTACAGTTCCATCAATTCAAAGATTGAACACAATAAGACATAGAACATAAACTTTGGTAGGCTTACCAAAAAAGACGAGAGTTTCATTGATCCCCAGATAAATTTCAGTAGCACCAACTCCATTTTTCTCGACTATAGCTGCTTTAATTTCCTACATCATAGAAAACTACAGACGTCTTCCATAAACAACAGTTGATTAGAGAGAGTAAAAACAAAGACGACCCACGGGCCAGTGCCAAAACATGCAAAACCTAATTATAGTCATGACCTGATAAGATTCACAAAGATAAAAAGAAACCTACCTTCCTTGCTATGCTTATATTGAACTATCAGTACATTTTGCACAAAACCAGTCAGCAAAATACCCCCTCCCTCTCTCTACATCTCTCATTAGTTAAATGGCGGTGGGCGAGGAGGCGGACCCCAAAATACATCATGAGGCATTTGTCCATTAGGCAGTAAATTAGGAGGCAGATTATACAAAGGCATTGACATTGTTGTTGAACCCCCTTGCTCACCACCCCCCAAGCTCTGAGATTGACCCCCACCAGTCCCTCCACCACTGTTATTGCCATTCCCTTGCTGTTGCAAACTCTGAGATTGTCCCATCGACCCACCACCACCACCACCATGTTCTCCTTCATCTTCAATAGGTAACCTCTCATATGTAGCATTAGTAAACGTAGCTGCTATCACCATCACGGGACCAGACGCCATTAAAGCCCCCATCACACTCCCGCCGACCACCTGACCCTGCCCACCCGCTAAATACACCGTTAAACCCGTGGCTCCAGGTGGTGATGGAGCTGGCAAAAACGCACCAGATAATGACAAAATCTCGAATCTTCCATGTAGAGTTATGATCCCGCCAGGCGCTGCTGGTTGTCTAAGCGTAACGTTTGTCACAATGCCACTCCCGCTTAAGATGGAGACGCCGCGGTGGCGGCGCTGCGCGAAGTTCGCAATGCTCTCGACGATGTCAGTGCCACTTGTGATTTCTAGAACGTGGCTTCGAAGAGAGTTAGGGCTTTCTTTGGTGATGACAATCGGTGGTTTCGGTTTATTCTTGGAGCCAGGTGGTCGTCCTCTGGGTCGGCGAGAGGATGAACCGGAGCCCGGTTCGACGGTTTCGAGGGCCAAGTTTTGATCTTCAGATTCGTTGTTGTCCTTGCTATCTTCTTGGTCTTCTTGGTGTTGGTTGTTGGGGGTGGTGTTAGGGCTACTGGTGGCGTTAGTTGTGTTGGTGTTATTGGCGCTGGTGGGGGTGTTGCTGTCTATGAACTCTTGCTCTCTTCTTGGACCGAGACGGGTTAGACCTGTATGGTCTTCTTCTGGGTTTCTCAAATGAAGACTTGGAGGTGGCGTTATGGGATCAACACCTCTCATTGCTATATTTCCAGCCCACCAGCGATTAGCCATGTTTGGTTCTTGCTGTAGCAAGACAGGAGAAATTGAATGATCCCAATTTGAAGCCTTCTTGTGTCTCGTTTCTTCTCTCTATGTATCTATCTATCTATCTTTCCTGCTGCTTTATGCGAACAATAGGATCGATGATGACAAGCACCTCACCAAAAAATGAGAAGTTGGATAAAAACTCTTAGCTTCTTTCTCCTCTGTGTTCTTTGTTTGTTTCCTGTTGTAGATTGAGAGATCTCTAATGTAAGAAAC
This sequence comes from Boswellia sacra, assembly GCA_013180625.2. NCBI lineage: Eukaryota > Viridiplantae > Streptophyta > Magnoliopsida > Sapindales > Burseraceae > Boswellia > Boswellia sacra. The sequence goes on along the minus strand of SNVD02012254.1, from coordinate 372,749 downwards.
CCGAATCCAGCATATATATGTTTCTATATAATCCAAAACCTTATCTCCTTTTCCTTTCTCACCCCAAAATCAACCAAACCCATATAGCCATGTTGCATGAATCAGACATTAGAGATATGGGTTCATCTTGTTTTGCATGGAACCCTAACCATTATCCTCCAAATTGCAACCATCAGATTACAAAAATAAAAAAACCGCTTCAAATAAGCAAACACTAAACCCTCAACTTCTATGCACCCCAAAATATATTTAAAGATCTAAACTTTAAGCACCTGATAAGAAAAACAACCCGAAAGCACCAAGACAGCTACTGTATATATTACATGTATCGCTCATGTACCCATTTACAAGCTTTAAACCCGAAACCCATGTAAGGCAGGCAGCTACGTGCATATAAGCGCACCATAAAGTTGAAAATTTGCGTGGTCAGTAGGGGAAGAAAGCCTGTACCTCTTTAGGCAATAAATCAGCTCAAGTACGGCCGTTCAAGGATTTCTCTTCTGGGAGTCCTCCCGTTCTCTCTGCTACTTTACCTGTTGTATACTGTTTTTGTGCGTACGTTAAACAACTTATTACCACTTCCCTGGCGTACGCTAAGAATTCGTGTATCACTCTCTAAATAGGTAAGCGGTTTTGCAGAAACTGGTTTTCTTCTGTCCCCCTTGTGTACAGATTTGTGCTCTACAAGTTTCAAACCCCAAGTTGAATGAGCCCTGCTACACTACAAACAGAACAAGATAGAACCAAGTAATGCACACCAATAGAAGCATATTAAATCATCATACAGGGCTCTGGGATTGTGGGCGTAATTACTAAAGTATCCTCCTTAGTTATTATGTGGTGGGTTCTGGTTGGCATTTTGTGGGGTTTTGTGCTTGGATTTGAAAGAAAGAAAGTGTAGGGAAAAGTCGCTGTGTGAGTTACTGATCAGTAGCTCAAAGCATTTGGTAAGAAATGGACTAAATTTCTCAATCTTGAATGGTGTGGGGTAACGTGCGCGTGAGAGAGGGAGTGGGTAATGGGAACACGTCACTGTCTTCAAGTCCCGACAAGGTATCGAATGCCAAGGTCTGCAACATGTCACCTCTAAAAACCGAGCCACCACCATTCAGCAATCCACCAGCCCACCTCTCTCTCTCTCTCTCTCTCTCTCTCTCCAGTCTTCATTACTTACTGCTCTTCTTCTGATGCTTTCTAAGACCATTTTCGGTGCACAGTATCTATCTTTATCAGTATCACCTTTATGAGTGCACTTTTGTGTTATCAAAGCAACCCAGTCAGATTGGCTTAGCCCAAGGCTCCTGAGTCTGTGACACTGTGGCCAAGTTCTTTCTATTATTTCTTTCCTTTCCTTTCCTTTCCTTTCCTTTCCTTCCAATGAAGGGAAGTAGCTCTGGTATCCCTTAATTAACTTAACTACATAATGATTGTCATTTGCGCTGCAGTCTCAATCCTTATCATACAAAGATGTGTACGTCAGAAGATTCTAGAAATTTAGAAGAGCTTTTCAATACGTTTTTAATTAGGTGATTCATTAATCCAATTAGTTCATCTATTAATTCATAAATAAACAACTAATCCGTTAGGATGATTAGAAGAGTACTTGTACCTTGAGTCAAATTAATGTTAATGGATTAGGTGTGGAAGTTTGAGACATCCTTTCCTGAGAAGATTGATACTGAAACTTGAAAGTGAATGTTTCCTGTGTGCACCGTGGATAAAATTAATTAAATCAACAAGACATCGCACTCTCAGTAACTGCGCGCAGATGATTCCTTGTAATTTCAGTTATATTAAGCTGTAGGACAACATCTTACTGCCCTACCGTTTGTTTTAATTAGATGGCAATTTTCATTTTCAAACAATCAGCAGTAAGAAGTTTCTCCTAAATGAGTGTATTAACTTGGATTCAATAATTAACTGACATTGTTCTATTCTGTAGAGCAAAGCTGCCCAAGAACAAGTCACAGCTCAAATGGTTAAAGATCGGTTTCTCCAGACCTTTTCAGTATTATATTAAATAACTATTTTTTTCATGGTGTTTAGAATATAAATATAAGAATACGTATTTGATTTTATATTTGAAAAATTAGAAGATGGAGAACTCTTTTTTGATTTATTGAAATCCCAACTTAAAATATGTAAAAACTCTATTTTAATTGTTATAAAAGCGTTTTAGATATTTACATCAGATACATAGAAGACCAATTATAAAAAAAAAAAAATGTTTAAAAGACATCAATGTGTCTATTTTCAAAAACAAGTTGGATTATCACGTGTTCTATAATCTTATAGAATACAAGACATAACTTTCATTTTCAAAATATATTTCAAAAAAAAAATGAATATGAATCATATTGTCGAACAGACTAAGCTGCAGAGTCATCGTTTAGCGTACCATAACGTCGGCTTTAAGTTTAAGCCTAGTATCATGCACCCAGATGCTTTGTCCGCTTACCTAGGCAGCCAAGGCCCTAAAATGGCCCCAACCCGTCAATTATAGGCCAGGGCCGGCCCAACATAAATCTCGGAAAGGCCATACACACCCATAAGGCATAGAAAGTAGAAACACCCCAAAATTCCGGGACACAATTTAACAGGTGTGAGTAAGCGCACACAAAACAACCCCATATCCCATCGGAATCAGATTATGCTCATTATCCATTTGGGAGAGTTGGCACAGCAAAATCTGGCAAAAGTGGAACAAATGGCTCTTCTCTTCAACGTCTCCTTGTCTTCCAAAATCCCTCCAAAGCCTCCTCTCTCTTACACTAAACCTCTCTTTACTAACCCTCTTCTCTCCTTTTCTCGACTCGCTCCGCCCCAGGTTGCCCTAAACTCTCACATTTTCCTTCTTTTTAGTTGCATCCATAGTAAGTGCAATTTTTGAACGTGTTAGCTAATGAATGCTTATTGTGGTCATACTCTTGCATTATTGTTTTTGACAACAGATACTAAAGAGGCAGCTCAATTCTAAAGACAATCCACTCTCCTGTTTAAGTGAATCACTTGCCAAAACTACCTTGCTTGCTTTTGTTTCCGCTTCATTGTTCTTTGTTGATCCCGCTCTTGCATTTAAGGTAAAAGTTGTACAATACCTTTATTGTTACTGCATTTATGATTTAGAGATGCAAAATTCATAATGTTGAAGCTTGTCTTTTTTGTGGTGATGTTGATTGTGGAAGGGGGGAGGTCCCTACGGTGCTGAAGTAACAAGGGGCCAGGATCTCACAGGGAAGGACTTTAGTGGCAAGACTTTGATCAAGCAAGACTTCAAAACGGTCTTAGTTAATCTAATTTTTGCTTATTTATGCTCGTGTACTTGGCATACATGATAATTGTAAAACTGGTTTGTGTTATTTGTTTCAGTCTATATTGAGGCAAGCCAATTTCAAGGGTGCAAAATTGGTGGGCGCCAGCTTCTTTGATGCTGATTTAACAGGTGAAATTATTATCTTTTCCCAAGTTATAAAGCAAAAACCAACTTGCTCACAGAACTTGAGTCCTAATTCAGAAGAATCAGAACATAACGGAGTTAGCAATTTTTATAGTTATTTATTGTTTTCAAGCGATATAAATTGTCTGTCAAGAAACTATCAGGTGCAGGGTAGTTATTGCAATTAAATTCATGTGATTCTGGCTGTTTCGAAGAAGCATTCATTGAGTTGCTCAGAACAAAAAAGCTCTGTTCCAGCTCTATGAGTGTACTTGTACTGCATTCTATCAGAGTATTATATCATATTTTAATCATGACTCGGTGACTACCTTTTTGTATGGTTTTTGTGTTTTGTTTTGGGGGGGGGGGGTGTTGGGGTTGTGGCGGCGGTGGCGGTGGTGGCGCCAATCTAGTATATTATCAATTACTTTCTTTTGTCTTTGTCAGGAGCTGATCTTTCGGATGCTGATCTAAGAGGTGCAGACTTTTCCTTGGCAAATGTGACAAAGGTGAACTCATCTTTTGTTTAAAGCCCTTCACTTAGTGCATTTTTTTCTGGCTTCTTTGGCGATGTTTATCTATTTTATGGAAAAATTAATTTGCTGTGATAACTGATAATTGGTTTGATATGAATTATGTTAACTATCCATAGCCCATTCTGATTGAAGCTATAAAGCAGATGATAAGAGTAATAGTGGTCTTATTCTTCATAATTCATGCGAATATTTGTAATCGATTAACGAAATTCTCCTAAAAATGTTGGATGATTTTCAAGTTACAAACCTTCTAAGCTCTTTTTGCTAACTGCAGCATTGATTATTTGTGTATATATGTACCATAAATGAAACAAAGCTAGGCTACAGATATGATTTTCTGTCTAATATTAGTTGTATTGAAGGTTTAACTTGTTTTACTCTTTGTCTTAAGTACTACATGTGAAAGTGTAATCCAACAATAATGATTTTATGATGATGGGATGCTTTTCTGCAGGCAAATTTGAGCAATGCTAACTTAGAAGGGGCACTAGTTACTGGCAACACATCTTTCAGGGGATCTAACATATATGGTGCTGGTATGTGAATGCCACTTTGTAATGAAATATTTTTCATGGTAACTAAACTATTTGTCTTAGAAGTTCAGGATTTGAAACAGCTGGTTTAGGAAGAGTAGTAATAAATCCTTTTCTGTGGCTGATTAAACCCTGAGAAATCAACTCCACATACATATTTCATCACACCTTATGGGTCAGGGCTCACCATGGGCCTTATGTATTCCCGAACTAGTTAGATAGTTACACGTTAAACTATACACTGGCAAGGAAAAGGAAGCAAACCTGCAAAAATGTTGGCTCTGCTTTCATTTCAAATGTAGTGATCGATTTACTTTATATAAGATGCTTTGGAGTTTTTAGTGAGATATTGTTTGGATTTACTTTAATCCATATAGTTTGCTTGAATTTTATCCACGTAACAGTTTTGCTTCTCCATTTGGAGATTGTGTTTGAGCTTTAATCTGCTTTTCGAAACTAGAAAGGTTTCATTTCTCTTACACAACTGTAGCATGTGTTATATTATATAGTTCTCGGCACTCTTTCATAAGACTTGTGTAGTCCACCCCAAAAAGAGACGTTTGACAACTCAAATATGGTCTGTCATACTGTGGTGGTTCTGGCTGATCGCGTTGTATTATGCCAGATTTCACAGATGTGCCTCTAAGAGATGATCAACGGGAATACCTTTGCAAAGTTGCAGATGGGTAAGATGAATTTTGTTGCACTGTTTCTTTTCTGATATGTAATTCATTTACCATAAAAGCTTTTTTTTTTTTTTAAATTAGGGTAAATCCAACAACCGGCAATCCAACACGAGAAACACTGCTGTGCAACTAGAATCTCATTTCTCGAGTACATCCCATATTGGGAAAAAGGGAGCGGCATTACTGCAACGCAGTAGGAGCATTTTTCATATGAGGTGAGATTGGCAGTCATTGTGCCATAACTACTGAATAATATACATTTACCATTTAAACACTATCACTGATTTTATCATCTATACGTATTAAGAGGCTTATGAGGTTAATGATAAAGCTAGCATGTATCATCAAAATCAGATATTACGTTGTCACAGGCTGTATGTTATGAAAAGTTATATTTCGTTCTGTTTTTACCTTCAATTAGTCGAGTATTATCATCTTTTCTATCTCAACTCGATTCCTTCCCGGAATCAATGGACCAGCTTCTCCATAAAGGTATTGGTTCCCATTATTCTTCTCGCTGCCATAACCAAAAGAATAACATTATATCTAAGGTTGCTTCTGCATATTTAAATGCTACTAACCAAGCTCTTCTGAGACTTTTCAACCCCATTTAGTGGGGAATCAACCATGGCCGTTCAACATTTTATGGCCACAACAAAAGATATTCCAATGCACATGTCATGACAACTTGCGTTGACGCAGAGATTTAAGATCGTGCTCATTCTCCATAGATGGTGGCCACAATTATGGTTTCTCACCATGATTAAGCATGCCATGTGATTGCAGTACACAACTAAAAAAAAAAGTTTACTTTTTTCACAAAAGAATACTTCATGATTCCTAAAACTTTATTGATTCAAAATGAATAATTACACGTGTGTAAATGTCAAAGGCTAACCTAGCAACTATCTCATATATCTAAACAGCCATAAGTTCCTTGGCTCTACACTTCCTAACCCTAATCCGCAAGATGCCATCCCTTATGCTTCCACCATCCATAATTTCGCAGCAATATCTTTGTGGTGCCTGCTCAACACAATTAAATAAAAACATAAAGTAAAATTCAAGAACAAGTTAGAAGAAGCTTTGATTTACTATACAAAATTTATGAAGACTCCGAGGCTCACCTTGGTCCAATACTCTGGGTCCATCCTCAATGAAGAGACAATAATTTTCTCAACTGACATAGCCTCAACATAGTCTGGGTTAGCACAACCCCCTCCAAACTTGGGCAAAGGTCCAATGTATGTAGTCCGGGTCCCGGTCTTGCCCACATTTTCCGCTTGGTGCAGGAAATAAACAACCGGGTTTTGACATGGGTCAGCGCTGACCGGGCGGGTGTTAAATACAAAAGGTCCGTTGCTCCAACTCCGCCAAGTTTTGAATGTCTCCAATGGCATGGCCAAGTTGTTTGCGGATACAAGAAACAGGTAAATTTGAATGGTGTAGCCCCATGATATGGATATAGACCATTTTCGTTTGTGGTCATAGCAGAGACTCTGTTGTAGGATCCGGTTCTTGTCAACGTGGTATGCCTTGATAAGTGTCCTCAAGGAGTCTATCTGAGTCTGGTTGGGGAACAAAGAGTTCAAGTAGTCGATGTGATGGAGTGATATAAGCGGTGCAATCGGGTGGGCTGCTAGGAGGCCATACGGATCCCCTCTAATGTCCATCTAGGAAAAAATAATAACAAAATAAAATTCAAGCTCATAGAATTATAAGAGGAAATTTTTAAAGTGTGACAATAGAATATTTTATGTTATCATAAAAACAAAAGAACTAATGTCACATTTTTGACACTTCTAGTAGAACCATGTTTCTATACATACAGCAAAAGCCAATTTGAAGGAAATTGAAAATTTTTTCCCATTAAATATTTTTCTGTATAATTTCAGGCTCTTCTCTATTAGACGATAGGACCCTTCAAATTTCAATAAATGAGGACCACTTCAGTATGCCGGTAATGTGCTGAAACATTGACACGTATTATTGGTAGAAACGTGTTGGTAAGTTTCTTCTGAATTTCCACCACCATCGAAGCCTATTAACCTCTATTCCCCACTAACCTAACATAATAAAGTCCAAGCCTAATACCAGAAGGTCTCATTCAGTGAAGTGAAAGGACCCTGAAGCCCTCTGACGTCTGCTGGAAGTCGGCAGTACAAGATGACGAAACTGACCTTGACTTTAAGGCATGGCCAGCATCTGAAGCCACACAACGACATGTGTGGCTCCAATTGAATTCAATTAATAATTAAGATATTAAAAAACTTGTCGGAAAGTGCGTAGGTAAGAAGAAAAGTAGAGGATCAGTACTTTTTGAATATTAGTCAATATAATCTTGGATTAAAGAAGAAAGCTGGATTTAAAGCTGGGAACAATAAGGATATTTTAATCTGGACTAATGCATGCTTGACGCGTATTTCTACGTATTCTAGCTTTTACACGACGGTGGATGTACGAAGCCAAGCCCCAGGACTATGTCGCTGGTGGCTTGTGACAGAATTTGTCTTGTCGTATATCTTTGTGGCTACATGAAAGAGTGGATGCTTCGTGAATTCTAAGCAGTATTTGTTCGACACCTCACTTTGTTTCATAGGCAAAGTAATAATACAGACAAACAAACAGTTCACCCACAAAAACTGCTCCCTAACTATTAGAAGCTTATCGAATTCCATTTGTTTGTCCAAGTAAATGCTGAAGTGATCCAAAATATGAGTTGGGTTATTAAGTCTGTAAGTGACATCGTTGGTTATAGAATCGATAACCAAACCGACAAGTCAGGTTTTAAAGAACCACACATTCAAATAAAAAGGACTATATATGTGGCATGAATCTACTGTACCATGAACCCAACGTTGAAAATAGGACCTTTGAGGCTTTCTTTGACACTTCTGCACCTCAAAACGATCTACCACTACGTGTAAGAAAAGTAAAAAACCAAAGTACATACCTGGTGGAACCCACGTTCTAGGGTTAACGGCACGCCAATCTCGGCAATGCAAGCCCAGATCCTCTGATCAGAGCCGTAGAAATAATAGTAGCGCTCAAGACAACCGTCCAATGCATTGACCAACTTCTCGGCTAAGGGATAACTGACGGCGAATCCACCGCCACCAAACGCCATGTCGTACGCATGCATCACATTCTGTTCCACGCTCTCGCTGTTGCCACCAATGTACCACATATGATTATGATCATATCTCGCTAACACCGAAACCAAGTTGTCCGTGAAAAACACCGTATCATCGTCTCCCATAACAAACCATCTAACATTAGGCAAGTTTAGTTTGAAGCTGTCCCATATGATACGCGCGATGCGAACGGCCGGTCTGGAGCTTGTGTATCTGAACCGGGTCCAGCCCGAATCCGAAACTTTGTACGGCATTGTCTTCCCTTGAAGAAGACTGGTTTTACTGTTGTTGTGCCGCCCATGCCCGGGTTCCTCGTCCAGCCAGGCGAAGGCGCGTGTCCTGTCCGGGTCCCACCAGAGCTGGGTGTAATGAACTCTGTGGTGCCACGTCGCGGCCGAGCCGCTGATTCCGAATAAGAGGTGGGAGACGTTTGTGGGTTCCGGGTCGACGGGTACGGAAATGGATTTGGGTTGTGGGAGGCTGAAACGATCCAAATGAATCCCTCGGGACTGAGTTGAAAACGTGGAGTAGAGGACGAGAGAAATTGAAATGATTAGGCAGACGAAAAGTGGAATTCTCGTGATAAGAACGATAATATCACAAGGCCTGTCCGGGAAGAAGGAAAGCTTGGAAGTCTTTAACGGGTCATCAACTCGAACTTGACTCATCTTCAAAAACTAAACTAATAAAATAATAACACTATAACTCTACACGAAAAAACCGCTTTCTTTGGAGTCGCCGGAGATTTTCTCACTTCTGCTTGATCAACCCCTGAAAAACACCAACTGAAGAAAAAACCACCTTTAAGTATGAAGATTCAGGTCTGGAGAACCTGAAAATTCCTTCTTTGACGGCCATGGAATGAACAACGAGAATGTGGAGATGAGGGGAGGGTTTTGGATGATGCTGTTTTGGGTTGGATTTGTTTTGTGGGACGGAAAACAGCTTTTGAGAGATCTCAGTAGTTTGGTTTGGATTGGTTTGGTTGAAACTTCAAAACAAGATACTTTTGTTGTTGTTATTAAATGCTCCCAATTTCACGGATCTCCGTTGTTTAAAGAGGAAAGAGTTTATATTATTGCTTTTGTGAATGATTTGCAGTGTTGTATAGATTGATTATTGAAGCATGCTGGCATGTCGCACGGTTCAGACTTCTATTCACTTTGGACCAGATGTTTTGCTTTCCTTTTGTCGTTTTATACATTGCACTTGGTCGTTTTATTACATGCCTCCCATCACTCTGATGCATTCCTCAAATCTTACCAATCAAATTTAGCCATCTTTACTCTGACAGATAATTTTTTTCTTTTGAATTACACGTTACAATTTGAATTATATGATGATAGGTTCGAAATTGTAAATTTTAAAAATCATACTGTTTTTTTTTTGGGTCTTTTTATAAGGGTATTAAGATTCTGTTTTTTATACTGTATATTTTCTAATATAATTTACATTCAATTTCAATCACATATCCTTTTCAAGATTCAAAATAATTCAAAATTAATCACGTATTCTTAAATTCAATTGAAAATAAAAATACCAAATATATAAACGAACACACCATAAAGTTTCAAATTTGTACTACTAAAGCTATGCATGGCAATGTGATGTTGGGATGTAATTACACATATAATTTTTCACAAAAAAACATTATATTTCATAGATAACATGGTATACAGTAATATCTAACTTATTAATTAATAAATAATAAAGTACATTATATTCTCACGTAATGATAACTATTCTTCGCAAAAAAGAGAATCAAAATCAAAATTGCTGAAACGTATAATGTGATAGAGCAAGTGAAACTCCAGTTTTTTTTAGTACTCCGTCATGTATAATTAAAGTCGTACAAAATTGGCAGCTTATCCATAAGACAATACCACATGCATGGTATGTTAGGTCAAAAGTTCAAAAACAAAAATTACTTACTTATTTATCCCTCCGCATTAAGGTAGTGTAAAATCTTGTAATGTTTGAAATGCAAAATAAAGTACCCATGGCACTACATATTCTTGATTCTTGATGCCTAATAATATCATCCTTTCATCATTAATGTCATTATCTCCAAAAATTATCACAAAATATTGGTATATAAATTATTTAACATTTGGAAGCAATATGAATTATTCCTTTCTCTCAAATTTAAAATTTAAATTGTGATTTGTAATCTATAAAAAGAAAAAGAGGTTATAAATTTGTAACAAGAATGATTTACATATAAAAACCATGAGAACTTGCAACAACTTTTAATATTAAAGAAGTTGCTTAGAAAGAGTACTAAATGATGTATTCTAACTATTTCTTATTTCTGTTTTTAAGCCCAGACGAAGTGATCAGTCTCTTTATCGCTGCAGTTGCAAGCAAAAAATCATCCACCCATTAGAATGAAAGTAATTTCCCTCACCCAGTGGCCCAGCTCATCACTGGAACTCCTTTTAACTTTTATCCCCTTGCAGCTGTGGCCCTCTTTGGGGCTGTTGGTATGGGGAGTAGAAAAGTTGAGAATGAGAATTTGAATGCATCCCATCATTTGGTACCCTTATTACTATTGTAAACTTTGACATGTCACTTTCCCAAGGGCATCACATTACTGTCTATTGGGGTTAATATCAAACCCATCCAGAGCCCGCTGTCACGAGCTCAGAGGTTTGCGCAGCACGCTCGTGCGGTACTTAGGCAACTTGAACCGAAAGTTGCTAAGTAAGCCTTGATGCTAGTCTTCTCGCTCAAGGAGAGGAGAGGATCGTTGAGCCGAAGAGCTTGTAGACAAAGAAAAGAAGAGATGGAAGATGGAGACAAGTATTGATAAGCAAAAGAGCTTTGTATTACACTAGAGAACTCTTTACAATGCTTGGATGCTTATGTGCATTTCTGTGGATGAATTACAAATGAGCATTGGAAGGGTTTATATAGTGAACCACCTCTTAAATGAATGGCTAAGATCTAATGCATCTAAGGGTCCTAATTCATTCTTATCTACTAAATTATCTAGATATATACAAGAGAATATTATCTACTAAATTATCTAAATAAATACAAACGATACTTCTAGAAGCTTATCTTGCTAGAGAATTCTAGAAGATGGGCTTGGGCTTTCTAGAAGCTAGGCTAAGCTTCTAGCATATTTGGGCCACTCTAACAAGTAAATTGGGCAGGTCGTAACATCCTCCCCCACCTAATTTCGCGACGTCCTCGGCGTGCTCTCGTCCTTGTAGTGTTGGATGTGCTCGCCAAATTGCCACAAGGTGTCTTCGCGTTCCTAACTTGCCTCACTGTCCAAAAGGTTTTTTCACTTTACCAAGTACTCAATGTATTGTGGAACTCCCCTCCTTCGAATCACTCGGTCCGCAAGGATGTACTCCATGTCCTTATCGAATGCGGTGACAACAGCTGTGGGTGCTCTCTTGGACTCGCTTCTTGTTGGATCTTCCTTATCTTCATGATAGGGCTTGAGAAAACTCACATGAAAGACCAGATGGATCTTGAGATTAGGTGGCAATCAAACTTTGTAGGAGACTTCGCCCACTCGCTTGACAATAGGGAAGGGACCTTCGTATTTTCGTACCAATCCCTTGTGTACTTTGCGAAGTGACTTGAATTGTTGGGGTAGTAGCTTGAGTACTAAGTCCCTCTCTTGAAATGCGAGGTGTCGTCTCTTAGTGTCCGCCCATTTCTTCATTTTCTTGGCGGCTTTGTCTAAGCATGCTCGCGTGATATCGACTTGTTCATGTCATTCTTTCGCGAGCTTGTATGCTGCTGGACTCTTCCCTCCATAGTTTGAGGCTATGGCATGTGGAGTCATAGGTTGTTGTCCCGTCACAATCTCAAACGGATTCTTACTCGTTGCCTCACTCCTTTGGAGATTATGTGAGAATTGGGCAACATCTAGCAACTTTGTCCAATCATGTTGGTGAGCGCTCACGTAATGCCTCAAATATAGCTCAAGTAAGGCATTGATGCACTCGGTTTGCCAATCGATTTGGAGGTGGAAGCTTGTTGAGAAGCTCAAGTCGGTCCCCAACATTTTGAAGAGCTCTCCCTAAAAACGTCCCGTGAAGCGAGGGTCACGATCACTTATGATGTTTTGTAGGACTCCCCAAAGCTTCACGATGTGCTTGAGGAATGCTCGAGCGGCTTCGTCCGTGGTGCAATCCGTAGAGACGGGTATGAAGGTAGCATATTTGCTAAACCGATCAACTACCGCCATTATGCTTGCATACCCTTCAGATTTTGCAAGGCCACAATGAAGTCCATCGACACGCTTTGACATGGCTTTTCTGTAATGGGTAGGGGTTCAAGCAACCCCGCTAGACGTTGGTGCTCAACCTTGTCTTGTTGGCACACAAGACAAGTCCTTACAAAGCCCTCCACGTCTTCCCGCATTTGAGGCCAATAATAGGAATCTTGCATGAGTGCAAGGGTTCGTGCCATACCTGGGTAACCAGCCCACTTGGAATCATGCCACTCCTTGATGATCTCCTTCCGTAAATTCCCATATCTTGGCACAACGAGGCGATTCCCGGTTGTGAGGAGTAAGCCTTCGTCAAGCCAAAAGCGTCGTGTCTTCCCCTTACTTGCCAAGTTCAAGAGATTCTTGGCTATGGGGTCGTGCTCTAGGCCTTATTTGATACGGTCGACAAGCACACTTTGTGGATGACTTATGCTTAAAGTGGCAAGTTTCGCCTTACGACTTAGGGCATCGGCCACAACGTTTGCCTTGCCCGCTTTGTACTCGAGTGAATCTTGGAGTTGTTTCTTTAACTCCACAAGTTTGGGTGGTGCCATGCGGTAAGGCGCCATGGCTGGAGGGTTAGCACCGGGTTCTAGCTCGATTTGGTGATCCACTTCTCGTCGTGGAGGCAACTTCTTTGGAAGCTCTTGAGGCATCACATCCTTATAATTCTCAAGGATGGCTTGAACTTGCCTTGGCAATGAGTCCTTGGTAATGGTAACGTCCTCACCGTTGTTTAGTTCTCGAACGGTGGCAAGGAAATTTGGATCCATCTTCATCTCCCGTTTGAATTGTAGTGCGGAGAGCATTTTGCTTTCAACCTTTGTTGCGCGTTCCGCCTTGACCATGCATGCATGACTCCCATCGAGTATGTTGAGGGAGTTAGAAGATGGTATGGGGAAGGCATGAACTTGGTTGAAGAATTCCATGCCTAACATTACTTGAAAGTCATCCATGGGGACGATGGAGAAATCAAGCTTATCGTGCCATGTGCCAAGTTGTGTCGTTGTTGCCTTGGACACTCCCAATATTGCCTTGGCGGGTGAGCTTATCGCCTTGATGGTGTCTCCTCCATTGATATATTTGAGGCCTAACCGTTTAACCTCTTCTTCAGAAATAAAGTTATGTGTGGCTCCCGTATCAAGTATCGCACGCACATCCTTACCATTGATTGTGGCGCTCAGACACATTAGACCCTTTTGAACATGGGTGGGTCTTTTAAGTGCGCTAATGGTACAGAGAGAACCCATCTCCGCTTGAAGCTCCTCATTTTGTATGCCCTCATGTTGAGCGGCTAGGGCGTTGTGAGGGCCTTCCTCTTTGGGCAATCCCGCACCCAATGAGGACCATCACAAATGAAGCAAAGACATTTTGGTTTATGGGCATCGGACTTACCTTTGTTAGGTGTGTCGCGCTTGTCTCCCCCGGATGGTTTACGTGCACCACCTTCCTTTCGAGTGTGGTCTTTCTTGGTATTCCGCTCTCCCCCACCTTTATCGTGGTTGGTCTTCCTCTCCTTCGATTGGGATGAGTAGTCTACGAGGGATTCGGCCACGGCTATGGCATCATCAAGATTTTGCACGCCACGCCTTTCGAGCTCAACCCTCGTCCAATCCTTTAACCCGTCAAGGAAGTAGAAGAGAGAATCTTTTTCAGACGTACCTTCAATTTCAAGGATGATGGTGGTGAAATCTTTGATGTACTCTCGAATGGTGTCGCTTTGCTTCAATCAGCGGAGGCGACCCCTTGCCTCCTTCTCGGCATTGCTAGGAGAGAAGTGCTTCCGAAGTTATCTCTTAAAATCCTCCCATGTGCGAAGGGATAAGATGCCTCTGCCCGCGTCGCCATGCTTTCAACGCCACCACAATTGGGCTGTATCTCGTAGGAATGTGGGTGCAATGCTGATCCTCAAAGCATCATCATTGACATGTTTGGCCTCGAAGTATTGCTCCAAGCCGAATAGGAAGTTTTCAACTTCCATGCCGTTGCGAGTGCTATTGTATGTGGCGGGAGTGGGCACGTGCATGGTGCTTAGCCCACTTGTGTAAGACGGATTAGCATGATCACATTGATGCTTCTCCCATTCCGTGCGGGATTGCTGCACATCCGCACGAATTGCTCGCAACTCATGTTCCACAAAGGTCTGCAAGCCCACGAGTTCTCGTGTTAGGTTGTGTAGCTTCTTTTCATAGGTATTGCTAAACTCAAGGATGTTGGACTTTGTTGGTTGGGTTATCTCTTCATAATCTGTCTCTAGGCCTTCGAGACGGTCGGAGAGGCCCTCAATTGCATTGTCTATCCTCGAGATAGCTTACTCTATGCTAGCAACACGAGGCTCTAAAGACTCCGAGGGTGGAGCTTTGGACTTACCTCGTTTTCCTTGTTGGCGTGATTGAGGTTGTTCCTCTTGTCTATAAACTTGCTCCTCCATGGTCACTTCAAGGTCGGATGCCATGCCCTTGTGCTCGAAGGTTTGCGTAGCACGCTTGTGTGGCACTTAGGCAACTTGAACTGAAAGTTGCTAAGTAAGCCTTGATGCTAGTCTTCTCGCTCAAGGAGAAGAGAGGATCGTTGAGCCAAAGAGCCTGTAGGCAAAGAAAAGAAGATATGAAAGATGGAGACAAGTATTGCTAAGCAAAAAAGCTTTGTATTACACTAGAGAACTCTTTACAATGCTTGGATGCTTGTGTGGATTTCTGTGGATGAATTACAAATGAGTATTGGAAGGGTTTATATAGTGAACCACCTCTCAAATGAATGGCTAAGATCTAATGCATCTAAGGGTCCTAATTCATTCTTATCTACTAAATTATCTATATATGTACAAGAGAATATTATCTACTAAATTATCTAGATAAATACAAGAGATAATTCTAGAAGCTTATCTTGCTAGAGAATTCTAGAAGATGGGATTGGGCTTGGGCTTGGGCTTTCTAGAAGCTAGGCCAAGCCTCTAGCATATTTGGGTCACTCTAACAAGTAAATTGGGTGGGTCGTAACACTGCGAAACCCACCATCACTCCCTCCCCCCAACCTATAACCCTCCAACCAAACCTTCCCTAGGCTCTACTCGTCTCTCTTCTGTCATCTCTCAATCTGGTACCCCTCTCTCTTTCGACTTTTGGCTCCTTAGTGGTCTGAGGCGGTGGTGTGTGCAGCTTTCAGCTTTTTAGCAGAGTTGCATGTGGTAGAAGGCAACGAATTCTTGTGATGGTGGTGTGCATGTAGTTGGATGGCAACGGTGGCGGCGCTTGTGGTGGAAGGCTGAATTCCGCTTTCAGTGAATGGCTGGGTTATGGAATTTCTGGGTTATGTTGGCTGTGAGTGGTGGCTATCGTGGGTTTAGAAATTTTAATTCATTATATTTTTCCCGTTTTGGTGGCTGTGATAAGTGATGTGGGTGGTGTGAGCCGTGGGTTTGGAGAAAACAAAAGGAGAGGGAGAAGAAGAAGAGAGACGAAGGAAAAAAATATGAGGAAAAAAATGAAAGTGTGACTATTTATTTATTAACAAAATTTTAATTATTAAATTTATTATCATATTAAATAAAATATGGGGAATTGTTTTTATAATATAACATTTATAATAATATATATTTTTATTAACATATTAAACAAAATTAACATATTTATTTATTAACAAAATTTTAATTATTAAATTTATTATCATATTAAATAAAATTAACACATTCTATTTCTATATGTAATCAAACATAGTAATTTGGTTATAAAGCCAAGATTCTTATGGGTAACCAAACACAGTAATGTTAGTTTTCTAGACATCAAATTTCTATAATCATTTTCCAGTAATCTGAATCCTATTCTCGTGAAAATAAACCCTTATACCAAACGCCCTCTTTGTGGCTCCTCACAAGCACAAGAAAGTTTAGGGGTTTTTTGTTATGTGTTAATTCAATCTTAGGCTGAGAGTTGAAATCCACTTTTTTGGAATTTTAAAAATTGTAATAAATTATGTATTCGAAACTTGATTTGATTTAAAGGGAGATAATTAATTAAGTTATTAAGAAAGTGAAGTCCATTTTTAAATATACAATAGTATCACAATTAGATATACGATACCCTACACTTTCTCTTCAAATAGTTGTACCCTAAACTATCTCCCAAAATAATTGTATTTAACTGCCTAAAGCATTAGAGGTGATTTTTCTTTAAATTTTTTTATTACTGTTTGTAATAAATCATTTATTATTTTCACATTCACAATTTCACATACACCTTGGTTTGGTGTTTGAGTAGGAGGGCCTTCAAACACACCCTGCTCTATGGATAATGGTAAGGAATTATAGGCAGATCACCCTTGGACCGATGATGATAGGAACCCTTGTATTATTGTGGTGGTTGAATTTAAAAAATTTATGGAATTTAGTCCCCTCTTGAGTGATGATTATGAACACTCTCTACGTTTACTAACATGTTTAGACCGCGTTTTTCTTTCGAAGATATCTTCTCAATGGCCCTACAAATGGGAGTGGATCCAGGATTTTTTTTCTAGACTAGGCTAAATTTAAATAGCTGAGGAATGCTATCAAAATGAAATGCATTTGGCTACTTCTATGACTTTCTGAGATTGAGACTAAACAAATCAATAATCCTAAGAATACTTCCCAGCTAAGTCCCCCTCATCTGAACTCTCCATTCCATGGCCCTAGTGATTGAAGAATTATTATTCTTGCGAGGATTGTTGTTCCTCTTGGCGTCTTCCCTTGTCAGACAATTTTTATCCTACTAATTAAGTAACCAAGTAATAACGCATTTGTGTTAGACCTTAGAATTTACTCACAAATGACAATGTCTTAGATTATGTTGTTGCATAGAACATTGTAAAGATTAATAATCACTTTCATTGTTGATGCTCCTAATACTTCTCAAAACATGAATTGACTTAAAAAAATAGTTGCATGTATGTCTGAAATTGAATCTTTATACTTGTAAACTTCATTTATGTTCATCTTTAAGTAGTTGCTATTTCTAAAATTGCACATTCACTAAGAACATCACTTTTGTATCATGGCAATTGAAGAAGTTCATTAGTTGTGATGATGGCCACAAAACTATTTATATATTAATATAAATAAATAAAGCATTAGATTTTAAATGTATAATTAAGTAGTTGAAGGGATCTACAGCAGTTATATATAGAACAACATAAAGACAATTACTTGGTCTCAAAAGCTAAGTATCTTTGGGGAATTGAACAAACAGATACTGCAGGTAATTATAAATCTTGGGAAGAATGTGATATCAAAATCTTTATATTTTAAGATAACTATAAATGAGTTTACACATATATAGCATCCAGCAAAGGTTTTTTCATGCTCAACTTCACAAGTCTTCATGATTGTGAGTGAAGCTTTTACCCTGCTAAAGTGATTGCAACCACGAAATTGTGTAAAAGCCTCTTTCGAGACTCAAAGGAATACAAACAAGTCATGAAGGCAAGTTTAAAGATATGATGCAGTCGCCACCCAAGTTTCTTTTTTAAAAAACATGGATTATGACAATCTGATCCTTTACTTGGGGACCTAAACTACCCTCATCCCTTCAGAAATAGGTTCGGAAAGTTAGTTATGAGACTTCAACCCGCCTGAATATAAATCTGGCCTTCACTATGGTATACCAAATTAGAATGACTTAGGTTGTTCTTTTAGTCCACTTAAGTTGGTTTGTTTTAATCACACATTACCCAATTTTATCTTTTAATCATGTGAGGTGATTTACAAGAAAAACAATTATAAATCAACCAAAAAAAGAGGGGGGTAATGGAGTTATATATCCTTGTCAAACATAGGGGAATGGCCAGTGGCAGACGCATGATTCAATTTTCACTGAGTTATGAAAAAGATTTATATAGATTAAGTTCAAAAAAATATATCAATAAATAAAATCATAAAAAATAATATGATTAATATTAATAACCTATAAAAAATATTATAATAATTGCATCAACTAAATCATGTATCAAAAAGGAACTCGACAGTATTTCATATCTCAAAAATCATCTACAATTGATTTGATGCTAAATTTTTATGCAACTTTTCTTTCAATATATGCAATCAAAGAGTCTGTGAGAAAGTCATCCTCTATTTTGTTGCGAAGCGTAGTCTTGACCATATTCATAGCAAAAAATAATCGTTCAAGAGTTGGAATAGAAACTAGAAGAGTGAGAATATCCACTATTATGATCTATATACAAGTGGGAATGTGTTTGATCTTCTTGTTTTTACTAGCCAATGACATTAATCAGAAATGCTTGATAAACTTTTGAAATCTGGATGTCGAACAACATCATGCTCATAATTTTAAAGTTTTGCTTTCAAAAGTACATTCTTCTCAATATCTGTGAAGTCTTTTGGATAGAACTTTGTGCACCAATTGGTAAATGTCATTAATTTTGAAAGACTCATATCCTTCTTGAGGATCCAAGGTGGAACTAAGAATAAGCAATTCCATTGAATTTTCACCAAAAGCAAACATTTACATTATTATTAGGCATAGTCTATTTTATTTTCATGGAACATTGATACTAATATTAAGATTTAGATATCAATTATAAGTTCACCAAAAAAATTGAAATAATAACTACAAAAATTATAAAATTAACATAATTTAAAATTATTCAAATACTTTTACCTTAATCTCCAATATTTCTTTTTTTTTTAATGTAAAAGTCATTTATGTTGAATCTCCAATATTTCTTTTTTTTTTAATGTAAAAGTCATTTATGTTGGATTGCTGATTGAAGGTTTGGTTTTTTGAGCTTGACAACTTGCTAAGTCGACAATAATTGAGCAATGGTAATAATGAGTAAAAGAGAAAAAATATATATATAAATAAAAGCACTCAAAAGATGAGAAACTACCACTTTTTACCTTGCCTGTATAGAGCAATAGAAAGAGGATTTTAATGAACTTTGACAATGGAGAAAAGGCAAGGATATATCACAGGAATAACACATAAAATTTTAATCTATGACAATTTGATCATGAGAGGAAAGTAATGCATAACTGAGCAGATGCAGCATTGCACATTGTCAATATATATACTATGGAAAGTGGAAACATGGGTTTGCAAGTATGAGACTAAACTATCCACAATTCAAATAGAAATCGGCTTTAACCAGTGCTAGCAACTAAAAGAAAATTTGACATAGGTCTCAAATGGATCATTCAAAATGTTTTAATGGGTTAAATTTTACTAAAATTAGATAACTGTTATCCTCATCCCAGCCCCAGCACCAACCTCCAATTTCTAAATTTGGCCCCAGGAAATTCCCTAAAATTTTTTTCCCAAGGTTAGGGCTGGGTTTTCCAATAATCTGGGATTAAAACCCGGGTTGTATAATTTTTTTTTTTACTTTGATACTTTCTGTGTCTTATATATAATTTGCCATCCAACTTGAATAGTAAAGTGGGCTGTAGCCCAACAATAATTTGCCGTGCTGATTTCTATATAGAATAAAATAAGGAATGGGTTCAAGCCTCCTACCTTGCAATTATTTTAAAATATTTAATTTATTTAAAAGGTTTGATATTTAAAAATTTGTCGTTGCTGGTTGCACTTGCAGTGTTGCTTGCTTTGTTTTTTTTTTTTAATTACAGATTTATATAGTAAATTTTTTTTCTATTTTTATTATTAATTTGGGTATTCTAATTTCTAAATTCTAATGTACACTTCCTAGTTCCCATTTTTATTTTGACAAACATTGTACTGTTATTTTGTTTTCAAATTTTTTAATTTGAAATTCAAAAGCTAACACACAAAAACAAAGTTAAAAACACTCCATCAAAATCCAAAAGCTAAGGCATAAAAACAAAGTTAAAAACACTCCATCAAAATTCAAAAGCTAACACATAAAAACAAAGTATACAATACAAATTCCCAATTTCTGTAGGCTAGGCTAGGCTTGGGCCTGGAGTTAGTTATACTTTTTAATAGGCAATGGACTTAAGGGGTTAGGGGCTATTTGTAAGTATTGAAAATTAAAGGATTACTATGATATGCCTCTTAATTTTAATTGTATGCCCAGGACCAATTTTGGTTCCCCGGCCTTGATTGGATAGAAAATTTACACCCCGATCTAAGCCAATTTCCCTATTTTTCTGGGCAATTCTCTGGCCCCGGATGTCCGGGTTTTTCAGGTCCTTGGCCTAATTGAGTCGTTTTGCCATTCCTACTCGTAAACCATACATGAGTTAACGTTAATTTAATAATGTATAATTGAATCAAAGGTACATATGTCAATGTATCCTTTTAATGTGTTAGAAGTTTGGCTTCATAAACTTATCTAATAACGATGTTATTATTCATATTTTCTAAAAATGTGAGTCACATATGCCATTAAGCATTAGTTCAAGGTCATCTATATTTTTTTTCCTTCAAGTACTTAGCATTTTATCAAAAAAAATGCTATTATTTTTCTAAAATTCCAATAATATATTTTAAAATTTTTAATATATTCATAACTTCTTGAATTGGGTTTTCTTACAGGGGTCATGGCCAATGCCAGTGTCAAAAAGAAGGTCCTCGGCCCCGGCATTTGCAACTGTAGATGAACTTCCAGGTTACAAAGTATTAGAATTCCTTTAAAGTATCACAACCTTTATAATTCATTCACAGTTCAATAGACCCTAATATTCAGTATGAGAGTTTTTAAGTGGAGCTTTTTTTTCTTTTAGGACTATTAATTAAGAAATAATATTACACTTACAACTCATTTATATCTTTTTTTTTTTACAATCTGAGTTAGCAAAATATTAGTGGATAGATAATAATCATGTCATATAATTTAATTTTCTTCATTTTTTACTCATCTAGTGATATTTTGCTAACTGAGATTGTAAGAAATATTGGTTTTAGATGAGTTGCAGATGTGGCATTACTTTTAATTAAGTGATTTTTATCTTTCCAAATCTGCCTTAAGTGCTTTACTATAAAACAAATAATTTAAAACCGATAAAGATGAAAAAAAATGAAATTTTTTTTATGAGCTAATATTAATTTTTTAAAAAAATGATTGCCAACAACTTTTATAGGAAGTTTAT
This sequence comes from Boswellia sacra, assembly GCA_013180625.2. Taxonomy (NCBI): domain Eukaryota; kingdom Viridiplantae; phylum Streptophyta; class Magnoliopsida; order Sapindales; family Burseraceae; genus Boswellia; species Boswellia sacra. The sequence goes on along the minus strand of SNVD02012254.1, from coordinate 351,129 downwards.
TAAATCAAAACCACATCGTTGTTTTGAAACCAAGGTGAACAATAGATGGATTTTTATGTGGAAAACGTTGAAATAGGATTCTTCTATTTCCAGTAGAATTCTTTATTCTCTAATTCAATTAGAACTCTCCTAATAGGATTTTTATCATTATCAAGAGTTTAGAAATATCTTTTATGATTTTTAGGAATATCCATTTTATTTAGTTCATATCCTAACAAATCTCTATCTTGACTAAATAAAACCTTAACATTGTCTTTTAGCAATAACCACAATCCTCAAACCAGATAATTATCATACTCCACTGTAAAGAGTATACCCACTTAGAATAAACGGATTTTAAAAATTTCACCTCGCTATATGTCAAAAAATCTACTAAAAACTTATGGTGCAACCCCCATGTTTGGCTTTTTTGGGAGTTTTTCAACTATCGACATACCTTCCATCACACACCTTGCATCAAGGCCAAACCAAGACCCATGTATAAACTCATGGACCTGCTAGTAGTAACACATCTTCTTTCATGACACCCAGTGAAATGCCATAAGGATGTACATATCCTTTTTAGACAACAAGATCATCTCCCATAGCATAGAGAGACACATTATTAGCAGAATCATCAATATTTCCTTTGGAGCTACTGGTCAAATTTGCGCCACCATTTGGACAATTTCTTTTAAGGTGCCTAGATTGTCCACACCACCTGTAGACTACTTTCTTCTTATTGGATTTGCTAGATTCACCAGTAGTACTACTTGAAACAGGGGTTGGTTTTCCCTTCAAAACCTTGTATAAGCCATTTTGAATCAAAATATCCTTAGGTTGTACTCGCCATAAGCCAAAGTTCATTCTTCCATCAAATTGCTCTATATCAACCTTGAAAGAAGACATTATATTCTTGATGATTTTACTATCACTACAAGAAAAATGATCATATTTGGCGGTCTTTGACCGTCAAATATGTATATATTTGGCGGTCTTAAAAGCGCCACCAATGGCAGTGCCAAATATAGTCAATTGACTATATTTGGTGGTCGGTCAAAGTGTCAAATATGCATCTGACTATACTTGGCGGTCTTTGACCGCCAAGTATAATAGGTTTAAAAATTTAAAAAAAAACATACTTGGCGGTTTTTGGCCGCCAAGTATAATAGTTTCCAAAATTAAAAAAAAATATATACAGCAACAGCTTTGAAGGCATGATAAAGATTACCAGCTCACCATCCAGATATTAAATATTAGCATGAAATTATAGTTTATTTTAATTTCATCTATCTCACCATCCAGGGCAAAAATGTGCTTACTAACATGTAAAGCTATGTACCTCCTGAAAAAAAAATATGTAAGAGTTAGACTATACTAAGCTCACTTCTATCAGAAGAATAAAGAAAAACAAAGAAAGAAAGGGGGAGACCTAGAGACTACTCAACACTCACGAATTGTAACAACTTAATTTCCAAAACATGAAAGTAAGTTATGTATTGATATGTACACACAAGCACAAAAACTGTACTTTGCATGTTTTTATCTTTCTACATTTATTATTTATTTATTTTTGAAAGAAAGAAGTAATTTGGTACATAGTAACAATTCATCAAGTGTAGACGGGGTATAAAGCCCAGAACAGATTCTCTTCAAAAAAAAAAAAAAGAAAAAGCAAATTTACCAAAACAAGAAAGTATTGAGCACAACTACTCATTCTAATAATGGTTGTTAACTTAGCAGCAAACAAAAAAGAAATTTAAGCTAATAGATAGCACCCAGCAATATCATTTAATCTCTAACACAACCTTCACATGCATGAAACATGGACCAGTCACAGCCAGAAACACAGCTATGAAAAAAATAGATACAACTTACCATAATTTTAATTTATCTGGTAGAGAGATTTGAACAGAGAGTCACTTGGACAACTTAGCTCTGATTTCTTGTTATGCTAGTATTAAACCATCAATCAAATAGGTAAAGAACCTAGCCTTAACAATAAAATTGTTGCATACATGAGTCATTAAAGATATTAGGATATAAAACCACAAATAAATCAGCTTTCATATATTCTTGAGCTTTGACCCAGCTTAGCAGAACGAGATGTCCTTGATTACTTAATTTAGTACGCCATAATGAATCCTGTGGCACCCGTAACTATTTGCATTTAAAAAAAAAATAGATAAATGATCCCTAATGTAAAGTAACAGAAGTGGAACAGAAGAATTAACAAAAAAATAAGGCTGCGAGGAAAAAATAAATGTAATAAACAGGGAATCAGAAGAGATATGTTTAGATTTTACCTCTTGCTCGACCCTTGGGGAATAGGTCTAGGCCACTTTTTAGTTTGGCCAGCCAAAGGAAAAGTCCTGGTGAGAGCAGCTTGCCAAAAGCATTCTCTACGAAACAGAATGGTCCATTGCTTTTTAACACAAGATATTTGTACCCACTCTAACACAGGGACTCGGATGAAAATTTCAATCAGTAGATGATCAAGAAGCTTTCCAAATGGGTTATCAACTGATGTTAAATTGCCATTATCATCATTATTTGTCATTATAATTCTGAAGAGCAAGAACCAAAAATATTTAGGAAAAGTGAAATGCGTAGATATAACTAAAGCACATACAGATTGACTTCAAGCATAAAAACAGAAAACTCCTCATTCAAGGAAATTGCCAGATAGAATTTCTTGTGCAAGTTGAAACAGATAAAACCATAGGGAATATAACTTCCTAGATTGCGAAATCATACACAATGCAAAGATTCTGACATAGATTTGAAAAGAATAAAATAACTAAGGGCCCCATATTAACTATCAACTGAACCAGGATAATTATTCCCCCTACACAAAATATCAGTAAAAAGGTATATATTAGAGCCATGGAAGATTTCTGCAAATTTGAGTACTGATTATACAGGTATAATAATATCTTATAAGAACTCAGATTTTCAGTTTGTAAGATGACAGGTATTTCACTGCTTACCTATCATGTCACACCAATCATCAACAATTTGAATAACAACTTTCATTTAATGCTAATATTGCCTCTAAAAGATTCATGTTAGTTTTACTCATAATACACAGATGCTCAGAAAATGAAGTAAAATGCCAAGAAAAATGCTGTAAACACAATGGCATGGCAGCAAAAGAAGGCCATTAACATATCCTTATGTCAACGAATGATCACAGAAATATAACCACCTAAACACTTGAATTCAACCAAGTAGTCCATGATGATGCTACGAGTATATTTAGTCATCTCATGGGATGAGAACTCGAAGCTTTCACTGTATTTCATATAGCATGAAGGCACAGTGAAGCACATAAAGAAATTAAAGATATTTCAATAACAATATGGCTCTAAGTATAAGACATCTTACACACCTCCATGTCAAATTTACCGCATTTTATTACCTGGCCCATTTAAATGATGAAATTATGCTAAAACATAGATTATATGTTGCATTTTTACAGGTATTTAAAAGAAGACTTGCCCAAAACTATTAATATTCATATGAAACTGTCTCATAGCAAATGAATTAGGAAACAAAGCGGCCTGCAGCCATCAACTTCATAAGCACTTTTACAGACATTAATTAACCTCAACTGGTCAAAAAAAAAAAGAATAAGAATTACTAGATCTTTCAAAAGCAAGTTATTGCATTATGCAGCCAAAAATCAAGAAGCATTATCAACAATAAAGAGAAAAAGAAATTCCACACGTAAGGAAGTTTAGGAAAACATAGATTGGTGGCTTTATAAGCAATCATTGAAAAACAAATAAGTGTGTTTCTGAGGAACCAAAAGTGAATCAAACTGTATGAGCAAGAGTAACAGTGGATGGTTTTATCAGTTCCAGTGAAGCAACAAATGCCATGATAATCACAAAAGGGTAGAAGAATGGAGCATGAATAGGTTAAAACGGCAAACAGTTAGAAACAAAGATGGATCTAAATGATACAAAGCAGTTAACATTTAAGCTCACTTAAGCTAACCATTCAGATCACTCAAACTACCTACTTCCATTTCTCATTTTGATAAAAATTTAATAATCAAATACTATCACTAGTTGGTAATTTTACATTAAAGAGAACAATAATCTAAAACAAACAGCCATAAAAATGAAACTATTGACACAATAGAGTCAGAAGCACCAACACAAAGATAACTTAAGCATATTAACATCACCAAACATGTACATATTAATCCATCAATAAAAAAGCTCCTTCAACTTGAGGTCAAGGTTGCATCCTTCAACTTGGCAGCTTGGAGTTTGACTGCTCTGGTACAATAGGGGGATAAAATTCTGTTTGTTCTGCTCCACTAAGCTCCTCAAATCCACACCACACGAAAACATCACCCCAGTAATTAGATGCACATTTCATACTTCCGTACAATTTACGAGTTTAAGAATATTCTTTTCAATAAGGGTTTAGGATTTAAAGGCCAATGAAGGGATTAATGTCTAAACAATTTATGAAATCACATTTGGGTTTAGACCATTCAACAAAACGCTCCTATCGGCGTGAATCATTTCAGTTTCCGGAATCACATTTTCGAAACATTTTGCAAGCTTATTTTATAGTGTTGTCTTTACGGTTCTTCTTGCAGCATTTCGACTTTCTTAATTTCCAAAACTAAACCAATTATAAGACAAAGTCAAAATAAAATTTATTAGCGGGAACGAGAGCAGACCAAACCTTGTGGATAAAAAATAGGCTCTAATAGGAATCGAAGTCTTGGGATGCTCTTGTAAGCTATCATTCCTGCTATCCCTAACCTCTGAGCGTGAAACGGCGTCGTTCCAGTCAACAACCGTGCATGTCTGTGGCTGGCCCTGGGCCCGAGCCTGAGCCGAGGAACCCGAAGAAATGCACCCAACGACAAGCGAACTGTACTCAGAGCCGAAGTTGAGGGTCGAACACGAAGTGCAAGAATGCGAATTTCTTGTGCAGAGGGTTAGGGTTCGGGTTTTGAGCAGAGAGAGGGTAAGTAGCCGCCATGGATGGAGGTAGTGAGGCTGTAGTTTGGGGATTCGAGTGAAGATCTTAAGGGGCTGCAGGTGGATGGCACGCAAATGGATTTAGGGTTAGGTTTTGGGGAGAGTTTTGTTTATATAGGTTGTAAAAATTACATGGGAGTCTAATATATTATAATTTATCATAATTACCCCCAAAAATTACTTCTAAGTTCAAATACTTTATTTATTTTCATATGTATCCTAATTACTTGTTAATTACTTGTCACTATCTAAAAATGTGAGAAATATGTAACATAATCAAAATAACGAGTGACAAATATGATGAAAATATGAGTTTGACTTTTATATTAATGTTATAGTTCTCACTTTTTTAAAAAAACGCCAAATAAAAAAAATACAAAGTGATAAATATGTGAAAATTTCTTGTAGTGTATAGATGAATATTACTCCCCAAGTAAGCTCCCAGGAATGACTAGAGGGTTCACAAATGATCCCACTTAAAACCCAACCTCCTTAGACAATAAATCTTTTTGACAAAGCTTACTTAGACCATAACTACTCAATACTAGATCAAAACTCTAATGCAATACCAAGAACTTGGGCAAAACCTCTAATACTCCACCACGAACCTTAACTCTGATATCACTTGTTATGAAATCAAGGCGAAAAATAGAAAGTAATAATAACACAAGGATTTTTACATGCAAAACTCCAAACTAGAGAAAAACCACAGGCTGTTAGAGAAAAAATTCGCTATATAAAAAATATTATAATCATTTAGACTTTGAACTCACTCCCAATAACCCTTTCCAAAGACCCTTAGCACACCCTCTCTTTACCAAGCTATCTCACTCACACTCACAACTCTAAGAGGAATTTTAATCACCTCACTAGAGAAGAATTTACCTAGAGCTAAACTTGAGATTCTTCAGGTGGTGCACTTGTATCTAAGGAGCAGGATTTTTTTTATAGGCTTCCAAGTCCCAATCTTTATCTTTTCCTATTTGTAATAGGAATCATTTTCCTTTCCTAGTAAACTTTTACTATGTAGAATTATTCTTCCTTTTCTAGTTGAAGTAGGATTCTCCTAAATAAGATTCTTTATTTTCTAATTCAATTGGGACTTTCCTAATAGGATATTTGTCTTTATCAAGACTTTAAGAATATCTTTTAGGATTTTTAGGAATATCCTTTTTATTTAGTCAATATCCTAATAGTTGTGTGCATATATAATTTTTCTATATGGAAGACATCTTCATAGGTGTGTTTACAGCTAAGATATGGCAAATTTTTTTTTTATATATTTCAGTCATACTACAATATATTTGGTCCATCTGATGTACATGTTTATAAAAGTACAATCTCCAATAGTTCAAAGATGAAACTGAAAATCTTTGAATTAGTCTGATGAACATTACAACAAATATGATAAAAACATTTACGACTCCAACGTAAATAAAGCTGTGCAGTAACTACAAAATGGGAATTTGATGGAATATAGAACAGGGATATACAAACAAGAACAATCCTAATGAAAATGTAGAATAAATGGGGTTAGTAAGTAATAACACTCCCATGCCTCCTACTCTAAGACGCGATAACATACATGAAAGTTGAAATTACTACAAAAAGTTCGGAAACATCTAATTCCAACTTTTATATGTTTATTTCTAATTACTTTTATGCGGATGAAAGTTGAAAATGTGGATTTCCAAATTTATTTTATATAATTGCTTCCAATTTTTATATGTTTATTTTCGACTTTTAAATAAAATTTGAAAATAGGTACATTGACATTGCATGTCCGAGGAGGCATCGTATCTAAAGCCCAATAAATTAGGATAATACACCTGAAAATAATAAGCTAGGATTTATTATAAAATATAGTCTCAAGTCATAGAAATTCCTGTTATTAATTTATTAATTACTTTTCTATTTACAAAAAACATAATAATCTTATCTATCGAGTCGTTGAGTGTCATGTCACACCTAATATCACATTCGACGAGGACTCAAATCTGTTAGACGGCAAAGATATTTAGTTTGATCGGTTCCATTATCACTTCGTATATATAATTATCCAAGCAAAATTTTTTACACTATTCTGTTTGTTGGTTTGCAACCAAGTCATGAATGTTGAGGCCTTCTTTCTCAATCTTTCTTTTCTTACACAAGTTGAGAATGATGACACTTTAGGTAGAATTAATCAATCAATATATATAAAGACAATCTTAGCAGCATCAGTATTAAAATATGAAGACCAAGTGATCTTAAGTACTAATAGTCAATTATTTTGATAATTAAAGTATTATCTCCGTCTGTTCTTTGTTATTGTTTAAGCTTTTGGAGTTATGCAGTCTTGACCTAAAACCAGTTTAAACAATTCATTAACCTTGTTTGGAGTCATGGAGCTCTGGTGGCCATATATTCATGAGAGGAATCATCTTAACAAGTTGCCTCTAGGCACAGTTCAGCATTTCATCACTCATCAGGCAACTGATTAATCATAGCTAGCCTTGCAGAGAGCTTGCGTGATAATCTAGCAAAATTAGATGAACGCAGACCTATATATTATTTTACTCGTTTAAATTCTTGTTTCGTTGTCTACAATATAAAAAACTTAGCTAGGGAAGAAAAACTGTATTGAAATTTTCATATAGTTTACGCATGTGCTACTTATATTTATATTGTTAGTTCTCATCGACTGCTAGGTGGAATATATAGCTGAATTTATATAATATATAATTCATCTCTAGTGTTTTGATACTAAGTTATCATAAATCGAACAGACCCCCAATTTGAACGAGTTGATGGAATACCAATTCTGCTATTCTACGGGGTCAATAATCCATTTTAGCCGGTCAAACTTGTTTTATACACATGATAATATATACATTTGGCTTCTCTAGTGAAATCTCCCAATACGTTCATCAGATGGCTTGTCAGTTCTCAATTGTCCCCGTTTACTCCAATTTCATTTCATATTAATTATAAACATAGATCACGAGCTTATTTGGTGCCCCTGGCAAATTATTTACTTAGCAAATAATTAAATTAATTTGAGCTAATAGTGCAAGGATTCCATTGGAGAAAGGAGCAGTAGGTTGTTGTTGTTGTTGTTGTTGTGCGAAATTGATTAGTCCACAAAGGTTAGGAACGACACATCCTGTTGGCAGTACATGTATGATAGATACGAACCTAACGGAATATGAAATGGGACGAAAGTGTTAATGTTGACAGATCGATTACTTGAGGAAATTGATTAAGCTTCTTTAACTTACATGTTGCTGTATTGTAAGGAACCTTTCGTGCTGCTATATTAGTCTATATTATTTTAAGTAGTAAAAAGAATCTGTTCATCATCATAATTATAAACCAGCTTTAAAAATTCTGTAGCTCCACTTATATATATATAAATATATAGTGTAGACTGTAGAGCATCAAAAGGAAACCCACAACAGCTTCGATGACAAACTAACAAGTACGTAAAACATAACCCAATAAGAAAATGGAATTAACAATCATTATTAATAGAAAAAATTGAAAAAATAGACAAAATTAAAAACCTTTGTTAAAATTTAGACACGTTCTAAAAAATTTTTATATCATAGATACTTTCTTGATAAAAAGACCCAATTACCCTTATTTTTCAATTTTTTTCCAACGGCTCATTTCCGAAACCCATCTCCCTCTCTTAGTTCCTTTCATGTCTGTCTGTCTTTACAGTCTCTGCAGCAGCTAAACTAAGTGGAAAGCATGTCTGGTGTAAACTAATGTGATTTTTGTACGTTAATGTGTGTGAAAGCCATTGAAACGAGTTATGAATCCAGTGTTATTTCTCTGTCTTCAGATGACCGAAACCCATCTCTCTCTCTTCAGATTTGATTTAATTTTTAGGAAATTTGAATTCGAGATTTGAGCTTCCGAAGGATTTGTGAACTGATTTAAGGATAAATAGAGTCTTATAATGTAATTTTTATAGGTTAATGCGTGTGAAAACTGATGAAACGAGTTGTGAATCCAGCGTTACATCGCGAAGAAGAAGACACTCGACACTCGAAAACAACCTGTCGAGTCATGTCGAGTTATGTAATATCGAGTGTCGAGTGTTTTCGAGTGGTGAAATTTTGAGTGTCGAGTGTTTTCGAGTGGTGAAATGTCGAGTTTCGAGTGTTGTCGAGTGGTGAAATGTCGAGTTTCGAGTGTTTTCGAGTGGTGAAATGTCAAGGTGAAATGTCGAGTTTCGAGTGTTTTCGAGTGGTGAAATATCGAGTTTCGAGTGTTTTCGAGTGGTGAAATGTCGAGTTTCGAGTTTGTCGAATGGTGAAATGTCGAGTTTCGGGTGTTTTCGAGTGGTGAAATGTCAAGTTTCGAGTTTGTCGAATGGTGAAATGTCGAGTGTCGAGTGTTTTCGAGTGGTGAAATATCGAGTGTCGAGTTGTGTCAAGTGTCGTCTCCGCGTGATATAATGCTCTAAATATATCCTTACTTTTAATTTTTTTTTAGTCTCTATAGTTTGTAATTTAACAATTTTATCCCCAAAAAGAGTGTCGGATGTAAGTAATCACATGCAAGTAATTTTAAAAAGTATTTTAGTTTTTTTTTCAAGAAAGTGTTTATGATATGAAAATTTTTTAGAACGTGTCCATTTTTTAATAAGATCTCCTAATTTTATCTATTTTTTCAATTTTTTCTTATTAATAATTAAAGTAGTTTCTTGGAGAGTGTAAATTTCTTTTCCCCATTTGAGTTGTCAATTGTTATTTTGACGTGATGTGAAAGGTAAAACATTTTAATCAGAACAAGTACAATTACTAGACCCACAAAAGTAAAACTTTACGAGCTCCACTGCATAACAGTTATTATACCGTACAATAACTTTTAAAAATAATAAATAATATATAAAAAATTATAAATATTTCTACAAAAGAAAAATCGTAAATATAAAAAAATAAATAAAGATATATTTATGATTTTTGTGCAGACTTTTACGATTTTTTTATCCATTATTTACTATTTTTGAAAGTTATTGTACAGCACAACAACTCTACCGTAACAAATCCCAAAACTTTATCCGAAGATTATCTCAACCAATTTCAAATGAATAAGTTATTGCATGTGGTCTACCAAAACAGAGAGAATGATAGAACGTTGGAATTGAGTTCGAAGCATTAGTTGAGCAGATCAGATAAATGATTAAGAGAAAAGAAAACAATAATAACATGTTCTTATCGATATTTTCACATTGGATTAAAATTTTCACAATTGCTTGTCTTCATCTGATTATAGTCTTCAATTATGGGTCTCCTCATTCATCCTGGCCTATATATATATATATATAAAACGATGGCTCTCCTATATATAACAGAGTATATACAAAAAAGTAGTCTTGTATTACGTCATCTCTTTCCAAGCAAAGGGCTATATTATATGAAATTAAATTAAAATATGATGAATTATAGCCAGTTGATGATCAATAATTTAGAAGGCATGCAGCTTCTCTAATTGGTGTGGATTAATTGTGACCGTCAGTTCTTTCATGCATGTTGATATCATATTTATGATAGTTACTTAAGTGGGACCTCTTCAGAAAGTTGCCAAATAGAACCATTATATACATTGACTGCCTATCAAACCAAGCTAATAAAAACACTGAAAAAGCCAAAGGAGCAAGCAAAGTGATCAAACCCAAAAAGCTAGCAAGAAGACCTTTTCACTAGAGCCCTTTCTCTTCCCCACAGACTCTCAAGTAGCTTTCATGTATTCAATATGAATAAATAGCTGCAGTTTCTTATTCCTTCTATGTACCTCTAACTCCTCCCTTACACTTGATTTCTAATATCAATATATAGTTCCTCTGAACTACCTGGCTAGCATATCTAGTACTACTCTTTTGTTTTTTTTTTTTTTTTTTTTTTTTGTAAAGCTGCAGTTTCTGCTAAACCATAATGGAGCAAGCTCAGCATTGGATGTGGTTGAAGAGGAGAGAGCTTTTGAAGTCTCATGCTTCCCAAGCAACAATGAATTCTTTTAGCGACTCGTGGGAAGAAAGAGCTTTTGCAGTAGACGCTGCAGGGTTTCTTGGTGGATGCGTGTGGCCTCCCAGATCTTATTCTTGTAGTTTCTGCAAAAGAGAATTCAAGTCTGCTCAAGCCCTAGGTGGTCACATGAATGTCCATAGAAGGGATAGAGCAAGGCTTAAACAATCTCTTACTCTCCACAACGAAGTTCTCCATCAACAAAATCATAACCAAAATTCTCACCACTCATTAGACCCTAAATGCCCATCAGAGATTTGCACCTCAGATTACAATAATCTTGACCATACTCCTGCGTACCCTATTAATATTTTCTCATCAACTACTCTTTCACCTACTACTACTACTACTAGGTTTTCCGCCTTATCCACTCAAGAAAATTTGAGTAAAAACGCTTTAGGCTTTCCTGATTCTTCTTCTCTTGTTCAAGGAAAGCCCAAGAATTCACCTTCTGCCTACACTTCCTCTTGGTCAAACTCGGTTGTCAAAACTTTTCTGAATATCTCGGATTCCAAAACTGAACCAGAAAGAAATCCAGCGGAGGAAGATTCTATATCCACAGGTCATGATTATTATGTTGAAACCAATTTGTCTATGAGCTTGAATTCTGTCTTTTGCAGAGATCGGCCAACTGGGTCCTGCGGTGATGAGGCTATTAGTTGTAAAAGAACCAAGACCACCGCTGTTGCAACGCTGCCTTTTTTCCTATCAAACGATAAGTATGGTCTCCAAATGGAGGTTCTTGGACTTAGGTCTACCTCCAAGGAGAACTTGGATCTTGAACTCAGGCTTGGTGATCCGCCGAAGTTGAAGTAGTTGAGTATTTACAAGAATATGAGAGGTCTTAAGTGGACTCATCATTGCTCATATGCTTGCTCTAAGGAGACACGAGTCATCTTTACTTTTCTTTCTTTTCTCTTTTTTTTTTTTTTTTCTTTTCTTCTCTTTTCTTTTCATCCCTTTAATCTAACAAAAGAAGGCAGGGGCCTCCCGTGGACATTTTGAAATTTTAATAATACGGAAAAAGTTTCAAAAACTTGTGCTCTTCTTCATTATATGTTCATATATATTCTTGTTCTGCATGGTTTCTTTAAACAAAATTGGCTGCAGCTGATCGGTTTATTTTGTCGAAAAGTTAGAAGTATGCGAAGATTCAACTCTATATATTCGTCCTTCAATGATTATCATCTCCATGGCGATGGCGGGTATGTATGTACATTTACATGATGAAGTTGTTGGTATATTCAAATCCATATAATTTGTGTTACAAATCCAAATAAATATGAAACTGCTCCTCTTGTCAATAGCCTTTATTTTATCTTATTTTTTTAACTTAATTATTAATAAGGAGCAGCATGAACTCCCCGATGTCACTAATTAAAGGCCCTATATATGATCCCAACTAATACACCTAAGCAGGTCTATTTGCGTAAATACATGGTTGAAATTTCGGCTGAAAAAATGGTAAAAAAATAAATAAAAAGCAAGAAATTTATTTTTTCTTTTTAACCGGAGAGAAAGCAATTCGTTAACTGCAAGATCAGACGCGAGAGAGAGAGAGAGAGAGAGGAATTTGACTCAGTATTTGCCATTAATTAAAGGCCAGGGTGAAAGAACTGACAGTAAGTCACTTCAACTATATTGAAGAGGCCACGAGAACTTGACAAACCAAAACAACACGAATAACCTTTTTATCTGCATCTGTACCATTACCTTCAGCAAAATCTGCTTACCCTACAACGTGCTTTTTGGTTCTATACTTAAATTCCAGTAAACACTTCAGCTTTTCCCTCCAAAAGAGTTAAGGGTCCACCAACTCCATGTAGCAAAACCCACGCTCTATAATCATACATTGAAGTAAAGTAATGCATCTATTGAAGTATATAATATTTAGTTGTCTCTGACGATATCACATCAAAGGCACTATTTACGCGTCCTTTGTTGTTTCTTTTGTTTGCGAGTGTTACTGTGAGCTATTACACCCTCAACGCCCAACCCTAAAGCCTAAAAACACCAAAAACTAAACATACAAATATAACCCTAAAGTTGCCTGGAAACTCGACTCCTAGCAGAGTAATAGCCAACTAGCGACCCTTTAGTCCGAAGGTTCCTCCACAATACACGGCGAGGTATCGGTGTTGTTTTGCTGTTTTTTTCAACGCTTCTTTGTAAGGAAATTTGATGAAACATCGCTAGCTTTTGACTTTTAAGAGAATTGGTTTGGTGTTGGAAAACCAAAGACATTGCTGTATATACAAAGAATTTATGTTGCCTCAACAATTTTTTTTTCCCTTTTAAAGCAAGAATTGAAGTTTGATTGCGTGTTTCCAGAGTTGGGTTATTTATTTTGTACGTGGGTTCTTGGAGATAGAGATTGTACATAGAGGGAAACTGAGATTGGTGGCTTAGATTTCCATGAAGTACCTGTTTTGTGTAAGAGAGGCTTAAAGTGTTTTGGTTGGGGTTTTGATTGCTAGGTTGGTGGTTCGTCCGTTGATTCGCAACAGTTAGCGAGGTGAGATGTGAAGCAGTGTACAGTAGTGGCAGAGCCAGTGGTGCAAATGGGGCTTGATCTGTCCCTTTCTCTATTCTGTTGCGTTCGTAGACTCAACAGGAATTTTGAGAGAATGAATTGATGTCCCTACCTATGTCCGAGCAAGCTTTATTAGTTATGACTTCCCTCTTTGCGCTGCAGCTTTGTAAAGTTCTGGACCTCCTTTATTATATAATATTAAGTGCAAATCGTGAAGGGTTCTCTCTGATTGTGAGGTGAGAACCTCACATTCCACCTCATTCTACTTATATTTGTGTCTAACGAATTATAAATTCATTCTACTTATATTTGTGTCTAACGAATTATAAATTTTTGTGTGATACCAACTCATCGTCAATTTAAATTTTACTTTTTACTCATAAATTTTAGTTTCTTTTAAATTATCCCATCCAGTTTTCTAAAAAAAATCTATAAATTAATTTCTTTAATATCTTTCTCTTTCTTATTTTGAAATTCAAAGTATTTCTCTCATCAAAATATTCTAAAAAATTAATTGCAAAGCATATGTATGAGTCATCTTGCAACTGCCATTTCTGAATTGCAAATTCGTTTATTGCAACTATTTTAATTGTGTTGTACCAATACAATTTAAAATCAATTTCTTCTTTCCATATATGGCACTTCTTAACCATTCTTTTCATTTCTGAATTGCAAATTCGTTTATTGCAACTATTTTAATTGTGTTGTACCAATACAATTTAAAATCAATTTCTTCTTTCCATCTTAACCATTCTTTTCATATGAGTGAGCTCATCAATTACACAAATATAATAATAATGTTTTGGCTGTAAAATGGGATAAATTTCATGATCAAATGATACAAAACATAGTAAGCGTGCGGCAGTGTCTTTATCCTATTATCTATTATTTTCTCATTACATAGATATGATCAGTTGAGTGAGCCAAATATTTAAACTTGATCTTAAAAAATAATTGGTACCTTATTTATTTTCAAAACTAACAAAAAATTGTAGATGATCATACACGATGAAAAAAGAAAGGTAGGTTTTGACAATAAGGACAACGTAAGAGAGTAGGCACAAAAAACCTTTATGTTCTGCCATGACCATTATTAGCAAACTTGTTGTACACATACATATTAAAAATTTTGTTCGAATAATATTTTGATGAGAAATACTTTAAATTTCAAAATAAGAAAGAGAAAGATATTAGAGGTATTAATTAGGAGTTTTTTTTTTTTTAGAAAGTTTGGTTGGATAATTTAAGAGAAACTCACACTTAAAGAACAAAAAGTGAAATTTAAATTGATGATAAATTGGCACCACATGAAAATTTATAACTCGTTGGGCACACCTAGTAAGCAAAATGAGGTAGTATACCTCGTGCACGTAAGTATTTCTCTTTCTTAAGATACCTATTTTATTAGGTGAATTATATATAAAATAATTAAAAAAATTACTATCGTATTCAATCATTATAAATAACTCTAATGTAATATAAGATTAGTGATATTAAATTATCTTTAAAATATACTTTATTTATTATATATTTTAATTATCTAATAAAATTATTATCTTATATCCTATTGTATAAAGACGATTATACTTAAACAGATAGATATGAAATTCGTATTTGCTATATATCCAATAATTTGGATCCTTTCATCTCATAAATTCTTTTAGATTTGAAGTATATTGTGATAAATATAAACATTTTCGTTTGTGTCTAATTAGATACATTTATTAATTTAACTATAATATTGTATTTATGCAATTAAATGTCGGGTCAGTCGAGATATACAGTCCCTGTTAATCAACTAGGCACATCCCAACCAAAAATTATGTACCATCTATATCTTTGATCATTCCAAAAATTCAACTTCAATGGTTTCTTCTCATCTAAATTTTATGGGGGAGTGTCCACTGTTGTGCTGTAATATCATACAGCACGCACGAATCTATATACCTGAAATACACAATTTTTTGAACTAGATAAATATCAGGATTCATTTTTGACCTTTAAGGTCACCGTGTTGTGAGAGGATGTCAGTGGAATTATGTTAAGAATTGCAATCAATTTCCATGCATTAAAAGCCCCCAAAGGGTCCCAAGCCTATAAACTTTAGTGTCATCTTTTTTCAAATTACGTTTAAGTTTCATAAAGGACCCGACGTTCGGAATTCTACTCCATATTTACTTTTGAAATTTATCATTCACTGCAGTAGTTTTTCTTTGGTTCCTTTATAATATAGTTCTCATCTCCCTCGCCTCAAATAATCATATATAAACTGAAGTTATACTATAGAAGGCTTTTTATATCCGTGGCCCTGCTTAACAAAGAATAGTCTTGTTTCAAATTTTGTATTGCACATAGCATAATCTTTTTGCAAATTATTATATGATCATGTAATTGACCATGCCACGAAATCCATCCCCAATTCATGGAAATGACAAAGATTGAGGGAGTTACACTAAAGGAAAGTTAGGAACCGAATAAGTTATTGGGCCAGTGGGCCGGCCCAGCTCATTTTACTTGGCCTATGCATGAATTAAAGAAGTTCAGCTGAGAATTGAGATAATTCGAGAATAATAATAATAGTAATATAGATATGAAACGTAAAGCAATAAATACATAGATGTGAATGATGACGTGGTTCTGTGTCTGATTCTGGACATGGTTCTATCTGCTATGAGCTTATTCGTATTTAGATATTGAGGAAGTGAAGTGAAGTCAAGAGAAGACTGAAGAATTATGGCAAATACAGAGAGCAGTTCCAAAGGCTTGAGATGGTCTCTTGAGGGAATGACTGCTCTTGTCACGGGTGGCACTCGTGGAATTGGGTTCTCAATTTCTTTCCTTTTAATTCACAAAAACATTTATAACTTCGGGTTTCTTTATTTACTTGAGAAAGTAACCTTTTTGTTTTTTGGCTGGTGATGATGAATACTTACAGGCATGCAGTGGTAGAGGAACTTGGTGGGTTTGGTGCTGTTATACACACTTGTTCAAGAAACGAAGCTGAGCTCCAAAAGTGCTTAAAAGAATGGCAAGGTAAGGGCTTCCGGATTACTGGGTCAGTTTGTGATGCTTCATTTTCTTCTGCGAGACAGACGCTGATGCAGGAAGTGGGTTCTGTTTTCAATGGCAAACTCAACATACTTGTAAGTATTTGTCTAAAAATTGTTGCTTTGATTGCTTTCTCGTCAATGATTATGATTATATTAACATGCGGATATTTGTTTGTCTAAGAAGTCAATTTAATTTGGTACAAAACAAAAAATGGTTTAATTCTTGATGAAATTGGATTGTTTATTTACAGCCGACTTTTGTTGGTCTGTATTCTGTAGAGGCTTGTGTATAATTGATCAATAAAAGATTGATATATTTTACTTTTGGAGCTGGAGTTTGTAGTCTTGTTGAGTTATGAGCAACTACCTCTCATGAACTTTGGTTTTGTTCCACTGAGGCCTTATTATTTATTTTTGTATTCGCTTCTTGTGAAATCTGTACTTCTGTCTATTGATACTCATTCTCAGTTTATTTCCTTTCACTTTTATGATAATTGAGTAGCAATATCGGTTGTGGCCAATCATTTATGATAATTGAGAAATGGAAATCGTTTTCTAATGCTTATATATATTGTTTGGCCCCTTTTTTTAGAAATTGAAAATGAATATTAACTTGCAGTAGAAATGTCAAAGAATACAAGCCTGATTTGTCGCTCTTCTGATGTGCAGTCACTTATGCATATTGATCCGGAATAAATGAGTTTATAGCCTCTTACACATACCATTCATATGGATTCAACAAAAGCTGAACAAATTTGGTTCGATGAATTTCTGTATTAGTTTTATGTAAATACTTTTTCGAAATAAGAATAACTCCTCTTTGACACTTAACTGAACTATTCACAGAATTCTTGACTTCTGAGGAAGTTAAACATGATATTCTTGGTTTAACAGGTCAACAATGTTGGGACAAATATCCGGAAGCCAACTACTGAGTTCTCTGCAGAAGAAATTTCAAAACTAATGACTAACAACTTTGAATCTGCATTCCATCTGAGCCAACTTGCTCACCCACTTTTAAAAGCATCTGGAACAGGAAGCATTGTGTTCATTTCCTCTGTTGCTGGCATTGTGAATATAGGATCAGGATCCATTTATGCAGCAACTAAAGGTGAGTTACAGCTCTGATCTGGTACCGTTCTGGCATAGCTATGATGGTTAAACAAGTTCAAAGATTTTTGTGTTCTATTTGCTACACTCAGGTGCAATTAATCAGCTTACAAAAAACCTTGCTTGTGAGTGGGCAAAGGACAATATCAGGACGAATAGTGTTGCACCCTGGTATACCAAAACGTCACTGGTGGAACATGTAATGTTCTCTACTCTGCTTGTGATCATTTAGATACTTAAGTTTTTGTTGCAAGGTTATATGTCTTTAATCTTCTTTCTGGAAATAAAAATTACATCCAAAGAACTGTTACCAGAATTTATATATGATTTGTTTGGCTCAGGATTTTTATTTTTTTTTTTTGGGTGGGGGAATGACACACTTTCATCCATTCATAAACATAAGATAAATGACATTTTTCATGGTGGATAAGATCCCTCTCCTAATGATTTGTCATCCCACTGGATAGAGTCCTTACCCAAAAGCGAGGTCCATGTAGATCTTTCTGTTTTCTATTTCTGCCAAAACTGACAGAACATTATTGGTGTTAATTAAGCAATTCTGATATTGTTGGAGTTGGAAGCTTCAACAATATTGAGGAACAAAGATAAGAAGTTCATTTCTTGTAGATCAGTGGAGTCTTAGGGACTGGTTGATTTTTGGTCTAAAGTTTGAATTTAACTTATTCTCAGATTTGAGATATTTTCATAATGATTGTTTTTTGTGACTTAAGACTTAATATAAGATATTTTCATCTTAATGAAAAAAGTTAAAAATTCATATGAATGCAAATGTCTAAATCATTTATTACTCTTTTAATTCTCTTAGATGGCATTATAAAATTTATTTATGACCAATTTATACATAGCCTAATGTTTTAATTTTGAAACATTATTATTTATCTCTACTTCTATGTTATGATTTTCGATATATTTTTAAAATTATTTGATAGTCATTTATCTCATTTATATATCAAATTTTTTTAGAAAAAAATTCTCTACCTATTTATACACATTTACATAAATTAATTAAATTCATAATAGATTTTGATATACAAATATTTTTATCATGTAAATTAAAATCACAAATGAAAATAAAACATATAAATGAGGATATATATGTAAAACCATTAGTTTTCAGACATTTCAATCCAGATAATGAAATAAAAAAATAATCATATAATTTAGATCTTATATTCAGACCTATTCAGACTTCAATTTAATTCAGATCTATTCAGATTTCAGACAAAAAAACAATCGATTCCTTAGTGGAATGTAGCATATAAGTCTTTGATTATTTAAAAAATCAACTTTAAATGTTTTCTTTTTGTCTAAATTTAATGGGATGTTTCTACGTTTGTGCTATAAGATTATATGGCACACATGCAACTTTTTGTTGTGAAATAGGCAATTTTTTTTTAACTAAATAAATTATGAGGATTCATTTTTAACCCCTAAGGTCATATGTGTCAATGGAATTATTTTGAATATTGTGATCAATTCCATGGGTTAAAATGCCCACTGGAGGGCTCCAAGTTTATAAACTTAAGTGTCTTGTTTTGTGGGTTGCATTTAAGGTTAATTGCTCCACTATGGAAATTTTATTCCATATTTACTTTTCAATATATCATTGCATTTGCAGTAGTCTTTCTTTGATATTGGCATTTGATGAGTATTAGTTTCTACCAAACAAGATGTTATCCCTTTTGATATTTGGTTCGTATATGATACAGTTCCCCATCAAATAATCAAGTACAAGCTAATGTTTTGTTATAGAAGTCTTTTCATAGCTGTGGCCCTAAATGGCAAATAATTCCATTGTTTAAAAATTTGTGCTGCATATAGCATCATCTTGTTGCATATCAGGGTCAGGTTCTGTAATCATGTGATTGACCATGGTATGAAATCCATCTCAAATTCTTGGAAATGAGGGAGTCCTTCGCTGAATTAGTTGAAAAAGAAGAGGTGACTTGGCCAAATGTATTCAAGTTGGCGAGAACTTTCCATTAGACTATCTTTATGATTCTTAGGTACACTTTATTCTTGAAAAGCTCTCAGTCTCCAGTTATTTTCTTTTGTCATGCAGTTGCTTGACAACAAAGAATTCTTGCAAAAAATAACCTCTCGAACTCCTCTTGAACGTGTTGGGGAACCTGAGGAAGTTGCATCTCTGGTGTCATTCCTTTGTCTACCTGCTGCTTCTTACATCACTGGACAGATTATTTCAGTTGATGGTGGATTTACAGCTAATGGCTTCAACCCTGGCATAAGACTAGATTGATACCCCTCAGTTCATCAGAACATCTGGACTATTCAACTCAGATGACTTCTATTGTTGTACCTTGGACTGGTATTGTTTTATGGTCAGTAGCAATTTCCGATATGGCCAAAAACTAACATTTGAAACTTTTGCCTCATACTTTTCGACTATGGTGTTCAGTGTTCTTAATTAACAGAACTTTCCTATTTCATTCTAACTTGTGTTGATTAGAGATGCCTAAAGCCTCAAAAAGCCAAAACTAAACATTTTTTTTTCTTTTTATTAAATTTGAAGTACCTTGTGATATATATAATAATTTATTGTTGTATGTAATGAGATCTTTATTATTATTTTATTTAAGATGGTAATTTATTCTAGCAAAGGCTAAGGTCAAGGTAAGGATTAAAGGGACGATTGTTTTTTTTCTTTTCTTTTGTCTAAAATCTGAATAGGTCATAATTTGATTAAAATTTGAATAGATCTAAATATAAATATTTGAATGATATATATGTTTTATATTTTTTAATATCTGATAATAAGTATTAAGTTGTTTGTTTTTAATAATTAAAAACATCTAAAAGCTAATAATTTGATATACATAGACGCACACACGCACACACACCCTTGTTTAGTATTATATGTATTGTACATTGTATATGTTATATAAACATTTGTAAATAATTAATACATAGAATACTATGGGTAATAAAAAAATTATATTGTTAATTAATGTGTCTCACATATAATATGAAAATTTTTATAATTATTATGTAATTAAAAAATAAGAAATGAGTATTCAAAAAATTTTTTTAGCAATAGAAAAATTGAAAACAAAAGATTAATTTGATGTTTGAAAGAGTTTAGGATTAAGAAAATATGTAAAGAATTTATAAAATATGAATTAATTAAAATTATCAGTGATATTTTAGAACATAAAAAGTAGATAATTCATTTAGATTTTTCTCCGTTTAGGTAAAAGTTGTAAATATGACTTTTTTATTTAGATATAATTATCTGAAAAAAGGTTTTAGTCCAAAAAAATAATCATATAAAAAAAGTCTAAAATCTAAAATTCAGGAAAATTTAGACTTCAACAAAAAACGATCAATCTTCAAGGTCAGTTAAATCTATCAACCGTACCGGGTAAGTTGTTTTTATGCTAGACCTGATAAAATGTAAAAATAGGCCCACTAACCTAGAAGATGAGCACTGCTCAAGGTGTATGGCTGGCCCACCTCATATACAAAACGGGCGTAAGAAAAAAAGTTGTGCGCCATTTAGTCTAGTTTGAACTTCGAAGTTCGCGTGAGAATTGAGCTAATAAAAATCCAAAGCTCACTAATTGTTGAAGGCATAAGAACGTATCTTAAAACATCAAATTTATGAATTTGCATGAAGAAAATTGTTAAAATATTTTTACGATTTTATATCTAATTAATTATATTACTGTATGTACTTGATGATTTATATATAAAAATTATAGTTTCTATGCAAATTTTGTGTACAAAATGATGTATTATAAAATAAGTGGTAAAGTGAATATAAGAAATAAAAAATAAATAATATCACATTATTTTTTGTATAAAAATTTTGTTTACAGACCTTGTATATCTAACATTGCTCTATGAAAATAAATTATTTTTAAGGTCTTCAATATCTACTTCTATGACACATGCTATGACTTTCAGTAATTAAGTTAATTTATTGTTATTTTACATGAATATGATCTAATTTAAAATTTGTGAACACGTCAATCAAGCAAAATGGAAATTATTGCCAAACACTTCACTAATCTAATTATATATGTGACGTAAATTGGACCTTGATCCCCGGAAGAGTGATTCTCTTATATGGTTGTGTTGTAGTTTGAAGAGTTGCAGATCTTTATATGCAATCATAAAAGATAGTGAAGTGAAGAATCATGGCAAATACGGAGAACAGCTCCAAAGGGTCGAGATGGTCTCTCAAAGGAATGACTGCTCTTGTCACTGGTGGCACTCGTGGAATTGGGTTCTCAATTTCTTTCCTTTCCTGTCTCATACATATGTAGAAATATAAACATGTGTTCACAAATATTTTTGTTATATTACATTAACTTTTCTTTTTCTTATATTAACTTAAACGATAACGTTTGTGTTGGAGATGAATATAGGCATGCAGTGGTGGAGGAACTGGGTGGGTTTGGTGCTGCCATACACACATGTTCAAGAAACGAAGCTGATCTACAGAAGTGCTTAAAAGAATGGCAAAATAAGGGCTTTCAGGTTACTGGGTCAGTGTGTGATGCTGCATTTTCATCCGAGAGAGCGAGGTTGATGCAGGAGGTGGGTTCCGTTTTCAATGGCAAACTCAACATACTTGTAAGTGTTTTTCTAAAAAGTGTCACTTTTTTCCTTTCTAGTGAATGACTATATTATTGTGCTGATATTTGATTCGTTTAAGAATCATTTTAGTATGGTACAAGAGATTGTTTAATTTCTTATGCGGTAGAGGCTATTTTATCCATTTGATCTTTTAATAAGAGATTTTACTTCTGGAGTTCCATTTTGTAGAGTTATGAGGAGCTGTCTCTCTGGTGAACTTTGGTTCTGATCCACTGAGGCTATATCATTTTTTTTTTTATTGGCTTCTTGTAAAATCTGTACTTTCTGTGTGTTGATGCCCATGGTCATTATCCCCTTTCACTTTTATGATAATGACAATTGAATACCTATATGGGATGTGCCCAAAAATTTATGATAAATGAGTAATGGCATTTTTTTTCTCATGCTTACATATGTTGTAAGGCTTTTTTCTGTTTTAATATTTTTTTATTAGTTAAAAATCGATATTAACTTGCAGTAGAATTGAAGAAGAATAAAAGTCTGATGCATTGCTCTATGGCAGTATCTTATGCCATTGATCTGGAATTTAATGAATAACTTTCCAAAATCTTGATGAGTTTATAGCCTCTTACACCCATTAAATAACATCCATATGTATTTGACAAAGCTGTACAAAAATTTGGTTCAATAAGCTTATGCATTAGTTATTACTTGTTAGGTAAACAATTTTGGAAATAACTCTCTTGGATGCTTAACAGCACTATTCACTTAGGTTTCCTCGACTTCGTAGGGAGTTATACATAATCTTCTTGGTTTATTAGGTAAACAATGTTGGGACAAATATTAGAAAGCCAACTACTGAATTCTCTGCGGAAGAAATTTCAAAACTAATGACTACCAACTTTGAATCTGCATTCCATCTGTGCCAACTTGCACATCCACTTCTAAAAGCATCTGGAGCAGGGAGCGTTGTGTTCATTTCCTCTGTTGCCGGTGTTGTACATATAAAAACAGGATCCATTTATGGAGCAACTAAAGGTAAATTACAGCTATTATATGGTATATTTGGCATAAGTATGAAGTGTAAATAAGTTAAAGGTTTATGTGTTCTAATTTTTATTCTCAGGTGCAATTAATCAACTTACAAAAAATCTGGCTTGCGAGTGGGCCAAGGACAATATCAGGGCAAATAGTGTTGCACCATGGTACATCAAAACCTCGCTGGTGGAACATGTAATGTTGTTCTCTACTCTGCTTGTCATCACTTTAATACTTAAATTCTTGTTGCAAAGTTATTACGGAAATTTATTTTTTGTTGGGAATGACACACCTTCATCTATTCATGGACACGTGATAAGCAGAATGAAGCATTAACATTAAAGTAGATTTTGGGTAAAACGTTGAAGTTTATATAGACACCTCCATCTATTTACTGCTGCAACTGATAAAACATTATTGCTGCTTGAATTAATCAAGCAATTATGATACTGTTGGAGGTGGAAGCTTCAGCATAACAGAGAACAAAGATAAGAAGTCCATTTCTTGTGGGTCAGTTAAGTCTTAATTGAATGTAGCATTTAAGTATTTGATCATTATTAAAATCGACTTTAATGTTCTCTTCTCATAGAGTGGAGTGTCTACTGTTATACTATAATATAATATAGCGCACATGAAACTTTATACTGTGAAATCCACATTTTTTAACTAAATAAATTATCAGGATTAATTTTTAACTTCTAAGGTCATGTGCTGTGAGTGGAATTGTTTTGAGTACTGCAATCAATTTCCATAGATTAAGAACGCCTGGCAGAGGGCCCCAAGTCTATAAACTTTAGTGGAACTTATTTTGATTAATGTTCATTAGGGAGCCCACAATGGGAAGTTTACATCAATTTTACTGTTCAAATTTATCATTTGCTGTAGTTGTCTTTCATTGACGTTGGCATTTGATAAGTATTAATTAGTTTCTACCAAATAAGCTCTTATCTCCTTCACTCTTTTGGTTCCTCTTTAACGTAGCTCCTGGCCTGTCAAATAATCAATTACAAACTAATGTCATACTATAGAAGGCTATTTGTTTCTAAATTTGTACTGCATATAGAATCTCGTTGCAAATCCGGGGCTGGATTCTGTGATTGACCACGCTATGAAATATTCATGGAAATTAGGGAGTCCTTCCCTGAAGTTGTTCAAAAAGAAGAGGTGGCCTGGCCACAATTTTCCATCAGACATTATCTTTACGATTCCCTTAACAGTTTATTCTTGAAAAATTCCCATTGTCTGCTTACTTTCTTTTCCATGCAGTTGCTTGATAACAAAGAATTCTTGGAAACAATAACCTCTCGAACTCCTCTTGAACGCGTTGGCGAACCTGAGGAAGTTGCATCTCTGGTGGCATTCCTTTGTCTACCTGCGG
Organism: Boswellia sacra; assembly: GCA_013180625.2. Taxonomy (NCBI): domain Eukaryota; kingdom Viridiplantae; phylum Streptophyta; class Magnoliopsida; order Sapindales; family Burseraceae; genus Boswellia; species Boswellia sacra. The sequence continues at coordinate 326,434 of SNVD02012254.1, read as the reverse complement.
CTTCCTACATCACTGGACAGGTTATTCCTGTTGATGGTGGATTTACTGTAAATGGTTTTCACCCTGAATGAGACTAGATTGATAACGCCTCAGTTCCTCAGAACATCCTGAACTATTCAACTCAAATAACTTGTTTTATTGTTATACCTTCTACTTGTTTTATGGTTACTTGCAACTCTAATTGATGCCGAATAATGGCAAAAAGGAAAATTTTATAAATTTTTGCCGTAGTAGTTTTCCATTATGGGGTTCTTACTTGCAGCACTTGCCTGTTTTTGATTCTAACTTGTGTTGGCATTTTTCATGCTTCCTTCTCCGTGGCTGGTGTCCCAATCCTGAGAGCTGTAAATCTCTAGAGAATCAGAATGTTGGGCCATTTTATTATTTTCAGAATCAATTAAAATAAGGGGCATTGGCTTAAAGAGCTCAACTCTGCTACATTGACTCTTCAATCTTCATATCGGCAAAAGGCTATTTTTTCCATATAAAGCAGTACAAACTACTACAAAAGATCCTCTGCCAAGTACAAAGCAAAGCATTAACTTCTAAAAAAAAAAAAAAAATTAAAAAGAAAGTTGTGTCATGAACTTGGATTTTGAATTTACATGTTGATAAACAGCTTTCTAACGATAAATTTGATTGGGGTGTCTGGCTTGAAGAGAACCCACTCATTCGATTTTCTATTATATTATACGAGAATCTAAGCATTAAGCTTTGAGTGCTAAGGGAGCATTTTATTTCAACAAATGAAATCAAGTAATCACCTATCCGAATCAAATCGGAACCAAATCCTTTGACTTTGGTCATTACTTATGATGTATTGAGGTGTCCAAAAGTTACTGATTCAAATTTTATCACCTTAAATCAAGGCATAAGATAATATTATTTAAGGATTGTTAGTTTGAATGGTTATGGTGTAATCTTTGATTATTAAACAGAAAGATTCACGTGACAAATTTATAAGATTTTAATTGAAAAATAAAAAAGGATTTATTAATTCATCGATTGCCTAATCTAATGACTTATGTACACAAATAAATAATATTATATTTAGAAAAAATTCTAACTCTACATTTCAAATAATATTACTATTTTTTTAATAGAAATCAATTGATTATTTGTGTGATAATAATGATCAATTGACTATTATATTGCTTAGAAATTTTATTGTGTATATATATATATTATTAAAAGAATATATTCATGGTCTTACGATGTCACTTAAATCCAAACCTTAATTTGTGTGTTTATACGCATTCCATATTAAATAAAAAACATGGGTTTCTCCCTTTTCAACATTTTTTTTTTGGTTGTTTTCAACTAGAGACATGGGAAAGAAACACAAGTTGAGCTTCAGAGAGAAAAATATCTCTGGGGAAAGAAAAACCTCAAGTCAGCTTTTTATTAAATTGCATCATCATTTGAATGGGGTCATATTTTGCTGCTACATTTCAAAAATATCTATTACTTGCAAAGTTGCCATGCATAATTCTTTACAATTCATTATTAACCTTTACTTTTAAGAGACAAACTTCCTTGTTGTCATGTGCCAATGTCCTCATACGTGTCTCTCTTTTATTTTTTTCATATATATATATGATATTTCTTTATTTTTATTTAATTTTATTAAATATATCTCTCAACTTCAGAAATTAATTATTAACTTTTTTCAAAGCAAAAAACAAAGAGGTCAAGTAGCTGTAACCTAGGGCGTAGTGTGTGGATAATAGGTGACAATGAGAGGAGTTAAAAGTAACTATGGTTAAGTGGCATGCAACAGAAGGGTTAGGTCAGTGACTGGACTGAGACTCTGACTCACTGACTATTACTACTACTACTACTGCTTCCTCTTGTTGTGTCACATCATGCAGGAGACTCTTTGCTTGACAGCTTAGACCTTCTACGTGGCACTCTCTCCCTCGCCCTATACCTGCACTTATTGCTTATCCGTCCCCACTTTCCGATTGACTTTTTTCCGGTGTACTATATCATTCCAAGTTTCTGTATGAATATCATTCTTGATGACACTCTTGCTCTACACGTGTAACTTTGGCCAACTAACTAAACGACTCTATGATTATGTGAATTATTGTTCTCCTTTAGCTGTTTGGAAAATAAAAATAGGGAACGGTACAATCGAAGCGATATAATCGAAGGACGAAAATAAATATTATTATAGAATTATTGTAACACTATAGTAATAATTATTTTAGGTATTATAAAGCATCATTTATTAATTTTTTATCAAAAAAATTATCTATATCAATACACTGAATGAGTTATAGATCGATCCAAAAAAAATACCAACCAACACAACTATCTAATTATATAAAGAGGAAAAATTTCTCATTAATTTTCAATAATTATAAGATTTTGAAATTCAAACCCTCCTAATCATTGAAAAGAAAAATAATATAAGAGACCATTATCGCAATTTATGAGAGAAAATTGGCCAATCAGGTATCAATATTCTACTTATGACCTGTGTGTTTTCTTTTTTTTTGTTTTTTTTTTTAAATTAAGGTCAAGTTAATTATTACAATCATTAATATAACACCATGACATTTAATATAGAAGACTTTGAGGAGATTTATACAAATTTTATTGGGGCCAAGACTGAATTATTGAAGAATTAAAGGAGACGTAGGAAATTTGTTAAAGCAAGTCCCAGGGGAATTAATCACCTTTCTAAATTGCGATAGAGGACGGCCAAATTTTATAATTAGCAGAGAAATCAGTGCTCGAAACGTGTAAGAGCTCGAGGAACGAGAGGTGCAGCTTCAGCTCCACGTCAGAATTGAACACGTGGCATTGAGCAGTTACCTAACCTAAGATATTCTGTAATGCAATCGGTTTTGGCATGTGGGCCAGCACGCGCCAAATCTCCCTTGTTACGTAGACGCTTTGTTCAGACAACTGGAACGACCAGAATAAAGTGAGAACCAGCAGATACTTTCTCTCCACAAAACCACGGCGCGTCCTTCCACGATCCACTCATAAACAACCATGTAATCCTTTTATTTTTCCCTATATGTGAAAATATCTAAATTAATGTTAATTATGAAATTAATTAAGAATAATATTCATTAATTAATTTTTCTAGTGTTTCGCACCCCTGTTGCCTTTGTCCATCCATTTTTAGGATAGTACTAAGGCATTGACGGATATGAAAATATCCTTATGTAGAATTCAACATTTGTCAATTTTATGTAACCTATTGTAGTTGGACTATTAATAGATATATTGAATATGCAAACATGACTTGCTAATTGAGATACTAAATGTTTATATTTTATAATTTAATTCTATTTCTTTTATCATTTTTTTTGTATACAAAAAAAAACTCATATTGTTGTTCCACCAGTTAGATCTACCTTTACATATATCATGTGTTTTAATTTCTATGTTTTCGAAATAATAAACGGGGAGTCTCATTTTAAAGTGATGGGGGTTGGAACAACAGTTTTGGCCTTAAAAATGTTAAAATCCAGGAAAATTTTGTGGTGATAATGTGAGAACTCGGAAGAGTGTGGCTGCCACTCGCAACAAAAGCGTGTGAAAAGGCGAATCCAATTGCAATCTCGTATTGCAGGATCTCGCCACGTGGTGATATCGCCTGCAACAGTTTCTTTTTTAATCAGGCAAAATTGTATACAATGTATACGGCTTCGACTCACAAAAGAGCAAGCGAGGACCACATGCGTGTCAGAAAGGTTGGGTCGTGTCCTATAGCCATTGGTCCACGTAAACAAGTTCATAAAAGATCGAGACACGTGGTGAATAAACAAAGAGAGAGAAAGATGGTGACAAGATGGACGGTGGAGATGGTATCTTGTATTCAGTAAATCGACGTCACACCAACTGTACGTGTCTGAAATCTGCCCGTGACGGTGACGGGTAGGCTGCCCGCAATTACGTGTGGCCCCCAGGTGAAATTAGAGAGAGAGAGAGTGCGTCTTTCTCTGTTTAGAAAAAGCTTCATAGCGAGACATTTTAATGGGTCCTCTTCATTTCTGCAAGGGATCTCTCATATCTCATTTGTTTCTTCTTTGTCTACGGAAGCCATTATTGATTTTTTTTTCTTCATTATAATTAAGTTCATTTATAAGATTTTATAGATACAGAAGGAAAGGAAGAATACTGAAGCTGAACCAAGTTGATTTGAGCTTGTGTTTGTTTTGATATTTCAATTTTGCTGGAATTCTAATGGCTGGGATTTGCTGTGGAGTGGTTGGTGAGAGTGAAACAGCTGCCCCGGTTGAGCCAAGCTCTCGGGCATCAAGGCGGAGAAGGTTAGAGCTGCGGCCGTTCAAGTTGTTAGCAGATGTGGCAGTACCAGCACCAACAGTGGCGTTAGAAAACGATCGGAAACGGCCAAAGCTGGATGTCAATAACTACACGGCTTTACCACGTGCTGCTCATGAAAACCCAGTAAACAGTTGTGAAGCAAACGAACTTAAAGAAAGCAAAATTGTAAATGATGAGGAAATAGTTAACAAAAATCAAGTCGTGAAAACAAGTTCGGAGCTTGTAATTATAAGGCAAGTAGAGGATTTAGGAGAAGAAGAGAATCCTAAATTTGGGATGACTTCAGTTTGCGGGAGAAGAAGGGACATGGAAGATGCTGTATCGATTCACACGTCGTTTTGTGAAAAAAAACCAAACCTTTCAGCTTCAACGCACTTCTTTGGTGTATTTGATGGCCACGGTTGCTCACATGTAATTATCTTAATTAATTTCTAAAACACGTTAATAATCTTGATTTTTCTTTTTTTTCTGAGAGCATCTCATCTAATATTGATTTTTGATTTCTTGTTTTTTAGGTTGCGATGAAGTGCAGAGATCGTTTGCATGCGATTGTTAAAGAAGAGCTTGAAGAAGAGAAAGAACCAGTGAATTGGAAAGAGACGATGGAGCGAAGCTATGTGAGGATGGATAAGGAAGTGCATGAGTTGACCGAGAAGTCAATGATCTCTAACTGCCGATGCGAGCTTCAGACTCCTCAATGCGACGCCGTTGGATCTACAGCTGTTGTCGCAATAGTTACATCCGATGAGATCATTATCTCTAACTGCGGTGACTCTCGTGCAGTCCTCTGCAGAAACGGCGTCGCAGTCCCCCTTTCCTACGATCATAAAGTGAGATAGATTTTATTTCATTTCCCAACCTCTCCACGGGATATCGTTTCTCTTGGCACGTGTTCTCATTATATTTCTTATGTGTGTACAGCCCGATCGCCCCGATGAATTGAAGAGAATCGAAGCCGTGGGAGGCCGAGTTATTTACTGGGACGTTCCCAGAGTTCTTGGAGTCCTGGCCATGTCGAGAGCGATCGGCGACAACTATTTGAAACCGTACGTGATACCGGAACCGGAGGTGACGATAACGGAGCGAACGCAAGAGGATGAGTGTTTGATACTAGCAAGCGATGGTTTATGGGACGTGGTGTCGGACGACACGGCATGTAGCGTGGTGCGCACGTGCTTCCGGGCTCAGAAAGGAACACCTTCGCCACCTGGGTCGCCGGGCGGTGACATGGCTGTGGGTGGGCAAAGCTCCGACAAGGCCTGCTCGGACGCGTCAATTCTGTTGACCAAGTTGGCCTTGGCCAGGCATAGTCAGGATAACGTGAGCGTTGTTGTCGTGGATTTGAGAAGGAATCACCACCACCACCGCCAATGACAACAACAAGTGTAGTCTATAGAGATTTTCCATAAACTAAGTTACTAATTTGAGAAAAAAATGATAATATATAATTGTATTTTGTAGGGTTTTTTACTTATTATTTTTTTTCTTTGTTAAAATTAATTGAAGGAGCAAAAGGAACGTGTAATGCTTCCCATTTTAGGTTTTTTTTTTCTTTTTCAGTTGGAATTTATATGAAATGTTTACACTTTTTACTCAGGGCTGCAAGAGGATTGCAGAAGAATGTATTGTAATTTGTATCATATTATTCATCCTCCTTGAATCTCATGATTGATTACTGGGTGCTTTAGTTAAATCTTACCTTTGGCTTTGCCACATGATCGAGAAAATTGGTTCTGAATGGTTATGATTTATAGTCTTAATAAGGTTTTAATTTATTGGAATCTGAAATAATCGATCTGTAACTGAATTCAAAATCTACTGTAATTTGGAACTTTATATGACTATTTGTTTTTATATATACGGTATATAAACATGCCATAACATTAATTCAGAACAAAATGGACTGAATTGGATTTTTATTGTACGTTTAAGCGAAAGACTGATATATTTAATTGTTGAAAGTGAATGGTAAGGAAAGGGTCATCATGTGAGAAAGTAGATAAATGGAAATGCTTGGATAACTTTTGACCATAATAACGTGTTTGATTTCAGTTGGTCAGTTTAAGTTAGTTTAGATTAGTCAATTAGAAGAAAAAAGATACAGTAACATGGTCTTCATTTCTTCTTGGATCCTTCGTTTCCCCATTTGTAAAGAGAAGTATTGAGAAAAAAGAGGGGAGGAAGAAGAAGAAGAAGACTAGTAAAAGAGAGGTCAACTTCATGACGATGATGATGAGGATGATAACAAATATGAAATGAAAGGATGAACAAGTCATGGTCGATAGTCATTGGATCCCTTTCAAAACAAAACAAGCATGATGTGATATAATGGGAAATGGGTGTCCACCAATTTTGATTCGACAACATGTAAATGTGTACAATTAGCAGAAGACACGTAGCCCGTGGGCATCAACATCGCCCTGTGCTGGACTAGATTTTGTAAGATTTTTGTTGATGCCATTGCCTACAGCACCTCCCCAATTTCTCAACCCTTACATTTTTAATATAAAAGTTGCGCATTTCTTTCAAATGCAAAATGGTGATTAGCTCACCAATTCTATACCACCCTACCCATAATGGCCTCATTATTGTCAGATCAATGGAATGAATCACCCTTCAATGGTCGGCCATTTTAATTTGTTGTTTTTGTTTTTGACTGCTACACCCTCCAAATTATCCCATTCTTTTTCTCTTCGCCAATAATTCCCTATCAACTCCTTTGTCATTTCATATCTTTCGACTATTTTTATTTCTTCTCTTTTTAGATTTGATCTCTCATAATACTAATAGGCCCATTTTTGCTTCTATCTTCTCAATATTCAAATGCTTTATTATAATTCTTTGAAAAATATAAATATATTCAAAATAATTATTTTCATTTTTTTATCTTTCACAAACTAATAGACTATTTCTTTTACAAGATATTTTTAGAATAGGACAAACTTTTGGGTTTCTTTTAACAAAAATATTTATTGTTTTTTACTATCCGTAAAGTGTTTTTTGGCAACACCGAAAGTGCTTCCAAATACGATATTGACCTCTAATTGATAGTTAACTTAGAAATGACAATATCTGGAGACCTCAGAATGCTTAAGGTGAGGCATTTGGTCTTCCTGGGCCCAAACCGCCACCTTTTCGAGTGGGTTAGAACTTACAACAGAACCAAATTACAAAACAGTAATTCAATACACAAAATTAAGCCCACGCACATGATCACATGTACCTCTAAGTTTTACTAACAACCTCGTCAGTCCAGTCCAATTCAGCCTTCAGGCATCCCTTGAGTACTAAACATCTGGGTTCTGCGGCCTGAAATTAAATAGAAAAGGTGTAATAATATCAGAACCGAGTTGTAATTTCCAGGAGCTATAAATTATTATCAAGCAATCAATAGTTTACAGATGAAACAAAATAAGCCCTGGAAAACTTCCTGAGATTCTTCATTAAGGAAAGCCTGGAGACAGACTCTAACTACACAAATGGAGCAATTATCTTAATATATATGACATGTCGGTTATCATTACTTTACTTCCCAACTACTATCAGCAGCATGTTGCATATATAATGAGCAGAGACGATCAGTAAAGAAACAAAGAGAATGATGTCGGATGCTGGGAAAGGAAAATCAACAAACCTGACAGATTTGTAAAATAATTGACTAGGGAAATTCCTTTCCACTTTAGTATGTGTTTCGCTAATTGCCATAGATATTCTCCACATTTCCTATGGCCCAATTTTTATTTATGCTGCATTTGTTGTGCTGGGAATAAGCATTTGAATAACACATTCCAGATGATCAGATTCTATGTTCAAGATGCACCTCAATTGAGGAAAAAATTATTCCCACGCCTTTAAGTATCTAGCTATTGAAAGTATTAGTTTTTGTAGTAAGGATAATTAACAATAACTTAATTAAAAATAATAAAATTAAATTAAATAGAAGATTTTTACGTGATTTAGTTATAAACTAGTCTACATCCATGGTCAAGAAGAGTTGTAATCTACTATGTTGTAGGCGTTTACCCTCGACTTCAGACTCTTGATAGTGGTAGACATCCGCTCACTGACAAACCTAATCTATACAAACTTGATCAACCTTGATCACAGCCATAGTACTTCACACATTCTTTTGATCCTGCACTTTACAGTCCTGAACAACTTAACTGCACCTAGTTAAGTGACACATAACAAACATAAATGTTACAAACTTATGTAATCACTCAACTCACTTAGGCTTACACGACTCAATAATACTTATAAATCAGATCTATACACATACTCAACACACAATCTTAACTCGCTCAAAGCGTTAAGCTTTTACAATGAAAGCCAAAGAACGTAGCACACTCAATGCATTTTTCTTGTTTCTACGCACACTACAAAAGTCTTGAATGTGTTCCTTCATAAGCTTTGTAAATAGTTATATAAAGCATATATCAACTGCACGCAATCTTTATTATTAACCTGAAATATCTTAATGAGACTTTAGATGGTAAGGTTAGATGAAGATCAAAAAATATAGAAGATGATAATATACTCTTTTACGTAAATTAGAATATTATAAATAATATCCTAATATGATAAGAGATAATCAATAAAAATATAAAACTTACTATTCAACTAGAATACCAAATTAAGTTATTATATTCTAGTTAAAATTTTTATAATATAAAATATCTAAATGAAATTAGGAAAGAATATACCCATTAATGTTTTTATCACATGATAATAACATTAAAATTTGATCATATGCATAGTACATGCATGCCACATGTCATAGTGACACCAATAGAAAGTTCAAGAAAGTTGGCTCGGCTAGGTTTTTAGAATAAGAATGAGATTGGCAGGGCACTTATGAGTCTCTTTCATTGTAAGTTTATAAGATTGTCAGTGTCATTGCAAACGGTCACCCCAGAATTCATTAATATCAGGTATGCACCCTAACAATACATTTTCCAATTTATTATAGTGATAGAGCTTCTTTGAAGAAAGTGATAAGAGTCTCATCATCATCCATAGTAGAGTTTCATGTTGAAGAGGGTTAGGAGACTGGAATGGTTAATCTACCTTCCCTTCTGTAGTTCCTAAATGATTTTGTTTGGGGGGACCATTATATATAAGTAGGAAAATTGAATTTATGTTCTTTCTCCGGCGCCTCAGCAATGAGAGAAAAACTTGATTGGCATCATTATATGATCACCCAATCACCCATTTTTATTAATATAATTTATTATTGACATTTACTAATCCACTCATATCATGTCATATCAGTTTGTAAAAGTGAATTCGTATAAGTAGTTTCTAAAACACTTAAACGAAAATCAAGAAAATCTTCAAACAAATATCAAGCTCAATTTAGGAAGTAAACGATCCTGCATCAAATGACAACATAAAGATAGCATCGTTATAAGGATTGTTCACAAAATGAAGCAGGGTGGATATACGAAGAAATAGATAGTCATTTGTCAAATACAAAAGTTGTTGCGCACATGAATCATCCTACTTATCATTTAGTAAGCTTTAATTCCCAAAGATCTATATATATATATATGATCACCAATCACCGCTTCATTTCACATTACTTTCTTCTACCCCACACTGAACCAAATAAGATCACTCAAATATGAGAAAACAGGCACACAAACCTGCCTTTCTGCTTTTGGAGTATACCAATTCCTTCCTACTGAATCAATCACCATATGTCTATAAACAACAACCTTCATTTCATGGCGCCATAATTCTTGTTTCACATATTTCTAAATTAATTAGTCGTTACATGCCAAATGCCTCTTTGAGTTCAGTTTATCAACTCAAAGTTAAGTGTTTCTTTCTAAGTAAAAAATGCTTTTAAAACTTTTTCTAAATTGTCCTGCCGACAAGCATTCACTCGCTTACTGAAAAAAAGTGAAAATGCCATAATTCCAAAGCACCAAGAAAAATTTTCTGAGCAACTTGTTAAAAGTGAAACGTAGCTTCACAGGATAGCACATAACAAAAGTTTAAAAGCAAAAATAGTGAAAGTAGATGAAGAAAAAAAAAAAAAAGACCATTCTTGCCAAATTCTTAGTGAATAGTCCAAGTTATATAAAGGTTAAAAACCTGAAATGGAGAAAAGGAAACTCAAAGCACCGATAAAAGACGATGGACAAGACAAGGCGCATAAAAACAACTGTTAAACCAATATACGGGACATGGATGTCGTATAGTTGACAATGAAAATTGCAAAGAAAGTTAATTAACCTGAGAAGTCTTGAGTTTGAGTTTATGCTTGCATATCAGTTACTGTCTATGTGGAAACTTTGTTAAAGCCTTAAAATTTTTGAGTCAGATAATTATTTAACATCCATTTATTAATTAAAAAAGTCATCTTAAGAAATGACAATGCATTCTAATTATTTATGAATAGAATATTACTTTACCTTTACATCTTTTTCAATATATTAGATTTGAAGGTGATAGATTGTTATGCAAAATATAAGAGAATAATATAAAACAATCGATATAGAAAGTTTCACGTAGTTGAATTATATATAAAATTTACATCTATGAATAACTAGAGCTGTAATTAACTATGTTTTTTTTAAATGCTTACAAGACTCATGAGAGTTTTACTCAGGAAAATAATTCACTTTTTTTCTTCTTACAAGACTCATGAAAGTTTGTATTGGTAAACTTCCTCCCACTCTGATATTACGCTTATAACTCTTAACAAAGATACTGTAATGCCCATTGGGCTGTGAACCTATTGGGTTGTGAAGAAGGCCCAGCCCAGCCCAAGAAAAAAAAATTACAAAACAAGAGAAGGGAGAGGGAGAAACCATTTCACTGTTTACCGCCGCCTTTGATCGGCGATTCTGGTCGATTTTCAGCGAGTCTCCGGTCCCATGATATGTCGTTTTGAAGCTTGTAACGTCTTCTTTCTCACCATGTATGATTGTCCTTGGGTTTTTCACCGTTTTTGTGAATCGAAGCGTGGAAGCCGACGGCTTCCTATGTGTTTTCCGGCCAAAATCCGGTGAGTTACCGATAAATCTATACATTAGATTAAAGCTTGTTTCATGCTCTTTCTAACCATATCATTTTTGTTACATGTTGATTATGAATTTTACAAATCGGAGAGAAATGAAATTCGGTCACTATTTATTCGTCGGCGACTACTTGCGGCAACACTTCCGGTGATGTTTTCTGATTATCCAACAATTCCTAGAATGTTACTCACCCAAAAATGAACTTAAATATAGTGAGTAGATTATGTTTTGAGAATTTCGTTTATTAAGTGTATTAAATTTATGGTTTTTCATATGATTTAAGTTATTAGTTTAATTAAATGAGTTATATTAAATGTTTTTAGAATAGATAATGATGATTTATGTATTTTGAAAATAAGTGTCTGTAAAGTATTAAATCCTGGATAAAAGAGATGGTTATGGGTGGTGCTAGTAAATTAGTTTTGAACATGTAGTAAGCATTGTTTCGAGAAGTTTGAGTACAAGAGAAAAATGAATTTAAAGTGAAAGTTGTAGAATGAATGTATGTTATGTGTAGTTGGAAAGTAGAAAGTTTTTTTTTTTAATGATTGGAAAAGAGACATTAATAATTAAATAAATTTGTATAGAAAATTGAAATATTTAGTTATTTTCTTTAAATAAATACACCTGTTGAAGAAATAGTGTTTTTGATTTACAAAATGATGAGTGATTTTATATTCAAAATAATAGCAAATTATTTAAAGAAAGAAAGTTTTGGAAATTAGAATTTAATTCTGCAAGGGCGATGATGCCAAATTCTGAAAATGTCTCGCAGCAGGGGATTAAACTGCAAATTTAGAAAACTATTTCAGAATTTGCAAGGACCTGGATGCCGAATTCTAGAAATTTTAGGATAGTCAAAAAGATTTCAATTAGAGCATGATATTTAAGATTTTGGAAATCTTTGAAATTCTGATTTGGAGTTTTGGGGAATTAATTAAGCTTTGAAGTATAATATGGGAAAGACTGTTATAAAAGAATGTTAAAAGGGGAAGTGTAAGATTTTAGGGTATGAGATTTTGAGACAAAAATAAGAATAAAACAAAAATAAAATTATGGTCTTTAGGAAGTTGAAAAAGTATTTTAATTATTGGTGATAATGACTTACAAATGTAATTTTTAAGAAAAGTTAGGAAAATCCTAAAGAAACTTAGAAGATTTATGTTCTAGCTTAACCAAGAAAAATATTTAGTGATGTATTCGGTATTTTATGAATATGTTTGCAAGAATGTTTTAGCAAAGTTAGAGGTATTCAGGTTAGTTCCTACAGATTCTCAAATTAATGTAAATTTAGCATTATTTATTATGTTGTCTTCAATAAATCGAATCTTTTAGAGTTAGTTTTAAAATAGTTTTAGACATTACTTTTAGTTTTAAAAGTTGTTTAAAGCAAAGATATAGCACTTTAAAAGAAAGATTCATATTTTATATATGAATTGTTTCCTATATTATTATAAATGCATCTTTTATCATTTTATAGAAAGTGTAAAAGCAGCATAATTACGATCATTTTTTTATAGTAATTTGATTTTGAAGATTTCTTAAAGTATTTGCTATTTCTCTTTTAAATATTTATCATAGATTTTTAAGGATTAAGATATTATCAGTTTCAGCTTATATAATCTTTACAAATTTTGATAAAACTGCTTGAGAAGCAATGGTTTAGCATATGAAGCAAATTTTGAAAAAGAAATCAGTTTTAACAAAAATAAAAAAGTTTAGTTATATTATACTAAGCTAGTACTCGATACTCGGACAGTCATTCAGATCACTTAGACAGTGATATAGATAGAGGCCTTTGGGGCCCGTTCAGACACACATAAAGGCTTTGGGCTGTGTGATCTGGGCGCTTTAGCCCTTTGGGGGCAGGTCTACGCATGCGTATGACTAGATAACATGCCTGTGCAATGACAAATCTCGCCAGGTATAGATAGCTCTACTTGTGTAATGTAGATATCACCAGGCATGAGAAAATTCAGATAGTTCTGCCTCTGCGATGTTAGATCTCGCCAGGTAGGATCAGACAGTTTCAGGGGTACTTGTTTAGTATAATGAAAAGAGTTTTAAATATGTTTATATAATTTAGTGTGAGAAAGAAGCATTATTTACAAAAGTTTCTTTTGAAAGAGGATTTTTAAGGAAATTATGCTTTGTATAGTAAATAACTGAAGCGATGATTTTAGCATATCATCATGAGCTGTATTTTATAAGATTGAGAAAATATGCATTCTTTTCACTGTTTTAAAGAGTATAGAATCAAGCAATTGTATTTAAAGATTTTTAATCAAAGGTTATTTGTTTTGAAAATTCTATGAGAGATTTGATGACATTTTAACAAGTACGATAGATTTTTCTCAAGTATAAATATGAGATGAGATTTTCTAATCAGAATGTATTATATGATTTCATTATGAGATAGTCATAGTCATACAATTTTATTATTTGTTTAGAAAATAAAGTCAATAAGTGACTGAGTATATGATGAGAGGAACGTTATTTAAAAGTTCTATATTATTTTATTTCTTTTAGCATTTGTTTATAGATTCTTTTTATAGAAAAGAAGGAGATATAGTAATACCTTTTGTACTGAGTACGAGATTAAATATGCGTAAGTGATTTGCTTGTATAAATTTTTAAATATTAAGTATGTTGAGTATGAATCATTTATCTTTTAGTATGTTGTGGTTGATAAGGACGAAAGTCCCAAAAGAAGTTAGGGATGAGAGATATTTTTAGAAGTGTATAAATGCGTGTTTTTGTAGGGGGTTTTGTTCAAATTATAGGGAAAACTCTGCCGGTTTTTCACAAAAAACTTTTATGATATTTTTTTTTATTTTACATAAAAGACCTTAACCAGAAATTAATTATTTTTTAATAGTTTTATGAGAGTGGCATAGCAAAAAGTATAGGAAGATAGTTAATTTGGAAGATCGTTTTCTTAGTGAACAGTTTCAGGCACGATTTATTCATGTAGCTAGGGGTGGGTCGTGTCAGATATACTGCAACTTCCTCCCCAACTCTCCTTGAATGTGACCCAATACGTGCGTTTCAAATTAAGCTATGTAGACAACTATATATAGTTTTCCCCATCCAGCTTCAATTTGTATTTCCTTCAACTGCAAGTATTAATATTTCACTTGCAAAAGAGCAAATATTACGAGTAATGTATAATTGGATATAAATATATAATCTCCTAAGTGAAGTAAGAGTATATATTAAATATCATAATAGTGCCTAAAAGCATTATTCTTATTAGACTAGAATTCTAATAAGTTATTCTATTTTTATCGGGATTCTTCTAATTAAAGTGGTTGTATTTTAGGCAACAAGTGAACATGAAATATAATCGAAATAAGAATTAAATCAAAACAAGCTTTTCTTCATCAGATGCCAAATCCAATGCAAACGATGTGGAGGACAAATATTCTTCAATGAATTACTCAAAATTTATTCATTTTTTGTTAATAAAATATTTAATGGAAATATGATCCAATTTGATGGACCCCTTGATAATTAAAGGGGTTAATAAAACAAATCAAATTTTTTCTATTTAAGAAGCTAAATAGAAGATAAGAGGACGAAGAAGATAGAGGATCATCATATATAATCTCGTACTTTTACAAGTCCACTAATGCTTAAATAGTCAAAGAGAGGAAAACAAAAAGAAAAAGATTAAAGTTAAAAAAAGAAAAAAAAGAGAATCGTTTTTTTTTTTCCCCTCAACTAATTCCTTTATTTTAATCCTTTTCTTGGTCGTCTTATTTAAGTCAACAATATTGACTTCGTTTAGTTAATTAATTAAGTCAATAATTCATCAATAAATACAAAGGTCTCAAGTATGATCCGGATTATAATCGCCAAAATGAAAAGAAAATAATCCAATATTCCTTTAGAATTAAAGTTGAGACAAATTAATGATATAAACTATGTACAATTCCGTTAATCACCAAGCTTGCTTGGTCACCAAGTTTGACCTCTCACTCGTGGACCCATTAACACAAACCTTGCAAAAAAATCAAATTGTTGCCAAAAAATTGATAACACTAGAACGGGAACACAAAATAATGAAGAGGAGTGGAACGTAGTTTTAGTGTTGTTGAAACTCATGTGAACACACCCACTTACATTTTGACCTCCTTTTTCCCGCTTCTATTATCAATTATTATTGGCATCCAGTCCAGAGGTAAAGAAAATACCAAGAAACAATCAAAAAGCCAAAGCAAAAACCCTTCCCGCTAAGCATAGCCCATTCTGTACGTCTAACTACACTTTTCTAATGTAACTGTTGAGTGCCTCAAGTCGTGGGTTGAAACTTAGTTGATCGTACAGTTCACTCAAGCTCTATACAGCAAGGATAGGCAAGGGTTTGTTTCTATTAATATTTTGGTTTTGTAATCTTTGTGTGTGTATATATATATATATATTGTTGGTTGATTTTGATTGTGAATATGGGATTTGGGTTTCTTTAAATTTCGGATTTTGATTGTTGTCTTCGATTGAATGCTTAATTTTTTTTTTTTTTTTTGCTTTTCTCTTTTTGGGCGCTTTTTATGTTTATGCATTGATGGGTTAAACTAACTGGGTTGATTATTGAGTTGGGATTTTTATTTATATATTTATTTATTTTTTCTACTTGTTAGAAAGCGGGGTTTTTTTTTATATTACTGAAAATTGGTGGATGTTAAAAGATTGGGTTTTTCTTTACTTTTCTGAGACTTGAAATATGTGGAATATCTTCAAATTAAACGGACATTGGAATTCAGAGAGCTAAAAGCATATATCCAATGTAAAAATTATGAGTTTTTTACCGTGCTTTTGCTTTTATATCGATCAGGAATATTGTTATTAAGAAGTGTTTAGAGATTCTTAGGCTGTCGCTTCATCAGTCTATCTAGGGTATTTGCAGTTTAGGTGGACTTGAAACTGTTATCTTGCATTATGCTAATCTTTGATCAATGCTAAAGGCCGTTGCTACACTGTTTTTAACAGGCTTAACTGCATTTTCAGCACTGAATTGTGAATAATGAGCGTCCATAGTGTGTTGGAGCCTACTCTCAAGGAAATACTTAATGTGATCTATCCCTTACGGGAGGACGTGGGGACTAGATCAATAATCATCCGTGAGTTACAAGATATTGTTGATTCTGTGGAAAGTTTAAGAGGTAACTTCTGATGCATATTGATTATCTGGAAATTTCTGTTCTATGTCTAGTTATTAATATTTACTGGTGCTCTGATATTTGAATAATAGTAAGATAATGGTGCTTTTCTTCTTTAAGATTTGAGAATCATCTATACTACTTCTCTTTCAAAACCTTGATATTTTAAGTTGTATATGGTTAGAGAACCTTATGTAAAGATTCATGTGTTGAATGTTTCAAAGATAATAGTATGCAAATTCCTCAAACGTGTCTCAACTTTTTTTGTTTTTAATTTGTGAGGTTCCTCAATTAGATAAATTTACAACTTAAATAAATTGCTTAACTGGTGCAAACAGGTGCAACTGTGGAGCCATTCGGATCATTTGTGTCAAATCTCTTCACACGTTGGGGAGACCTGGATATCTCTATTGAGTTGCCCAATGGTTCACATATTTCATCTGCTGGAAAGAAACGGAAACAGAATTTACTAGGAGAATTGCTGAGAGCTTTGAGACAAAAAGGTTTGTTAATTTAATTTCGTCTCAAATTCTTATATTCTGCCATGTATCTCTTGTACATGTATTTTAAGTGTAAAATCTCAAGACATCCATTTGAGATTTTATGGCTTTCCATGTGGTTGCGCTATATTATTGGAATTGCTACTATTTCATTCTTTTGGCTAGTCTCCCTTTTGAATTTTGTTGTTTTTTTTTCCTAGGACTACTTTGACCAAATCACCTTCTGTTCACATACAGACCTCTGTGTGGTATTTTGTGATGAGAGTTTGTGTGTTTGAATTGACACTCAATTAACTTCACCACATCACCCAACCAAAAGATGGTAGAGAGAATAAATTCTTTGTCTAGATGATGCAAAACCAAATTGGAATCCTAATTTATGCATGGGTGTCAAAATCAAAATGGTCTCTTTGGAATTTTTAAAGTTTTCTGAAACCCCAGATAGAAAATAATGCTTATATAAACCTGTATTGATACAATCTTTTTGATCTGAAGTTTTACATGTACTATCATCTTGTCATTGGGTAAGAATATTTTTTGAATAAGAGAGGAGAAATTGCAGCAGCAGCTGGGAACTTGATACTGATTTGTGTTCTTCCTCATTAATTCTTCCATGAGAGGCAAAGTAGTAGTTTTAGGGTGATCCGCTCTTTGTAGTTGATTGAGCACCTACAATATTTATCTCATGGCAACATTGAGCTGCAGGTGGATACAGCAGGTTGCAATTTATCCCCAATGCAAGAGTTCCCATTTTAAAACTTGAGGAACGCCAGAACATCTCTTGTGATATTTCAATTGATAACTTGCTGGGTCAGATGAAATCTAAATTCTTGCTCTGGATCAATGAGATAGATGGACGCTTCCGCGATATGGTTCTATTGGTATATTCTTGTTGCAAAGCAGCAGTTGTTATTTATGGGAAGAGGGCCACCCATCTTATGTAGAGTTTCTTGCTTGTACAGGTCAAGGAATGGGCCAAAGCTCATGATATTAATAATCCAAAAACTGGGACATTAAATTCATACTCTCTGAGCTTCCTTGTTATCTTCCATTTCCAGGTGATGCTTGCATCTTCATTTCTGGCGTTAATTGGAAGAATATAGCATTCCAAGATAATTCTGCTCCAGCTGTTCCATGAATTACATCTTTCTTATGTTTTACATGGCTTTTGTTTGCTAAAAGGAACCATGAAATAACCAGAATTCTCATTTATTTCTTTACTCACTCTTGCAGACATGTGTACCTGCAATTTTGCCTCCACTAAAAGATATATATCCTGGAAATCTTGTTGATGACCTTAAAGGTACTTTTCATCTATTTACATTTTTGAAATAGAATTTTTGTCCAGAAATCACTTTTTTCATAGTTATGATAGCATTCTTCAGAAGTTTATTCAGTTTTAGGGAACTGGAATTTATCAACAAAACATATGCTACTATATTCCTATCTTGCTTTCTTAAATCACAAAAGGAAAAGAAAATTATTTTAGTATATATGTGATGCTAAGCAGGCAAGGGAATTGGATGTTGTAGTAAGAGTGAACTCCTTTACCTATCCCAAAAAAAGGGGGGAAAAAAAAGATCAAGCAAGACCTTATTTTAATATAAGCTACTGAAAAAACGAAGTTTCTTTTGATTTTAGTGCTAATAAAAGCCTCCTTTATTATATGCGAATTGCAGAAGTTGCATGATCTAGCAAATAATTTATATCTGTATTGAGTAGAAGTCTGCACTAGTGCCTTGGGCCATTAGTTTGGTAACTTGTAGGACCATTTTTTGCAATCAAAATGCAGGAGTGAAATGATTTTGCATGAGTTAATAATAGGCGTTAAGAACTTGGGGTCGTTCTCTTGGGTGCGCTCTCCTATTCTCTTTACCACTTCATTATTTTTTGCACTTTTCAGTAGGGGCATAAGACTGTTTCAAAGACGTGATTTTACCTACGCTAAGTAAATCGTATCAGAGCTATTTGAAGTTTTGAACCAACCTTTTTACTAAGGTGTAGGGCTGGTGTGTGCTTCATGCAGGTGTCAGGGCTGTTGCAGAGGCACAAATAGGAAACATATGTGCCGCAAGCATTGCCAGGATAAAATCTGACAAATCTAGAAAAATTAATCGAAGTTCCTTGTCTGAACTTTTTGTTTCTTTCCTTCAAAAGGTAACATTCATGTCCTAATTTTTTATTTTGCTTTTTATTTTTAATAGATAAAGTCCGTAGATGAATGTTAACATTTAGGCTGCGTTTGGTGGATTGCGTAGGATAATATAATTTTTACTGTAGCGGAGCATTGTATTGAATTATACAATATAGGAAATAAGTAAATTATAAACTATGTTTAGTTTGTTATTGTATTAGATAATTGTTAACCAATATTGTGTTTGGTAAAAAACTGGACTGGATAGTATTATTTTTTATATTTAAATTGAATTAACTTAAAAATAATATCATACAAATTTTAACAAACAAAATAAAAAATCATCAATTGAATCTAATAATTATCTAAATAATTGCACAAATAATTAATGATAAATAAAATTTCATCCATTGAAATCGTGAAAATATAAAGGTGAAATTAAAAACAGTACACACCATAGTTTATTTTTTACTTTACTACTTGGATTTAACCAATAAAATAATTTTATTTAAAGAGAAAAACTAACTTCCTTCAACAATGCAATGGTAATAGATTTTACCATGGCGGACTCCTGACCCCATCACCAATTCACCCAAACCACAACGAAACCAATATACACAAATGCATATCCTTGTCATTGAATCATCCCAACCACAATTCAAGTTCTAAACAATTAATTTCATATCTGCACTTCAGTTTGCCGATAACGTTCTCATCTGCCATATCTGTTTGCTGGCTTGGGCGGCATTG
The DNA here is from genome assembly GCA_013180625.2 of Boswellia sacra. NCBI lineage: Eukaryota > Viridiplantae > Streptophyta > Magnoliopsida > Sapindales > Burseraceae > Boswellia > Boswellia sacra. Next base: position 306,555 of record SNVD02012254.1, on the reverse strand, counting down.
AAGAGGAAAAAAAATTGACAGATATTGATGAGAGATGAAGATACTAGGACTGAGAGATTGATTATCAAATAGGAGTAAAAAGTGACAAACAAAATCAAACAAGAAGAATCATGAGTACCTTTATTACAGAGAAGAGGGCCGGTGGAGGTGGCCGTGACAGAGGAGAGTGGAGGCGACCGCAAGCACGAGAGATGGTAGAGTGGGTGCAACCTGCAAGCGCGACAGAGACGGTGAAGTGTAGGCAAGCTTCCACTGCGATAGAGGAGACTGGATGCGATGAACAGAGCCGCCCCAGCAAGGATAGGAGAGAGGATTTCAGAAAAGCGTGCAGATAGGAGAGAGATGCGATTTTTTTTTAACAAATACAAACAGTGTAACACGGTCATAACCCAGAGTGGACCGTGTGTTAACTCTTACGACTCTTATGCGTTTCTTATGCAACTTTTTACTATCCTATTCTCACAGAATTTGTAACCAAACACAGGGTAAATGAAAAATTATACAAACAGTTATGCTATGCTATACTATACGTACCACCAAACGCAGCCTCACTGGATAAGTTTTTGCAGTCATTTGTCTTTGTGTCTAGAAAATTTGTTTGACTTCTACACTACAATGGTGCTCCATATTTCCAGTTCACACACACACACACAAAGCTTCCTATATGTAATTTCATAAGGTAGCTCTCTTGCAAGTATGTTCTTGAGGTTGCTAAGATAATGCTTTGACATCATGCTCTGCCCTTCTGTTCTGCACATCTTTCTACAGTTTTCCAACATAAGTTTGAGGGCCTCAGAGCTAGGAATTTGCCCCTTTACAGGACAATGGGAGACCATAGCAAGCAATATGAGATGGTTGCCCAATAATCACGCGTTATTTGTAACTCTCTTTCTATCCTTCCATTCTATAATTTTGTATTTTGTCCATGCTCTCTTCTTCAAACAATAACAATAGTTCTGCTGTTGACTGGTTAGATTGAGGATCCTTTTGAGCAGCCAGAAAACTGTGCCCGAGCTGTTGGTGCTAAGCAAATGACGAAGATATCCAATGCCTTTGCGATGACTCACTACAGGCTTACCTCAGAGAATCACGTTCGGGATTCGCTCCTTGACATGCTAACCAGGCCAAAATTGTCATATTTCCTTCCAAGAACTCGAGTCAGGTACCCAAACTACAATGGAGGGCATCTTAGAACACATCCGCAGGTGCAAAATGGTGTTCATTCGGCATCTATAGGACAATATCAAACCGGCAAGAGGAGGTTGGAAAACCGTCCCAACAAATTGATGTCACAGCAACCTGTGCAACAATATCATAATCATCATTTACAACGAAATCAAAGCCAACCTGTGCAGGTGCAACAATATAATAGCCAACATGTGCAACGATATCGAAGTCAACCTGTGCGTCGGTATCAGACTCAAGTTCAGGTCCAGCAGATGTGGAGGCCAAAACCTGATAAATAGAAGACTTCACTTTTTTTTTTTTTGGGAAGAAAAGGTGTCTATGTAGCTGTTCTCTTTTGATGTCTTTCATAAAAACACTTCATACCGGCGGCGAGTGTTGAGAAGATGAAAGTAACGTATGAAGTAGTTATGTTCTTGTTAACCTGTAAGTAGTTTTTCTCTGGTGCAACATGGGCATGAGATGAGAACCCTGGAGGACTGGACACGACACTTGGCATGTTCTCATTTCTTATTCTATAACAAACCACAGCCACATTTTTAAATGCACTTGTTTTTTCTATTCCTTGGCTGCTACTAAGAGAGTATTCGGAATTGTTAGAAGAATGGAAACTATCATTTAAATGATACTATAGTGTAAGAGAACAGAGGAATGAAATTAAAACTGCATGTAACATTTGTAGGTTTCTATGAGTTCATAACACGAAAGTGTTTACATTATTTACATAATAATAATGAAAGAGAGAAAAAAGGCATAAGATAATGAGAGTGAGTAAATTTATATATCATAGTAGATAATTTATAAATTTAGAGGAATTATCTTTATATAAGATTACAAAAAACACTTTATTTCATATTTTATATGTAATTTAAAGTGTTATAACGTATATATTGTATAGATAAATGTTAATAACCGTATGATTATCTAATTAGAAATAATTATTTTAAATAAAGATAAATATTAGTTAGCAGGAGAGGGAAGGAAGGGTTAAAAGAGGTGTATATTAAGTTGGTTAAAACTTGAAAAACCAAAAAAACCAGATTTTAGTTATCCACCGTCACGTCACGTTGGGAGAGTGTTAACAGAAAGAAGCAAATTCCGTTACTATCCCTCTGTCACCGCCAAAAGGTCACTCGATCGCTTGCACCAGCCCAAGCTGAGGATCTTCAACTTCTCGCAGCATAAAAACGGCACTTACCATACCACTTCATCTTCAAGATCCAACCAACAATGACTAGTATACTCTCTAACGCTAACTTCTTCAAGCTCTCCGCCTTGATTTTCATCTCCTTCGTCTCCTTCTACCTCGGTCGTCACTGGTCCGATGGCTACCAGCAGCTCGTTTTCTTCACAGCCGCTCGCTCCAGTGAAAACGTCACCGTTTCCCTCTCTCCCAACCACAACAAAACTTTCAACATTTCCTCTCTCATTGCCGACAACCAAACCAAACATGTTTCTACTCCGCCTCTCGATCCGGTTCCGCTTTCGGCAGTGCCGTCTCCTGCTCCGTCCCCACGTTCGGATTTGATCAAGAAGTTTGGAATTATAACTGAGAATGGAACCATGTCCGATAACTTTGAAATCGGGGAGTACGATCCGGATTTTGTGGAGACGGAGGGGGGGAAGGATAATGGGACGGAAATTGGAGCGGGTACACCGGCGAGTGGTCAGAGGATTAAGATTAAGAAGTTCGCCATTTGTCCGGAGAGTCTGGGGGAGTATATACCGTGCTTGGATAACGTGGAGGCGATTAAGCGCTTGAAGTCGACGGAGAAGGGAGAGAAATTCGAGCGGCATTGTCCTCAAAACGGTACCGCATTGAATTGCTTGGTACCGCCTCCCAAAGGATACAAGACCCCCATTCCGTGGCCTAGAAGTCGCGATGAGGTATTTTATTTATTTCTTTTTTGATTAATAGTTTTATGTGAAATTAAGCAATTAGAGTGTTTTTAAACATAGTTTGAGTTGCATTCAGTGGATTCATTTGGTTCTTCGCTGGAAAAAATTTACTCCTAGTACACTGAAAATAGTTCAAACTGATTGATCTACTGCTTCACAGTCATGCTGATTAGCAGGTTGACTTAACTATTGGGTTCAGTTTGATTTATTTTAATGTGGTTAGGTAGAAATCAACAACTTTATGAATTTTTAGTATTTGATCAAGTATGGTTTAATAACGCTTTGTTATGGGACGAGATCAATCTCTCTTGTAACTGATGTTTTATTTAATGTTCACAACTTGTGTTAGTTGGTGCAAAGATGTGGTTCTAATTGGCCCATAGACATGTTCAAATTATACTGTCTCAGATTTGCTAAATTGTTGTGACCATTTTGATGCGGCTTAGTCTAATATGTTTGTGGAGTAAATTAGCACTACATTGAAGAATGTTTACGTGGGAGATTAGTTTGTGTTTGATATTTGATTTTTTGATTATCTAGCATGATTATGTGGAAGTTGCTATATATGAAATGCCACTTCATTGCAGGTATGGTACAACAATGTTCCTCATGCAAAATTAGTTGAAGATAAGGGGGGTCAAAACTGGATCTCAAAGGAGAAGGATAAGTTCAAGTTTCCAGGGGGGGGCACGCAGTTTATACATGGGGCTGATCAGTACTTGAATCAGATCTCTCAGGTTATTAATTTTTGCTCTCTAACATTTGTATGAGGTGAATCAAGTTACTTGGCTTATTGTATCTTGCTTGTTGATCAAATTCTGATATGTGTCTGTAGATGGTCCCTGATATTACATGGGGTAGTCATGCCAGAATTGTTTTGGATGTTGGATGTGGTGTCGCAAGTTTTGGTGCCTATTTGTTGTCGCGTAATGTCCTAACCATGTCTGTAGCTCCAAAAGATGTTCATGAGAATCAAATTCAATTTGCTCTTGAGCGTGGTGTGCCTGCAATGGTGGCAGCATTTGCAACTCGGCGATTATTGTATCCAAGTCAAGCGTTTGACGTGATACATTGTTCAAGATGTAGAATTAATTGGACTCGTGATGGTATGCCTTTCCTGTTTCATGTTTTTTTTATTGTTTTGATATGCATCTGACTTTAGAATATATAGTGGTACCATTCTCCTATGTTGGCAATTTTTTCTTTTTCCCTTTCTTTTCCTGATCCTCTCATTTTTCACTTCCCAAGGAGAACTAAATTAGTATTTAAAGATTTTAACATTTCCTGCCGCTAAGTTCTTCAACAATCTGACTGAATAACTCCCTCATACTCACCCACCCAATTTATCATTTATTGTCATAAAAGCTTCCTTTAAGATCTGTACTTGTTGCTAGTTGCATAGTTGCAATCATGTTAGAAATTCGGGTTTGGGAGCAGTTTATCTTGCCTCCTAAAATTTTACCTGTCTCCTACTCACTGGTAGGAGAGGTCTAGTTGTCTCAGTACTTTAAAATTATAATTTTCTCTTCCTTGCATTACAAAGTTTTCTTCCCACTGTGGACTTGCTTGAATTGGTATAATTAATTTTATACTTCACTACCTTATTGGAAAAAAAAAAAAATTCCACTCACTAGCTTTTTCTGTACTTGGTGATATCGTCCTCTTCTGGTGTTTTATTTTTTTTTTTGTTTTTCTTTTCGTTTTCTTTTAACACATACAACGGATGTAGATGGCATTCTGCTTCTTGAGGTCAATAGACTGCTTCGGGCAGGAGGGTATTTTGCTTGGGCCGCACAGCCAGTTTACAAACATGAAGAAGCTCAGGAGGAACACTGGAAAGGTATGGGCTCTTGAAATTTCAACTTCTACAGTAAATTCTGAGCAGTTTGGCAAGTAAATTACTGTTCAGAGGATTGCAAGTTAGAGCCTGAAATATTTCTATTCACGGTTTTGACGTCTGTTTCTTGAGCTAATAAGCGTGTAAATTTTCTGATAGTACCAGATTTGTTTAGCTCACAAGTTCTTCAGATTTTCATGAATCATAGTAATTTACCATATTCTGTCAAAGACCAATTTGGCCATTGGCACGTCGGACATAATAAAGACCTTCTGTCTGTTTTGCCTTCTGCAATTAAGACATGGGGTATCACCTAGGACTCACAAAGGTGTATGTTATCATCAACTATCCTACTTTTCTCTTTTGCCATAGTTTATCTTTCTCGGCCCAAGCTGCTGGGTATATATGTTAATTGAATTGGATTCATTATGTTAAATCCACAATTTTTCAATTAGGCGGATGAGGTGCTAAGGATATGTTATATTAACAATTCTAATTTTCGTTTTGTTGCCATCACTGATTCTACTGAGGCCAAGCTGCTGAGTTCTTATGTTAGTGGACTTACAGGCACTTACGACACTGGTTCACTGGACTTGATTGTTTTTTCTCTTTTATTATTTTCAGAGATGCTTAATCTTACTACTCGTCTTTGCTGGGAACTTGTGAAGAAGGAAGGATACATTGCAATATGGCGGAAACCTTCCAATAACAGCTGTTATCTAAGCCGTGAGGCAGGAACCATGCCTCCCTTGTGTGATCCAGACGACAATCCAGACAATGTCTGGTATATATAGTTATCCATGCCTCTTCTTTGATAATTTGAGCTATCTTCATATATTAGGTGGCAGCATGAGATAAATGAACTGTATATAGATGTCTTGTATATATTAATACTTCAACTTGGCATAATGTTATCTAGGTTCCTTCATCATCTAGATGGAACCCTCGAAACCTGGTGTATATTGGATTTGGAATAGTGTATATATTAACACTTCAACTTGGCATAATGTTATCTGGGTTCCTTCATTATCTGGATGGAACCCTTGAAACCTGGTGTATATTGGATTTGGAATAGCCAGCTTGCTTGAAAGGAGTAAAGGATGATGGGTTGGGAGACAGATTAGAATAAATAAAATAAATCCTGAAATGATAGAAGCAAGTAGTCTATAAGCAAATTTTGAAATTAACCTAATAATTGAACCACAGATTTTTTTTTTCACTGTAATTTAGCCCTTTTATGGTTATGTCTTGACCACTGTCCTAGAAGAAACTTTTTGGCATTCAAAATTGCTTCAATCATGTTTTTGAGAGGTTCTCAAGTTGTTGCCAGTTACAGCATTTGTTCAATGGTTATTTAGGTATGTCGAGCTAAAGGCATGCATCACTCGACTTCCTGAAAATGGATACGGAGCAAATCTTACATCATGGCCCAAACGGTTGCATACTCCGCCTGACAGGCTCCAAAGCATACAGCTTGATGCCTACATCGCTAGGAAAGAACTCTTCACAGCAGAATTTAAGTACTGGAATGATATATTAGAGGGCTATGTGAAAGCTTTACACTGGGACAGGTTTAAGATGAGAAATGTAATGGATATGAGAGCTGGCTTTGGAGGGTATTATATAAATCTTGTGTTGTACTGCTTCAAAATATAATATTTTGTTCCAAATTTCAGAATTTATTGTTATTTATCTGTTTTGGCAGATTTGCAGCAGCTTTAATGGAGCAAAAACTTGATTGCTGGGTTATGAATGTGGTTCCAGTTAGTGGGTTCAACACCTTGCCTGTTATATATGACCGTGGGCTGCTAGGAGTTATGCATGATTGGTACTATTCTTTCATTTTCCCGCTAAGGGAACTAAACTCGAGTTGATTATTATTTGAATAATGTGGTTGATGGTTTTGATAATCGGTCAATATTTTGAACAATCATGTATGCTCTTAAGCATTTTGCCTCCATCCTTTCACTTTGTCTATTATATTTCTTTAATGATCCTATGCTTTAATATATGTGCATGCTGGGTATTTTTTTAAAATCTCTTTATCACATGCACAGATAATGTCGCATTGAAGTTGTCTTGAAATTCTTGGCTGTTGCTGTTGGTTGAAAATTTTTAATTTGTACGAGTTTTACAATATTTTTCAGGTGTGAACCATTTGATACATACCCAAGAACCTACGACTTATTGCATGCAGCTGGGCTTTTCTCTATTGAGAGGAAAAGGTAGGCCGCCCCACTCCAACCCCTTAGTTTTTGTCTCTGATAGAAATTTTCTGTCATCTATGCAATGTGTGCTCCTGATATTTCCATGTACTGCTTTTTTTAATCCATACAAGAAATTGACCTGCAAGAATTTATTGGCTTTTGGCATTGTTGGACCTGAATAATTAAGATTTTAGAAGTTATGAAAATAATACGAGATATGAGTTTATTATGATAATGAATAGTCCTTCTGGTAATAATGAAATGTTTAGTATCATATTGCTTAAATAGTAGATTATGTATTTTGATTTTCTCTTTGGATGTAATCTTAGGGATTTTAGGTTGGGTTTTATAAGGTGGGTGGTCTTTCTTATCAATATAATTGCTTTGTATCAGATGTAATATCTCTACTATCATGCTTGAGATGGACCGAATTCTCAGACCTGGTGGACACGCATATATTCGTGACTCCGTCGATGTCATGGATGAAATTCAAGAGATTGCGAAGGCTATGGGGTGGCATACAACAATGCGTGAAACGTCTGAGGGCCCTCATGCAAGTTATAGGGTCCTGGCATGTGATAAACGTCTTCTGCGTGTCTGAAGAAAAGGGTTGTTAAATCCAGGCAGCAATTCTTATGGTGACTAATGTTGAGATTGACAAACACAGGGTACCGTCCCTCCAGGAAAGCCACAGAGATAATGGAGCGAAGATGCTTCATCGAAATTTTATTACAGCACATAAAGAATTGTTACATTTGTGTAATTAACTGACTAGTGAACATCTGTTACATTTTTAGATCGTGCCCTAGTAGCTTATGTTTGGTTGGGGTATTGTAATGGGTACGTGCATGATGTCTTCGGCCCAGCAAAGCCGAATATATACCCCCAAGTCTTCATGTAATTTACCTGTAAAACACGCCATAGTACATGCGTTATTTGAATTGATTTGATGGATTTGTAATTTATTGTTTTTCCTGAATTCAGGAAATAGATGCGAAATTTCGGTTATCATGTTACTCCACTTAGAATTCTGAACCTTTGATCAGATCTTTCTCTTGTGAGAATGTTCTTTCTTTCATTTTAGTTTGTTAGACATTGGCGATCATACTTGCCACAGATCTCATGATTTGACTTGCTATTTCAACGACTTATGCACGGATTTATAACACAGTTGACATGTCCTCTGCTTGGGTTGAGCTTGCAGAGATGGAAAATACGGGAGATGATGTAACTAGTTATTTCAAATAGTTGACATGTCCTCTGCCAAACTCTCTGATGAAATACATGCAACCTGTCACATCCTGAATCCCAAATGATCCTAAGTGCAACTAAGTACGTTCATTCATATCAATATGATTGAGAACTGAGACAATTAACATTACCATCATTTAAAAAATACGATTGAGAACTGAGACAATACCATCATTTAGAAAACCCAAGTTCTCAACTACTGTAAACTATGGTATAGCATTAAATACCAGTGTGGCTCAAATATCAAAACAATCATTAACAAAAACAATTGTGGTGCAGCGGACAAATGGTTGCCAAGAAAACTCTATCGTCACTATACTAAAAATCCTCCAAACATGCTGACACTCAGCAGTTAACTGAGGTACATAATAAACTAATGAATATTAACTCAGTAAGTAAGCTTGAGTAAATCAATGACACGACAAATCAAAGGAAAAACCCACGTTAGATTCAATTCCTAACTAATTACTTGTCAGACCAGTCAAACAATCCAATCTCAAACAATAGGGGTCGCGCTCTTGTGCAACGATCATTGTGCGCCTGCATAATATCTCTACCTCAACGTGAAATTGCAAAATACGGAGTTGCGCTCCTACACCACATATGCTGCGTATTAGCGCAATGTTTCTGTCTAGAACATTTAAGGCAGCACAAGTTATGGACTGGCGCAACCATACATGCGCTCCTGCATCGAATCCCTAGCCAATAGGCCTCCACTGGGTCATTTTCCCTTAATGCACCGATATATACACTTATTATACTTATCTCATATCAAACACAACCTTAGGGACCTATACCAATTATTATCACAAATTGAGGCTAGTTTGATAATCTGAGTTATACCGGATTCATGCTATTGAATCCTATATAAGGAAACACATGATTCATACCTCTCCTCATCTAATTAATCACAATAGTCTATACATGACACTTTGTATTATGTGTGATACTTTGTATTGTATGTGACACTTTGCAGTCTTTATGATCCTCAAGAGGTGGCCTCCACACAATCTCAAGAGGTGGCTCCCGTGTCAATTATCACAATAGTTCGCATGTGACACTTTGTATTATGTGTGACACTTACGGTCTTCATGACCCTCAAGAGGTGGCTCCCACACAATCTTAAGAGGGAGCCCCCATGCGATTAATCACCTATGAGAGCTTGGTCCCCAAGGCTATAGGCATGAATATAGCATAACACATATTAGATCCATAAGCACAATTTTATTAAATCCATTTGCATAATTCATGCCATCACATATCAAATACATGTGCACAATTTGCCATCAAATTTATATCACATAAATTAGAAAGTTCCACTCTATTTATCACATAGAAACTAAGGAAGCTACACTCTCACTCATGGTAGGACTTTTCATTTAACGCACTTAAGTATGTCATTTGATTATATATCACTGTCAATCACATGTTTTTTCATAAATCACTTTTAAGAAATATATAATCTGTTACGTATTGCCGTCAATGGTCTACCTTATTAGCTACTAGTCAACCGTTATGTATCGTCGTCAGTTACATAACATATATATGTGTGGCTCCACATAATACAACACATAAGTGCCTACCAACAATATGAGTCCGGTGCCCTAAGGTTTTAGGCATGAATTTTACTTTCAGAACATGTAGCATTTGATTATCACATAATATTCATGCCATTAAATGTCAAAGTCCATATGCACAAAAGCATAATCAGGCTTAAAATCATGCACATAAGCACCATCAAGCTTCATTCATATTACAAGAGCACAATCAAGCTTCCAATCATATCACAAACATAGAATTTCAATCAAAATATAACATTCATATGTACAATACACATCTCATAATACAATAATATATCCATTGTGACTTTAGTAGGGAATCTAGCCTACTTACATGATTAGATTTCATGTAAGATCCTTATTTCAACCTAAAAATCATCAAAAATTTCCTTAAGGATCATTAAACACAATAACAAAAGGTGACTCATTCACTAACTCAATACTACACACATTTGCTTGGATGATTTTTAGAAAGAGAATGCTTAGCCCAATTCTCACAAAAATTTGCGGAGATCAATCAAACACATGTAAAATACCTCGCGCAAATCATTAGATCAATGAGTTCATATACCCCTTAAACTAACTTAGTTTTGCACAACTTCAAATTCTATCCAGTAGCCTTTCAACTAGATAGTATAACTTTGAAAATTTATAAAAGTCAACAATGATCAATTTATTACAAAAATTTTCAGTCCAAAAATCATCTTCCAGAAGACACCACGTTTTGTTAAGTTTAGATGTGTCAAAAGCAATTTATTTTGCTTACTCTACTCTAAAAATTGAAAATTTCAGATTTATAAACACAAATTTGAAAAATCATAACAATTCCTACAGAGCTTCAAAAACTATGAAACTTTTCAGTTTGTAAGAAAATATGTTCAAGATTTCACATACCAAAAATCAAAGGTTTTCATGAAGGAAAAGTCCCTCATATAAGATTCGTACCCCATGCTTTGTTTTGGAACATGGGATTTCCAAATCGATTCAGCAAAGTTCAAAAATTTACCAAAAATTTTATATTTCGAAATTCTCAAGTGAATCAAAATTCTAAATGATCGTGAATATGTCTAGTTTAACATACAAAAATCTTGGAGTTACAAAGAAACCCTATAATTTCTAGGAATTTTCGGATTCTCTACTGCTCAGCAAAAGACGTTGCGGAGTTTTGAATTCAAGCATCACCTATGGCTTCCTAACATCATCCAAACCATTTGAATCTTTCATAACTTACATTAATTCATGATATCTAGCAATTCTCAGAATGTATATGGCATAATAGTATCATAAACAACTTTACAACACAATATCCATGACAAACTTTATGTGTCCATGCTAGAATCTAGAGAAAGAGATGAGTTCTTACCCCTCTTCTTCCCAATTTCCTTTTTCTCCTTGGTTCTCAGCAGTGGAGAGAAATAGAGAGAGCTAGGGTTTTCTTGGAGAAAGAAAATGAATTCTCAAAAGAAGCCTTAACCCCCATCCCTTTTATATATAAGTACATTTCAAGCTAGGGCGTCAAGTTCTTGAATCTTTCAAATATACCTCTTATCATTTTTATAACAACACTTAGGTGCACAAAATAATAAACATGCACTTGAAACAAAAATAAGGTTTTGGGATGTTACACAACCGCTTCCATTGATTCTTTAAAAACAAAAACAAAAAACTCTCCGAAGGCAAAAACAACCACGTTGGAATTTGATTGTGACAGTTAAGGAAGCAAGAGTCAAGAATGATTTGTTGAATAAGAACAGAGGAGAAAACAAAGGAAGAATATTGGAGCTTTTATGTAAACTCTCACTAAACTTGTGGGATGTGCTTGTTTGGTTCTTTACCTATATAATTCTTCCCATTTTGTATTTTTGAGTTTTAAGATTATATTGCAATTAGGAGTTTTGCCGCCATTACCATAGAACTTTTCCTTTCACTTTAATTTACACAGCAAGAAGAGATGAAAGCAAGGTTGGTTGTGTTCCCAGTAAAAGGTATGAAGTGGCGCTTCAGCAAATGCATAGACTCTTTGGCATCCGAATGGTTGTCGTCTCATAGTCCTTCCACTCTCAGACAACTCTGCCACCACATCCACATCTTCTCTTCAAATTCCAACAATGACAACGTTAAACTCTTTGTCGATTTCATTTCTCACAAGGTTTCCATCTATCTTTATTTACTCTTTCTTCATCTTTTATATCTTCTATTCTATTCTCTTCTATTCAAAAGCTTATCTGACTTAATTTCCTTTTAAATAGATGAATAGGGCATGGAAGGGTTTGGAGAAGGTACCTTAGGGAACCTTTAAGGATAAGATTCATCGGTAAATTTAGAAATGGGTGGTGTCTAATGAGACAAAAGATCACGGGTTTATTTTCTTGTTAACTGATGATGGATTGGTTGTTAATTGCTTGGTGATGATGTAGGTTGGGTTCGAAGCCATTGGCATGGGTTAAACCCTTCGAAACATTCTTGAAATCCATATCGAAGGAGGTAACCAGTCTTGAAGTTAATTATCCTTCAGGGATTTTTCCCTCTGCTCTTGAATTACCTGACTTCATAATTATATATATCTTTTCTTGTTTACAACGTAGCATACTAGTTTAAACATATGCCACATGGTACTGGTACTTTGATGAACACTTAAATATGTATTCTCAATAAGAGTTTAGTTCATCATATTACATTAATAGTGCCATTAAATTTCTCAACTTAAGCATATTTGTAGTCTTTGTATCTTTGGAATTAACTTTCTCTTAATTTTGGTTTTGTTACAGGTTTAGTAAAATGGGAATAACTTTCTATTTATAGATCAGAATGGTGCAAATCTTAATGTTTTGGAAAAATAATTAAATTATCTACAAGATTGTATTTCACAAGCATCATCAAATTCGGCCTCTTAGTGGACCAAAAATGGGCTTGAAGTGAACCCATCTATAGTTTCAGCCCAGCCTGACTATGCCTTAGTATTTTGACTATATCTCTCAAGATACATATCCAAATTGTATGAATCAAGATATTCTAGAAAGCTGAGAGAAATATCTATGACTTTTATGAAGATATGTGATTAAAATTCGTAATAATTCAATATCAAAATCGGTGGTCAAAGTCGGTTCACCTAATTACCCCAATTGTCAAAGTTGGTGCATCTAATATTTGACAATTATTTCTTTGTAATTTGACAAGTTTGCTCCTGAATATATCTATAAATAGAGGTGCCTTGTGACCCATTGGGGCATCTTGGCCTTGGCTGGGATCTTGTATTGTGTTTTTCTCTCTTGTGTGTTTATGCTATTAATAAATCTTCTTTTTCTTACAATTTGTTTTCTTTCTCTTATAATGTCTTTCTAATTTCTCTCTTGCTAAGGTGAAAGGGTGAAACCCTTGATATGAGAATAAGTATTTTCTAACTTTTGAATGTGCTTAATAATCATGATCTTTTATTGTTTATTTTATATGATTTATATTTATTTTCTTAATCAATCTTGACACCACTCGTAAAGTGGAGGTCTGGATCCATTGTAGACAATCCTTGGCACATCAAATGCTTGAATCCTTTCTAGATATCGTATGGTTCTTCCTTACTGACACGAATCTAGTTAGGAACCTTGATTTGTTGTAGACATATGGTGATTGACACATTGGATACTTGAACCCATTTACAAGAAGTGGTATAAATATTGGTAACGAAACAAATATAATTCATATAACTAAAATGGGCTATTTGTCCTTGTTTGAAATATCAAAGGCAGATCCCCTAACCTTAGCTTCCATTATTATTGTGTTAATTTCTCTTGTATTTTAATTATTCTCATTTATTATTTATGAACTTGTTCTTTACTTATATTTGTTGATATTATCTTGCCATCTCTTTGAATCATCCATATTTTATTTGCTTACTTTATAGTTTGTAGCGCTAAAACTCCTTCCTCGTGGATCGACCCCGGTCTCACCGGGTTTATTACTTCGACACTCCTATACTTGGGAGACAATCCTTTTTCGGATGTGTCATATTTCCTTCCAAGGATTTAATTTATTTAGAATAAGAGTGATGCTAGATTTACAACATTCATATAATATATATTCTATAACATGATGTGGCGGCCTACATGAACAAAATTCACTAGAGGAGAAAAAAACAAAAATAGATGAGGAAAAATATATATCCAATAGGATTTTATCACTTATGCTGTCACATCATATTGTAGAATTTTTATCGTATAAACGTTGTAAGTCTAGTATTATTGTTAGAATAAACATTCTAATTTTTTTGTAAGTTTAACGGTGCTACCATTATACTGAATTTTCAAAATGTTAGGTCCATGAGTAAGGCGTAACATGTTCTTATTTTGTCAAGGCATTACATGTTCTTATTTTGTTGGCATCTTTTGAAAATTATTTGATTCCTAAAGTAACAAAATTTTTCTTTAAAAGTTAGTTCGATCCTAACACAAAAGTTTCTTTCAGTTTGAATGCACGTTTGGTACGTCGAAGATTACGGCATATGGCCATGAGGTATTACTATTAATTAGTTCCTCTCACTCTTTATTCGACAGAGTCATTAATTAGAGATTGGAAAGTTTTACAAATTTATCATCCTCTGAGGCCTTAGGTGCCCAAAATATATCTCAGACGAAGTGAGGAACCTCTGTTTTCATCTTTTGTGACAAAGGTACGGATTATTACATATTCTAGATGCTTTCCACAGCTTTTCCATTTCCATATGCATTTCTTGGACAGACTTAAATGGGGTTAAATAGGAAAAGAAGTCATTAGCAAATTGATCTCTTTATTATTATATATCTTGTATTATTATTATTATTATTTTTTAAAAAGCCTAATAGTAGAGTTGGATAAAAACATTTCTTGAGATTGTGTCACCTTTAAGTGACCAAAATCGTCATAAAATTGTTGTCTGACTATCAGGGGGACCATTATTCACAAGAAATACTTATATGGATCAGCCTCTTTGCTTCCCTTGACATTTCCACTTTCTGTAAGAATGTGTTAGTTTCAGAATTTCTTGTGTTGTTTACTGTGTATGTATAGTACTTTTCAAATGCACTTTGTGCGATTCTTACTTGTTCTCTCTTTGGATATTGTTGATGCCCAAAAATCGGACCAACCAAAATCAAACTAAAGCATGAAGAAGATGAGAGAATGGCATGAGTACCCTCGGGGATATGAAGATTGATGATGATATTAATGGATTGTGACAGTTACGTTGGGGGCTAGTGTCTTATACAATGATGGTGGTACTCTGACAATCCTGATAATGTGGGGCAAGTTGTTGCAAGCTGAGAACGACACTGGATAGGGTCCTTCTTCTTCTTCTTGAGGAAAAGAGCTTTAAGGTAGTCTCATGGCGGCTGAAGCGACCTTTAGTACGAACAACCTCTTCCCAACAGCTACAAAACCACAAAAAGGTTAGGAGCCGCCGGATGTTTCACCGGCGGTAACCCTCCGATGCTTGAGTTAGTTTCAGGTAAGCCTTAAAGGTGAGAAACAATTAAAAGGAGGGTAAGGAAATGATGTTGTCATGGACGAAAATAATAAAATGGTTACTACAATGGAGGTTGGTGAGAATATGTAAGTCCTAGTGAGTATATTCTGAATATTCCTAGGGAGTATCCCAAAATGTCCTCCTCTTCTTGGAGGCATAAATGGGTTTTTATAGAGGACCTTTACTATGTAACCTAGATCTCGGTCATTCATCCCTTCCAAGTGTCATAATCTTATGGCTCTACATACTATTTTAGATGATTCTTGAATGAGTATGAAAACCTAATTTTAAAGCATTGAGATGCTACCACGTGGCCAATCCTTGTTACCTTACTTATAGGTATTGACACTGAGGTTTGTGTGATATTTTATCCCCTAAGCTAGGGACCAGTTTGTTGATGTCGAATGACTACCAAACTAAACCTTAGTTCGGTGACTCTGAAGGGCTCATGACAATTGATATTGTGTACGCACAATGAATGAAAGCATAAATAAAACTATGAATTGCTATATAACTCTACACTCCACATAGGGCGATGGTGGCTTATTAGACTGAGGCTCAGTTTGGTAAAGCTCAATTTGGTAGCAAGTGGTGACTGACTGAACTGAGGTTCAGTTCGGTAAGACCCAATTTAGTTGCAAGTGATAACTCAGATTTCATGTGCGATACTTTCAATTTAGCTCAGAATAAACTAAGTATTTCATATGTTAAGGGTTACCTCTCAATAAAGACTACTCAATTAATACTTGGACTTTACAAATATCTCAGAGCTTTACTTAGGGGGTTATTTTGGTCTTTCTAGGTGAATTCACAAAATACCACCCACATTAGCCCCCTCAGTCACCAGTCAGAAGTATGAAGACTTGTGACTGTCTCAGTTAGGTTTAGCTCAATGAGATTTTGTTTCCCTTGATCCCTTATGCTTTAGTTTTGTAGGAGTAGCTTAGGAGGAATTATAAAATTGCCAAATAAAACCAAGTTAAAGGACAATTTTGGCGGGCCTTGGTAAAGTGGTGGTAAAGTTTTAACTTGTCATACACTCAACTCTTATTATTTTATCATTATTGACTATTAGTTTTATTTCAAAATAAACAACCTTTTCAAAAAGTTAATATATGTAGTTCCCAAGATGGAATTGACTTAAATCTTGTAAGAAGTCTACTAGAAAAGGCTTTATTTTGAGTTTTGGTAGCCTTTGAACCTCCCTCCTTTCCTTCTCACTTATTTTCGTTCCTGCCTCTTTCCTTTTCTCTTACTTTCTTCTCTCTTGCAACTTAGGTTCCTGCAACTCTCTTTTTTTATTTTTATTTTTTACATCTTAGCAGATTTCGGCTTCAACTTTGGCATTCCCATGCTTTATTGTTGGAGATAATTTGAAGCTTTATTTTCTTCATCTCACAAGCACAAGCTAAGGTACTAAGATTTTTGTCCCCCCTCTCTCTTTCTTTTTCTTTAAATAATGAAAACAACATTTTTTTTTTAATCTTGTTTATAAAATGGTTAGACATGCAGATATGGGGTAATGCGAATCAGCCCCTTTCATAGGAATGTTTCTTATAGAGAGAAGTGTAAATCAATGAAAATGGTTTGTAAAATAAGCTAGCAAAAAAGTCCAAAGGCTTTTCATGCCGCCGCTTGATTAATAGATTTTTGGGCGTGCATTAGTGGTGAACTTTTTGTTCTTGATTTTGTCTTACGCTAGAATGTTGTAGAGCAACAAGTTAATTTGGAAGTTTTCCCAGCCATTTGTTTGAAAAAATAGCCAAGTGAGCCCGGACCCATTTCCATCTTCTCTTATTTCATTGCTTCTTATTCTTCTTGCTAGACTAAACCCAAAAGTAATCAATTATAATTGGTTGTTGAAAAGTCAAAAGTAATTGAATAAAATAGTAATGCATGTCTACGTAAATGACTTGTGCAAAGTAGTAGGATAGAAAGGACAATTGTTTTGAATATTCAAACATATTAACATAAGCATGTGGGACCATTGTCATAAAAGAAACTTTTTTGTCTAGCTTTACGTAGGTGAGCTTTATATATATATATATGAATGTTTGGAAGATGTGCATATATATAATAAATACATATGGATGGAGTGTGGGAGCCGCCACTAAAAGTTCTTAAGGCAAGGCATATATGCATTGAAATATTAGTAAACGGGGTGAATTACACATACCGAACTGAAGCTCAGTTCGGCAAACAAGCAAAGTACATGTACCAAACTGAAGCTCAGTTCGGTAAACCACGTAAAGCATATGTACCAAACTGAAGTTCAGTTCGGCACTTGTTTGTAGCACATGACTAAGCTTTTAGAGTTTAGTTTACACTTTCGGAATGTGTCTAAAATTAACCAAATAATATTGTGTAAAGCAAATGATCCGTATAACGGCCGTACCATTGGGTAGTGCCTTTAATATACATTACCACTCTCTTAGATGACCTCTAACCAATATATCCCATGCTTAAAGATATTCATTTATTTTTGGCTATGAATTAACTAGTTAAATCGATTTTGATAATAATCTAATGCAATACTTGAGGCTCAATTCCTAGGCTGAGAAAGGGGTGGCGAAAAGGAAAGTGACTACCGAACTGAACTTCAGTTCGGTAACGAGTTGGTATATTCATCATAGGTTCCCAAACATATGCCTTAACTCATGAAAAGCTAAGAACAGTACGTTTTGAGCTTCATAGAAATGACATAACCTATTTAATTGCCATTATAGAAATTGCATAACCCATGAAATGAGAGCTTAGTCTATTTAAGTTGATAGTTAGGACAAATGGTTAAAGTGACCGCTACTTCAGTTTGGCAATGATTTGAGCTTATCCAAACTAGGCATCGGTTCGGTACCGAACTGAGCTTTAGTTTGGGTATGGGTAAGAAAATGTATTTCCTTGAGACCAAGTAGGTCGACAACTCCTAATGTTGCGTTTCTTGGTGAAACAGGTCCTAACGGGATGACTCAAGATCCCCCGCAGTCTATTGACCCGGAGTTGGGTACGGGTGTTCCCTCGATTGATATGGACGTTTGGGAGGTTGGTGAGACCACCGAACCTTTCAAGCATGGAAGTGATCCCCAGGCTGAAATGAGTGCAAGTGAGGGTAGTGAGGCTAGTGATGATGACAGTGGTGATCAAGCATCTTCAATGGAAGAAAGCGTGTCAAATTTGAAACACCCACGTTGTAGAGACCCAGAAGATCCCAACTTTGAGGGATTTGCTATAGATGAGCTACCCAGCTCGATCGATTGTGTTTGTGTAGCCATATACCATAGAGAGTATAAAATTCCTAGCAACATAACCACAAGGGCTACCTTTAAACTCAAAGAGATTGAGTATAGACACGGTGAGGTACTCTTTTATACCTCGTTTTTCCAATATGGGGCTAGACTTCCTCTCCAACCATACTTTGCCAATTTCTTCAAATACACCAAGTTAGCCCCCGGTCAACTGAATCCCAATGGATGGATGATTCTTTCAGCTTTGTATCATCTTTGGAAGATAGTTAATAAGACCGAGATTACCTTAGATGAAATTTTCTACTTGTTTTGCATCAAATCAAATTCAACTGACATCGGGATAGGATGGTACACTTTAGCATTGAGACCTAGAATTCATGGCTCCGATGGCAAGAGCATTCTATGGGGAGCCCCTTCCCCAAAGAAAGGGTGGAAAACTAGGTGGTTTTATGTTGGTGGTGAATGGGATGCTACATCTGTTTCCATTGCTACCAAAACTCCAACGGAGTTTAGGATGCCCCGTAAGTTCTTCAATTTATTTTCACCTCTCTATCTTTTTTGTTATCATTATCATTATCATTATTGCTACTATTTCTTTTCTTATCATTATTATTTTTCTTTTGGTAGGGTATATCAGGAAGACTAAGCTTTCCGAGGCATATAGGAATAGGGTGAATGCAGCTCTTGAGTACCATGACCGTAACATTAAGAAATTGATTGATCCAAAAGGATTAAAAAGAAGTGGGCTCATCTCCCATTTCCCAGAAATAGAGGATTTAGAGGACTCGGACGGTGGAGACGATTTCACTTTTGAAGGTACATTTCTGACTTGTGATTTTTCGTTGAATCAGTTTTGGTGTTGATTGAATTGAACCTCAATTTGGTGATGAATACTAGTAGCTGAACTGAAGCCTACTTTGGTAGTCACCTCATCTTTTAGGCTTTCTAGTTTGCCTTTTGTGATCATTATTAATTCAACCTTATCTAGCCCTCAATTTCTTTTATAGGTGTAGATAAAATGAGCAAGAAAGTTGACAGTGGTGCTTTGGCTGAGGCGCTAAGAGCAAAAAGGAAGCGTGAACTGCAAGCTAGTGCATCCATCTCTACTGGGACTCAAGCGACCAATAAGGCATTGGAAAAAAGACCAAAGGTGAAGCATATGGCTCATAAATCTAAGGGAGTTCCTCCCAAGGACAGAATACCAAGAGTTCATGCAAATGTGACTGAGAAAGTTCCTAAGACTTTCCTTCTTGGTGAAAAGATGAAGAATTTCCTTGCACCTCTTGACCAGACATTTAGGGGGTTGTCCCTTTTTAATGGTCCCCCTTCATTTCAAATTGAGAGTCCCACTGAAGCTAAACATCTTCTTCCTTATGTTCAAGCTTCTTCACGAGTTCTCTCAGAGGATGTAGCTAGGAGCACCGAGAACTTCAAAGCAAAGACAACATTTGAGTTATCCTTTGTGAATCACATCATGGTAAGTTCAAACAGCCTAGCCTTTATTTCTCTTTACACAATCACTAATTATTTTAACTTTTGCAGGGTGTCAATATAGTGGCTCAACATTATGAAGAAATTAGAGATGCTTTAAACGAAGTTGAGACTTTGAGAGGGGAACGAAAAGAATATGATTCTATAAAGAAACAAATATTTGAGGAGAAAGAGAGCCTCAAGTCTTCCCTGCAAGTGATGGAAGCTGAGAATAAAGATCTAAAGAAGCGTCTTGAAGAGAAGGAGATCGAACTAGCTGAGGAGAGAAAGTTAAGTGAGGCTAAGGAGCTAGAGATTGTCGAGTTGGATTCAGAAGTCCATGAGATGACCACCTATGCTGTAGATACCATCATTGAAGGCTTGGAGATGGATTACCCTGATGTAGACTTCAGTGCCATTGCACAAAGGTTTACTGAGGGTAGTAAGACAATCCCTCAAGGCACCGCACCTCCAGCTTAGGATTAGGGATGCCTTTTTAACGCATTTCCCTTACTTTTGTATCACTTTTTACTGTAATTCGTGAACTGAAGCCTAAATCGCTGTGTCACTACACTTTGACTTTTGTTATTAGCATTCGCTACTATTAAACGGTTTATCGAGACTAATTCTTATAACTGGTGGCACTTTCTATCGTAGGTGCTGTTTTATTGTTGAATTATATATTGTTGTTATGAAATATAACTCTCTTTTTGCATAACTCGTAATTGACGTGTTTATAAACTATTTTATGAGGAGTTTCGAATTTATTGGTGATAATAGTTTCTTAAAGCATATCGAAACTCATCAACACTTAGGTTACTTAGAATGATAAACTAGCAACTCTAATAAGTAATAAAACATGATTCCTCTTTTAACGGTGATATGAATTACTTTCCGTATTCCTTTTGGAGCTATTATTGTTGGTGAGTTAGGCTAACAGGTGAATGTACCAGTAACTCTAACTTCCTTGAGGTGTTTCCTCTTTAGATCATTTTAGAATAGAGGCAAGCAAGGATATTAGTTAATGTACTTATAGTCTTGGCTTCTTCAAAGGGTGGTTCTATCCTTGGAAGAGCCACTTTAGAATGTTAGCAAATTGAACTAGCATTATTTTGCATAGCAATTTGAATAATACCTCATATTCATTAGGTGAGTCTTAGCTCATTGAGTGAAGAAGGACCTCGGTCCTTTACAAAAGAGAGCGCTCAGGCACTTTGTGAAAATAAGAGGAAAGAGGCACTTAGGCCTTCAGAATATAGATTATAGCTATCTGTAAAAGGTAAACATATGAATCGTTCTAAACCCGAAACATCTTTCCAAGCTCAAACTTTTCATTGATAATATTTCTTCAAGTGTTCGGCATTCCAAGGGTGCCTAACTTTAGTCCCATCCATTCGAAGCAGGCGATAAGCCCCCGAGCCAAGAACTTGCTCTACTCGGTATGGGCCTTCCCAGTTGGGTCCTAAGACTCCAACTCCCGGTTCCTGCATGTTCAGCATTACCTTCCTTAGAACCAAGTCTCCAACTTCAAACTTTCTTACCTTAACTCTAGAATTGTAGAACTTGGCCACCCTTTGTTGGTAAGCTGCCAATCTAACTTGTGCCATGTCTCGCTCTTCTTCAACCAAATCCAAACACATTCTGAGCTGTTCTGAATTAGCCTCCGGATCGTGAGCAATTCTTCGAAGGTTGGGCATTCCCACTTCAATTGGAACAACAGCCTCCACCCCGAAAGATAAAGAGTAAGGGGTTTCTCCTGTTGTGGATCTAGGGGTGGTTCTATAAGCCCATAAGACATTGTGAAGCTCTTCAGCCCAAGCCTCCTTGCGTGCTTCTAACTTGGTCTTGAGTAAATGCTTTATCTCTTTATTAACCGCTTCCACTTGCCCGTTAGCTTGAGGGTGAGCAGGTGAGGAGAATTTATGATGGATGCCAAGCTGCTTACAAAGTTCCTTAAGGTTGGCATTGTCAAACTGTTTGCCATTATCAGTGATTATAGTATGTGGTATCCCAAACCTGCAAATAAGAGATCTCCAAATGAAGTTTGTGGTCTTCTTTTCAGTGATGGTTGCCAATGGCTCGGCTTCAACCCATTTGGTGAAATAATCAACAGCTACTATTGCAAATTTCACTTGGCCTTTAGACGTTGGGAGAGGGCCAATTAAGTCTATCCCCTATTGAGCAAATGGCCAAGGGCTACTTAATGAGGTAAGCTTCTCAGGTGGTTGTCTGGGTATATTTGCGAACCGTTGACACTTGTCACAATCCCTTACAAAGGCCTTTGCATCTGCATGCATGGTAGGCCAGTAATAACCCTGCCTCAAAGCTTTAAAAGCTAAGCTCTTCGCTCCGGAATGGTTTCCACATACTCCTTCATGGATTTCTCTCAACACGTAGTTAGCATCTTCATCATTGAGACACCTTAAATAAGGCATTGAATAATCCCGCTTGTACAAGATATCATCAATTAGAGAATACCTAGCAGCTCGATATTTAAGCTTCCTCGCCACCAATTTGTCATTTGGGAGCTCATTTGTGGTGAGATAAGCTAGGATAGGGTCTATCCAACTTGGAGATTGATTCGCCGCTTTTACCTCAAATATGGCATCATCAAGATGAATGCTTGGTTTCGGGATAAA
The DNA here is from genome assembly GCA_013180625.2 of Boswellia sacra. Lineage (NCBI taxonomy): Eukaryota > Viridiplantae > Streptophyta > Magnoliopsida > Sapindales > Burseraceae > Boswellia > Boswellia sacra. Next base: position 283,772 of record SNVD02012254.1, on the reverse strand, counting down.
CTCTAGTGGGACTATCTTAGACATTTTGATTTCAGTAGAGGATGCTAGCTTAGCTAAAAAGTCAGCCTGTGGGTTCTCCTCTTGTGGGATTCTTCTCTACTTTTAATTCTTTAAAGTGCTTCTTCAATTCATTGACCCTTTGGAGATAAGCTGTCATGTTGTTCCCCTTAGCTTGGTATTCCGAATTCACTTGGCTTACAACCACTTGTGAATCACTTTTGAGGATCAGTTTTTCAACTGCCAAATTTTTTGCTAGTCTCATTCCAGCTAAAACTGCCTCATATTCTGCTTCATTGTTGGAAGCCTTAAAACCAAACTTTAGAGCATAACAAAGTTCTGTGTTTTCTGAGCTTACCAAGACAACTCCTGCTCCGCTGCCTTTCTCGTTACTACTTCCATCAACATACAATGTCCAGCTTGCTATCTCTTGATTGTCCATGGATTGAGAGTTTTGTTTGTCTGATGCTTTTGCATTTTGTTGGGGTACTTCACTTTCTTCCCTTGGTAATAGCTTTCCATCATCACACCCCTCTAAGCAGTTGGTGAATTCAGCTATGAATTCGGCGACTGCTTGAGCTTTGATTGCACTTTTAGGAGAGAATGTGATGTCAAATTCGCTTATCTCAATGCTCCATTTTGTTAAGCGACCTGAAAGTTCAGGTTTTTGTAAGATTTGCTTCAAAGGTTGATCAGTGACTACACAAATTGAGTGGGCTTGGAAGTAAGGCCTGAGCTTTCTAGATGAAACTACTAAAGCAAGATCTAATTTCTCTGGTGCTGAGTAACGGGTTTCCGCATCTATAAGAGACTTGCTGGTGTAATAAACAGGTTTTTGAATTCCTTTAGACTTGCGAACCAACACTGAACTTACAGCAGTCACAGAAATAGCTAAGTATAAATATAGGGTCTCACCCTGTTGGGGTGTCGAGAGAAGTGGAGGACTTGCCAAGTAATTCTTCAACTGTTGAAATGCAACCTCACATTCAGTTGTCCATTGCATCTTCTTTCCTTGTCTCATTACTTTGAAGAAATGATGTGACTTATCTGTGGCCCTTGAAATGAACCAACTCAGGGCTGCCAACCTTCCCGTTAGTACCTGTACTTGTTTGAGTGTCTTAGGGGATTCCATGTTACAAAGGGCTTGAATCTTATCTAGGTTGGCTTCAATGCCTCTTTGGCTTACTATGAAACCCAAGAACTTCCCGGCCGACACTCCAAAGGCACACTTCTCTGGGTTTAACTTCATGTGATGCCTTCTCAATACTTCAAATGTTTGCTTTAAGTCTTCAACATGCTTCTCTGCAATGGTGGACTTGGTCAGCATATCATCAACATAAACTTCCATGTTCTTGCCAATTTGCTCTTTGAAAAGCTTGTTCACAAGTCTTCGATAGGTAGCTCCAGCATTTTTAAGGCCAAATGGCATGACCTTGTAACAATATAACCCCCGATTTGTAACAAATGCAGTTTTCTCCTCATCAAGTGAGAACATCTTGATCTGATTATAGCCAGAAAAAGCGTCCATGAAACTCATTAACTCATGGCCTGCTGTGGCGTCAACAAGTTGGTCTATTCTTGGTAGTGGAAAACTATCCTTGGGGCAGGCCTTGTTTAGGTCAGTGAAATCTATACACATTCTCCACTTACCATTAGGTTTTTGCACAAGAACAGGGTTAGCCAGACAACTAGGGTAGTTAGCTTCTCGAATGAAATTGGCCTGCAGAAGTTTGTCTACCTCAGTTGCCATTGCCTTATAACGTGTTGCATCATAAGCTCGCCTCTTCTGCCTAATCGGCTTCATTGTTGGGTCGATGTTCAAACGGTGACAAATCAATGATGGGTTGATGCCTGGCATGTCATCATGGCTCCATGCAAAGACATCTCTATAATCTGTCAACAGATCTTGTAACTTAAGTTGTAATGAAGGCGATAGTCGGGTCCCCAATCTTACTGACCTATCTTCATTATCTGGGTCCAAGTGAAACAACTTCATTTCCTCAAACGGTTCTGCCCGTTGTTCATGCCTCTTATCTCGAGGATCTAATTCACCACATGCCTCTTCATCACTTCTTGTAGGAGATCCAATAGTTATCAAACTAGGCTGATCATCAGTTGAAGTCCCAACAACCATATGGCATGGTTTGACAGACACCTCATAACAATCTCTAGAGGCCTGTTGGTCACTGGCCATGACCCCAACTCCGTCACTCGTTTGAATCTTCAATTTTTGACAGTAAATTGAAATTACTGCCTTTGTCTCATATAAGAATGGTCTCCCTAATATCACGTTATAGGCACTTGGCCTATCAACAATAGTGAATTCTATCATAATGGTTGTGTGGGGTCTTCCATCTCCAGCCTTGACAGGTAGATAAATAGAGCCTAGAGAGTTGACTCTTTCTCCAGCAAAACCTACTAACGGAGTTTGGATAGGGCGTAACTGTGACTCTTTGAGCCCCATCCTGTCAAAGGCATCCTTATATAGAACATTAACGGAGCTGCCTGTGTCTATCAAAATCCTTTGACATTCAAAATTAGCGATCATCATTGTAACCACCAGTGCATCTTCATGTGGATGAACTACACCCCTAGCATCATCATCTGAGAACATGATTGGGGCGTGGATCGTAGTTGGCCTTCTGCTTGGACTTGCCATAAAAATCTCCTTATCAAACCTTCTTGCATAGTTCTTCCTGGAATTATTAGAGTCCCCGGTTCGATTGGCTCCACCTGAGATAGTGGTTATCCTCTGGACCTTAGGTTGTTCATTTACATCACTCTCCACATGTGCAGATCTTTTGCCATCTCTGATTGCTTTATATTTATAAGCCTCACGAACTTGCTCAACGAACTCCTGTAACTCTCCAGCCCTAACCAACTCCTCAATTCGGTCTCTCAATTCATAGCAATCCACAGTGTTGTGTCCGAAGCTCTCATGGAAGTCACAATACTTGGATCGATCCAACCTCGCGGGTTCTGTCTTGATAGGCCTCGGCTTCTGAACAAGCCTGATGCACGCATTGCTACAAAGATCTCATCCCTTCTGCTATTGAGGGTCGTGTAGTTGACGAACCTCGCACGTGGCTTATAGTCTTGGTGATTTACTTCTTGATAATGGCCTGTTCTATAATTGTTTGCTTGCTAATTAGCTGATCTATAGTTATCAGTATATTGAACCTCTAATCTTCGCAGAAGTGGTGGTTGGGGCCTCCTGTATTGCGGTTGGGGTAATTCTGACCGTCTTGGACTCGATTGTTTCTTTTCAATGAATTGCCTGTTCTTAGATTGATCTTGCTTAGATTTCGTAGGTTGTCCATTTTGCTTCTTGTGGCCTGTAGAACTACCTTTGTCATCTTGCACCCTTTGACTGAAAGCTTCATCTGTTCTAGCCATATTTAAGGCAGTATAGTAAGCTTCCTCATAACTAGCAGCTGGAAAATCAGACAAATATCTCCAAATCCTATTAGGCTTAAGTCCATTCATGAACAAACTCAAGGTGGTGGAATCCTTGAATGCCCCCAAACTCGTCATCTCACTATGGTAGCGATTGACATATTCCAATGTGGACTCCCCCTTCCTTTGCTTAACGTTTCCCAACATATGGCTATGCTTGCGAATATTCCTTGATGCCCTAAAGAAACTCAAAAACTGATCACAAAAATGTTAAAATGTGGTTATAGAGTTTGCTCCCAAAGACCTAAACCATTGCCTAGCTGGTCCTGTAAGTGTGAGTGAGAAGGCTTTACAAGACATAGCGTCAGTGGGATTGTATACAGCCATGCATGCATTGAAGGCTTCCAAGTGTTCAAGGGGATCTTTTTGGCCATCATAAGAATTCAAGGCTGGCAAGTTGAAGTTGGGAGGGAAAGGGCACCTTGCTATTACATCTGGAAAAGGTGAGTTCAAAGTGAACTCGGGTGCAAAACTAGGATTTCCTCCTGCTTGCGCTTGTTTGAGGAGAGCCATCTCTCGTTTTAGTTCCCTAAGCTCTAACTCTTGTTGGGTGAGAAGATGGTCTCCCGCATTGTGATGAATATGATTCCCTTCTCGGTGGTAATTATGATGCCCATGGTGTTCACGGTTTCCTACATGATGCTCATGGTGAGTCACTCCGTTGTAGTAATTGGAATGGATTTCAGGCCTCAAACGATGTCCTCCCATTTTTTGGTTGGGATTGTCGAGTTGGTGACCACCATTATTATGTCTATGCCCACCTTCAAGCAGATTTCTAGGTGGTGTATTCGCACGAGGCCTAGAACTTGCGGTATGACTCTGACGATCGGGCTCGTTTCTTCCATCACCTAGAGCGGGATCTCCCAAATTTGCTGCTTGGTTGGGATTGGGGTATTGGTTTAGGCCTCTTTTATCTGTGGCTTGGAGTGTTCGATCAATGTTTTGCTGGGGTTGTTGGCTTGGGCCTTCCACATAAGCTCTATAGTTAGGTGCTAGCGATTCTGGCATGGGATGTTGGTTAGGTATGGGCTGGGCAACAGGGTTTGTCAGGTAGGGGTTAGGTGTTGTGTTTGGGTTTGTATTTGGGATTGTGTTTGGGATCTTTCCCTTTCCCATCAACTCATTGAGCATAGCTTTCAATCGAGCATTATCCTCATTGAGATCTTTCATTTCGGCTTCCATACCTTCCATTCTTTGATTCTGAGTGGCTTGTCTCGTCATGACTTGCCTGGTGTTCTTAGACCCAGCAGCTGGCTGCAAGCTGTTGGTGACACTAGCCTCCGCACCATCCATTTCCAAAAAGTTTCAAAGAAAATTCCAGTGGAGAAAATTGTGTTTGCACACCTTAACTAAAACCGAGAACACTGACTAACGTCGGTTCCCACAGACAGCGCCAAATGTTGATGCCCAAAAATCGGACCAACCAAAATCAAACTAAAGCATGAAGAAGATGAGAGAATGGCATGAGTACCCTCGGGGATATGAAGATTGATGATGATATTAATGGATTGTGACAGTTACGTTGGGGGCTAGTGTCTTATACAATGATGGTGGTACTCTAACAACCTCTGATAATGTGGGGCAAGTTGTTGCGAGCTGAGAACGACACTGGATAGGGTCCTTCTTCTTCTTCTTGAGGAAAAGAGCTTTAAGGTAGTCTCATGGCGGCTGAAGCGATCTTTAGTACGAACAACCTCTTCCCAGCAGCTACAAAACCACAAAAAGGTTAGGAGCCACCGGATGTTTCACCGGCGGTAAGCCTCCGATGCTTAAGTTAGTTTCAGGTAAGCCTTAAAGGTAAGAAACAATTAAAAGGAGGGTAAGGAAATGATGTTGTCATGGACGGAAATAATAAAATGGTTACTACAATGGAGGTTGGTAAGAATATGTAAGTCCTAGTGAGTATATTCTGAATATTCCTAGGGAGTATCCCAAAATGTCCTCTTCTTCTTGGAGGCATAAATGGGTTTTTATAGAGGACCTTTACTATGTAACCTAGATCTCGGTCGTTCATCCCTCCCAAGTGTCATAATCTCACGGCTCTACATACTATTTTAGATGATTCTTGAATGAGTATGAAAACCTAATTTTAAAGCATTGAGATGCTACCACGTGGCCAATCCTTGTTACCTTACTTATAGGTATTGACACTGAGGTTTGTGTGATATTTTATCCCCTAAGCTAGGGACCAGTTTGTTGATGTCGAATGACTACCAAACTAAACCTTAGTTCGGTGACTCTGAAGGGCTCATGACAATTGATATTGTGTACGCACAATGAATGAAAGCATAAATAAAACTATGAATTGCTATATAACTCTACACTCCACATAGGGCGATGGTGGCTTATTAGACTGAGGCTCAGTTTGGTAAAGCTCAATTTGGTAGCAAGTGGTGACTGACTGAACTGAGGTTCAGTTCGGTAAGACCCAATTTAGTTGCAAGTGATAACTCAGATTTCATGTGCGATACTTTCAATTTAGCTCCGAATAAACTAAGTATTTCATATGTTAAGGGTTACCTCCCAATAAAGACTACTCAATTGATACTTGGACTTTACAAATATCTCAGAGCTTTACTTAGGGGGTTATTTTGATCTTTCTAGGTGAATTCACAAAATACCACCCACAGATATAATTATAGGTTTTGCCTCTGCCTCTTCCAGCCATCCCATTCTTTTGGGTCTTATTTCGCACATACTCGCATTGGCGAGCTCTCCAGGTGTGCCTTACCCTTACATTATTATCATAATAAATTAATTTGGGCATAATTTGCGAAGATGAGAGTTGGAGAGCAATATATTTAAATGCTTACATGTTTATAATCATGTATAGTATAGTAAATCGGTTGAGAAGATCAACCTTAGTAAGATTTAACCCATTGAAACATTTCGTGTCGTCCACTTGAGACCTATATCAAATTTTATTTTAGCTGCTAGCACTGTTTAGAGCCATGCTTTACTCTCACATACTTGCAATTCCATGTTTCAATGGTATATTTTTTTCTGTTGCTGTCATAGTTAAATGATCATAGATTAAACCTTCCTGTGTTGTTCCTCTGTCATTTCCATGCCTTCTCTCCATTGCTAGGGTTCATAAATATAGTTTGATAGGACATGGGTGATCTCTAGCATGTGCGCGCACATACAAGATGGCCACGTAGTAAAAATGGTGACTCGACATATATTGGAGGCGCTCCAAGAATACTGGAGGATAGCCTGTCAATATGAAATTTTTGGTATTGATCACAATGAACATGATGGTACTATATTACAGAGGGTACGTTCAATGTTCAGCCTGGTGGGGAAAGAGCATAGTGAGCCACTATGTAACAGAGAATACTAAGAGTTCCATATTGGCTATTTAAAAAAAAAAAAAAGGAAAGAGAAAGAGAAAAAGATTTACTCTGTTAGTTGTTTTTGTACCGTTTCTTTTTGCACCTGCATTAATCCTGTTTCCTCATCTATTTTTCCCTTTTATATGGTAATTACTTTGTTATCTTAGGGAAGTGAGAGGCTCCTTCAGTTACTCTCAGATCATTCATAAACTCAGCACTCAGCTATTTCTAATGTCAAGGGAAGTGAAGCTGAGGATAACAACTCTAAGCACGAAACGACCACATTGATTGGTCCTACATGTGTAAGTTCATTTATAGTTATCATAGATTATCTGTATAAATATGACATTCTTCCCATGATTTATTTAATTACCTGCAGTATGTGTTTGTTCCAGTCCCCGTTGATGCTTTTAGCTTTCAGACCAACTAGTTTTTATGTAGTTCTATATTTAGCTGCAGACGCAAGTGCCCTCTGTCTACATAATTACATTTGTAAAGTTTAATGCTTTATTTATTTCCATTAATTATATAAATAGTTTCTGCGGCCATCACCGGAACTGGATGAACTTCTTCGCCGAGGATACAAAAATGACCCCCTGAGTGAATGTAAAATTTCAGACATATGCAACTACTTCAAGTTGAACATGAATGAGGTTTCCAAGTTTAGTGATTCAACATAGTTGACAGTCTGTTTTCCATCTGGACTGTAACAGGCGACATTCTAATAAGTATTTTTCCCCTCTATTTTATCTTTTGAAAAGAAAGGAATTTGATGAAGAGAGCTCAAGATTTATAGACGTTTAACTTGACAAATGTCTGGGATTATGTTGGTGCATAGAACACGGTTAAGATAAATAATCACTTTCTTTTTTGGTATTCCAAATACTTCATAGAGCATGAATGACTTAAAAAAATTATAAAAATATGTGAGGTACAAAACTATTGAAACAATAATAGGAATGAATCAGATAATATTTGGTAAGATCAATGAATTATACATAATTGATTATAACTATAGATTATGCAAGGTGACTCGTAAGTATCACCGACATAATGCATAAAATATATCTGTGATGAATTATAATTTTCGGCAATACTTGATGATAATTAATGAGTTATTGACAGTAGAGGCAGATCATCTATAATGCGTTAGTGGGAACAACTAAATTTCTGTGGTGATTTAGGGTTGCCATATTCCAGATCTCCATGGGAAACATTCACGTTCACTTTAGTGCGAAGGAGAATTAGAGAGTCTATGGACCCTGTTTGGGGTTGCTGTTGCCATGGAAAAAAGCTGCTTTGCTGCGAAAAAAAATCAACTTAAAAAGAAAAAAAAGAGAGTGTTTGGTAAATCAAGTTTTGAAAACTGCTCTGTTTTTAAAAAATATGACAGATGTATTTGGGATTACTTTTACTATAGTTTTTATTATATACAAATGACCAAAATAGGCATGTGTATTATTGCTTATTAATATTTAATTTTGATATTTTATAATCAATTCTCCCTTTTTTTAATTATTTCCAATATTATCTATATAAATTAATGAAATAATATTTTATAATCAATTCTTTTTTATGATTATTTTCAACAATGTCTACTTAAATTATTTAAATAATATTTCATAAATATCACTAGAAGTTAAATTAGTTTTTAAAATTGTATTATTTTTATATCATTATATGGATTATGAAAATTGGTTATGTTTTAATTGTATTATTGACTAGACTAGTTATGTTAAAACATGACGCTTTAATTATATTTTGTTGAATTGATTTTTTTTTTGCATTAAACCTTTTTATAATTAAAAATCTGATTAAAAAAAGTATAAGTACAATTAACAATTTGATTACAAAAAGTATAATTTTTAAAATATTATAAAAATATTATTGTAAATAATTTATATAGAATTTGTGGAAAACAGTTTAAAGTGAAAAAAAGAAAAAGAATTAATTATAAAATATCAATGTAAATGATTTATATAGAATTTGTTGGAAATAGTTAAAAAAAAGGAAAAAAATTGAATATGAAATATCACATAATTATTTATGTCAATTTTCTATTTAGATGTAAGGACAATTTTGATATTTTACATTTGTAAGCATAATTTGGTTTTTAAAAGCAGGCGGCCACCTAGCATTGGCCTCCTTTCTTTGAAACTGATTTTTGTCACTGACATTTTATTTTTTTCGAAATAGCTCAGAAGCAATCCTATGGATAATTATAATTTGCCCCCTGAGGTTAAGCTTAAAAAAATTGAGGACCTCAGTTTTCTGAAATCTAAGATTACCCCCTGAGGTTACTGTAACACCGTTACATTTAACGGAAAATGTATTAAACCGTTAGATTTAACGGAAAATACATTAAATAATAACTTAATGCTAATATCAGATTTAATAAAAAATATATTAAATAATAATTTAACACTAATAAATAGTAAAATAAACTATAATACACTTTTTTAAATGGTTTCTAAAGCGTTAAGTTACTATTTAATACATTTTTCGTTAAATCTAACGGTGATACAGTAACCTCAGAGGGCAATTTTAGGTTTCAGAAAACTGAGGTCCTCAATTTTCTTTAGATCTAACCTCAAGGGGCAAATTAGAATTATCCCCAATCCTAAACACCCATGGGTTAGTATGCTATAAAAAAAAAAAAATAGCAACCTCAAACTGGCTCAACGTTCAAATCGTATAGGGAAGTAATTATCTTCCTTATATCATGTGGACAAGAGAAATGTACCTTCCATTTCTATCAAGGACGTTTGTAGAAGTTTTCCCATAGCAATTCACCAATATTCTATATTTGCTCTTTCTTCTTACCTTCCATTGTCGTGGGTGTCAACCGTTTCATCTTCACAACCTCTTTGCTTCTCTTGGCACTTCTATTCCTTGCCTCTGCAGGTGATTATAGTTATTGCCCCAAGCTTGAGTTTGTGGGTGACAAACCAAGGTCTCAGGATTATAGCTATACTCCCAGACCAGAGGCTGACAAGTCAAAGATTAAAGATCATGGTTATAATCTCAACCTAGACAAGAAATCAAAGTTAGAAGATATATCAGCAGATCTTGATAATATCTCTAAACAAGCATTTGATGAGTCAAAGCTTGGGGAACGGGATTATACCCTCAGGGCGGAAATTGACAAGGTGAAGTCAAAAGATCAGAACTATGCACCTGAGCCAAGCTTTGACAAGTAAAATTGGGGTCGCGATTATCGCCACAAATACAAAACAGAGCTTAAACCGAAGTCAAGAGAAGAGCCCAAAGTAGGTCATGATTATGCTCCCAAATAAGATAGGATTATCATGATGTTAGCTCAAGCTTACTGCAAATGATCCTCCTTGTTACCTGCGAGACATCACATGCCAGAAAACATGTAGAATATAAAAGCAGCTAACAAAATGCTCCAAGGGTCTCAAATATTTCTTAGTTGCTGCTTTTGCGTTTCTTCTGAACTTCGGTGCTTGATTGAACACAGGAGCCGTGGCAAGAATAACATGTCTAGCAGTTGATGAAATTGGGTCTGCAAGGAAGCTCCTTTCTCTGCCCCGGTGTTAGGACTGATGATAAAACTTCTTCGCCGGCTTGTCTCCTTCAAAGCTGGCCGATAGCTTGAAGCTTACAGACTGCAATGTACACCTTGAAAACTCTCCTCTGGAAAACTGCAATATTCCTACTGATTATGTATTGTTTTATAAAAGTAATAATGAATTAGATAGGAATAATTTTTTGAAATAGAGGTGATGTAAAATTTTCGACATTTGCATTTAAATAAAAGTTAAAATATTTAGCTTTTTTCATATTGATGCAATTGTTTTAGAGTAAGAGGCTGTTTGTTTTTATCACTTAAGACTTAATAAAACTTAATACTTAGTGTGACTTAATTTATATCACTTAATAGTATGTTTGTTTTTAGCTTTTTACATAACTGAAAATAAGTGTTAAATAGACAATTTAACTTTAATGTAACATTTTTTCCTTATTATGGAAAATAAAAGATATTAATATTATTGTGGTGTCAATTGACAAAATTTTCAATTATAATAAATTATGAACCTACCTATTATAAAAATAAATACTTATTAAAATATGAAAAACCTATTATACATTAAATATAATAATCAACTTTCCTATTACAAAAATAAAAATCCATTATATAGAAAATCAAAATACATATATATTTATGTAAATAAATTATAATTTTCTAATTATTGATTTTACTTAAAAATAATAAAAAATTAAAAAATTAGAGAAATGGAGAAAGCGCTAGAGATCTGCCGCCATCCGCTATATGTATAGCATGTCCGACGGCATCGTATATATCAAAACAATCATCAAAGGATGATCTATCAAGCTAGAAAAGAATTTTGTGACATAAGCTAGGCGTTTGGCTGCCAAAAGCTAAGATGTATCAAGCTGCCAAAAATATTTTGGTCTTTTTGGACAAAACGACAACGTAATCGCCGATTATAGTTATATGATTGAGTAGAGCTTTAAATGAAGACCATTTTGGAACATATTTCATTATCTGACATGCAACATCACCAACAGTGGAAGGTGCTGGTTGTGGTCGTGGTTGCTAGCTGGCAAGTAAAATCTAGATCCAATTTTTATTAAATATATACTTTTCAAATATTATATTAAAAATGTTTTGTTGAAAAAATTAAATTAATTGAATGCTAATTTTTAATTTACTTTGATTTTATAAAGAATGGTAATTATGGTATTTCCAGGTATTCAGATGTTTCGGAGAAAAAAAGTGAAATTTTATCACTTTTCAATTCAATTCAAATTGTCTGAAATTAAGTGGTTGGAAATCAGAACAACAAAAATTATTATTTGATCACTTAAATATGAAAAGATTCATACTTAAGCAATTGAATCAAACAACCCCTAAGTCTTTAAGTTTAAAAAAAAAAAACTGAATAGTATCTATATAAAAATTGAGAATAAGTTTAATTTAGACTTCATATCAAAGATACAATCACTTTCTAAGTCTTAAGTGAATTTGTTAATACCTTTATCTTTCTTTTCTCATGAATTAATGTGGTTGATTGTCATTAATACTCAAAAATTGTAACTTCTCTTGAAGTTTGTATAAAAATAATTAAATATATAATCACTACTGACTTATCATGTGTCATTAAGATACAAGTTAAGACTAATTATATATATAGGTCAGGCTTACTTATAAACTTAAATTTAAATATTAGTTAACCACCGTTAATTTAAACATAATCTAAGAGCCGATAGTGTATTGAAAATTAAATTAATAGACGTGTACCACCGACTGAATCATCAGCTGATCACAATGCAGTTCTTGGTGACAAAAATGAAGAGAGTTGCATTGACTGTCACGCGATTTTGGAAATCCTCTTCAGGACAGGCAATCACGTTCTATTTATGGCAACAATTTCTCTCCAAATCGCTGATCGTGCAGCCGACTAGGCTTCATTGGAAAGCTATTATGGACCATCCATGCCTATAAAAGACCAAGGCGGCAGGTCGAATAGCCAACCAACAATCCATACTCTCTTAACTCTAGAAGTACTCATCATGGGTCTCATCCGCTTCTTCTTCGCAACCTCTTTGCTTCTCTTCTCATCACTAACTGTTGCCTTGGCTAGTGATTATAGCTATAGCCCGCAATCAGATGTTGAAAAACCAAAGCTCGGTGACAAGGCAAAGTCTGAAGAATATTATGTTTCTAATCCTGAACCGGATGCTAACAAGCCAAAATCTGAGGATTACGGATACAGCCCCAAGGCTGCAGATATTGATAAACTCAAGCAGAAGGAGAGTGGTTATGACACCAAACAAGGAGTTGACAAGTTGAAGTCTGAAGATCATGGATATTCTGTTAAGGTAAATCTTAACAAACAGAAGTCGGAAGGTAAATCCAAGACACAAGATCACGATTACGCTCCTAAACCTAAGGTTGGCAAGCCAAAACCTGAGGGTGATCATAGTTATACTGTCAAGGAATATCTTGACAAACCCAAGCCTGAAGATAACGGTTACATCTCCAAACCAAGCCTGGACAATCCAAAGTCAGAAGAGAAACCCAAACCGAAGAATGATGATAATATTTCCAAACCACACCTTGACAAGCCAAAGTCAGAAGGGAAACCAAAGCCGTATGATAATTACAGAGCTAAACCAAATGTTGAGGAGCCAAAACCTGAGAGTCATAATTATACTCCCAAGCCAAACCTTGAGAAACCAAAGCCAGAAGATAAGACCAAACCAGAAGATTATAGCTACAGTTCCAAACCAAAATCAGAAGATAAACCCAAGCCAAGTTATGGTTCCGAGCCTAACACTGACAAACCGAAGAGTGAGGGCTATGGGTCCAAATCCGATGCTGAGAAACCAAAGCCGAAAGATAATGGTTATGCGCCTTCCAAGCCAGATATTTACAGTACAAAACCAAAAGACAATGGTTATGGCCCGAAGCCAGATGCTTACAAACCAAAGCCAGAAGGCAATGGCTATGTCCCCAAGCCGGGTGCTTACAAACCAAAGCCAGAAGGCAATGGCTATGCCCCCAAGCCGGATGCTTACAAACCAAAGCCAGAAGGCAATGGCTATGGCCCCAAGCCGGATGCGTACGAACCAAAGCCAGAAGGTAATGGTTATGTCCCTAAGCTAGATGCTTACAAGCCAATCCCCATCTGCATTGAAGGACTAGTTTTATGTAAATCTGGCTCTAACTACTATCCACTTAAAGGTATGTCTTCATCTATTCTTCTTCTTCTATTGTTTAATATTCCATCTGATTTGGTTCCGGTTTTAATAGTAATTTTCTTCTTTGAATGCAGGTGCCGTGGCAAGAATAACATGCAAGGCAGTTGGTGAGCACGGGGCTCCCATCACCATCTACAGTGGAGCAACTGATGACAAGGGTTACTTCTCCGCCATGTTCTCTCGTGTAAAGCCGACAGATAGCTTGAAGCTTGCAGGGTGCAAGGCATTCCTCGAAAAGTCTAATTCGCAGGCCTGCAACATTCCAACCGATGTTAACAGGGGACTTACTGGTGCTCCCCTTACTTCTTATCGCCTCCTCAAAGACAATACCAAACTCTACTCACTGAAGCCTTTCTTCTTCACTTCAAAGCCTGAGTCAGTTTCTACTGCTTACTAAAATTCTTATTCTTCATCAGACGCCAGCTGCTGCATTGTCTTGATTCTTGTTTTTTGTTTGTTTATTTTATTTCTTAAGAATTGATTCTTGTTCTTTTCTTTTTAATCTGCATGTTGAGAGAAAGTTCCATATTTAATTTGTAAAACGAGTCGACATATATTGTCGAGCATTATTCATTTCTAGCTGAACATAATTGTTTTGAATATTTATCGTTTCTTGAAGAGAGTTGATTTATATATGAAGAATTTCACGGACTATATACGAACAATAATTCTGTAGCATTACTTTAAAGAAAACTTGGCCGCTTAAATTGAATGTTGAAATCTTAAAAGAAGTTCGACAACTTGAGAAGCACCAACTAAAATTCCATTCCACAAAAGAGCATGAAAACAATATTTCATTATTCTTTGATGTGATTTAAAGTTTAATTATAAAACATTATCACCATGATTAACGCAACAAGAAGAGAAAATTGCGATGATCATCGGCACTTTAGGTCAATATACCAAACAGTATATTTCTAAGAAGGACACTTTAGGTTGACGGCCCAGATATGTTTATTATTTAATTAATTCTGGGAAAAATAAACATTAAATTAAGGATATTCTAGAGATGGGCATGGGCTTTTGATCGAGGCGTTTACATTTTCGAAGAGCAAGTTTTAACCAACATTAACCTTAGAAAAATATTATTTTATTTAATGTAGAGATAGTATAATAATCTGGTTATATTGTTGTTCAAAAGAAAATTAATAACAACAAAATTATAAAAATAACTTGATACGCAGTAAGCGCCTTGTAATGAACAAGATATCCACTTTCATGAATGAACCACATGAACCTTATAGTATTTGATCACTTCGAATCATTTAACTTCCTTCGGTTGTGTATTTCATTTGAATAATGGTACTTTTCTCAATGTTTTTCTCAGATCTCATCTCAAGTCATTATATAACAGCGTATACAATTTTAAGATTAATAAAGATTAAAAAGAAAGTACATAGTAAGAAATATATAGAAAATTCAAAGATTGAACTAAAGAAAAGATAAATTTTTAGGGTATATAATTGATGGGTAGTTTTAACTTATACTCTAAAGGAACATGTTAAGCCCTTAAAGATTGTGAAGAATCACTTAAAACTATGAATTTAGCGATTTTTACATAATTTTTTTTGGAGAATATATACAATCTTCAAGAGAATTAATACAATTTTGTAGGGTTTAAAATGTATCTAAAGACACACATTAAGATTCCTATAATAATTTCCAAATTTGTCAGCAACTCTCTTTCCTATTTCATTTTTTTTTTTTAATTTCGGACTTTCCTATTGAGGGAGTCGTCCACGCGAAAGGCCGCACGTTCTTGTGACATATAACATGAAGGAGACGGAACGCTCAAGTGTCAGCTCGTTAAATTAATGCCAACATGTATGTACTTGTAAGCAGTACATAATTTATGAAGAATGTCAATCTCCAACAGCATTCCCGTAAAAGAGTTCAATGCAAGTTGATGTAGTAATGAATTGCTTGAATGCGCACAACTTGTTTTGCTTGCCACGTTACAGTCAAATGCAAACCTCGTCAGGCATGCGCATTCGAAATCGTGCAGCCGAGTCACCGTCTTCCGTGTATATTTTAGTTCAGAAAAGGGCTTGTATGATCTATAAAGACACAATACTGATCCATTCATCATCTAACCAACAGCTAGCAACTACATTTACATTGTCATGGCTCTCACCCTTTTCTTATTCACCACTTATTCACCACCTCTTTTCTTCTCCTGTCATTACTGGTCCTTGCCTCCGCTGGTGATTATAGCTATACTAATACCCCCAAGCCCAAGCTTGAGGCTGACAAACCCAAGTCTCAGGATTATAATTATCGCCTCTAACCAAAATCTTATGATTCCAAGCCAGATTCTTACACGCCAAAACCTGAGAATAATGATGGTTCTGGTTCCAAGTCCGAGCTTCGCAAAATAAAACCAAAAAAATTATGGGTATGGCACCAAGCTAGATGTTTACAAACGACAACCAGAAAATCCTGGTTATGACTCAAAATCAGAGCAAAAGGAAACACCACTTCCCATTTGAATGGAGGGGCTTGTTTTATGCACATCTGGGCGTAAAAACTATCCAATTCACCGTATGTCTACATCCTTTAATTCTTCTACCAAGCCTACATTTTCCACTCAAAGCGGTTGATGAGCATGGGTACAAGAAAGCTTGTTTCTCCCTCTACAGTGGTAAGACTGATGCCAAGGGTTACTTCTGTTACGGATCGTTTCTGCCGCGCACAATAACAATTTTTCAATAGATGGGCCACCATATATGGTACAAGTATCCAGCCCAAAAGACTAGTCTATTAGGTGGAGGAACTCCTCCCATATATAAGCCTCATGACCTTCCTTTAACCAATCAATGTGAGACACTCCACATCTATAACAATCTCCCTCCTCAGACAAGGCCCCGGCGCCATCCTTGTCTGAACCACCAATGATAATCTTCCTTGTGACAAGGCCCCTGCTCCTTGTTTGAACCAAACGAGTCCACACATTGCTGTCTTTGGTTGGCTCTGATACCACTTGTTACGGATCGCTTCCGCCGCGCACAACAACAATTTTTCAACAAATGGACCACCATATATGGTGCAAGTATCCAGCCCAAAAGACTAGTCTATTAGGTGGAGGAACTTCTCCCATATATAAGCCCCATGACATTTCCTTAACCAATCAATGTGGGACTCCCAATGAAGATTATCCAAATGAGGATTCCATATTTACAACAATTTCTTCTTTAGATTGTTTGCTCATTTGGAGGTCACAGATGGGTTGAAACTTACAGAATGCAAGGCATTCCTGAAAAAGTCTCCTGTTGAGACTTGTAAGATTCCTGCAGATGTTAACAAAGCCATCACTGGTGCTCTTTTTCATTCTTATCAAATCCTCTATCACAAGAAGATGAAACTCTACTCTTTGAAGCCTTTCTTCTTCATCTCATAACCAAAATCAGCCCCAAATGGTTGCTAAAAGGTAATTGTCAAAGTTTTCATGTTAATGCTCTGCTTTCTTAAAAAGAAGTGGAATTGATTCTCAATGTTAATTGTTATTTTTTTTATTTACTGAAAATTTGTAATAATTGAGTGGATCATGTGTAACGAGAACTAAAGACCCTTCTAAGATTATCAAATCCAAATATTTAAACTTAATTATTTGGTTAAAATCATTTTCACAACAATTTAGATATAACAATTTCATAAGAATACTTATGAATAATAACTGCTTGAGTGTGGAATAATACTCGAATATTGTTTAATTAATTATTAGTGACAATTATCAAAACTCGCATTTCCATGAAGATGACGTGTCAACTTGAAATTCTTGAAACTTTGCAGTATCAAAGGACCTGCCAAACTCTACAGGTACCCAAATTCCGTTCCCCATTTTCTTTTGTATAGTCCAAAAGCTTTTGAGATATAATAAAATTAATTAATTAATATCTAATTAAATAAAATTCAGACAAAATTTATTGACAAATTAATTAATTAAAATAAAAAGTTTATCCTTATACCCAAATTTTTGGAAAATAATAAATAATTAATTTTAATTAATTTGATAATATTAACCAATAAACAGTCATTCATTAGTTGTTGTATATAAAATAAAGCAAAGTAAATTAAATTATATTGACAGCATCTCCAGAGCAGGGGTCCTAAAGCAAACCCAACCAAACCAAACCAAACCAGCCAAACCATTATTTCATTTCATTTCATTGTGCCCTTTCAAAGCCCTCCTCCGCACAGATTCTTTAACGCTCTGTTAAATTCACAAGCACCACCACCTTCACCGTTCACGCCCGTCGCATGTTCATTTCTTCGGAATTACACGTGCGCTCGTTTGTTTCCTGAACGCTGTAAGAATTAGGGTTTTTGATTTCTTGAAATATCTATTATTTCTTTCACAATCGCTACAGAATTCACATCCCTACGCATTTACAATTAAGAGATTAAGGCTGGACACCCACCCGTTTTGTGGAATCCCAAAACTGCCCAGTACGGAAGCCGAAAAGTTCGATGAAATCATGGGCAATTTGGAGAAAGAATCGACATCGAAGTCAGTCAACGAGACGGTGAACGGCTCTCACCAGTTTACGATTAAAGGTTACTCCTTGGCGAAGGGAATGGGCGCCGGTAAGTGCATATCGAGCGATATCTTCACGGTGGGCGGGTACGATTGGGCGATTTACTTTTACCCCGACGGTAAGAACCCGGAGGACAGTGCGATGTACGTTTCGGTGTTTATTGCGTTAGCCAGCGAAGGCACGGATGTCAGGGCTTTGTTCGAATTGACTTTGGTTGACCAAAGTGGCAAGGGGAAGCATAAGGTTCACAGTCACTTTGATCGGGCGTTAGAGAGTGGGCCGTACACCTTGAAGTATCGAGGAAGCATGTGGTAATTTTTTCTTTTATTTTTTTTTTTTTTTGAATTTGCTGAACTGGGTTTAGCTTTCGTTTTCTGATTTTTATGATGGCTTCATTATTCTGATATCAATCTTTTGTGTGATTGAATGTCATTGGAAATGGATTTTTTTTTTTTAATTACGAGTGTGCATGCGTGGTAAGATTTTGATTCTTTGAGTGTTGAATTTTGTGACATGGTAGATACAAAGATGCCTCATTGAATTTTTTTGTTTGAATTTTCAGTATTCCTCTATGCACAATTGTGTGTATGTGTGTGTGTGTGTGTGTTTATATATAAAAAGATTGCTGTTTTTTGGATGCTTGTTTGAGATGAGTTGACAATGTAGTGAATTGTGGTTAAGTGAGCGGGCTTTCTTGCAACGAATGCGTATTCCTCCTGTTTTGGAAACTATTCGAGTTTCCCATGGCTACAATGATGGAAGATTCAGGCAGTCAATTGGGATTAATATGGGCCAATTGATTTTCTTGATGTTATTTTTTTCCCTACTTGATATAATTTTAAGTGGTTACAGTTCAATAAAATTTAGGAGCTCCAGCGACTTAGTTTGGGAAAGCTTGTTTACCTACATTTGGTTGACTATTTGTATTGAGTTCAAAATTTTATCATTCTTAAAATATTCTGTAAAGATGCCATATTGAGTGATAAATTAGTGTATCTTACCTCTTTGATTATTTTAATCATTTCACTTTCTTGGACATTTATCAGGGGCTACAAGCGTTTCTTCAGAAGAACTGTTTTAGAGACATCGGATTACATAAAGGATGATTGCCTTATCATGAACTGCACTGTTGGAGTTGTTAGAACTCGCCTTGAGGGACCAAAACAATATTCCATACCTGTACCACCATCAGACATGGGTCAGGGTCTTAAGGATTTACTAGAATCTGAGATTGGATGTGACATAAATTTCCAAGTTGGTGATGAAACGTTTAAAGCTCACAAATTGATACTAGCTGCTCGCTCTCCTGTTTTTAGAGCTCAATTTTATGGCCTCGTAGGCGACTGCAACATGGATAAAGTAGTTGTGAAGGATTTTGAGCCCTCCATCTTCAAGGTATTGCTTTCTATATTTCATACGTATATTCATCACCCACGAAGAAAGAGAAATGAAAATAATGTTTGTGTCAAATAGACCTTGGTTTCTAGGTCCCTTCGATGTAAACAAGATTCCTAAATATATTATGATATAAACTTCTATTTCAAAATATCATTAGAGTACACATGAGTAATGTTTTTTCTTGTATTATGATCCATGACTTCTAATAACTCCTGTAGAACGTCTGCATTTTACCAACTTACTGTCATCAATTTATGATCCAAGATGTCTTGGGAAATATGGCAACTAGTACAATACTAGTATCCAATCTGTGTAGAGAGACTCAATTTTTTTTAATTATTATTTTATTCTAAACCTGATAAGTAGTATATGGTTTTAATTAAGAGTAAAGAAAAAAATTTCAGAAGTAAGTTTTCTTTGAAAAGCACATACTAGTGCGAGCAGGAATAAGGGGAGCCTGAAAGGAAATTAATATTTGAGTTACATCTGTTAGAAAAATTGAACTCTTGGAATATTATTTTCCATTCTGTATTTATTTTGACTTGGATTTGTTCTTTTTCAGAATAAGCCCTTTTAGGCTTTGGAAGTTTTGTAAACATGAGTAAAATCCAACAGACATCACCCAAATTAGACCGGAGAGAAACCATTTCTGTGTTTTTGACTTATTTTATTCTATTTCATGAAACTTTTTTAAGGGAAAAAAATCCTAGTTTCTTGCATTCTTTCATATTAGTACATCACAGTGCTGACTCGAAAATCCCAAATAAGAAAGTATTAACATTTTTGGATAACTCCAGACCAAGTGCTATTTTATTGTTACCAAAAATTATTTGTTTTAATGTTTTGAAAGTGCAGAGCATTTAGCCCTTGGGATATGATTAAGGCGGTTGGAACTGAAATTAATATCCGAGTCACCTGGTTACCACGTTATACATTGAATTTTTCTGCATTCTTTGTAGATGGTACCATGTGGCAATTTGTTCTTGGAACATTGATCTATTTAGCACATAATCCTAGATTGTATCTTGTATGGATCTCCTCCATGGTATGATCACGGAAAATAATCTTAAGGCATAATGTACTAGGGTGCATCACTTCCAAGTTTTGGTTCTTGTTGCCTTTGGTGAGTTTTAGACTTGCTGTCTATAAATTGACTTAACAATAAACATTAGAGCTGCATACTTCTAATATCTAGCCATTAAGTGTTTACTTACACCAATGTCCTTATTTATGAGCAGGCATATTAACTCAAAACGGGTGTTTCATCTGTTATTCCAGGCAATGCTCCTGTTTATTTACACAGATGAACTTCCTGATGTATACGAAATTACTGGCTCAACATCTATGTGCACATCCACCAACATGGTACAGCATCTGTTGGCTGCAGCTGACCTTTATAATTTAGATCGATTGAAATTGTTATGTGAATCAAAATTGTGTGAAGAGCTCAATGCTGACACAGTGGCAACGACACTTGCACTAGCTGAGCAACACCACTGTCCACAGCTTAAAGCAATTTGTTTGAAATTTGCTGCAACTCCAGCAAACTTGGGAGGTGCGTGTTGTTCGTAGATACTGACCGGTGCAAATTTCAGGTTATATGAACTTCAGTTTTTGATGTTTGATCTACGGAAGTGTGCTTGATGCTTTCTCATGCATACCTAGTCATCGAAATTCTAAGGATATATTTGTCTCTTATTGGAAATGAGTCATGAGGTATCGTCATACTTCAATTTCTATGAGTGGAGTAAATTGCTAAACCTTCTAAACAAACTTTTATGAGCCTCTAAGATATATTTTTATGCTATGACCAATGTCCTAGTTGGTCTACTCATGCGACCTCCTATGAGGACATGAATTGAAATGGCTATATGATGGCGTTCAATATCAGTTAGCAATAGACCCCCGGTTACTAGATTTAATCCTTCATGAAAAGTATGATTTTCTAAATAATTTGACCAATTAAAGGAAAAATCCTCTTCATATACTGCTTTTGGGTCTTAAAATCATTGGTGCTGCCATCAAGATGTGCTGTGAGTGAATTGGTGGTCACTATGTATAAACTTTAGGTATCTTGGTTGTTTGGACTCTGCTGTTAACAGTGGCGTCATATTAAGTTTTTCAGTTGGATTTCGTTTGCATTTAGAATTTTGGCAGTTTTATGGTTTGAACAAATGGGTTCTGCCGTTTTGAGTCTTCTCTATAGAAATATTTTTTCTCCGTTACTATTGGAACCAGTTTTCCTTGTCAATTTTGATTGATTACATGCACTTGTGAACTCTGAATTATACTGCATTCCCGTAGTGGACATGTAAAGCTTTCAGTTGTAGCTCACATATTTTACTGGTTTCTACCTGTGATCTGCGTAGTTGCTATTGTCATGTTAAATGTTTGAACTGAGGTTTCTTTTTTGGGTGCGTTGATAGTGGTAATGCAGTCGGAAGGTTTCAGGCACTTGGAGGAGAGCTGCCCCTCATTGTTGTCTGAGCTCCTAAAGACATTGGCTTCAGGTGATGAGAACTCGAGTACGGTGTCTGGTAGGAAAAGGAGTAGCAGCAGTATATACGGGCTAGATCTACCGGCAGATGGTGCAGCTGCAGAATCAGCTAATCCAAATGGCAGGCGATTACGAAGGCGGTTTTAGGACTTACAGTTGCTTTTAAATTTCACCAAGGCAGAAAGAATGAATGGTCTCGATAACAGACGTAGTTATGTAATGCATGTTAATATTAGTTAACAGTCGCTGTAACTTTGGCCCTTGGATAAAGTAGTAAGATTTTCCTAATGGTTGAAATTCAACACACTGGCTTGGCTTCATTGTTTCCTCGATGGGCGAAATCTCCCCGCGTCAGTTTTTTTTATCATGGATTTCATTGTACATGTGAAACCGGATGACTCGTTAACTTTCATAGCTTTTGAAAATTGAATCTCGTCGACGGAAAGGGATACCGGTGTTATTATTTCCCTTAATTTACTTCTTTCCTTTCTAATGATTTACCACCAGTATTGAGTTATTGAATGTTACGCTTTCACTCTTTGAACAATTGTCTAGAATGTAGATAGGCGCAACCCTTTCGTTTTAATGACCCTCGCTTCGGGCTGTCGTTCTCTACAATATTGAATATGTGAGGCTGCACTTTAGACACATCCAGCTACATGTCCATATGTCTGGGTTGTCGATTAGTTGACTGCAAGTAAGTGTTCAATAAAAAAGATTTTCCAATAAATATATTTAATATGGTTTATTGGTTTACAATTCATATTATATACAAGGGATGTTTCCGAATCCGTATTCTGCATTTCTACTCTTTTAATATTTGAGTCTGATGAACGTACGCCCGCTTATTGATGGCAACGTCCAATGCTTGGTTCCGTCTACCATCAACAACTTGGCTCAAACAGGCCTGGCAAAGCAACAATTGCTATCTCCCTCCTAGATTCGTAAATTTGTAATGCTCTTCGCTCTTTTTTATCTTCATTGTATAACAGAATGCTAAATCATCCATCATCCATTATCTATGGTCCCTATATTGTATATTTTTAACTGCTTCCATGAGTATCGCATCAACTTCCTCTATACTCTGGCACACGCACGTACTCAACATTTTCAAGTTCGGTCACCCATCATCAATCCAGTGACCGAACTGGAAAGAAAGCTTGGGTAATATGTAAGAGAATGTAAAGAGGATTCCGGATTCCTCACATTCATAATCCACCGTCTTTCACCATGGCTACATGCCTCCCTCAAAGGGTAAGAAGAGAAAGACTTGAAATCAACTTAAGTTCCTTGTTTTGTCCTAAGAAAGAAAAAATACAACTGAAGTTCACAATATCAGATGGAAGTTACAGAATAACACACAAAAAGCTAGAAGGCATTGAATGAATGCAGATACATAACTACACCTAGCAATTACTAGCTTTTCTCAAGACATAAGATTACAATTTGAACAATCAAATTGTACGACATAGTTATATACACAATAGATCTAAATCATGTTGTACATCATGAACGCAATATTCCACTCTAGCATTTCTAGCATCAGTGTTAATAGTAAGCCTAATCATGGTGAACCTCAACCATGAAAGAATGAGTGCAAGCATATATGTATATGTATACAAGTTTATTGTATTGACATATACATGTAACCAATATACCAATTGAAAGAACCGCTAACCTAACAAAACTGTTGCCAAGGCCTCGCAGAAGTCAAATACTCATGTGGGTGATTCAGCCAGAAGTAGGGTATGCCACCAGCCACAAGCAACATTTTTAGGAACAACACCCTCAGTGGTAACTTGAGAAGGAATATTGCGATCAATGACATCTCCCAAGCCAAGCTGTTTCATGAATTCAGAGATCCTAATTTTAGTTTTATATGATATTGGGAGGCATGGACACCACATGCAGAAACAGAAGGATGAAAATTCAAAACTAAATTTTCTATCTAGTGAAGTAGTCAGATCAGTTAAGCAAGTGCTTTAAAGACACCAGAGTTCTCATGTCATTCTTTTTAAAACAGAGAAATGAAGGATTCAATCTCATGTGGTGTCCATCTGCACTGGATAAGATCAGTTAAAGAGTATGATACCTGGCCATACTTGTTCCAACCCCAGCAGAAGACTTTCCCATCCTCTTCGTGTAGCAGAAGCAAAGAGTAAATCATTGTGTTAGTAAGAATCTATTTTATAATATATATACACAAAAGAAGAAAAATTCTTATATTATAGTAGACATCAAATTCATATCCAAGCAAATTCTAGCACAAATACTTCCATTGAAGTATGTCACAAATTTAGACCAAAATTTAAGGTAAACATTCCACCACACACCTTTTTTTTTTTTTTGCCATATTAAATTTTTCAAAATTTAAAGTTATTATTTAGCAATTATTAATGAACTTCCTTTCCTTCTACCATTTGCTAGCAAATTACAGCTTAATTAACAAAACCTTATACATGATCGGGGTTATGAGTTGTGAAAGTGCTTAAGGTGGTTTCTCTAAACATGGATCTTTTTCAACTTTATATTTTGCGAGAACCAAAGCACTAATGCCCATATGGCTGTGAGCAAGACAGATAAGGGCAAAAAAGTATATTTAGATAAACAGAGAGATTAAAGTTGACAATACCAGCACTCATTTCTCGTAAATTGTCCAGAATGTGAGGAAAAGAATAAATATACGAGTCGTTGACTCCAAAAAACAAAAAAAATGCTCCCAAACTCATGAAAATGTTAGCAGCTAACAACTCTAAGTTTAGGTCATTGACTAACAGAGATATGATACGGTTATGAGTTTCCAGCACCAGTAAAGCAAGTATGGAAATTTTAAAAATGCTCCAATATACCTGTAACTATAGCACTGTGACGAGCCCCACAAGAAACAATTTTTGAATTAACATTTTCTAGACTTGGAGCATCCAACAGCCTGGGGAGAGTCTGATTTAGAAATTCAATAAAGACAAAAGGTCAATTGCACAAACTTACTTGCAACAACACATTCTCAACATAATAAAAGCTTTGAAGGAGCCTAAGGAGATTGGTGTTTATGATTTGAAGATTGCAAAAGAAGCTAAAGAATATATATATATATATATATATATATATATATATCTGTGTGTGTGTGTGTGTGTGTGTGTGTGTGTGTGTGTGTGTGTGTGTGTGTGTGTGTGCATCCCTTGCCATGAGTTATCTTATTGTCCCAAATCCAATACTCTAAATGGAATTAAGTTTATGTAAGATGAAATTACTAAGAACAATTCATTGACTTGTGAAGGGTGAATAAAATTTCCCATTGTTTATATTAAATTTAGGAAAAAAAGAGAACCAACGGAATAAAGAAAAGTTAAGACCATACCTCTGATTGGTCACCACCAGTTCCCAGCTGCCCAAACTGATTTCCACCAAATGCATACACATCACCATCACTGGAAATGCAAACAGTATGCCAAAGTCCAGCAGCTACTCCCTCAATTCGGATGCCCAGCAGTGAAGATACACAAGTTGGGCTTAACTCATCATCTGTACTTCCTTGCCCACACTTGACAAAAGAACATAGAGATGAGACAAGTTTTACTTCTGATAATAGCAAAACATTGCACCAACCGAATTATTTATAAGAAAACAAAAAAATATAAAAATGGAAAAGGAATAGAGTAATTTATCCTTTTTTAGAGTGAACTTGATCTTGAACATCTACTGTGCTTTATTCTCCACCATATTCTACTTTTACCTACATGTTGATCCTGAAGAACAGTTAATAGTTGGGAAACTACAGGCAGTCTTACGGATACACAAAAAAAAAATGATAGAAATGTTGAATATTCCAGTTAAAGTAGTAGAATGGCTTAGATGAAGTATTTTGTACTTATTTTAAAACCTTGAAATTTCATGATCAAGAATTTGTAAGCACACAAACAGGAATAATATATTAAGTCCAGGATCAGACTGATAAATTACTGGACACTGCTTCAAACAGCTAGATAACTATTCAGGATTACCAACGAATTGACCAGAAAAAAGCAAGTATTTGCTCTTTTTCTACTTATTGGTGGCTGGCAGAATGCTCTATATATATATATATATGATTGGCAGTGAGTTAGCAGAGGAAAGAGGATAACTTCTTTCTCTTCTTTCTTCCTCGTCTTACATGATTTTCCTTTTCTGATAGGGATTACCAAGCCACTCCACTACAAGTACAAATGCCAGACATATAGTTGCTTCCTCTATATGTTGATGGCTGATTTCAGGACGCTAACATTAGCACTCAAGACTGAATGACAAGATTTAATGAAACCTTAAGCAGCAATGCAAAAATAAAAATTCACTCAGCCTGCTATGAAGAATTAGAGGCTACAGGGTTTGAGGATAATTCTTAAGAAGATTACTCATATATATTTTCGTATTTTTTATTTTTTTCTGGCAGGGAATTATAAAGCGAGGAGAATTTGACAAAGTTAGATGGTCACGTATAACACAAAGGCATCGAGGGCTATTTGATTCATATAAAAGATACTGAACGGACTAGAGCCTATAGGAAGGCAAAACACCCAATCTCTACTAAGTACCAAAACCTTACAAAGTCTCAAAGACAGAGAAATATCATGATGAGGAAGTAAAAACGAATAAGCACATGACAGTGTTTGAGAGAGTGTCTGTAAAGGAATTATTGGAGCTTCCATAAATTTTTGTAGTTTTTGGATCAGACTTAAAGCTAAGAGTCATTCTTCATTATATATTTCTCCGTAATCATATATTGCCCCTTCATCCGAAAGACTGAATGAAGAATATGGCAAAGATAAAGAAGAAGATGAAGAAGAGGAATTGTTAGAGTTTGCTTTGCCTTTGCTCCTCTTAATCTTACAAAATACCAGGAGATAAATGCAAGATCATTTCAAGTTGGTTCAGCTACCCCAATAAAGTTAAAAAAATAAAAAAAGAGAGAGAGAGAGAGAGAGAAAATCGGCATCAATAAGAAGATCATGAGGGAGAGAAGCACTTTTATGTTACCATGCCAATATAACTTACCTGTCCATATAGCCCCCAACCAAAAGTAAGCAATGCTCCAGCATCTGTTAAACCAAAAATTATTTACAGAAATAACAATATTAGAGTTAAAGCACATATGAAGTAACCAGATAGAAATAAATACAACTTAGTATCACCTAGATAGTGAAGAAAAAGGCCAACAAAAAGAGATGAGTTGGATGCTTTAAAGTTTAAATTTAAAATCTACTCCAGCACAGGTAACCCAGCTTTAATGCCTAAAGTAGAAAATTGGACTGTAACTAAAATAATCCTCAATCACCGTAGCTTAGGCTTAAGAATGATCTACATAGAAATTTAACCAGTTACATCAGAACAATACCTGTGATTACTGCACTGTGCCGCCCTCCACAGGCGATCCCCTTAATATAATTTCCTGGAGCTCTAACACCAGGTCCCTCAGAGCTCATGCTTCCCCGAGACAGGGCGACAGGTCTATCTCTCCCATAGGAGGACTCAATGCAAGGTATAGGATGTGGAGAGGACACCATCCGTATCCGGGAACCCAAACCGAGCTGCCCCTCACCTCCATAGCCCCAACCCCAAACCTGTCCTATATCTGAAACTTCGGAAAAGTTAAAATACATCAAGTATCCTGCTTTAAAAAAAAAAAAAAAGACCTTCTAAGCTTCAAATATCTCAATGACTATCAACCTCTGTTCTGTAACTATGCAAACTTGCTTCAGTTAATGAGATTAATCCGTAACAGAGGGGGGGGGGGGGGGGGTGGTGGGGGGGGCGCGGCGTGGTTTACCTGACAATGCTAGAGTATGGCGTCCACCAGCAGCCACACTGGAAATCCTGACTCCTGGATTCAACGTTACTAGACATGGCAAAGCAGAGAGATTTTCATCACAAGATGATGAGCTTTCAGCTGCATGTTTAGCTGATGAGACTCTCCTGCGCTTTGAACTCTCCTCTCCACTTCCTCTACTATCAGTCACAGACAAAGTTCCTCCACTTGATCTTGAGCCTTGAGATCGCGGGCTCACTATAAAAGAATGACCTTTCAACTCATTGTTCTAAAGATAAAAGTAACCCTCTACTCTATTTTCTAGTAAAGTTGCCAAACTGAGTTTACCTTGTTCTGTCAAAAATGAACTTTGCTTTTCAAATACATCTTTTTCTAAACCTGTCCCTGTAGATGGATCTCCGTAGACCTTCCCTGAAGGAACACACTCTTTCCATCCCCATGTATATACCTCTCCATTGTCTGTAAAAACACAAATGGAAGTCACTTACTTGATGATTCTGGGCAGGATACAATAACAAGAGATATGGATAAAAAAAGTCATCCATGTTCTCCATTAATTATCCTTGAAAAGTTTTGTTCTTTATACAGCATACACTACAGTGAAAAATCATTAATACCTGTAACTGAAACACAATGTGCCCACCCTGCAGCAGCTTTAACTACAGAAGCTTCCATTGGGAGAGGAAAAGGTTCCGGAGTTTCCTTAGCAAGCAAATTACAAATAATGTAAGTTCAACAAGAGAAATAAAGAAAATCTTTATAAACTTGCGGCATGTATGCTGCGGAACTACCCCATGTTTCCCGGATGTCACATAGCTTTGACCTAGATCATCTGTTGAACCCCATGTAATGAGCTTTCCAGAGTCTGATTGAAAGAGAAACATAAGCAAAAATCACCACTATCTCCCAAACCAATTACAGAAACAATTAAAGAAACACACGATTTTGGGTATGAAAATGAAACTAAGCTTTCAGGAAGTTCAAAATTACGTAAGCAGCAACTCAACACTCCAATTAAGGGAATCTCAAGCAAGTTACTCTTAATTGGAAGAAACTTATTCAACAATATTACAAAGGAATTTTACAATGACACAGCAAAAATTAACTTCAAGTGCTGCATTAGGTTTGAAATATAAAATTCAGAGAAGAAGATGCAGAACCATCCAACAAAACTGAAAAACCTAAATTAGAAGAACAACTGTTTATTTCATCCGAAAGCGCAACGAAAAAAGTTAAACACAAGCCACACAAAGTTTTCGTTGTTTTGAACCAAGGAAACAGAACCTGCACTTAGTTAAGTTCAAAATATACTTTATCCGAGTTCCCATTTCATGAAAGCCAGGGATACATAAAAGCAGAAAAGAAATTATTTTCCCTGTTTTTTCCACATCTGCTTATAACACCAAAATACAAAAGATATATACTAAAAAACAAAACTGGTTCATTGTTATAAACCAATAACAGAAACCCCCTAATCAATTGAGCTGAAATCACTATTGAGTCCAATCAATTTCACTTTCAGCAAAGACATTAAAAAAAAAAAATCGCTTTCGCTTCTTTCTCCGCATTTTCTCAGCAGCCAACACAACCACAAATGTACAGAGAAACAAGCATCACCACCGCATAAAAAAGTAACAGTATTTCAAAAATCAAACAAAAATACCAAGATATTCAAGAAAAAACAAAAAAAAAGAAGAAATCTTCCGAATTATATTTTTTTTTTAAGAAAGAAAAAATAAAGCACCAGAAATGGCCATGGCAAATCCGCAACCGCCACCGCACACATCCTTCCACGAGGACCCAACCGTTGGAGGTAATCTAACACTCACGGGCGATAAAATCGGCGACCTTTGCGGCAACGCTCCCGGGAGGTAGCCCCACATGAACACCAGTCTCTCCCTCTGAAGTAGCATCTCCTCCTCCTCCTCCTCCATTTTCTCTAGTTTCTCTACCATTCCCTCCCCATTCATTTCCCTCAGAATCGACAGAAGAAAAAGAAAGCAAAACTTACTTGAAGTGAATAAATTATTGTTGTGATTTGTAACTGCAGGTGCTGCGAATGTTGTGTTTTGGTTTGGTTTTGTTTTGTTTTTGGTTTCTTTGCTTCGAGTTTGGTGGCCTTGGACTCTAATGCAAAGTGGCTCCGGCTCGCCCTATTTTTGTGTTTTTTGCGGGGCGTATCATTTTCAGGAGAATGGGAGGTGCCACGTCGGACTATGACGTGGTTCTTCAGGACACGTGGCAAGATTGTGGCCGATAGATGCCTGGCCGAATTCTAGCCAGTAGTCCCAGGAAGTTTCTGGAAGGTCACTCCCGGGGTGAACTCGTGGTAGCTGGAAATGATGCCACGTGTATGCTTCCTGGGTGGGGTTCAATCATTATTGTCTCCACGTGTCGGCGTCAGTGGTGGGAAGTTGTGAAAGTGTCGCGCCACGTCAGTTGTGGGACCAATTCGCTTCAATCATAGTGTTTGCGGGAACCCAATTTTTTTAAGTGCTCAGCACGTGCTTCACAGAACAGGACTACATTGTTAAACTGAAGAATATTACGGAGGTTTCTACTAGAACCCTGACTTTTTAAGAATATTATCTAATATAGAATAAATATTTTACTTGCAAAGAGTTTTTTTCTTTTCTTTTCTAACTTATGGAACATATATGATCGAGAGAATATGAGCTAATAAGTAAAAAATGAGAACCACCAACTTAGTGGAGTTGTAGGCCAAATATGAAAACTTGAAATTAAATTCAATAGCTAATAAACCCTCTTTAATAATAAAGAAATGGACTTTTTCTGCACCATGATAAAAGTCCTTGAATTATTGGATGGTTCTTGGAACCCTTTTTCCTTCATGTGCCTTTCAAGATGTGGACTCTGTATATGGAACCCTTTTTATTTTCTTAACCATTTGTTCGCCAGAAAAAGACAAGTAGCATATAGAGAAAGAGAAGGACTAATAAAAAAAGATCTAAGCTATGTTGATGGAAGTCTCTGTCCCAAATCTCCAATAAACGAGCTTCACATCTCTCAGTTGTGAGTTTCTCTCTTTCTAAGTTAGTTGTTTGTGACTAGAATATTGGTTATTACTAAGGCATTTATTAAACTTTATATAGTTCATCTCAGAAGTTAAAATCATTAGTAAAACGAAGCTGTTTCTTGATCCAAATAAAACAAAATAAAAGCAAAAGCTGATAATTTGTAAGGGGAACAGAAAACAAAATAAAACTTGACCATACATACAAATACAAGTACTAATGTGCATATAATCATCAAAACCTTTCAAGAATTCAAATCAATAATTATCACTCATCTACAAAATCGCACTTTCTGAAATAAACTAACAAGTATACTTATTGATAGAAGATAGTCATAAGTTCAATCAATGTAAATCTTTTTTTTTTTTTTTGAAGATAATCAGAAAATTTGTAAAATTATTTTGAAATAAATTGGTCTCTGAACGTTACCCGTGACACCGGTGGCCGACAAGCCCATCACAGAAAAATGAGACGTGCACATCTCAACGGCTCAAATTGATACAACATAATTGAATTGGGTCAACTAAAGCAATTCACAAACATAAGGCTGGGATGGTACAAGGCAAGCCACTCGTTTTTTAAGTGGTCTATCGGGTACGGATCCGTGAAGCCACTCGTTAGGCCTATGTACTGACCGATTCCTCGCGCTTGGGCCTCATATACTTGGAAACACGGCAAGATTGAATTAAAATGTAACAAGTAGGGGCCCCCTAATAATATAAGGTCTGTCACCTTAATCATATGAGATGGGGTCACCTGTTGAGGGTAAGCAAATCGTGTGGTGAGAAGGCCACCTTTGATGATTAATCGCATCTTCATGGGCCCAAAGTTTAGTGGTGAATCTTGAGTTGGGTACTGTTTTGGATAGGAGAGGACAGGCCCAATGATTGTGTAAAATGGGGTCTAAGAGAGTGGTGGGTCGTTTGAGTCCAACTGTGGAAGATGTTAAAGAGGTTCAAATATTTGATTAAGTGGGCACTTTGATAGCACGTTGGCAACGTGTCCACCTAGCGTTGGTGTGTTGTGTTGGGTGTCTGAGTAGTAGTGGTAATCAGGGTTAGGATTGTACGATGAGAACAGTTAGAGGTACTGCCAATAATTAAGGATAACGGAAAGTTATGAGATCCGCCAATTGATGTCTCTATGTGTCGGTCGATATTTTAGCAAAGCTCTTTATTACCCGAAAACAAACATGAAACTTTGTCCAATCAATAAAGCTAGTGAATTGCTTTCCAACATTTACCTCACGTAGATGGATTATATAACTCTGAACGCTGTAAAGATGAATCAAATTGATGAGCACACATGAAGTAGATAGTAGCTAGATATATTTCATAAGAGAAGTCTATATGCCATGTTGATGCATAACATATGTGATATTTATCAAATCATAAGTTAACATGTATAGTCATATGTTAATTAACTTTAAAATAAAGAAAAACCATCATATTTACTATCTTAAAATTTAAAATAAAAAGAAAATGTAGGATTGTGAGTATAATATTTCAAATAGAGTAAATATAAATATATGACATCCTTTGACTTATCTAATGCATCGAATCAACATGAAAAATGTCATCTAATACATCATAAATTGAGTTTTCTTTTAAAAAGATGCAACAGGACTATAAGGTTTTTCATCATTTTACACATAACACATATAATTTAATACGGCTAAGTGTCTAAGCATTTGTTAACTGTTTTTTTTTTTTTGGGTCTTATACGAGGCCAATCTAAATTTAAATATAAATGTATAAACGAGGTTATCTAAATTTTGTTCTATATTTAAATATAATCAGTTATCGAAGCTACTTTCACAACCGGACACTTTTTTCTAACACGCGTACGGACATAGCAACTTATGCACCGAATGAGAAGGTGCGCCAACCAATCCTTGTGATACCTTCCATGCTAATAGAGCCTGCATTCTTTGAGTGATGCCAAATGAAGGAACCCTTATAAGTCACTGCTCCAGGCAGGGGCAGCAACTACTTCGCAATTACAAAGGAATTGTGTTTTTCATTCAATTCCAATAATAAAGAGAAGGAAGACTCTTTCAATTGAGTTGTGGTTTGTGAGACAGACTACTACAAAGAGATGGAAAGCAAAGAAAACAGTAGTGGCGGTAGCTGGTTTAGAATGCCACTTCATTATCCAAGATACACCAAGAAGGACTATGAAGACATGCCCGAGTGGAAGCTTGACTTGCTTCTTTCTGAATACGGGTTATCTACGCATGGTGACTTGGCTTACAAAAGAGAATTTGCAATGGGTGCATTTCTCTGGCCTGAGCCTCATGCTTTCTCATGATCATCATCATTCAAAGTCTTCTCCGTATCGCACCATTCAAGAATCATTCTTCTCTTTATTGCAACAAAAATATATTCAAGTAGTTCCATTATCTAAGTGCCTATAGCTAGCTGTAAACTTCATTCTAATACTAGATATTGCATGCTATGTTGATGTGTAGGTATATTATGGAGTAGTATCAGAGTATACATGGTTTTGGGCTTCAAATAGTATAATTACTTGTTTAAGTGTCCTTAAATCGACGAACATCAGTTGTCTCATTATGTTTAATGTCATAGGCAATTAATCCTACGACTTCAATTTGTTGCGATTTGTCGTTTGTTGTAAATTTTCTACTTTTTTTCTTGAGCAATTTGTCTTCGATAAATCGATTAGATCATTCTTTATGAGCAACTTGACACACGAGTTTATCTGTTACCACATATTAAAAAGCTACGTCTCATGGAGTGCAAGTTGAAGCTAGTCTTTGCAGAATAAGTTTACTTAATTTGTAATGCCCATTGGGCTTGAAGAAGGCCTGGCCCAGCCCAAAATAATAATAATTATTATTATTATAATTATTATTATAATTATAATAAATAAATAATAAGAGAAAGAGAGACGGCTAAAAAGGGTAATGAGGGAGGGGAAATGATTTGCACTGTTCACATCGATTACTGTTTATCGTCGTATTTAATCGTCGATTTCGGCCGATTTTTGGTGAGTCTCCGATCCCACAATATGTCGTTTTAAAGCTTGTAATGTCCTCTTTCTATCCATATATATATTGTCCTTGGATTCTTCACCGTTTTTGCGGATCGAAGCATGGAAGTCGACGACTTCCTATGCATTTTCCGGTTAAAATCAGGTGAGTTATCGATAAATCTTTACATTAAATTAAAGCTTGTTCCATGCTCTTTCTAACCATACCAATTTTGTTACATGTTGATATACGAATTTTGCAAATCGGAGAGAAATGAAATTCGGTCACTATTCACTCGCCGGCGACGACTTTCCGGCGATATTTCCGATTATGCTTTCCGGCCATTAAATAATTCTTATAACATTATTCATCCATAAAAGAGCTTAAATTCAGTGAGTGGATTATATTTTGAGAATTTTATTTTACATTAAAGCGTATTAAATTTATGGTTTTTTTTTATATGATTTACGTTATTAGATTAATTAATTGAATTATATTAAAATGTTTTTAGAATCGATAATGATGAATTTTGCATTTCGGAAATAAGCATATGTAAAGTATTTAATTTTGGATAAAAGAGATGGTTATGGGTGATGCTAGTGAATTAATTTTTGAATATATAGTAAGCGTTGTTTTGATAAGTTTGAATACAATAAAAAAAATGAAATTAAAGTGAAAGATGTAGAATGAATGTATATTATATGTCAATAGAAAGTAGAAAGTTTTTTTTTATGATTGGAACAGAGACAATTACAATTAAATGAATTTATATAGAAAATTGAAGTATTTAGTTATCTCCTTTAAATAAATACACATGTTGAAGAAAGAATGTTTTTGATTTACAAAATGATGAATGATTTTATAAACAAAATTATAGCAAATAAAAAAAAAGTTTTGAAAATTAGAATTTAATTCTGCAGGGATGAAAATGCCAAATTCTAAAACTGCCTAGCAGTAGGGGCTGAATTGCAAAATTTAGAAAACTGTTTCAGAATTTGCAGGGATCTGAATGCAGAATTCTAAAAAATTTTAGGATAATCAAAATGATTTCAGATAAAGCATGATATTTAAGATTTTGAAAATCTTCGAAATTCTGAACTAATATTTTTGGAAATTAGTTAAATTTTGAAGTATAATTATATGAAAGAATGTTGTATAAAATATTATATCGAAAGTATGAGATTTTGAGATAGCTTATAGCGAGATGAAAAATGTTTTATTTTATGAATATTTTAGAAAGTTTTGGAAAGAGTAGAAGATTTATTTTTCTAGATAATTAGAAATATGTTTTAGTATTTACTTAGTTATGTTTATTTAGCATTTTATAGAATTTCTGAGAATCTTAGCAAATTTAGAAGAATTCAAGTTAGTTATTTTGTATTTCTCATGGGTGGATAGATCTATTTGTTATATTTGTTTTCAATTATTAAGATGTTTCAAAGCTAGCTTTCAAATAGTTGTAGACATAAATTTTAGTTTCAAAAAAAAATTTGTTTTGAATAAAGATATAACATTTTGAAAGAAAGATTCATATTTTATATATGAATTGTTTTCTATATTATTACGGATGCATCTTTTACCATTTTATGGAAAGTGTAAAAGCAGAACAATTATGATCATATTTTTTTTATAGAAATTTGATTTCAAGGATTTCTCAGAGTATTTGCAATTATTCTTTTAAATATTTATCATAGATTTTCAAGGATTCAGATATTATGAGTTTCAGCTTATATAAGTTTTACAAATTTGATAAATCTGCTTGAGCAGCAATGGTTTAGCATATAAAGCAAATTTTGAAAAGAAATCAGTTTTAGCAAAAAGAAGAAAGTTTAATTATATTATACTAAGCTAGTACCCAGCTCACTTAGACAGTGAGACAACAGATTTCAGATAGAAAGATAGAGGCTTTTGGGGCCCGTTCAGACACATATTGAGGCTTTGGGCCGTGTGATCTGGACGCTTTAGCCCTTTAGGGACAGCTCTAGCATGCGTATGACTACATAGCAGGCCTGTGCGATGTTAGATCTCGTCATGTATAGATAACTCTGCCTGCGTGATATAGATCTCACCAGGTATGAGGAGATTC
Source organism: Boswellia sacra (assembly GCA_013180625.2). Lineage (NCBI taxonomy): Eukaryota > Viridiplantae > Streptophyta > Magnoliopsida > Sapindales > Burseraceae > Boswellia > Boswellia sacra. Next base: position 247,891 of record SNVD02012254.1, on the reverse strand, counting down.
AGATAGCTTTACCTGTGCGATGTTAGATCTCGTCAGGTACAGATAGCTCTGCCTGCGTGATGTAGATCTCACCAGGTATGAGGAAATTCAGATAATTCTGCCTATGCGATGTTAGATCTTGCCAGGCAGGATGAGACAGTTCAGGGGTACTTATTTGGTATAATGAAAAGAGTTTTTTTTTAATATGTTTATATAAGTTAGTTGAGAAAGAAGCATGATTCACAAAAGTTTCTTTTAAAATAATATTTTTAAGGAAAGTATGTTTTGTATAGTAAATAATTAAAGCGATGATTTTAGTATATCATCATGAGTTTTATTTTATAAGATTGAGAAAATATGTATCATTTTCACTGTTTTTAAAGAGTATAGAATCAAGCAATTTTATATGAAAATTTTTAATCAAAAGTTATTTGTTTTGAAACTTCTATGAGAGATTTTATGATATTTTGACAAGTACGATAGATTTTTCTAAAGTATAAATATGATACGAGTTTTCTAGTTAGAAATGTATTATATGATTTTATTACGAGTTAGTCATAGTCATACAATTTATGATTGTTTATAGAATAAATTTAGCAAGTGATTGAGTATATGATGAGAGGAATGTTATTTAAAAGTTCTATGTTATTTTATTTCTTTTGGCATTTGTTTATACATTTTTTTAGAAAAGAAAGAGATATAGTGATATATGTTGCAGTGTATACGAGACTAAATAAGGGTGGTTCAAAGTAAAGGTACACAACTGATTTGCTTATATAGTTTAAGAATATTAAGTTATTTAGGTAAGTAAGTTGAAGAATTATATAAAGTATTTTCTTTACAGAGGGTTAATAAATTTTTATAGTTGTATTATAAGAATGAATATTATAAAAAAAGTTGAGAAGAAATAGTCGTTGTACGTTATTTTGGAAAGAGAGTACACTGGTTTCCTTTTTAAAAGTAATTATACATTGTATTTTATTTTAAGAAAAAAATGAGATTTTAGAACTCAAAGTTTTATTCAAGAAATGAGTTGTAGGAAATAAAGAAAGTAATATTTTATGTAATAAAATTTGTCCACTCACTGAGCCTTTAGCTCACTCTTTTCCTATTCTTTCTCCCAACCAGGTACTACAGGTTTGTTATTAAGCTGTCTTTGATGCTAGGGAATGCCACACGATATATAATAATTTTTCATGCATTAAAAGTATTTCATTTTTAGGTATTGTATAAGCTTTTAAATATTAAGTATGTTGAATATGATTTATTTATCTTTTAGTATGTTGTGGTTGATAAGTACGATAGTCCCAAAGGAAGTTGGGATGAGAAATATTTAGAAGCGTAAAAATATGTGTTTTTGCAGGGGGTTTTCTTCAAATTATAGGGGAAACTCTGTCGGTTTTTCATTAAAAATTTTCTGAGTATTTTTTTTAGTATTTTTCATAAAAGACCTGAATTAGAAATAATTTTTTTTATGAATAGTTTTATCAAAGTGGCAGACAAAAACTGTAGAAAAATAGTTAATTAAGGATTGTTCTCTTAGTGAACAGTTTTAGGCATGATTTACCCGTGTAGCTAGGGGCGGGTCGTGTCATAATTTCTTGCTGATGTCAAAGAATTTGGTACGTAACCATAAGGTAGGTAATTGACTAATCAATGCATCATGGAAGAATGGGAATTTAAAAAAAATGGTGAAAATATATAAATTATTGATAATCATCGAACTTCCAAACAAGCAAAATTTGATCTATAAGATGAGTTATAATTTATGATGGTGGTTGTGAAATTAATATCATTTTGATAAGGAAGACTTTTATTATTTTATCCTTTGTGCTCTATATATGCATTATGGTTGTGAAAACTACATTTTTAGTCTTCAACTCTCCAAAGGGTTTCCATTGACCAGAAAAGATAAGCCTAGCCGTCTTGGATATACTATTCAAAGAAACTATAGGTGATCTTCTGGAGATGCAGAAATTAATTAATATATTGTTGAAGTCTCCATTTCTAGGGGTAAGATCTGCTATATTTCAGTATGGAAGTGATAAATTTAAAATACAATGAATAAGTATTTTTAAATGATAATTTTTTTTCTTTTTTGGTATTACTACAGTTTCAGAACATATTCTGAAAAAATATGTGAAGTATTATCATATTTCCATCTGTTCGAGAGAGTCCCGGTATTTGAAGTACCCAACTAATAATTTGCTCTCAAAATTTCACCTAAAAGAGTCTCAAACAAGTAATTAATTTGTTGCAATTAATATATAACCTCATCCTATAGTTAGGGTCACAATCAATGTAATGAGTTCTATACGATCGATTACATCATATACAATCAATTATCTGAAAAATTCGGATCAAGATTCTCTCATGATCTGAACTTTACCTTAGCAAAATTCAAACACATGATTGGTGGTTAATATAACATACATGATAGGAAAAAGAGAAAGTAATGGATCTCAACTACTCATAGTTGATAAACTACGTATCACAAAATCTATAAAAACTAAGATGAAGCTCATATCAGAAGAAGATCTAATTCAAAAAATTTATATGTTCCTCGTTAATTTGACCAAAAGCTAACTGACTCAATCTATTAGTGAGATTGAAGAAGCTGTTTCGGATGGAGAAGCTCTGTACTGCTAATATAATGCTTTGATTAACTGTGGAAAGAGCTGGCTAGCTCAAAAATCGATTGTCATCAGAGATTGCCAGGAAAAAACAAGAGCACATGCAATAATTTGATAAGTATTGAAAAAGTATATTGGACTGAGAACACTTAGACGTATTCATTTCTCCCTAGATCACTGTAAGCTCATGTCCTGGAAGATATAGCAGTGCCCATTAGTTAATGTTTCTCTTTAATATGTGAGTGGTCGTTTATTATTCTCGCCGCTTATTATTCTAATGTACGTTTGTAAAGGGATTTATTATTATTATTGTTATTATGAATGATGATGATGATGATGATGTTAGTTCTAATTTTATGCAGGATAAAGCTTTCAATGCTATTGTTCTTTATTCACAAGCCTGATTTTGTGAGCAAATAGTATTCTTCTTATATGCCCAAGTAAAGTTAATCGGCTAATTTCCCCTTCAATCGGCGATAAACTCGAAGAAGCCGTTGGTTTGACCGAGAATTTATCGTTAAGCTAGGTGACATGACCCACCCTAGCTACACGGGCGAATCATGCCTAAAATTGTGGACTACTGACTGTTTCTTAATTCTTGTCTTTCTTATGGAACAAAATTGAAATAATTTCCATTACATCCACAAATGAAATTTAAATAAAATAATTTAACTATTACAACCTTGACGTATCCTTGCACCATCACGTGGCTGGGCCTCCACACTTCCTAACTAGATCACATTTTGCTTTCAACCTGGGGGGAGAAATTTTAAAAACAAAGAAAAGTAAAAACAAATATGTGAATATAAAACTCAGTGAGTGGGGATAAAAAATGTATTTGCAAATAAATCCAAAAGAAATCATGTTGTTATAAAATAAATCTTTGCTTTATATAAAAAAGATAGTCTTTATAATCTATAACTTTCATCTAAAATGTCATAAAACTTTAAAATAAATAACTATTGAATGATTAAATTCATCAAAATACTAATTATGGTTAAAACAATAAAATAATCATCTTCAATCGTATGATACGATGCTCTTGATTATCATGCTAAAATCATCGCTTCAGTTGTTTACTATACAAAACATAATTTTCTTAAAAATCTTCTTTCAACAGAAACTTTTGTAAATCATGCTTCTTTTTCAAACTAACTCATATAAACATATTCAAAACTCTTTTCATTATACTAAACAAGTACCTCTGAAACTGTCTCATCCTGCCTGGCGAGATCTAACATCGCATAGACAGAACTATCTAAATTTCCTCATACCTGGTGAGATCTACATCACGCAGACAGAGCTATCTGCACCTGGCGAGATCTAACATCGCGCAGGCCTACTATCTGGTCATACGCATGCGTAGAGCTGCCCCCAAAGGGCTAAAGCGTCCAGATCACACGGCCCAAAGCCTCTATGTGTGTCTAAACGGGCCCCAAAGGCCTCTATCTGTATCACTGTCTAAGTGATCTGAATAACTGTCTGGGTATCTGGGTACTAGCTTAGTATAACATAATTACACCTTCTTATTTGCATTTAAAACTAATTTCATTTAAAAACTGCTTCATATACTAAACTTTCTCTTTTCAAGCAAATTTATCAAAAATTTAGAAATTTTATGCAAGATAAAACTGGAAATATTTGTATTATTTAAATTAATCCATAACAAACATTTAAAAAGACGTTTCTAAATATTTTAAGAAATCCTTGAGTCAAATGGCTATGAAAACTTAAAATATCAATACTTTCACACTTCCTCTAAATCTACAAAATATAACTTTCTGAAAAGCTAAAATGCACTAAAAATGAAAAATCTGATTTTTCCTTTGTAAATGTTATATCTTTCTTCAAAACTAATTTTTAAAACTAAAATTCATGTCTACAACCAATTTGAAAACTAGCTTTGAAATATCTTAATAATTAAAAGTAAGTATAACAAATGGGGCTATCTACCTTCAAGAAATACTATAGAAACTAACTTGAATTCCTCTAAATTCGCTAAAATTCTCGATAATTCTATAAAATACTAAATAACATAACTAAGTAAATACTAAAACATATTTCTAATTATCCAAAAAATAAATCTTCTACTCTTTCTAAATCTTTCTAAATCTTTCTAAAATATCCATAAAGTAAAATACTTTCCATCTCACTATAAGCTATAATTTATATTTTTATCTCAAAATCTCATACATCATACTTCAACTAAAATCTTTTTGACTATTCTAAATTTTTCATAATTCTGCATTCAGGTCCTTACAAATTCTGGAACAACTTTCTAAATTTGCAATTCAGCCCCTGCTTGAGAGTTTTAGAATTTGGCATTGTCACCCCTACAGAATTAAATTCTACTTTCCAAAACTTTTTCTTTTTAATTTCCTATTATTTTGAATATAAAATCACTTATCATTTTGTTAACCAAAATCACTATTTCTTCAACATATGTATTTATGTAAAGAAAATAACCCAATATCTCAATTTTCTATACTAATTCATCTAATTATAAATGTCTCTTTTCTAATCATAAACAAAAACTTTCTACTTCCCACCAACATATAATATATATATATTCATGCTACAACTTTCACTTTAAATTTATTTTTCTCTTGTACTCAAACTATCGAAACAATAATTACTATATATTCAAAACTAATCTACTAGCACCACCCATAACCATCTCTTCTATCCAAAATCTAATACTTTACACCCACTTATTTTTAAAATACATAAATCATCATCATTTATTCTAAAAACTTTTAATATAACTCAATCAATTAAACTAACAACTTAAATCATATGAAAAATCATAAATCTAATACACTTTAATATAATATGAAATTCTCAAAACATAATCCACTCACAATTTGGTTGCACAACTCGGTTAGCTCGGATTTGATTTCAAAATCAACGTTCCACATAGTTGGCCACATCCTTCAACGAAGAATTTATCCTTCATTATCCTAACATCATAAAGAGCTCATCACATCATATTCAATTCATAATCAACTTGAATGTTTAAAATTTCCAATATCCAACTTCATATCTTAATCCAATCAATCCTAATTAACTCCATTTTCAAACTTCTTAAACAGAATAGTTCTTGTTCTCTGATTTTTAATAAATAATTTACTTGTCAGAATGGTCTAAAATTTTATACAGACCTTCTACACATATATATCTAATGACATATAAAATTTCATAACATTCCAAGTTCATTAAGTATCTCAAAATCTTCATCTTTCCAGATACAAAAATTCTGTAAATAAATTTCTAGAACTGACCTCTCCCTATTCCAAAATACATGATAATTCGAAATAAATTCATAAAATCACAAAACTTTTCAGATTTAAACTAGACATATACACAAACTCGGATCCCAAATTTCATAATTTTTGAAGACCTCTAGATACCTCAAATCACTTACCCAAAACTGATTTTCTGTAGAAAAACTGAATTTCTAGTAGTAAACAGTAAACTTCGAAAATTCATATAAAATTGTATACTCAACATTTTTCAATGAATCCAACTTCAAACAAATCGTTAGGATGTCTATTTTAATATATATAAATTTGAGAATCAGATTCAAAGCCAATAAATTGCAAAAATTTTCGGAATTGATACTGTTTACAGAACCCTAAATTTCCATAATTATCATCAAAACTTAAAATTTCTTAAAACAAATTTCATAAAAATCAAGAAGAGTGTGAAATACCTTCAATAATACTTTCAATTTGATCATTGTTCTTCATTCTCTCTCTATCTTCTCTCTCTAAAAATTCTAAAACATCCAAACATCTCCTTTAATTTCAATCATCTTCCATGAAAATATAAAAATAACCTAATATTATTTTGAAATTATGAAAATTACCTTGAGAAGGCCCTCCAAATCCTCCAAATCTGCCACTTTCCTTGAGCTCTCTGCCCCTTCTCACGTCTATCCTCTTCTCTTCTTTACCTCTAGATTTTTTTTTTTTTTTTTTGTGTCTTATAATAATAAAATGAAGGAGAAATGAGCTGGGTTTGCTAATATTAATTAAATGGGCTAGGCTTATTATAATTGTCCCAAAATAGTGGCCTGTTTCACTAGGCCTTATTACCGGTACAGAAAGTACATGCTAGCTAGCTAATTACAAAGAATTTGATGGTCAAAGATTGCGTGAGAAAGACAAGTAACAACTGATAACTGCATAATAATGGAAGCATTGAACTATAAAGATCTCTAATCATCTGCCAATGTCAAACCAACCATAATTTCTTGTTACCATTTAATTTGGCAACACCTCATTCGTAAACTCAAAGTCCCTCCACTTTTAATTTGTAATTCGCTATTTTTCTCTTTCAATTGGCGCCCCAACTAAGCTCCTCCATTTTAGTGGATTATACTGCCCACTGCTGCCAAACCTGTGGAGTCTCTCGCTCAAAAGTTTGACAATTAATTGCTTGTCAAATTGCCCATCGTCAAGTTGCTGGTTAAATTTGAGATGGCTGGCGCTGCGGCTTTATAAACTCGTGTATGATTTATTCATGCAAAGAGTAAAAACAAAAATAGAAAATTGGAGAAAACTTGCAGAAGGCATTAATTCATGATCAACTAAGTTCAAAGAAGTAGGTAGCACAGGATCTTCAAAGATAAAAGACATTGATATAATATCTTATATATTTGGAAGATATGAGTTGTTTCACAATTATCAAATTTTATATATATTCTATCCTTATCTGTGGGCTTTCTTGCTTATTGACTTTCAAATCTTCAACTCTCGAAAGCTAGCTGCCATCTTTCCTTCGAAGTCATTGACAAAAAATTAAACCCACTTGGCTATTATTCAAAGAAGACTTTTGGGTCTTCTAGTTCTAGATATAAACTTCCAGATTAATATGTATTCATTTGTCACTGAAAAGCTAATCCAAACCGGTTTCTCAGCCTGAAGAAGCTCCTTCGGAACAGGAGAAATACGGCTGGTACTGAATATATGATTGACTTCGAGCCGGAAGAGCTATCTGATAAACAACAATTGATACACTGGCAGAGATCTCTATGAAAAGGACATTATTCATTTAATAATAGAATCTCTTAATATCAGCCAAAGTCAAACCTTCTTTTGAAACTATTTGTTTCAAACTTTGACTAAACTTCATTTATAATATCAGAAACCAAAGCCTTCCTTCCTCACTAGACTTTTGTCTCCTCTCTCTCCCTCTCGTGATGGATTTGCCAACTAAGCTCCTTCTCGTCACGGCGTTGCTGCTAACATGCGCCGGATGCGCATTCTCTGTCAACCGCTGCCCCGACTGCGGCAGCACGCCGGTACCCTACCCACTTAGCACTGGCCCAGCATGCGGTGACCAGTCGTACAAAGTCCGCTGTGACGCCAATGGCACTCTTCAGTTTGATACACTCAATAATTCCTACGCGATCACGTCCATCAACCCATCAATCCAGCGGCTGGTAATCAAGCCGGCGAGTCTCTTACCCAACACCTGCATCGCAACTGATCTAACCCAGCAAGGAATCCAGCTCAACACTAGCCAACCCTTCAACATCACCAGCAGTAACACAATCATGTACCTCAACTGTTCCAACACTCTGCTCGGCTCGCCTCTGAACTGCTCCTCCTCCAGCTTATGCCACGTGTACATTAACAACACACGCGAAGCTGCGGCGTGTGAGGAGCCGTCCGCGTCGCTGTGCTGTACGTTTCGTGCTGGTGGGTCAACCAACTCGTACATGATAAGGCTGAGGGAGGCCGGGTGTAGGGGTTACACGAGTTTCGTGAACTTGGATCCGACTCTGCCGGTGAACCGGTGGTCCGAACCAGGTGTGGAGATACAGTGGGTAACTCCGAGGGAACCCGTGTGTGAATCCCAGGCTGACTGTGATGGCAACTCGACATGTGGCGCTGACCTAACACTAAGTGGGGTCAGGAGATGCTTTTGTAAGAGTGGGCTTTCATGGGACCCAGTCCAAGGCATTTGTGCTGAAAGTGAGTTTTGTAAACTATCTATTATAGTAGTTGCTGTCCGAACCATGATGGGAGGATAATTTTGATTTTGATTGGCTGATGTGGGTTTTGATTTTTTTCGCAGTTGTTACGTGTCAAAATCCTGAAGGTTGCGGAGGTTCAACAGATAAGACTGCACTTATAGCAGGTACATACATAGTGTTAACGACTAAATGAGATTATTTGGTTTGTTTTGTTTACTTATTAATTGCCACAGATTAGGCTGTCGTACGTGATTTGATTTGATCTAATAATTATCTAATAATGTGTGATTTGCTTCCCTTCAATTGTTCTAGGTTAATGCGCTCTGATTCTTTTGGAGTAGTTAGAGAATTAATCTAAAATAATTGATTAGCACGTCCAGCCAACGCGTTCTAAGGAACCTAGAATAATAGAAGTATAATTCTCCCTCGTATTATTCAATTGGGTTATCAATTTTCCATGTCTTAGAATTGATATAGCGCTTGAAAAATAAAAAGAACGGAGTCCGTGATGTCTCCCATAAAGAAAAAGAGAAACGTGTATGACCATCTAAGGTTCTTAAAGTCAAGTGTTGAAATCTTATTTTCTAATCCCTTTTGGTAGTCATAAATTTTGTAACGGAATATTAAGAGAAAACTATTTCTATAACTGTAAATCTATATTTTGTATAAGAAAAATCTAAGGTTAAATTAGTGAAAATTAATTTCACCCAAATGATATATGTGTAGGTTTAACTGCTGGAATTGGTACATCGCTTATTGTTGCCATCATTGCAATTTTACTTTACAAACGCCATAGGCGCATCAAAGAAGCACAGGAACGCTTGGCCAGAGAGCGAGAAGAAATTCTCAACTCTGGTGGTGGAGGCAAAGCAGCCAAAATCTTTACGGGCAAAGAGATAAAGAAAGCAACAAACAACTTCTCCAAAGACCGACTTCTAGGCTCTGGTGGCTACGGTGAAGTCTACAAGGGCATTCTTCGTGATGGAACTGAAGTTGCCGTCAAGTGTGCCAAACTTGGAAACACCAAAGGCACTGATCAAGTCCTCAATGAGGTCCGAATTCTATGCCAAGTTAACCATCGAAGTCTTGTAGGCCTACTTGGCTGTTGCGTTGAACTAGAGCAGCCCATTATGGTTTACGAGTACATTGAAAATGGAACGCTACTTGACCATTTACAAGAGAAAAAACCTTTTGCGAAAGGCCAACTTACTTGGACTCGACGTCTCCAAATTGCTCATGATACTGCAGAGGGTCTTGCATACCTTCATTTTTCGGCAGTTCCTCCTATATATCACCGTGATGTGAAGTCTAGCAACATACTTCTTGATGAAAAAATGAATGCCAAGGTATCGGATTTTGGGTTATCTAGGTTGGCTCACACTGATTTGAGCCACATATCTACATGTGCACAAGGGACACTCGGATATCTTGATCCCCAATATTACAAGAACTATCAGTTAACTGATAAGAGTGATGTTTATAGCTTTGGGGTTGTGTTGTTAGAGCTCTTGACATCTCAGAAAGCCATAGATTTTACTAGGGCGGAAGATGATGTGAACCTGGCAGTATATGTGCAGAGGATGTTGGAGGAAGACAAGCTAATAGAGACAATTGACGCCAAGTTAAAGGAGAAAGCGAGTACTATAGAGTTGGAGACAATGAAGGCATTGGCATTCCTGGCAGTGGGTTGCCTAGAGGAACGGAGACAAAACAGGCCTTCCATGAAAGAAGTAGCAGAGGAAATTGAATACATTATCAGCATTGCAAAAGCGGAGACTACAAATAAATAGTGTGATTACTTTTTATCTTTGAGAAGTAATTATCTATGTTGGAGATGTCAAAGTATTACTCTGGTGTTTGTTTTGGGCCTGCTACTTAGATTAATGTATAATATTAGAGGAGAGAGACTTGGGTACATCCCCTGTAAGACAGCAGACGGCCCAGAATACGTCACGTAGGCGTCACATGCTGATGTGACGCCTACGTGACGGCCTCTGGTTGCATCCGCTGTATTGCAACAGATGTATGACAGATTCTCTCATATTAGAGATGTTTTACTTAAATAATAAGGTAATTTATTCGAAATGATGTTTTTGACAATCCAATTTCGCCTGACACTTGATAAGAACAAGGCTTTAACAATTGGAAAAGATAATATGCAAACTAAATTGTGTCTGAGTCGGAATTGGTGGCTCCCTCCGTCAGCAAATATGGACCGTTTTAGGTTTTCAGAAGTGAGATTTCGCTGATCACACAAGATATCATATATTTGTTCCCATCAATCCATGAATTGTAGCGAACAGAACGGCCGCCTTCCCATAGTAATGCTACATTTATTATTTATTTAATAATCAACTTTATTATAAAGATAGATATTCTAGATAAATTAAAAAAAGATGAAATTGCATGACTGATAATTATTCTTCTAATAATATTTCGATAACTCAAATTATAAATTATATATATACATGTTAATTGAATTATAAGTGTAATATTATTATTATTATTAATTTTATTTTTTTTTTTTTTTTTGCACCGAACTGTAATTGGCCTAGAAGATAAACTCAAAGCCATAAGACATGAGCTAACACTGCTTTCGCGGCTCCTCCAAGTAGTGAGCTCTGGGCCGACAGCTATGGATGTGACTGTTGAGCTGAGCCCAATCACTACAATTAAAGGCATGACCTACCCCAAAGGATAGACTTGGGCTCATTTGAAGCTATACCAACAAAGGAAGCCCTTATGTCTTCCTAACGACTACTCGATTGGATTACACAGACACATATATAAATATATGGTCTGTTTGGAATTATTATACTGTAAAAAATTACTATAAAAAATATTATAGAAAAAATTAGTTGTTAGTTGTATCAATATATGATAGATGTTTGGTAAATTAACTTTCCAAAATTATTGTGCTGTCCCAAAACTGTAAAAATGTGTTTGGTAAATTTGATTTTCAAAATCCTATTTTCAACAAAATTACTAAAATGTACATAATTTTGATAAAATTAATTATTATAATAACTAAATAAATTTTAAAATATAATATAAATACTTAGAGCGATTTTTTTTTGCCTGAAATTTGAATAGGTCTGAATACAAATATATTAATGATATGTTTATTTTTTGTTTTTTAAGATCTAATAATATGTCTTAAGTTTTTTATTTTTAATAACCAAAAACATTTGAAAGCTAATAATTTGTCATATATGCCCCTATTTAGTATTATATGTATTGTAAATTATATATCTTATGTAAATATTTATAAATAACCAAGACAACAAAATGAAAAATAGAATACTATAATGCCATAAAAAGATTATATTGTTAATTAATGTGGCTCACATATAATATGAAATTTTTTTAATTACTATGTAATAAAAAATAAAAACTGAATATTCAAAAAATTATTTTAATAATAGAATAATTAAAAAGATTAATTTGATACTTGAAATAGTTGCTCAAGGGTTCAAAAATTACATTCACAAAAAAGTTCAGAATTAGAAAAAGATTGTAAAGAATTTACAAAATAGGAATTAATTAAAATTATCAAGGATCTTTTTCCATTCATATAAAGGCTAAAAAAATATAGCTTTTTTATTTAGATATTTTTATCTGAAAAAAAAATGTTCAGTTCCAAGAACAATTAATGTAAAAGATTCTAAAGTCTGAGATTCAGTAAAATTTTGACTTCAGATGGAAAAACAATCACCCTCTTAAATTATTTTCTAAATATTAAAAATAAAATAATAAAATAATTAAGTATATTCATTAATTTATTATTAAAAATAATTTAAAATAAAATAGAAAATCAAAAGTGTTGTCGAAGTTACTGTTGTCGGTCACCGACCTTCTGGCACATTCCGGACACTACCACCAGGCCTCCCACTAGAGAAGTCACCATTGGATGCTCTTTCTATACCCGTCATCATATGCTCCATTTATGGTGGCTATTGACAGGATCCGGTAATTGAAGTTTCAGCCACCGTACTTGCTTTTGCAATCTAATACAAAAATAGTTTGTTGAAGCAGCAGCTTCTGAGACAATCAATTTTAAAAAAGTTTATCAAACACCAAAATAGTTGTAGCTAGTAACAAAATCTAAAAGCTATTATGGAACAACGAGGCTAAACGCACACATAAGACAATTGAATAATATTGATACTCATTTGCCATATTATTTAGGATAAAAATTTGGGAAGTGTATAATTACTCATAACAATTATATACATCATAATTAATAACATGATATCAGGGCAAAAGGTCTTAAGTTTGAACTCTCACATGTGCGTATTTGCATTTGGTATTTGGTGTATATATATCTCTCTCCGTGTGAATTTGGGTTGCATGGTTTCATTTAGTTATTTGTTATCTCTCTATCTGAATTGGGTTTGGGCTAAAACCCATTGATTCACGTTACACGTGAGGGGAAGTGTTAGAAAATAAAGTTTAATACAGTGTTGGGCCATCCTCTGATAGCTTAAGCTTTGGAATATGTGGTTTCTTAACAAGAAAGAATAGAAGTAGAACTTTATTTAGTTTATAAAGGAGATTGAGGAAGATGGAGAAGAGTTAGAGTCTCATCTGGTTTATATTTTGTAAAGATAGACTATATAGAAAGAGGTGTAGAGATTAAAAAAACTATAGATATCCATACAAGGTTATTTTAGGAATTATATAAAAAAATCCTATAAACTAAACTTTATAAATAAATTTTATTTTAAACGGGGCTTAGAAAGAAATTTAATGGGACTTGGAAAGATATTTAATGGGGTTTGAATAACAACACTTCAAATAAAATTCTATTAAGACTAGTATGGCAGTTTTCAATCTTGTGATATACTAATGATTAACCCTTATCCCAATTGGTCATCACATCCATCGCTCTATTGTTTTCACGAAGTGTATGTTACATTTTAATCTCCCAATCCTTACACAGCATCTGCCTAAAATTATGGACAATAATTGGCAAGACAAGGATGAATGTCTTTAGCACTAATCAATTAGATTGTACGCGCACATATATATAACAATTATATACATAATGATTAATGAATATGCTTAAATTAAACACCCATGTCTCAGTCTTAATCAGGACTATATATCACAGTCAACATATATAATAGAAGAGTAATAAGAATTATTAACACAGTTTTCAATATCTTACTTTTAACCTCCCCTTTTGACTCCTAGAAAATTCGACCTCAATAGGGTTGGGCATTTGCCCCGGACCCGGTCCAACGGACCCGCCCCGAAGCATTTATAGGGGCGGGTCTGGGGCAGAAAATTTCTGCCCCAGCCGGGGCGGGTCCGGGGCCGGGTCTAGCCATTTGGACCCGTAGACCCGCCCCGCCCCGCAAGATTAGGGGTATATTTATAAAATTTTTAAAATTTAGGACTGTTATGTAATTTTTTAGGTTATATTTGTTAAACTTTTCATATATATAAATTCTTAATAATTTTACAAATAATGCAAATACTTTAATAAAAATGACATTTTAATTAATAATTAATATCTTTTAGTATATTAACATCAATTTCTTCATATTATAATGAAAAAATAAAATATTTGTATTTTATAATAATTGAATTTGTATAATATATACAATCTTGATATAGATTATTAAGTACTAATTAAATTATTACAATATTAACAAGATTATTTTTAAAATATATATCTATAATATAATCAGTATATTATTTTTTAAATATGTAAATAGAAATATGATAAAAAAATCTTAAAACCTTAAATATATGATTTATTGTAATTTAAATTAATTAATTAAATTATTAATGTTTCATAAATATATAATGTTAATTATTTGGTATATGCCAATAATATTATTGCGATTATTAGATTGAAATTAAATCAACATGTTACTAAAAATTTATTTAATTGTATTATCAACTATTTAAAAAATTGTCAATTAAATAATTTATAAGCAATAATACACTTTTAACATTATTTCTAATAAAGTATGTAACATTATTACTAATATAATTAAATGACAATTAATGATAATTAAATATTTATATTTTATAATAATTAAATTTTATAATATATACAATCTTGATATAGATTACTAAGTACTAATTAAATTATTGCAATATTAACATGATTATTTTAAAAATATATATCTTTAATATAATCAATATATTATTTCCCAAATATGTAAATAAAAATAGGATAAAAATAATCTTATAATCTTAAATATATGATTTATCGTAAATTCTTAAATAAATTAATTACTTTAATTATTAATGTTTCATAAATACATATAATGTTAATTAATTAGTATATACAAATTATATTATTACTATTATTAGATTGAAATTAAATTAACATACTATTAAAAAAGTGTTAATTAACTAGTTTATAAGAATAATACATTTTTAACATTATTTCTAATAAAGCATGTAACATTATTACTAATAAAATCAAATGGTAAGTAAATATTTATATTTTATAGTAATTAAATTTGTGTAACATATACAATCTTGATATAGATTACTAAGTACTATTTAAATTATTGTAATATTAAAAATATTATTTAAAAAATGTATATGTTTAATATAATCAATATATTATTTTCTAAATATGTAAATAGAAATATGATAAAAATAATCTTATAACTTTAAATATATAATTTATCGTAATTTAAATTAGTTAATTAAATTATTAGTATTTCATAAATATTTATAATATTAATTATTTGGTATATACCAATCATATTATTACTATTATTAAATTAAAATTAAATGAACATGTCATTAAAAAATTATTTAATTGTATTATCAACTATTTAAAAATTATCAATTAACTAGTTTACAAGCAATAATAAACTTTTAACATTATTTCTAATGGAATATGTAACATTATTACTAATAAAATCAAATGATAATATACAACTATTTTGATTTTAGTTTGAAGATTTATTATTTTTATGATTGTTGAAAAATGATCATAGTTATAAATGGTATGATTAGAAATTGATAAGGGCGTTATTTGCACAGATATAAATATTATAAGGGATGAAGTTGAAAAATATAAAGATTATAGGGGTGTGATTGTAAAAATATAAACAGTGGCGGGACGGGGCGGGGCGGGTCTGGATCTACTAAATTTTTTTTTGCCCTGCCCCGCCCCGCCCCGCAAAGGGGCAAAGGGGCGGGGCGGGGCAAAAAAAAGGGTCAACGGGGCGGGGCTGGATACCGGCCGCCCCGTACCTGCCCCGCCCCGGTTCCAACCCTAGACCTCAATATTCAATAATAACAAGAGTTAGGTTGTTGCTTAGTTAATATCATACTTTGAAGCCCCCCCTTAAGGATATGATTTATATTGCTGGAGTCAACTGGAAGAGGTGGTGTATCCTTATTGAATCACGAATTGAATTAGGTAATGATGGAAAATTACGCCTAAAACACTTGCTCTTGAACCTTGCGACAACCCTCACATCAAAACAACATCACATGGGACCACCCCTCTTGACCACTCTTACCTCCTATTATATATATTTAGCCCTAATTGGTCCAAATTATAGTTGATTTTATCAGCTCACCTAAATGCATGTTTTCTACTATAAACTTTTTGGAAAAATGAATAGTAGACGAAGGTAATTGCTATAGGTTTCACTTGCATATTTAACGTGTATGAAATCATTTAAACCCAATTATAAATATTCAACTTATAGCTAGAGAAATTCTTTGAGTAGCGGAGGAGAAACTATCAAATCCATTCCTATGATGAACTAGTTAGCTAAAATGGGCGGATCCAGATGCTGGTTTAAGAAGCGTGCTTATACATTTGGTAGATTAATAAATAAAGTTGGCAGATTGACCAGTATATATATGACAAGTGTCTCACATGGGTCATGTTACAAAACTAATATAAACGTTGGGGCCGAAAAAAAAAGAGTAACGCTACTCTTACAAACTACTTATACAAACTCATCCTTACAAACTGACGTGGTATAATATGATTTGATAAATAAATACAGTGATTTGAAAAATATATATTAATAATAAATGACATTAATTAACATGGGTGATGTGGGTATCATATAGGGATGCCACACAGTTTGTATGTGTGAGTTTGTATAAATAGTTTATATAAGTAACATTACTAAAAAAAAATCGTCATTTGAAAATTTGAAGCCAAAGCTGCTATGAATATGCAAATATTCTCCATAATTGCGTGATATATGAGAACAAAGAATCAGCTTATAAGTGTGCTTGCCGATACGATAACCACGCATATATATAACAAATCGAGCTGGTTCTGTCACTATTAGCCCAGAGATTCTCCTAGTTTTATTTTTAGTGATATATTGTGTTGCATGATATTAATATTTTCTGTCTATATTATCTGGCGGCTAAATAATTCTCCCAATTAATAATCATACTAAAAATATTCATGATTCAATGGTTAATATATTTATCGAAATGTGCATTAATTTAGTTGACTTATTAAATCCCCAGATGCAGGATGCTTAATTTCAAACAAAATTAAGATTTAAAAAAGCCCCACTTGCTTGTATACTGACAACATTAGAAAAGAGCCAAATTGGAATATTTAATCTTCAATAGATCAAGCATCGAAAGAACAATGATAGAATAACCGAATCAAAGAATCCAAATTGTTGCTTCAGCTACAAGGTACACCAACCTGTTCACATCATCGCCATTTGGTAAAATAACACCACGCAAACAAATTTAAATACACGAAATTTATAAGAATTTGGACCGCCCATTTACTTAGAATTTTATCATAAGCAACTTTACTTCTATTTCCTAAATACACCTTTTATTTTGTCAACGCGTTTCGTTAGGTTTTTTGCATTAACCCTTTATTAGATGAACCGATCCAACATGGTGTCTATAACTCTCCTTGTTTAAATAAATAAAGAATTGATTAACTTTAACTTCAAACTCGAGTAAATTGCAAATTAGAACTTTGAAATTTCCTTTTTGGGTTTCTAGATCGGTTGCTGCGGCGGCATTTAGGTACAGTCAAATGAAATCAAACTTTGACATGATCAACAGCAGCTTCAGGGCACTTCTAGTTTGTACTTTCGGCTTTAATTGTAAATTTATATAATTAATTACCTTGTTGTTTCCATTATTGTTGCACATGACGATATTCAATTTTAGTCTTTAAAAGAATGTTAAAATGGTATATGCCATTAGTCTCCAACTCGCATGTGGTCGTGAGTTGTTACTTTCAGGTTCTACAATCTTAATTGCATATTTTATCATAAATTATAAAGAAATGGGTAAATAAAGAATTTAATATCAATGAGAAATGGACCACAAAAATTATTAGCATGTGAGGTCCATATGCTTAAATCTTAATGGATCTTCGATGTGTTAAATATGTAATTCTACTCCCCTCTATCTCTCTATCTCTCATCAAATTGTCAATAAAGTATTCAAGAATCTTATATCAATTAAATCTCATATTTCATTAATTTCAATGGCTGATTCTTTTGATTTTGGTTTTATTCGATAGAATATATTTATTTATTCATGTGATTAATAAGTCAGTAGTTGAAAATTGCGTTAATAATATTTATGTTTAAAAGATAAGGATTAATAATCTTGTGTACACCAATTATCATCCTGGCGGACCCATCATCAAATAATAAAAAAATCTCTTCACGTTGCGATAAAAAAATATATCAACGAGATGCACGCAGCATGCTCAATTGTTAATAAAGGGGTGCGTTCATTTAAATCTGGATTGTAGTAATTTTATTTTAATAATAGGTGAAAATTGGATTTTAAAACTAATAAAGTTACTCCTGATATTTCTAACATTATAAAAGACATCTTATATCAAGACAAAACAAGATTAAAGATTAGCTATATCATCTTACATAATATCACTAATAATTATTATAAATTCCCCAAAAAAAACGTGGATTGAAGAGAGTAGAGAGTATGTCATTGAGTTAGGGAGTTCGATTATTTCTTAATTAAGGCTGTGATTGAGGTGAATAAAAATGATCCGATTCGATATAAGAGTAACCTGAATTAAAAAAAGGAAAAAAAAAAAGGGTAGGGAGTGGAGCCACGGAAATTTCGAAAAAGAAGAGTACGAGGGCACGTTTGGGACTCCGGACTGGACTGGACTGGACTGAGATTAGGATTGGGATTGGAATTGGACTAGATTGGACTGGATTACATATAATGCTATCTTATGTTTGGTGTAGTATGGGACTGGACTATATTAGTATATTATAAACTTTTAAAACATCTATTTTTAAATATAAACGAATTTAATTTTCTTCAAGTTTAATTTATTATTACATCATATTTATAGCTAATTAAATATTTAAATATATTTCAAAATTATTTTTATTTAAAAATTATTAAATATCATTATTTTATGAAAAAGTAAGATTTTTAATATTATTTAATATGAATTTAATAATATTATTTTTTTATTTATTATATTTCAACTATAATATTATCAATTATAATAAAAATAAAATTATATTACATTTTGAATATAATTTTATGAATTATTATAAACATAAAAATTGCATTATAATGGAAAATAAAATATTTATAATAAAAATATTTTATTACATCATTATTAAATATTTAAATATAGTTACAAATTATATTTATTTAAAAAATTATTAAATATTACTATTTTATGAAAAAGTAAATATTTTCAATATTATTTAATATGAATTTAATAATATTTTATTTTATTTATTATTATTTTATATTTTTATTATAACATTGTCAATTATAATAAAAATTTGTAATATTATGGAAAATAAAATATTTATAATAAAAATTTTATTTATTACATAACAATTAAATATAGCTAAAAATTATATTTATTGGAAACTTGTTAAATATTACTCTTTTATTCATAATTAAGTATTTTTAATATTATTTAATATAAGTTTAATAATATTTATTTTTATTTATTATTATATTATATTTTAATTATAATATTATCAATTATAATAAAAATAAAAATTTTTGTAAAACCTTGGGACTATTGAGTCCCATGGTTCCACATGGGACAACTTATCCCATGAGATTGGCACTATTGGGACTAACAATAGTGCAATCCCAATCTCTTCTTAAAATGCCAAACAAGAGATTAGACTATTTATCCCAAAATATAGTCCAATCCTGCATTAGTCCCCCTTCCCAAACGGGCCCCGAAGGTACTAATTTATCCGCATCAAAATCCTTCCAAGCCTCGAAAGAGCCCAGAAATTACACTCAAACGGACGTCACCCTCTTAAAAAAAAAAAAAACCCAAACCTAACAAAAAATCCAATTTAATAATGAAATTCAAATCCGCCAACTCACGCATAATTCATGTTCAAGTCGGGTACGCGTATATATATATAAATAGGTGATTATCCAACGAACTCCTCCCAGCTCAGACAAATAACAACAACACGAAAAGCGAGCGAAACTCGTCTCCACTCAGGACTCTCCCTCCCGTGTCGGTCGTCCTGAGTTTGAGTTACGCACGCGATTTCCCCCCTTCTTCTTGCTCCCGCCTCTCGATCTGCTTGACTCCTCTAAGGTACCTTCGCTTCCCTTGCCTTTCCTCTTAATGTGCTTTGACTTTCAATTGGATCTTTGATGAATCTCGCAATGTGGATGAGGTTTATTTTAATTTATATTTTGTTTCGGTTTAATTATGGTTTTATTTCTGCAAAATGTGTATTTTCGACGGTTAATTTTGTTGGATCTGGTAATTGCTTGCTATTGTTGATATGAGAGTGTCACGTGCCTTTACGTTTCGTTCAATAAATGAAATCATTGCAACAAGGAAAGGAACTTTTGTGTTTCGCTGACTTGATGGATCATAGTTGACATTCTTGTAGCGTATCTTGTTTTGGTGTTTGGATTCTTTTTAAAATAGACAGATTTCATTTGTCTATTGTGATCCGTTTCGGTTTTCATTAATTATAATTTTGAACTTCTTCTCCTTAGTCCCCAATCTCTATCTATTCTTAACAGAATCTTTTATAGGTTCTATCAGTTTTCCAAGCAATCATAAATGGTGGTTACTTAAAATTACTTGTTAGAACGCGTAGAAGCCTAGACTTAGCTGACTCCGGATGTTGGAATTTGTGGCTGTTACGTTCTAGTTTTGACAAAATTTTACCATTTCAATGTTTCATGAAGGATGGCTTTATAAATAGAAATATCTGGCATTTAATCTAATAGAATCATATGGTTCGTGAAAAGAAATATAAAGTTGTTTAATCCGGTTGTCATTTGCTTGAATCAAAATTTGACTTTGATAAGGATTCTATTTTTATATTATTATGAACTGATCGTAAAATTAATTCGGAATTTTTCGTTCTCATTTAAGACACCAACCTTTAGCATAGTTGGAATTTTTATCCTAATACCAGCTACTTCTTTTGTACCAATTTTCACTTCAGACTATAAGCATTATGCTTAATCGTATGACACATGTTGGAAAATTTTGGTTCTTCCCATTGAGATCAGCTTTAAAATTTTTGGAATTTGTCTTCCTTGCATGTGTGTACTCCTGTCAACTTTCCTTGCCCTCATCGAGGAGCTTAGGCTCTTTATCTTCATTTCAGATCTACAAATGTCAATGCAGGAATTCTGTAGATAAATGTAGGAGAAGATGTGGTTTCATATTTCAGTTATACGTATCTGTTTTTTTTTTCTTTATTTTTTTTTTTTTATGCACCAAGACACTGACTGTACATTTTACAGGATAAGCAAATAGCATATCTATAACAATGAAGGCACTCATTCTTGTTGGAGGGTTTGGAACACGTTTGAGGCCACTGACACTCAGTGTGCCAAAGCCACTTGTTGAATTTGCAAACAAGCCCATGATCCTGCATCAGGTATAATTTTGTAAGCATTATCTTTTGATCAATGTCTAAAAAATGTTTGGTAAAATAGTTGTGCGCTGGAAGCATTCTTTCAAGTTAGTATTTGTTCTCTTTAACAGTTTACTTTTCTCAAAATAATTGGGTCTGCCTTTCTCTTTTTCTCTCTGCATTTATTGTGTGCATTCATCATGGTTTGACGTGAATCACTTGAATTTTCACAGATAGAGGCTCTTAAAGCAGTTGGAGTTAGCGAAGTGGTTTTGGCTATTAACTACCAACCAGAGGTAAAAGACTAAGGAATGACGTCTTTTCTCTTAAAGTGAAAATTTATGTTGTGTACAAGAGATTGATTTCTATTTCACATGCTTATGATATTTTTGCGTCTTTCTGCAGGTTATGTTGAACTTTTTGAAGGAATTTGAGACAAAGCTTGGCATCAAGATCATCTGCTCACAAGAGACTGAGCCAATGGGCACAGCTGGTCCTCTGGCTCTGGCTAGGGACAAACTGATTGACGGCTCTGGCGAACCATTTTTTGTCCTCAACAGCGATGTCATTAGTGAGTATCCGTTCAAAGAGATGATTGAATTCCATAAAGCCCATGGAGGAGAGGCATCCATTATGGTGACAAAGGTAAAACTTGAGCCCTTGTAATTTTTTCTGTTCCCTTTCCTTGGAAACATTAGGATAAAGCTAAATGATTGATAACTATTTTGCCTTATTATTTCATAGGTAGATGAGCCATCAAAATACGGTGTGGTGGTTATGGAAGAAAAGACTGGAAAAGTTGAGAAATTTGTAGAGAAACCAAAGTTATTTGTTGGTAACAAAATCAACGCTGGAATTTACCTTTTGAACCCGTCAGTTCTTGACCTCATTGAACTGAGGCCCACTTCAATTGAGAAGGAGGTCTTCCCAAAAATTGCAGCAGTGGGAAAGCTCTTTGCAATGGTCCTTCCAGGTTTCTGGATGGACATTGGACAGCCAAGGGATTACATCTCGGGTCTGAGACTCTATCTAGACTCCCTCAGGAAGAAATCATCAGATAAGTTAGCCACGGGAGCTAATGTCGTAGGAAATGTTTTGATTCACGAAACTGCAAAAATTGGAGAGGGATGTTTGATTGGACCTGATGTTGCAATTGGCCCGGGTTGCGTTGTTGAGTCAGGGGTTAGACTCTCTCGCTGTACAGTGATGCGCGGAGTCCGCATCAAAAAGCATGCTTGCGTATCCAGCAGTATCATTGGATGGCACTCCACTGTAGGGCAATGGGCTCGTGTAGAAAACATGACCATTCTCGGCGAAGATGTTCATGTGTGTGATGAAATTTACAGTAATGGCGGTGTGGTTTTGCCTCACAAAGAGATAAAATCAAGCATTTTGAAGCCAGAGATAGTGATGTGAGCCACGGACTCTGTTAAGTAGAGTGCGGTTAGCAAGTTAAAGTTATTTTGCGCAGCAATGTGTTGGTTATTTTTCCTTTCCTCATCTTCTACGCTAAGTCTAAAGCTCATACTCAGTGTGCGGAGTCTTGGTGATGTGAGTTGAAAGTTGAAGGCTCAGTTTCTCCTGTGGAATGCAAATGGCCATCGGTGTGAGAAGTGTAACTTAGTGTATATAGTGTAATAAATCATCAGTTGGTTTCGCTGGCTGTGTAATTTTTTCAAGGATGTTCTCTAAATGTAAAATTCATTTCATTGCAATTTGTTAAAATGAATGGTCTTTGTCGGTGCTATAAAGCTTCAACTTTTGTGTAACGTGATCAATAATATGATCGCATAGGCCCCTATCATGTGTCGGTGTCATTTATTTCTCTTCTTGCCTTTTGGGGGCCAGAAAAATGCATGATAGACCTGCTTTTATTAATTACTATTAAATATTTGTGGGTACCCTTCTTTTCGCTAGAATTTAGTGTTTTGCTGATGATGCAGAAGACATAAAATCTGTGACTGAATATGACACTTGCTAAGATTTAGTTCAAGGCATGTGCGACGTGGCCTACCTATAATCGCACTTATCGTAGACCACCATATTTGGGCCGAAGATAAAAATAAATCGAAGGTCGTCAGGCCTAGCGTTTAATGCATCAAATCAAGGCGGAAAGGTACATCAACAGGTGCCTGTGCGTACCCAATTTATCCTCTTGTTAAAATCTTATCTTATTGTACATCAACATATTGTCATGAATAAGTGAAGATGTGGGCACCAATATGGCAAAGCAAGTATGGGGGCATTCCCTGCAGGTACAAGCCATGGGTCCAAAACTGACATTCTTGCTTTTCTCTGGTGCAAAAGCCACATTACTCTCTCTCTCTCTCTCTCTCTCTCTATATATATATATATATATTATTGATGGCGAGTGTCATAGCAACGCATGTGGTGGTTGAGGGTCGTTCCTTGTCCAAATCCCTTCCTTGCCATTTCATTAATTAATAAAATAAGGAACCCGCCCATATTAACGCCATATACTTTCGGAAAATTTACCGGATTAATCTATTTTTTTATGTTGTCGCTAGCTGGGGACCGGATGATGTGCCAACATTCAGTCCAGGTGTAGCAGTTGTTGCAGGTCATTGCTTTTCTTTTTTTTTCTAACCTCCACGTGAATTTATTTTGGGTATCTTGGTTCCACAATTCAGATTAATACAGATTTAATTAGACAAATAAAATCCGATATCGGTGGCTGCGGCGTCCATTGCCTCATACTTGTGGCTTGGACACTCAACTATCCTAATCACCCAGTATTCTCGACAATGAATGCTTTTCATTCTTGTTTTAGCCATAGATTCCTCTGTGTATGTGACAACAACATCGCCGACCTAAAGTGAACCATAATTTCCCCACATCGATATCAAGAATGAGAGAGAGTTCTTAATATACACATTTCAATAGGTTATACCTCACTGTTGTTTTCAGACATAATAATAGTTCATTTCACTTATGACTACTCCAGCTGTTAGGCTTCCGAAGAGCCATATAACCACCCAACTTTCTACAGCCACTTACATTGCAGCCCTTGTCCACTTATCATGGAAACAAGCCTTCCTTTTGCCAGTCTTTGGCACGATTGTTTTACTGAAGAGCATAGTTCGAAAGGCTTGAGACAGCAATTACAGTTGCTTCCATTCGCTCTGGCCGCAAGTGAAGTTGAAAACAATCTCTCTGCAAATTATCAATAATAGGAGGAAAGAAACTACTGATTATCATGATTTAGGTTTGATGTACTAATTCTCAGAATGCGTAACATGCAGCTATTTCATAAAAGAAATGCCTGTGTGCATTGAGTCGATGCATTGCAAAGTTAAAAATAATCTACAGCAACAGTTACTTGTTCTCTTTGTTAATTGTTCCTCTACTGTATATTCTAAAAGTTAAAAGAACACACTGTAAATATGGCATGCTTATGTATAAAGATATCTCAGGCATTTCCAAGAAAATGGATAAGCTCCAGAAATAACATTATTTACAGATGTAGCCTGTCGGTGGGCTGAGTCAATTGTCAAATAGATCATTCAAATTCCAGCCAAAAGCCAAAACATGACATGAGAAGATATGGCAAGGAGGAACCAGGAGATAAAAGCCAAGGCCACAGAAATTTGGAATCTGCTGCAAGAGGAATGGGGCAGTGACTTGCAGTAATTAAAATTCAAGTCTTTCGTGTACAGAACTGTGACCCCAGCTGCTGAGCATGCGCCTGCAAGTGATAAGATTGCTGTCACCTGCATTTTAAATTACAGATTGCATTTCAGTTAGTTGAAGATGAATGAAAATGTATAATTTCAAAATACAAACATAATCTCAGAACTATTGCAAAATTGAGATAGGTAATAGGGACTAACATTGTGATAGCTAACAGGGACTAATATATACTTCCATGTTAACAAGAATAGAAATTCTGCATCAACATTGTCAGAGATCTTGGATGTGTAAAACAAAGGAGACAATATGCATAGTTTCTTTTTAATGTGGAAGTATGATGATGGAAAGATTAGCTTAATTAAGGTCTCAGCTTAAACTTGAGATACATTGACCAAGTAATCAACCTCATAAATCTAACCTGACTCCTGAAGGCTCTGTATGTTAGTTAAATAGCAAAATTTCAACTCCTAGACGAGAAAGAAAGGATAAATACATAAACAACATGCGCAGCCCATAGAGTGGCCTGGACAGGTTTATCAAAGCCAGCTCTGAGTACACACCCTGGTATGTCACAATAACCTCTAAAATTTTCTTTTGTTTTATTTATTTAACTCATTTTGAAAGGAACAAAGAGAAATAACAAGATAAGGTAAAGATATAGCTAAATTACAAAGTAGCTTCATTCATGTTACCCTCCCAAGAAGTTCAGGCAATGAATTTGTTAACTAAAGATGACATCGATATTTACTCTATAATTAGTCTATACGGATGGAGTGCACATCATGTATAATTCATGTGACTTATGACAGTGATGGGACCTCAAAGAGGAAAATGAATCCAGAAAATATTGGAAATTATGGTTCAAATAGAATAGAGTTTTAGATTTCTTGATGTCCAAAGGATAACAGTTCAGAGTTGCAGATACCCTTGATCCTATACAATTTAGCAAACATAGCATTTTGTTTTGTACATTTGTTTGACCATGGTTAGGTTTTAATTCAGTAACTCATCCCATTACGAAATATTAGGATTTGTTCAACTTAAAATTTGGATATAACTCTTCAATTCTTAAAATAATGAATGGAAGATCTTGAAAAAGGCATTTGGTACACAGTTTTCCAAAACATTTTCAGAATACAATTCAGTATAAATCTTCTTCTGCTTCTTCTTCTTCTTCTTCTTCTTCTTCTTTTTAAAATTTTTCCTATTAAATTGTTTCCAAATTATAACCAAGGACTCCCAAATTATATCTGATATCTTTTGAAATTGTTTTGGTATGATAGAGCAAATGCCCCCTCTTTGGTCATCTGACAGAGAAGCTCAACTTATCACTCTAAACTGTCCCTGTTCTACAGTTGTAGCCTTTATATATCATCAGAAATTAACACATTCTAGATTAACTATTACAAATTTATTTCTTTATTAACTATTACAAATTTATTTCTTTTCTAATCCGTTTTCACGTGTCTGAGTGCTCAAACCCGTCAGAATGAACTTAGAATATGCCTCATAATCCTGAAAAGTAATTCTCATGCATTCTATCTTTATAGTTTTGTGTAGGGAACTTACCCAATCACCAACAACAAATAGGCTCACTAAGATGGGATTCTGCAGGTTTCTCTTTGATCTCAAAGCATGAAAATCAAGGCAAGCTAGCCCAAAACTCCACAAAACTTGAAGCCCCATTGATGCAATCAGATAGCTGAAGCCAACAAAATGCATCAGTACTTAAACAATTGGCAATTAATCTACTAGACACTTAGTACCAGAGACTAATCCTTTCACTACAGATCAACATGCACGGACAAATCTGCAGTCATAGAAGCACAGGCACACACAAATCCACCAGCTCATGTATGTTCATGGTCATACAAACCTACAAATTATTTCTCCAGGAAAATATACTGAGCAATGGACTTGGAAATAAATTCATACGCTCTCTAATTGAAGCTTACTTAGAGCATGAGTGGCTTACCTTGGTAAGCCATACCCCTCCCCTTACCAAAATTGCAGGGGCATCATCGGACATATGGATAGTTGGATGGACCATATTGATTATCAAGATTTGGCTTGATAATCATTTATCAGCAACAAAGTAAGTAATCCAAAAACAATGATTGAGACGAACACAGAATTAAGAAGCTTTCACAGGGTCATCTACCAACAAACTGAAAGCAAAAGCCCTATCTGAAAACAGGACAAATCACTATATGTTACATAATTAAACTCTATAAATGGAATTTCTTTCAACCAAATTAAATGGTTCAAAAATTCAGCAATCTTGTTCCTTGATTCGATTTACCTATTTTCGATCCATGTAATCAATGTAGAATTTGTTATAAAAATTTAAAATATTGAATATGATTTTCCCCAAAATTTAAAGGGAACTTTATGTGCTGCTTCAAATGAATGGATTAAGAAAAGTGGCTGTACATGCATTATTCGTAGACAAATTTCATGAGTACATTACTCAACCCCCTGCTCACTACCATTACTTGACTTGCCCGGTTTGCTGATTCAGAGTCCACAATACATTTTCTATGATGTAGGTCCTAGGCCTCTCAAAAACAAGTTAGAAATACAGATAGTCCTTATCAGCACAAAGGAAAACCCAAATATGTACTTTATGAGTTCTCCCATATGATAGAAGGGTAAAAAGAGGCAAATGGGGTTCTCTCATTTAATTCCACCATGCCCCTTAATTGAGGGAATCACTATCTTAAGTTGTTGAAACATTAACAATCTACAGGATGTGGAAAAGTACTATTTGTTCCTCCAAATAGGCAGGTGGTTGAAAGAATGGTACTTAGAGCAAGAATCCTTTGACTCCATTATCTGCCGCCATGACCTAGTCGAAATTCATGATACAGCTCCAGCAGGGAAAGGAACAAGAAGTCAGCACTGGTTTCAGAACATCTTTTGCAATTCACACTCAAACGCATCAGGCTTTAATTTAGGGCATTATATGGATTCAGAAGATTGAACTTTCTAATATGCGTTACTTAGGCAAGCCTGTCAAACTTATCCTGATTTCCATGGCTTCACTGAAGTCCCTGAACTGCCAACGCTCACATGGATCCCCTGAAGTTGCCAGCTCTTGTTATAAGAAACTTCCAATAAATAAGGTATGCAAAGTCTTCCCTTATAGAAAAAGGCTTTTCTTTCCTTTGATTATCTTTCACTCTTCTTCGTAATTAATGCAGGTCAAAAAAGTGCAGAAGGTTTTCCACTATAACTCTCTCAAAGGTATAAATCAAATTCACTCAAACATCTGAAACCTAACATGCATCATTAGCAATTTTCATCAACAAGAAAAAGAAAAAATAAAAATAAAACAAGTAACTATAACAAAGAAATGAAGCTAAACCCATATCAAAAACCCTATTTGAAATATACTGTAAGGCGAAAGAACCAAACTTTTATAAAATTGCAACAGATATTTGAGGAAAAAAATAACATCAATTATCTCTAGTAAAAGAAAATTACAGCAGTAGCACCAGTAATAAATGAGAATACCAGAAAGCAGTAGAGTTGTAGAAGCCATGAGCAGAAAGCATAACCCCAACCGAAGCAGCAGCAAAAAGACACTGTCCTACTCTCAGCATTAAACTACTCACCTGCCCTGGACACCCAAACAACTCCTTCATATCTCCTCCCTCTCTCTGGCTCTCTGCTTGTCCTTTTTCAAAGGGCTCAATTCTCTTCACAATCAGAGAGAGAGAGAGAGAGAGAGAGAGAGAAGGGGGCCAACCAGATCAATCAATGCCTAGATTTCAGGAGATTCTCTTGTATCAAACAACTTCACTAACAAGCTAAAGACCCTTTTTTTATGAATAAATACTTAAATATGGAACTGGGGTTTTGGGTTCACAAATATTCTTCAGCTTTAAAGGCTCCAAATCTATACATCTTTAAACCTTTATTTACTCCAGCAAAGCCTGACGCTTCTTCTTCCTTTTCAAAAATACCATTATAACATTAATATAATTATGTTGTTTCCTCTTCTTTGCATTATATTAGAAAACAAAATTTTGCGAAAAGTTGACTTGGGATTGAGATTAGCTTCAGCTAAAAGAAACTGCTTTTCATCTATGCTGACATGGCACCATCATAGTGGTAACTCAACACACTATTCAACACCTGAGAAAATTTGACACAATTCGACAAAATGACCACTTTAACCACTCCGTTAAATGAACCATTTCAATCTTTATTTTAATGAAAAATATTTTTTTTCTTTTAAATGAGAAAAATGAGAAGGAGATGGCCAGATGGGCTTCTAGCAGTATTTCTTTTTCATTTATAATTATTTTATTGTATTTATTTATCTTTTGAAATCACAAAAGTTTTTTTTTTTTCTTTCGGCTTTAAAGTTTTGGCTTCTTTTTAGGGTTTTCTTTTATTGAGTTAACATAAAGTGGTCATTTTCTTTAATTTTCCTTTTCAAATGACACTAGAAAAGTTGTTATAGGTAGATAGATTATTCTTTCTAAACTATCCCACTTTCTTATTAAATGATAAAAGAATAATGTTGCTCATATAAACTATTTATACAAATTCACGTATACAAATTAATATAACATCTGTATATGATCATCACATATCATTTATTATTAATATATATTTATCATATCACTATATTTATTTATCAAATCATATTATGTCACGTCAGTTTGTATAAATAAGTTTGTATAAGTAGTTTGTAAGAGAAATATTACTCATGATAAAAATTTAAACAACATATATCTACGTCATAAATATAGAATATCTATTTTAACAAGGAGAAATCTGTCGTGGAATAATAACAATCATTATTATTACACATGTAACTCTCTAATAAGAAATATGTATGTTGCATCACCACAAAAGAGTTTCATTTCTGTGCATCCAATATGTGTGTGTATATATATTCTAGAATTCGCTGTGAGATAACTTATCAATATTTATTATATTAATAATTTATATTAATCTTTTTATTTATTTGATGTTACGTTAATTTCGTATTTAAATTTTATAAATATAACATTATTGATCAATTCTATTCAAAACTTTCATCTTGTTAACCCTCATATCTTATTCAACAAGTAATTGTGTTATACTATTCTTATCAACTACTTATACAAATTCACTAATATAAATTGATATAGCATTATATGATTTGATGAATAAATAATAACTATATACTAATAATAATGATATTAATTAAGATAGGTGATATAGTGATACTATATCGATTTGTATATATGAGTTTGTATCATGAACTTATAAGAGTAGCATCGCTCGTTATAATTTAAACCAATTTTTTTATCAAACTCAATTTTAATTCTAAGTATTTATAGCAAGCTTTTATTAAATTATCATTTTTATTTAACCCCAATTTTTAATCTCATTATAATCCACACCTTATTTCATGGTAAATTTATTATATTAGAATAAATATAACTTAAAATTTATTTGATGTTAGGTTAATTTTGTATACAAATTTTATAAGTGTAGCATTATTGATTAGTTATATTCAAAATTTTCATCTTATTAACCCTCATTTCTTATTTAATGAGTAATTGTGTTATACTGTTCTTACCAACTACTTATGCAAACTCACTCATATAACTTGATATTATATTATATGATTTGATAAATAAATAATAACTATATGCTAATAATAAATGACATTGAATAATATAAGTGATATAGTGATCATATGAGAATACTATATCGATTTGTATATATGAGTTTGCATAATTAACTTGTAAGAGTAGCATTACTCATTATAATTTAAACCGTTTTTTTTATCAAACTCAATTTTAATTCTAAATATTTATAGCAAACTTTTATTAAATTATCATTTTTAATTAACCCCAATTTTTAATCGCATTAGACTCCACACCTTATTTTATGGTAAATTTATTATATTATAATAACATTACACTTACAATTAATCTATAACCGATATTTTCTACCACCTGATTGACAAAATATTATTGAATGATAAGTAAAAAATGAAAATAAATGTATGATATTAAATTACATGACATATTAATTATCTATCTACTAATATACTAATATTTTGTCAACTCATGTTGTAAAATAAATTAGTTGTTAACTCACATTGTAAAATAAATTAGTTGTAAATGAGTTATAAGTGTAATATTATTATTAAATTATCATTTTTAAATACTTTTTAATGATTAAATTTCTTAAATTTAAACAATATTATCAATGATATATTAAAAAATTAATGATTTTAATAATGAATAATTGTTGCCCTTCTATTATTGATTCTTGAAGTTCATACAAAAAAATAAAAATTAATCAAATATGTTTTTAGCTTTAGCATTGGAAAGGGAGAGAGGGAAAATAAAAATAGATGATTTGGTATTTAGATATAAGTTATATTTATGGTTGGTATTTAAAAAGAAAAAAAGACAAATAGATTTTAATTGGAGAGAAAAAAATAAAAATTGGAAAGACTTGGAGAGAATAAATTTTATGCGAGAGGAATATGAAGTTATTGTTTTCAATTTTTAAAGAGAAAATAAAAAAGACTATAAATATATATAAAAAGAGAACGAGAGAGTTTGTTAAGTCTGATTGCTTTATATTAATTATCTTATTTATTATAATTTTGTTACAATATTATATTCATAACAACTCATATATTATAAAAGCAGTTCATGTAAGTTACAAATAAATACTAAATTTAATAAGTTAATATGGACCAAAGTCTGACGTGATTAATGCATGCTGACATGTCACCATTACAACGGACAAGAACAAAGTAGAATAATAAATGTCTCCGTAGACAATCCAACCTCACCCATATACATAAAAAAGAGTCATAAATAAACCTCTAAAACCCTAACTTGGCATCTGCTTCTACTTCAAAAACCCTCAAGAGAAATTCTGATTACCTTTTTTTTTTTTGGTTTTAATTTAATTTCACTGAAATTCAATGGCTTTCAGTTCAATTATTCGCAAATCGGCCTCTTCGTTGGCCCCGGTGGCGAGTCGACTCATACGAGTTAATAGAAGTTATCACTCTGCTGTCTTCGCTGCTTCGAACCATCTCTTTCAGAAGCCAACTTTAAGCTCTTTGGTGCCCAGTCTTCACTTCTCTTCGGCTACTATGACTAAGAAGACGAGTTCTGATGAGTCACTCCTACGAGTCATTGATTCCGAGATCAAGTGTGCTCAGGAGAGTGATGATCATGACCGGGTATGGAATGTTTGTAGCCTTTTGGTGTTTGGCTGCTGAGAAAAGATTGTAGAACTTTAAGAAAGCTGATTGATTTTCTTTTACCAATTTAATTGGTTGTTTTTTTTTTTGTTCTCGAATTTAAATTATTAGAAAAAATTTTACCTCCCTTGGTTTGGTATATTTTTGATATGCTGTTTTGTTCCTGGAAAATGAGGTAAAGGAAAGAAATTCGATGGTTTTGTTTTATTTTGATTTCAAAGTAAAATACTCGTTTAGTCTGTGATCCTCCTTCACTTGTAGTGTGTGTGTTTTCTAATAAATGGTGAATATTTTGTTTTTCAGATTTATTTATTTATATTTTTAAATAAGAGTCGCTGCATAAAAAATTAGGTATGGTTCTCTGTTTGATTGATGAGTAAATGAGGGGAAATTGAAGAGAATGAAGTATTGGATGTGCTATGTTTGCTTGTGGAGAATAAAAAGTGAATAGTTACATAGTTAGATACATCATAAATTATTTTTAGTTGTTTACTTGATTCTAATAACAATGGACTTGCGCTTTTTTATTTCACTTTGTCTGAATTATTAAGATTTCAATGGTTTACATGCCGGTGCTGATACAAAAATCCCACGACTGGAAGCTTTATTAGATGTGGAGTTTTCTGCTTGAGGAGTGTAAGACCTAAACAGAGATCAATATTCGCCCCTTTGTTTTACTTATAATTGTACCATTCTACAGTTGACTGGTGCTTTCATTTTTAATAGATTATGTTTTGTGCATTGATGCACTTTGGATGAAGGAATGGTTGTTTTACTGCTGTGTTTGTATACTTGTGTTCTGATATCTTTGTTCATCGGCCCAGTAAACAGGGTTCTACTTTATGCAAGCATAGGATCCTTCTTTTCCTATATGCTTTGCTATATGACTAAGAAGTTCTGACATAGGTTCTTATTAGTCAATGGTGGTAATGTCCTAACAGTTCTATTTTTTATTTTGTTTTGATTAATAGGTTGAAGAGACTCCAAGCAACTTCCCTTTCAAAATTGAAGATAATGCTGGACATCAAACCATAACATTGACAAGAGATTATCAGGGTGAACTTGTAAAAGTTGAAGTTCACATGCCCGATCTTGTTACTGGTGAACATCATGAGGCTGGTGATGAAGATGATGATATGGAAAAGCCCGGTCAATCTAGCATCCCACTAGTTGTTACTGTTTCTAAGAGTAGTGGAACCTCCCTTGAGTTCAGTTGTGTGGCTTATCCTGATGAGATAACAATTGACAGTTTGGCAGTTAGGAAACCAGAGAATTCAGAGGATCAAATGGCCTACGAGGGGCCTGACTTCCAGTAAGATGCTACTTGTGCACGATTGTTTTATTGATAACTCATTATCTTTGACTATTTGTTTCAAATATAACATGAATTTCTTCTTTTCATTGTTCAGTGATTTGGATGAGAACCTGAAGAAAGCTTTTCACAAGTATTTAGAGATCAGAGGAATAAAGCCGAGCACCACAAATTTCTTGTTCGAGTACATGCTCAACAAAGACAGCCGAGAATACTTGATGTGGCTGAAGAACCTGAAGAGCTTTGTGGAAGCATAGTTCTTAATAGACTCGCATTAGAACTACTGGAGTTATATTATCATGACATTTTAGTCAGTGGATTCCCAGAATTGTTACTTACCTAATGCAAGCATGAAAGACTTTCCTATGTGGTTACTTATGTTTCTTTAACTTGCTTTTGTAAATTAAATTAATTAATTCTTTTATTACACAGCTGCTTCTGCAGAACCCACCTGCAAAGAAATACTAAAGAAAATTGGAAAATGATCTAAGTGTAGTTTCAGAACCAATTAGAAAATAGGTCAATTCACAGCCACAGCTTGGCATCATCAGAATGTAAATTGGTCTCCGAGTGAAAAATAATAATTCATTAAACAGCAAAAATTTATCTGTCCCCACAATGGAATAGGAAAATAGAGGATCGGAACACTATTTAGCCAATACAAGACGCTTATTGCGTGGGGGAAAAAAACATATTGTTACAAGACTAAGGACTCGATAGATTTCATAACTGTTAATATAATGCTATGCTGCTACATGGATTAAAAAAATGGCAGCAAGAGCCCACAAGAACTGCTTCGTCTTCGTGTATCCGGGCTATTAAATTTGTAAGTTAATAGACTCAGGACTCTGTACTTATGTCTTTGTGGACGTAATCCACTCCTTTATCACCATCCACCACTTGTCCACTTCCTTTTAGAATCCTGCACGTTCACAAGCCAATTATAGCCCAAGTGAAAATACCAAACAGAAACACAGGTCCATTTTGAAGAAATGATATGCTGATGCGCTCTAATAATTCTTTTAAATGGGTACAGTTGTTGTGTCACAGAATAAATGCTCTAAATTTTCTGATCAAAATCAAGGTCAAGGTTCCGAGGATGAATGGTAAAACAACACTGCAAAGAGGAAATATTCTAATAAGAAAACTTTATGAGATGCGCCAATATCATAGACAAATTCATACCATCTAGTAGTTAACAATCCCTCAACTCCGACTGGACCCCGGGCATGAATTCGGCTTGTGCTTATGCCAACCTAGTCAGATATCAAAGAAAATCGACTATGTGAGTAAGAACTTCTAACATGCTGATAAAAAAGCATCAAAATAAGTGTTGAATGGTAATTGTACCTCAGCACCTAGCCCAAATCGAGCTCCATCGCAAAATCTTGTGCTTGCATTGTGGAAAACAGCAGCACTGCCAGTCAAGTAATAACCAACATTACATGGTTAGCATATTAAGTCAAGAGCAATTTGCCTACTGAATAAAGAATAAAGTAAAGACAATTAAAGTAGTCTCACCTGTCTACTTGACGTAGAAAAACTTCTGCAGCTTCCTTGTCTCCTGCTATGATGCAATCAGTATGTGCACTGCCAAAAGGAAGAAAGAGACAGAAAACATCTCCATGTAAGCTTTTAATGCAGCCATGTCCAAAAATGTGTCTAATGAGATAGACAAAGATGCATCAGATCCGAAAAGAAATACCAGTATACCTTCCATGTTCATGAATATGATTAATGGCTGCAAGAACATCATCCACGATTTCAATGGTGCATGCCATCGAGTTGTACTCGTAATGTAATGAATGTGCCTCTGGAATACTCAGCAAGCCGCTTGCCTTTGGTCCACCGTATAATTCAACACCTGCAAAAGATGCTTTCCTAATTCAACAGTCTACACCATAGATTTCCTTACAGCCAGGAACGGAGATATTCCAGAGGCTTTCTCCAGACGTCCTTCCAGACCAATGAGAGACATTTTACAGATCTCTTCCCCTCTACGAAGGGAGGATGGTCTTACTGACAACAAGAAAAGCCTTACCTTCTGTGCGAAGCTTAAGAATAAGCTCAGAGAGCCCTTCAGACGATGCCAAGTCTTTGTGTACAAGAAGAGTTTCCTGGATTGCAGCATTCAGAGATTTTACCAAGTTACGGATTAGTTAAATGGAGCATTCAGAGATTACTTTTCAAATACTTTTCGGGTTTTTCTTAAGCTAGCCAAGGCCTTAATGTATAGAAGAGAATTATCAAAAATATTAATACAAGCAAAACGTAATAAGAAAATTACCATTGCATTACAGGCAGCAGGATAATCTATTTTAGCATCCAAAACGATTTGCTTCACCATTTCCATATCAGCAGATTTGTCGACATATATGTGGCAAATTCCATCTGAGTGGCAAAATCAATGTTTTTAACAAGTAGCCTCATATAATATAATACTCAACAAATTCGATTACATAGGTAATTCATCTCACCGGAATGGCCTAGAACAGGAATTTTAGTTGATGCCTTGATCTGAGAAACAAGTCTATTGCTTCCTCTTGGAATTACAAGATCGATCACATCATCAAGCTGCCACATATAATGGAAATTATTAGTTTAACTTGGTTGTATTTATAAATAGGTATCAATTATGAGTCTCAGAATCAACATGCTTTACGAACATATATATATATATATATATATATATAGACACATCCACCTTAAGCAGATCAGGAATCTCCTCTCTTGAAGTCACCAGTCCAATAAGTCCTTGGCCAACACTTTGTGGGAGGGCTTCAGTGATAATCTATCAACATAACAAAGAAAACAGTATGTTCAAAACTGATTTGACTTAATATATTGAGTGACCAATCTTAGAACCACAACGAATCAAACCTTGTGCAGAATTGCATTAGACCGCTTGGCCTCCTTTCCTCCTTTCAGCAAAAGCCCATTTCCACTTCGGATTGCCAATGAAGCTATCTACTCAAATTACACACAGAAGAAAATAGAATTATGATATAGACAATAAAGTTGAATGTCATCATTTTAACAAATTATTAATCTTAATCATCTGAAATTATGGACAAAATTTTTACCTGTACAAGTGCATCAGGTCGAGACTCGAAAACAATGAGGAGAACACCCAAGGGACATGAAGTTTTCTCCAAGAGAAGTCCATCTGCAAGCTGATGCAAAGTAACCATCAGAAAAATCTCAGATTAACATTCGACACACAGGATATAACTATAGTCCAGAAGATTCTCATCCAATTTGTTTATTAAGCAATAACCGGTTTACTTTATAACAAAGAAATAGTTCCACGTAGAGCTGCCGAAAAATTTTCCAAGTTGCTTATGGGGTGTGGAGGTCAAGCTGTGAAGCTGATTCTTTTAATTGACATAAATTCCAACCTTGAAAATCTCATATTGTCCAATCATAATAGCTCAGGTTTGGAATCAATCTAATTCAAATTATTTTCTTTACCTGGGTTTTCTTCAGGACATGACCAATTGGGTCTTCCATGTTTGCAAGCACACGAATATTGTTAGCAAGGCTTGAAATCTGTCAAGTACAGAAACCAAATTTGTCCCAAGTTGAGAAACAGAGACATTTGAATTAGAACAACAAGACTACATTAGTTTGAAATAAACGGAGGCTGAGAGAAACTAAAATGCAATAAGCAGAAACAAAAAGTAGAATTAGCCAACGTATCAGCAATTCTTACCTTTCCAGATTTCAGAGCTAGACGAGAGATCAAGGATTTGTCATATCCAGCCTCTTGTGCAGCAGTAACATCAGCTTCATTTTCGTCATTAATCTGGCTTTCATTAGCCTCTAAGGCATCGGCTATGTCGAGCAAAATTTTTTTCCTCTCTTCTGAAGAGAGGGCCTGTTGCCAACCAGAAACACATATCCCGACAATGAGTTAAAAAGGAAGAAACTGCAGCTCTACTTGCAGAGAAAATGTAAAATTTCGTCTACATAAACTTATCAAAGTTTGGAATCATGACATGGTGTAATTTGGTGCTACCTGAAGTCGTCTGGAACCCTCCCTTGCTGCAACTGCCATTTCGCGTGCACAAATTTCATTAGCTGCAGCCAACATATGTGCATCTTGATGAAAAAGAGTACCAATAAGCTCTCCTTGCAGCACTTTGATTATGTTTTCGGCAGCATACCCACTACAAAGGAAAGATAAAAAATTATTGCAGTATCATACACTCTAACATGTAAAAATCTCAAAAGCAACATTAGATAATCTATGAGCACTTCAAACTTCACCAATACCCACTAAAGAAATGCTCATTCTGGTTTCGTAATTTGAAAATTCTACAATAAGATATATTGAATGTCGTGACACGATAAAATTCATTTCTTGAATTTTTTATGCAGTGGTCTTTCATATTTAAGTGAAATCTATGCATTATGTTTTACATAAAATGTTACTTTAAAGAAAAAATAATGACCAGAAATGGCACCTTTGTTTCCATATATTAGATGTTTCGACTTTACCTATAACAACGGGAATTTAAGACAAGATATACCTGGTAATAACAACGGGAATGCCAGCATAAGCTGCATTTACAGCAGCTTTGACCTTGGCAGTCATGCCACCCCTTCCTACCCTAGACTTGTCACCGAAAGTAATTTCACTCTGATGCCTTTCCCTAATGTAGGTATGGATTAGCTCTGACTGTGGGTCACTTGGAGGACCACTATAAAGGCCATCTACGTCACTCAATAGAACAAGAAGATCAGCTTTTAACTCCAAAGCCAGTAGAGCTGCTAAGCTATCATTATCCCAAAATATACCGGAAGAATCCTGCAAAAAGAGTGCACATCATATATATAATTAATATATACTCCTCTAGGAAGGACCAAATTAACTTCTCAGAAAAGCCTCTAAAGACTACCATCACAAACTAAAACCAAGCACCCACATGAGATTGGATGGCTCACTGATCGGTTTTTGCCAAACGAATGGCTCATCACCATGAATAAACATCATTGTTGTTGTTTCCTTATAATAATAGAAATATAATTTAGAAGTATTTTAGCGACAAGAACACACTATAAATTCCCCTCAGAACGTGATAACAGCGAGAACGCTTTGAGACCATTTTAAAAGGTCTTCTTCGATGAGGTTTATAGGATTATCGACTCAGAGAGCGTTTGTTTTCTTGATTTCTACTAACAAGGAAGATCATATTTAATTTGTGCAAAGTAAGATTAGCACATAAGATACAGTACATGGCAATAACAATCGGTCAACCCAGTCAATAAACGAAATATTCTAATAATAAAAAGAAAATAAAGAACAGTGACATGCCTCATATGGGGCTTTCCTTGTACTCACGGCATCATTTTCATTAAATACAGGAATAACCCTAAGAGATAACAAAGATTTCACAGTTTCATTAAGCTGCCTCCTAAAATCTTTATCCCTAAAGTCATTGTCTGTCACAAGAAGCTGAGCTGATGTCACATCCAGCTGCAATAAAAAATAAAAAATAATTAACTAAAATATTTTAAAGAACCCAAATTTAAGCTGCAAACGTATATTGTTACCAAACAAAGAAAAAAATAAAATATTTTAACTACCTCACCGAACAACGAATCGTAGAGAGCCATGAGACTGTTTTGGCCAACAGCTGCACATGCTTTGCCATCAAGTTCAACTTGTGGTTTTTGTAGATCAGCAAAGCTGTAAGATGAACAACTATTGAATAGACAAGCAATACTATCAAGCTTAGCTTAAGAAAGGAAAGGAATTTGAAAAAATCTTTCAAACATATTTGTTACCAAAAAAACAAAAAGCGGCAATTTCCATCGCTGATCCCCATAATATGTAACAAATTTTTGGAGGTAAAGAAACGAAAAAAAAAGAAAAATACAGACCTGCTGTTAATTAGTCTCCTGTATTTAAGCCTTTGGCGACCGAGACCAACAGCTCCCGACGACACCAAAATGATCTCATATCCTTGGGAGGTCAATTCTTTAAGCTGCAAATGCATTTGGGATTCTAAAATTTAATCGTGATATGCTCGAATGTTGATGGTTGATAAATAGCGCAAACGTGGAAACGCCCAATCTATACAACATAATTACGAATGACACGACTGGCTTAATCACCTGTTCACAAAGTGCTCCTAGTCTTCCAAGAGCTAATCTTCCATCATTTCGAGTAACAACGGCAGTTCCAACCTTCAATAATATATTATAATGGAAGCACGTAATTAGTTAAATATATTAGTGGAATATTTATGCCTGTGAGAGATCTAAGTTGCGAGAAAATGATAGGAAAGCACCATATTTTCTTAAAAAAAAATGAGAGAAACCTTAGGAACGGATTTTGAGTCTCGATCTGGAAACGGCTTTCAGTTTTTAAAAGCTATCTTATAATTTGGCAGAGATATTTAATTTCATATCTGAAAATAAGCCAAAATCCATTTTTCTCAAGATATTTTGGCGTGAAAGTGGAATATTACAGATCAAGCTCGCCCTAGGTTAACTCAAATATGATATATCTGCACGAGGCTGATCCCATCAATTAGCTAAATAACACTGCAGTACTAGCATGTGGTAAGCAGGCCATGGAACGTTTCATTGTTTTACAGCCATGGGTGGTTAAGCGTAATATTGGTTTAAAATAACACTACTAAGTCAGAAGAAAAGGCATTTCAAGCGAGTGAAACGATAATGCATAGAAAAGATATAGGAACACAAAACAAAGTGTCATCGATCCAGGCTTAAAACAAAACCAAATTTTCATTCGTTTTTTTATTGTATATATTATGAAAACTCTTCACGAGCTTAAGAACAATACAGAAATACCTAAACCTATTCAACTCAAAGAAACAAAACAAAAACAATATCAGCGTAAAAAATGCATTTACATTGTACGATTACGATGGAAAGGATAAACGATTGAATAGAGAATATCGCAGGCAAACCTTAACAACAATACGTTTAACGTCCTTGACAAACACTCTAGAGGAATCCATCTCGGTGCTGCCCATGTTGAACTCACCCCGAGTTTGACTGTTCCAACTCAATCCCGACATAGCTCGACTCGGCATCCAGGTAGGGCTTAACTTACCCTTTTCTAAGCCTCTTAGTGGCTTTTAAGATTCACCACGAACGACGCTAGAGCACTCATTCAATTACCTGAAACAAACAATCAAAACGTGGCGGCTAAAAGCTGTTAGACTATCAAGCCACGTAATCGATTATTAAGAAAAGGAGGGAATGTGGCATTTCGTCATTGGTTGAACGAACTAACCGGATGGTTGGGAACTGGAGAGGTTATCAGAGCTAGAGTTTGTGTTGTACTTGAAATGATACGCGGCGCCTGTAGATGTGGTAGTGAAGGACACGACAAAAAAAGAGTTTGGAATTATTTAACGGGAGATGTGGAGATCCGTGTCCTGCGGCTGGTCAGAGGTCTGTCGATTTTATTTTAAAATTGACACTTAAGAGTTAGACAATTGCTGGCGGCCAAGTGTTTAAGGTTTCGATCGCTATTTATCAAATGTGATTTTTGCTTCTATTTTAGTGTGCAATTATTGCTAGTGGAGAAGAATGTTGATAGGCGAGTTTGTTTGGTTCGTAGTTGACTAAATATGGTTTTTGCTTATTGGGTCATTCATTTCGTATACAAATTTGCTAGCTTCAAATAATTTTGTTAATTTAGTAATGAATATAATAATATTTCTATTTGCTGTTATTATCCTACCCAAATTTGATAAAATTAGGAAGATAATCTAAATAATCCATTATCCTAATGACTTATCTTATTAGGGTTTAAAAAAGTTCCATTTCCGGAAAAACACATCCATTAAAAACAGAATAAAAAAATAGTTTAAAATAAAAAGCCAGTACATATTTACAAAACCATGTTAGGTTTTCCTTGCCTTCGCTGACGTCGGTCTTCTAAGAGCCCTAGGCCAACATCTAGTCTAACTCCACAAGCAACCATTGTATGATTTATAATTGCTTCCACCAATCAAAAACACTTCCTCTTCTAGATTCTTTGTTTCAAACTCTTCACGCAACTACGATGCAACCAAATGATAAATATCAAAACGTACAGAAATTTTCCTTCCAAACACAGTCCTCCACAGCTGTTTTACTGTAATATACCCCAGGAACAAACCAAGCAATATCAGAATTAGACCTCCAAGAGACCTTAAGGAAAGAACCAGGCCTTGATGAAGATTGCCAGTGCCATTTGCAAGAAGAATGAAGCAAGCACCAGAACAGTAAGGTCATTCCCCTCTATATAAGATCTGAGGTTAAAGGTCACAAAGCAAGAGGAGACGACACCAGCTA
This sequence comes from Boswellia sacra, assembly GCA_013180625.2. NCBI lineage: Eukaryota > Viridiplantae > Streptophyta > Magnoliopsida > Sapindales > Burseraceae > Boswellia > Boswellia sacra. The sequence goes on along the minus strand of SNVD02012254.1, from coordinate 205,926 downwards.
CAATTATGATGATCCACCGGAGAATCTCAACAGGAATAAGCAGTAGAAACTGAAAATATAAAATAAACAATATGTTAGATGTTGGAATACTCGACAACATAAACTTTGAATGAACCAATTGTATTTCAAAGATTTCAAAGCCCAGAAAAGGGCCACCTGTTATTGCAAAATATTTTTAAAAGTCATCCGGCAGGTTTTCTTGTCAGATTCTTGAACTTATATAATGAAATTTGGATCAGAGTGAGGAAAAGATTCTTTTAAAAAAGGAAGAGGAAAGAGAGGAGTTTCAGCAAAGTGACAGATACTCACAGAGCTGACTACAAAGACAGAGAGAGAATATCCCCAGAGACACCAGAATCGAACAAGGCTAGCATTTGAACCCATATACTGAAGCAAAAAGTAGTATGCTAGTGGCACCAGGATTGCATAACCGTATACAGAACACGCTGCCACATTTATGTAGCTAACATCAAAACTCCAAGAAGAACTGCTGCTAGTATGTTTTTCCATCAGGTAGGTGGCACAATTTCCCAGCGAAGCAAGCACAAATACCAATGTAGTAGAGATCCAAATAAACCCATATCTAGCATGTCAAAAGACAAATCAATACAGTAAGCCCATATATTAGATCTTAGTGCAATATCAATCATTAAAGTCTCCATTTTGAAAACAAAGCTGGAAAAAAAAAAAAATAGACGCAGCTTCCTCCATCATTTGAATTTATATACTTCTCTAAATTCTGAATTATTCACAACTTTTAAATAGATAGACATATATCTATGTACATGACTACAATTACGATCAGAAACACAGCAATTATGAATCACCTCTTATTTTGCATATGCAGAAAAGAGTATTGTCAATGTATCCTTGTAACTAATATCTGATTTGCTAAATCATGTTTCAAGTTAGAGAAATGCCTCTGCGTGCAGTGTTTCAAATCCAGATTACACTGTTGATCATATTGCCTCCTAGTCTTTTGAGCTTTCACACAATGTCAACTCCATGATCCTATCATCATTGTACTTTTTTACTTCTACAATAAAATTTTAAAACGATGAAAAATTTTGTCTTGGAAAAATACATTTTTGTACAAATACCAGAAGATTGCCTATCTATGTCAATATAAAGGTAGCAAAAGGAAAGTGAAAATTGCATAACTCACAGATCAGGGTTAGCATCGATCTTGCTGAAAAAATCTCCAGACAAAGGATACAAAGAACTTATCAATCTGTTTATGACAATGTCTGTATCCACATTGAAATACTGTTGGTATGACGAGATATTAAACACTCCCTTCCAATTGTTTGCAGGCTGTTCCTCAAATCCTTCTACATGGCCACAAGGACAAATGGATTGTTAAATGTGAAAAGTAATAGAATAGCAGTCTTAGAAAATAAAAACTAACCCATGGAAATACACATCATCACCAATTTGCATTCAACTATAATTAAAACTAAGCATTTCTGAGACCTATCTCAAAAATTTCAGCATAGATCTACCATGTTCCCATTCCATACAAGCAAACAAAAAGTTTGATCTGCCCTCTACTTCAATGATATGTAACATCTTTCAGTTTGCCCATTTTACCCAAGAAACATAAAAGAAGACAGAGCTATTACCCTTGGGAAAAATCCATATTCGTACAGCTTTTCATATTCAGCTACATGACTACTATAGCTAAGTAGAAATGTATTATACATCAGAAGTACAAGATTAATTTAAAGAAAAAACAAACGATGGTCTAGACATTTATTGCTGCTTCCCTTTCACTATCTGACATGGTAAAGATCTTCCAAACAAGTTGTTCCTTGTACCTACCATGGAAACTTCTTTGGTCAAGTATATACAATAGAATGGTTCCCAAGTTAAAATTAAGAACAATACAAGTCAAATCTAACAACTAAACTACAATCAAAGCTTCTGTTACTCATCAGAACCAAAGTGAAGTTGACAGTTTCATGCACCCTTGTAGAGCCTAAAACTTTATGAAGCATTTAACCATTCACTCTAACAAGTAGCAGAAAGAATTCCAAATTTCTATTGAGTGTCGCTGTATATTATTTGAAACAGAGTATTAATGAAGACTAAGGCAGAGGGACAAGGAATTTATCTACCATTTATCCATTAGCTTCAAAGTTCAAACTTGGAATGCACAATTAAAGGGGAACTGATAAGTTGATATAAAACACAACAATGAAGTGAGGAAGCGTAAGTTCTCTGTAAATTTCGATGTATGTCCTAAAACCATTTTGTCATCAATTATTCAATTTTCATTATACTATGGCACCGCATTCCAGACTTCCAGTTGCTACCACCTAATGGCCAGGAGAGCTTCCAAAATTCATGTCACTAAACTTGGCTACACGTTCTAAAGCTTCCACATGTTAAAATCAACTACAAGAATGCATACCACTTGGATTTCCAAGAGTTTGATAACCCTGCCTACTCCCTCCCCCATTATTTGGGGGAAATGTTTGCATCCTTGCTTCAGGGACTGCAAATGAATAACAAGATCTTTTTTTTCTCAATTCAAATAAATTTTAATGCAACTATAAACAACAAAGCAGTTCAATTGCAACAAAAGGAATCAATGTATGACAACATACCCACATAGCTTGTGGTTTTTGTTTCTTCAGCAACAACAGCCTACAAACAAGAAAAACAAAAACAATTAAAACTACGCACTTAAAATAAACCATAATCATAAAGGACAAACCCCATTAAATAATTTAACCAACTAAGCACTAGAAACCAAGCATTAACTAACTACCCAATTGAGAAGTTCCACTTTGGTACAATAATACTAAAATTTAAAAAAGGAGATTGAGATTTAGCCTACTTAAAGGCAGTCCTATCAACAGGAGAAAAAAAAATTACAAACCTCTTTTGAATTATAAAAATGATCATATTTTTTCCCGAAATTCATACCAAAGTCGAAGACTCCTTCGCTATTATTTAAACGATGGTTAGTACTATAGTAAGAAATTTATTGAAGCACTACATAACAACAAAGTAACTAACTAATAGTGAGCTATCTGCTATTAATACCTTCCAAAAATGGGTCAATTAAGTTATAACAGAAACCTAAACTGAATTAGATTAATAATAATAATAACTTTTTTTTAAAAAGAAAAAATATTTTTACAAAACAAAAACTACACAGCATATATGAAACAGAAGATCAATATCCATCACTTTGTGGCTCTAGGTCACTTCTATTTCCCAAATTATACTTAATTTATCTAATTTTAACTAAACTAATAATAGCAATAATCTAAGATTAAATTAAATATCTTAAGAGAATATCAAATAGACAAGCTAGAAAATAATAATAATAATAAAAGTGATCAAATTAAACCAAGGCTTACAGGAACTGAACCGAGCAAATGACTTGAAGGTAGATTATTGTAGGACTCGTCCATGGAGAGAGAGATCTTGAAGCCGAAGCGGAAGAATTTACGGTCGTTTACGTTGCTGCTGCAGTTCAGAGAAGCATTGTGGATTTTAGTAATAAAGGGGATCGAGAATTCGAGATTAACAAATTGTAGCAAAACGAGGACTAAGAGAAGGTTTTCGTCGTGTTGAAGCTAACGCACAGAGGAGGAGAGAGAAGAGAGAGACACTGAGTGGCTGACTGACTGGCTGACTCGCTACTGGATCTGGATTTCGATTTGGATTTGGATTTGCTAGTAGGCCCTAACAAATTGAAGAAAGAAGCAAGTGAAGTTGGGTACAAGTACGACGCGTATCGCACTTTACAGTTAATATGGGCCTCCTGCACAGCTCTTTTTCGAAGCTTTTGATGGGCCACTACATCTCTGTTGGAGAATGAAACATCAACTTTCCATCGGAAGCCATTGGCCTTGATAATGCAATTGTACTCGTTGTCTGCTTATTAACTAAATTCTCTCTATCATTTATTTAAACGAGTATGTAACCGTAATAGTTGTATTTCCGGGGAAGTCCACAGACATCCCTCCTTTGCGGTATGGCTTTACTATAAGTCGAGGACAGCCAAACCTTTAAGCTAACAAATTACTCTCTAATTTTAATTTTTGTTCAATTTGATCGAGGGTAATTTGGGTATTATATAGAAAGAGACATAAACTTCTCTTAATGTTTCTTGAATTTCTACATAGCTGTCTTAGATTTCTAAAAATCTCAAACACTTACCATTGTCATCAATTTGTATCAAGTTTTTTGTTTTGTATATGATAATATATTAATGAAATTATTTTCTAACTTTGATATTAAAGATAAGAGTAGTAATTCAAGTATTAATAGATTATATATTAAATAAATATAATAAAACAACTAAATGATTTAATATAAATATTTTTATTAAAAAATATAAAAGTTTAACAACAAACACTTTAAGAAAATTTGACAAATACTTTTAATTTATTATTGGTAATAATTGAATGAAAAATCTATAAAGGTAAAAGCTCTTTTTGCTATATGAGAATACGGTTAATAATAACTTTGTTTCATTTTATATTTTTTGTATTTTTCTTCTTTTATAACAATCATAAGTGGAAATGATTTTTCTTGCAATTTGTGGCGAATAGTTGCCCAATGGACTTTTCTACAATTTTTTAAAAAATTAATAAAAATATTTATCTCAAGTATTAATTTTTTAAAAAAATATACCAATTTAATATGTACTATATTATATTTTGAATTAATATAAGCTTTTTAAAATTAAAATTAGAGGAAAACTTCATAAATATATTAATTTTATTGATATAATAATATAAAAATTAATATAAATTGATGACGAGGGAGGTATATGATATTTTATAAACCTAAGATGACAATGTGAAATTTCAAGAAATCTCATTTATACTTTTTTTATTAAATACCAAAATTACCCTCTATTAAATTAAAATCAGGAACTAATTTTTCAGCTTAAAGTTTGACATTCCTTGACTACAGTTTAACTAAACCTCAGAGATGTTTTTGGACTTCTCCCGATCATATATTCATTTGTGTTTTTATAGAAAGAATGTCGGCAACTTCATAGATCTCAAAATTATATTTTGCAAGTCATATAATACGAATGCGAATTTGATATGTCACAAAAATTATGAATTATGAATGATAATAATCTTTAAATATGTTGTGAATTATAAGTGGTAATTGATGTTTGTCTAATAGTTATTATTGACTTATCAACTGATAATGTCATTATTCTCTTTGGCGATCATCAAACGAGGTATTGCAGTTCATAAGCGAAGTGAGGATGAGTAGGACAAGCAATGCAAGAGAAATTTGGGTTGCCATTGTTGGGTTCTCTTGACGCAACAGTTCATACTAAGTGTAGAAATTGGAAATATAGATGTAACGGTGGATATTGTGTAATATCATAAACTATCCCTAAGATTTGATATAATATCATTCAGAAATATAATTTCGTATTTATATCATTTCGGTCCTTAAGGTTTACATATTTATTTTTATTATCTAGGTCCAATTGACTAACTTTGTCTACTTTTTCACAAACAAATAATGGCATTTTCGTCAAATCAACAAACTACACATAGATGATACATGTACAACTAACTTTTTGCTTTTTCGTTTGTGAAAAAGTATACGGATTTAATTTACTAAACCTAGATGATACAAATAGACAAATCTTAGGGACCGCAAGATACAAATACGGAATTATATTTTCGTGTGATATTATACCAAACTTTAAGAGTAGTATATGATATTACCCGATGGATATTATTAGACTTGAATTATTCCGAATGGTTTCTCATATAGTGAATCTCATCAGAGACAAGAATCCGTCTACAGCGGGCATTTTCTTTTCTATTTTTAACCAAATTTATTAGACTAAAGAAAAGGGAAATTGAATGTGTTTCGGCAATGGATATATAATAGAGTAGGTGCATATGATAATTTCTAGGTTTTGTTTGCTAAATAATTCTTTTTATCTTATAATATAAGGTTGAGTTTGAGGTGAAGTGATTTACTCTAATACATTGTTATATCGGTTACAAGTAATGTACTTTATAAGTAATGACTTTGTTTTGAAGGAAATCTCCTTTAGGCAAGTGTTAATGCTTTGCATTGGTTAATATTGTATATTGTTTTGTAAAATTATTTTTGGGAATTATGTGATAAAATCTTTTTCTAACATAACATTAACATTTGCATATGTAGGTAGGCAAATGGTATCAAGATGTATCATCCATTTTATTCCGCCATAGTTAGACGATATCATAAACTTGTTATAAATTGAGAAATTTTCAGGAACTTATTCGATGTATAAAGTTACTAGCTATAACATAAATTAACTTGTAATCTAGAGTATTGTAATGAACCCCTCCTGTTTGCTTGCAGGATTATCCATTCATTTCTGGGCTAGCTCGTTCCACTTAGATTAGATTGCTCTCAATCGGGGCTGGTGAACTGGTGATTTCTGATGATAACATCCAGGGTTGGGGGTTCAAATTCTTATAATTTTTTTCACTTGGCATAATGCCTCGAATGCCATCCAGTCCTGGATTTCATTCAATCATCACAATATTTATTAAACAAATAAAAGAAATGAAGGGGAATTTTCTGAGCCATACCATAAAAGTCATAATTATGATTGTAAAAAGGATAGCAAGGTTAAAAGAAAATAAATACTTGAGGTGAAACTTTGATTTATGTTTGATGTATAGGATCATACTTTCCAATTTTTTTGCCTAAGAATCAGTGAGTCTAGCTGCAAATGCCGAGAATTCTTTGCCATAATTGTAAACAAGAGATTCAGCAGGCGTGATATCCCACAAGCAATTCGAAATATCCATTCTTAAGTCAGAAAATCTGTTCAATTTTTAAAATTAAAAAGGAGAAAAGAATTAGTTTGTCAGCTTAACATTGGTAAATTACATAACATATAATTTTTACAATAAAAGTATATTCTATAATTATATTTGATTTTGATAACTATTTACAACAATATACGGCAATTTCACGATCTATTAGAAAATTACCAGCCCACAAGAACCTTTGCAAGAAATTGAAGATAAGCATCGTCTCCAGAAGGTAGAGAGGGATCCACGAAAACTATATAAACCTATTCTCAAATTGAAACAGATCAACCAAGTTATCCTGAGATGCTAATAACAATGTTGGTCACAGTGAGAACTGTACGTGATGCAATAACAAAATTATTGCAGCAAATGTTGCCTTTCTTGGCTCCTCGATTGCTTGGCAGTGGTAATTGGCAAGAAGGGCGAAGACCGTGGGTAATATTGGCAATAGGCTGGCCATTGTTTGTCACTACCTGCAAAAAGGATGTCTTCTCGAGTACAAGGATAAGTACTCCACAGTTTGTTGCCGGGACAAGAGGAGCTAGGTATGTTTAACATGCAATATTGGAAGTTACATTTTGAGGTTTCTTAATGAATTTGTTTTAGCATTAACAGAGAGCAACTTTGGCTTATTTAATGTTCTTTCTGCTGTTATCAGAACGTCTCAAATTTTTTCAGGTTAGCCTGTTCATTCTGCAATTACTTCTCCAGCTTCCTTGCCCGAATTAATTAGATCAGTATATGTTTTAATATGCGGGCTAATTTCAGTTTGTTCGTTTTACACTTACATCGTCCATTAAAACTGTTTCTGGAAGTGCTTTTTACCTAAATATTTAGAAAGTAAAGAAGTAACTGAACTCCACTGTCAGGATAAAATTCTATTGCAATAAAAACATGTTTCTTTATTCATTAATGTAATTAAGAACTTGGATGGCGCTTTAGTTTTTTTTCAATATTTAAAACATGCGTATATTTATATAATTATCATAGGATATAAGCGAGAATTGGGCTCCTTGATGCAACCCAACATCCCAAACCAAAGAGCCAGAGGTCATGTTCCTGGATTCGTCACAACAAAGGATATCTTCTGCCCAAGAGATTTGAAAGAAAGGACATTTGGTTTAACTGGGATGTAAACCTTATTACATAAGTTGGCTTTGTAAATTCACGAGAATTATTATTGATGAAAAACAAGTTTGAGATACCAGCATTGAAAGAAAGTGCAATCAAATTTGTTATGGAGTGTACACTTGATGAACACCATCATCCCACATCAAAGAAGCAGATACCTTGCACTGACCTAATGTTCCATTGATTGTTAGTGCAAACGATTTCTTTTCTCCAGGAGATGCGAAAGATAGACCGTGACTAAAATTCCCGGGCTTGGTAGGAAGAGCAAAGGAAGGATAGTTCAGATTCCAAGCCGTTCCGTTAATGGTGTTTGAACAAGTACTGTTATCACCACTAACATATTGAAGCAAGTGTTGTTGTATCCTTGGCCACACAAAAATTTTATGAAATCAATGGCCCTAGCATCGTATACCAAACACGGATTTATTGCCTTGGATTTATATGGCCTGCGCCACAAGCAAATTCACCTTCAGGGTTCTTTGTTACACTCATGGGAGTCGCTGCAAAGAAACAAACGGCAAAAGTTAGCCAGAAGTTTTTGATTGTGTACCTACTTTAGAAGATATCAAGATTTATGTGATTAACTATCAGTCGTCATGAGAGCAGACTTGATGGCAGCAGGTGACCATGTTGGTGAAAAGATTTGACGTATGCAGCGGCTGCAGTGGCATGTGGGCAAGCCATTGAGGTCCCTGATATTATGTTGTATGGAACGAATCTTTTCTCAACTTTAATTTCAAAAATTGGGTTAACAAGAGACCATGCAGCTAAAATGTCAACTCCTGGTGCAGCTAAATCAGGCTGCAATGACAAAGAATAAGTTTTCAAATTAAGAGATCAATCCTGTAAGAGAGTACTCATGAGAATATATAATTTCAGATATCTTGATAAATAAGTTACCGAGAGAATATCAGGAGAAATAGGAATATTTGGACCCCTGGAGGAAAATGAGACAACATACGGAGCCAATGTGTCATTAAATTCCGTATTCTTGAGTATTGTCGCAGTCGCATTAGTGTTATTAATTGTACAGGAAATATTGGGATAAGTCAATTAGTCAAAAAGTAATTAAACGTTTGTACATGCCATAATCGAAACGTTTGATTTGGTTCCGGTGCCTGGTTGAGTTTATGTAGCGCAAAACCTTGGCACCACATCGGTGTCAAGGTAGGATGTTGGCAGGGGAAAGTTGTAGGCAAGGCAACACTTCTTTCGCGTCGGCCCTGCGTTATGGCACCAGCTGCACCAGCAAATAATGATCCTATACCATCGTTCGGCGTATCACAGAATACGATTTTACCCTTCACAAAATTTTGGTCCCATTTAGTCTTCATAGCAATGCCTGCATTGAAGCACTCTCGCTACTTTTCTATAAATACTCTTAAAAAGCTGTCTCGTTAATTCTCACCAAAAAGAATATATATATTAACCTTGATGTAGCACTTGTTTAATTTGCAGATCCACCATAGATAAGAGGATACATAAGTTCAGGGGCAACTGTATTTATTGAAATTCCCCACGACAGCGTCATATTGACACAGGTGTTAACCTCAAAACCAATCTTTGTTGTATATAATTTTAGACAAAATAGGATTTTCTTCTTCTTCTTTTTTTAGACTAAATAATGGTTTTTTAAATTCTTTTTAAATTTATAGCTTGAAATTGTTCTGTTAAATTTATAGCTTGGATTTTTTTAGCACAATAATTTAGTTATTAGATTAATTTAATTTCACAAAAAAGTATGATATTACATAAGCTTCAATCTAAAATAGGGTTTTATTATTTGGTGGTTGTTGATATTAAATTGGTCGGTTTACCTAGGAAAAAAGTATTTATAAAATTTATTTTTAATAAGGGCCATATTTGCTATTAGGGTGGGTTTATAAAATAAAAAAGAATATTTAAATTTGAAGGAGGGGGTTCTTAAGTGAATGTGTGTGTTAATAAAAAAGGGGTACAAATTAATAGCCCCGGTCATATGCAAGTGTCCGGGAGACAATGATCAACTCCTTCAAGCCATTTTTTAAGTAAATGATTTATGATATTTCTTTTAAAATTTTAGCAATTTACACAACTTGACATCAGGCCTTGTTGAGTCCCTAATCAATATCATGAGTTATAATAATATACTGTTCCCATATGTTTAAAATAAAAAACCTAGATGTTGCATCTTGTTATTATTTGTCAAGAATTTCCAATATTTGTTACATATGTTGGAAATAATTCCATATATAGTACTGAATGAAATTCAAGAGGCAGCCTACCTCGTAAGAGTGCTTGTTTCCTAGTTGGACCCTGGTAGAAAACTTTCGATCGATGGTGCTGGCAGCCACAGAAAGGTACGATGTTGAGAAATTTGTGGGACCTTCACTACCGGCGCCGGTTGGGCTTAATATCCCATTTCTCATGGCACGAAAAGCTCCGATGGCAATTGAATTAGAGAAATAATTTTCAGGAATGGGACCTCCAACTGAAATAGATATAGTGCTACGCCATCGGCAGTTGCATCATCAAATGCAGATAGAACGTTAGCATCATCGCAATCATCTGACCAACACATTTCGTACACAGCAATACGTGCTGATGGGACACCACCCCTTGCGGTGCCCTGACCGAGCCCATGTAGACTAGCCATGCTAACCAAGTTCCCAGCTGCTCCGGACACGTATGTGAGCCATGTCCGTTATTATCCCTTGCAAAAATGATATCATTTGGACCAAAATCTCCATCTGACTATAGTATCATGCACCTGTGATTTTGCTACACAAGAATACCATCACACATTGTATTCGTTAGACTCTAATTAATTAGGGGTTTCAGGAGAGACACATTAGTTGAGTTCCTAATAAACCAATGTCGTCAACATTAAAAATATGATACTTCAATCAAAGCAAAATTAAAAGATTGATATTGAGACAAAAATTTCAACCCGTATTATAGCATCTCGATCTTAATAATTAATAATTAACTTGATTGGTCGACTAGATGTGTCCTTGTTGCAAGTGAAATTGGTGACCTGGCAAGTGCCTTTCCATTTTCTAGGCGGCGGACCGAATTCTTTGTCGTCAAAGCTAGCAGAATCAGGCCAAATTCCTGCGTCAAGCATTCCGATGATGATATCACTTTCGACATTTGATCTTTTAACTTGTTGAGAGAAGCCCAGGAAGTCCCGTGACCTTCTTGTAAGTAGCTTTCTCTTTCTGTTTGGAAATACAGAAACTACCCCACGCACTCCTATATATAAATATTCCAAGTTATTATAAATGTGTTCTTTTTTAAACTCAAATCTTGTTTTCTGCATTGTAAATTTTATAATGCTTTATACTCAATATCAACCACGTGTCCTTTTCCAAATTCAAAATAATTTGAAATTAACCACGTATTCTTAAATACTATTGAAAACAAAAATACAAAATCATAAAAAGAACATACCCTATATATCCTCGTCCTTAGGTGTATTAATGCGATGAAAAGTGAAATTTCAAATAAAAAATGTATTTGATTTTCACTCACTAGCCACTGTTTGAGCTTCCTCTACAATCAACTTTGCTACAAATCCATGGAAACTCCTTTTGTATGTACGAAGTAGAGATTCCGGATATATATTACTGAAATCATAATTCACATATATATTGCTTAATGATGTTGATATTACGTACCAAATTGATCAAAAGATACGTTTCCTTTCTGTCTTATTTGCAATAGAATGACTTTTTTTTTCTTCCCTTGGAGTACTATTTTAAAAAGTATTCTTTTTTTAACTACAAGTTGCCCTTGGGGATGAGTTTATTATTTTTTTTTAAGTAACTATGAGGGTTACTTATACAGGGAAAATTTATTAACGCATGTACTTGCACTTGCTAGATCAATAAGAATATCGAAATATATATTTAAAATAAATTGAATATCAAACTACTCTCAATTTAATTTTAGAGTTTTAAATTGGGGTCAACAACATATATAGAATAGTAATGCATTTTTTTTATAGTAATACATTATGGGCGTGTTTGTTATGCCACATAGGATGGGATAGGATGGTGTGAGAAGTCTATCCCATGTTTGAGTCCAATTTTTTACTGTATTTGACTACATAGAATGATAAAGAAAGGCGACGAATCAGCTAGGAATCAAACGCACAAGCTCGATGTATAACCACCATAAAGAAAGGCTATAAAGGGCCATTCGGTGTGGGGTAATATGGAGAAGGGCATGGGAATCTGATTTCCAACCCTTGTTTGGGACGTATACCAGACTTTTTTTTTTTTTTTTTTACTTCGGCATGTTGTTTTCCATGGGTTTTAGATTACTGTCTAACAGGGTAATCCCAACCCCTTTTAATACTTGAGTTTAGGATACCCGAAAATCTTAAACCTACAAAGGGCAGGAGTTTTTTCTTGAAGCATAATTTTTTTTTTCTTATCTACCCTCGTCTGCCTCTCCCTCCCCATCTCCCTCCATGTCCATCTTGTGGGACACACCTCCACCTTCCCTTTTTCCTCCCATTCCCTTTTCCAGTCCTACCTCTCCGCCATCCACTCTTCCTTTCCACGTCAACTCCTCCGACAACTCTACCCATCACCTCTCCCTCTCACATTCCCCTCACCTAGACATCTCCGTTCCTTCGTCGATCTTCGCTCAGTTGTCGCAGATGCTTGAGTCGCTTCTCTCCTTCGTTCCTTCCTCTTTTTTGCTTGTTGCTGCTCTCCATCCCTTACAGCTCAATCAATGACATAATCAAACAAGACTTTGAAAAGGAGAAGCCCATGAATGAGTTCTTCCATCGCGCGTAATGGAAGGTAGTGATATAATGAAATTTTTTTTTTATTTTGTGGATTTGATTTGATATTTGGTGTTGGTGTCACTGTGGGTGGTATGTACAATGGTCTAGGTTTGGAAGTGTTTGATTGTTTTTTTTATTCTAGTTTTGGTGGTCATGACTGGTGGTCGCCGTGGGTGGTGTATGCAGTAGTGGTGGTGATTATATTTTTTTGGGATTGCATGTTTTTTTTTGTTTGATTTGTTTTGTTTTGTGGTTTTTGTTTAGATAGAAACAACTTCTTTCATGGGTTTGTAATTTTTGGATATGATTGTGAATTTTTGGATATGTTTTATAGTTATTTGTTTTGTGGATATTTTGTTGGAAATTGATTACATGAATAATTCAAATATTAGAAATATCTTTTTTTATTTCATACTAAATATGAAAAATAGCTGTTAGTTTTCGCAGTGTATGGATAGTTATCATAGACGTAACTAAAACAGTTAAAAATAATGGAACAGAAATTTTACTTCGATTATCAACTAGCTTACATCATTGCAATCCACTATGCTATATGTGTTTACTTTACAGTAGTAACAACCAGCTCACTCACTAACCTAATCTATGTAAACTTGATCACCCTTTATCACAGTTAAATTCCTTCGCACACTCTTCTGATGTTGCTCTTCACATACTCGTCAGACTTAACTACAACGGTTTAGTCAAATATGACCGCGATAACTGTTACAGAATCATATAATCACTCAACTTTCTTAAGCTTACACGACTCAATAACTCTTACAAAATCAGATCTATGCACATACCCAATGCACATGAGTCATGCACAGTCTAAACAAACACAATCATAAAGATTTTATAATGAAGATCATGAAAAACAAAGACACTCCAGTGCTCTCAACATTTTCTGCACAAAACACTACTCTCTTGCCGTTCTTTTTGAGCCTTGAGTGCTTCCCTTTATATAATCTACATGAACAGCTATATTATTTATGTAATCAACAATCCTAATCATCATCGAAGTCCTGCAAAATTAAAATAGGATGATTAATAGACTATAAGAAAGCATATCACAATATCCTAATCCAAATAGGAAATTGTAATAAACTAAAATACCAAGTCAATTAGGATATGTATCAGAAGCATTCCAAATCTAAAAGCTTTCCAATAATTAAATCTTTTCCTAAAATAAATATCTCATAATGCATTAGGAAAAAGAAAATCACACATGTTTTTATCACAACTTGACAAAAATAAATTATGCATTACACATGCATGCCACGTGTCACATTGATACTAACAATCTCCCCCTTTGGCGTCTTGCGATGAAAACACTCACATGTTTCTGTGAACAAAATCCTACATGGTTAAGAGTAAGACAACTGAAAATAGAATGTAAGTAATTAGTCAAAAATTCACAAAAACAAGAATAAACAACTTTCAGTTATAACAAGCATAACTGAAATAATATAACTGAATGGTCCAGTATCTGCACAGAAACAAATATCAGATACAAAACATCATTAGCTTGTGCTGTACAAACAGTTCTGCAATAAACTCAAATCAAATAGCTAAATCAATCACAATGTAAAATCAATCATTCAAGGCTAGAATAGAAAACACATGAACTATTACTCCCTCTTAATCAAACATTAAACTTGTAAAACATAATAATCATAAACTGTATAGCATAGCAGTTCAACCACAAATCAGTCTTTGCAAGTTTAAAAAAAAAAATTTAAAGTCATTAAATCCTAAGCACACACAAAAACATAACATCGATAAATCTACTCTACTCTACTCCCCCTTGATTTCATAACAAGTGCCAAAAAATAAAGTTCCAAAGCATATAAAAGATAAAGAAAATGTAATGAAATCTGGTGTAGTTAAGTCGAATTCAGTTAAGTCTGACAGACTTGTGCACATGCAGCTTTGAGGGGCGCGATTTTTATCGACCAACAGTGGTCTTGAATCTCTTAAGCACAGGTTGTGGAGTAATTTCAATAAAAGTGGACACTGGAGTAGTTTTAGTTGAGGTAGCAACTGCAGTAACCGTTTCACAGATCTCACAAGCTTGTCTCTTTGCAGTGGTTTCTGTCTTTTGTGAAATATCCACCAAGGTTTCAGCAGCTTACTGTATGACATGGGGTGGAGATGTAATAGGAGTCGATGGAGGTTCTGGTGGTTTAGGAGATTCAGCTATTGACTTTGAAGAAGACTTTTCAGCAATTGGTTTGGCTTTCTTCTTACTCATTTGCTTGTCTTTCTTCTTTCATTTTTTCATAGATTGGTCACCACTGGATCTGCTCTCAATCTTCTCTTCCAGACTTTGCAGCTTGGCCTTGATAGCTTAATATTTCTACACAAGATCAGCTAAAGAAAAAGTGATTAGAGCAAGCTGGTTTGTGATAGAAGCCACCTGATCTAGTTTGGGATTTCTCCTCTGTCTGGGTTGTCTCCGAGGTGCTTCATCACCCTTAAGAACATGCATGATCCTTGTTTCATTCTCTTGCTTCAAGAACTTATGGCTTCTAGGATTGACACGATCATGAACCTCACGAACCATGGCATCGTCATCCTCACTTATAGTTGGATCGACTTTAATTAGTGAAGTTAAAGATGAATTTGCAGGTTCTCCAGTGGATGATTACTCTGGTTCTGTCAGAGGCGACTGCTCTGGTTCAAATTCTGGGTTAGCATGTTATTCTTGATGGGCCTCTTACTCTTTCTGGCTTGTTTCCTCTTTAGTCGAAGAGTCAGATGATGATGAAGAGCTAGTGGTTTTGGGTTTAGTTGATGAAGATGGTATTGTAGCTTTGCATTTGGCCATGATGGTTGAAGAGATAAGAGAGAAGCTTTGCTGCGATTTTAGGGTTAATGAAACAAGTGAAATATGGAATTTATATAATCAAGGAGTAATAACCAAGTGTGATACAACCATCATAAAATCCCAATCCAATTCGAATTCTAAGAATTCAAATTTGAATAAAATTTGTTTTCCAAAATTGAAGAAAGAAAAAATATCTCTTTGCACATATTTTTATCTCATAATTATAGTAATTTCCAAAAATATTTTTGAAAATCTTCATTAATCAAGGCAATCTTATAAAATCATGAGCTTTTAAATCACCAAATTCTTCCTGCCACTGAACAAACTTTCCCTTAAGATGACCTTGTTGACGTGGCTCACCTTATTGACACATCAACATATAAGAAAATAAAACAGAGTCAGACATAAAGCACTGATCGAAAGTTATACTGCACATAACTAAAAACAATAAAACTTTACATAACTGAAATATCTGAGCTTCATAAAGTCATTTTAAAACCAAGCATGTATCAGAGCGGTTTAAACTCATATTAACATCAATCTTTATCATCTTAACATACAATTCTATTAAGTGGTCAATATGAGCATACTTCTTACACATACAAACATTAATCTCAACAAGAATTATTTTTGTTAAAACCAGTAGCTTTCACACATGAAATGAGGTAGCCTTCTTCCATTAGAGTGGATTGCCTCAACATATTTATCAGATACATTAAAGCTACTCTCTAAGGTTAGCTTTCACACATCATAATTGGTAGCGCTCTCTGGTTTTGACATTAAATTGCCAGCAAATTTAAATAATCAAAGCAGCTCAATCATGCTTAAGTTGAAAAATTGACTAATGATGCTGCAGATATAAATAACATAACTAAACACATTATTAATGCAAATAACTGGCAAATGCCTATGGCTTTTCTTAGTTTTTCAAATCTCAATGCATCAAGTGCTTTAGTAAATAAGTCAACTAGTTGATTCTAGGTACGGATATGTTCAATGTGGATTGTTTGGATTCAACAAGCTCTCTAATAAAATGATGCCTTATATCAATGTGCTTAGTTCTAGAATGTTGGACTGGATTTTTTGAGATATTAATCGCGCTAGTGTTATCACAAAACAAAGTTATTAAATCTTGATTAGTACCATTGTCACTTATCATTTGTTTCATCCAAAGTAATTGAGTGCAGCAGCTTCCAACGGTTATATATTCAGCTTCTGCTTTAGATAAAGAGACGCTATTTTTCTTCTTGTTATGCCAAAAAATCAGGTTATTCCTCGATAAAAGCAACCACCTGAAGTGCTTTTCCTATCATCTATGTTTCTTGCTCAATCAGCATCACTGTACCCTGTAAGACATGTACTTGTGTCCTTAGTAGATCATATTCCAAAATCAGATGTCCCATGAACATACCTAATAATTCTCTTCACTATTGATAAATGTAGTTCTTTCATACATGACTGAAAACGAGCACATAAGCCAACACTGAAACTGATATCTGGTCTGCTTGCAGTCAGGTATAGGAGACTTCTAATCATGCTTCTGTAAAGGCTTGAATTAACATCATTACCTACATTCTCTTTTGTTAGCTTGATGTTGGTACTTAAAGGGGTACTAAGTGCCTTGGCTTTGTCTAGTTCAAATCTCTTTACCAAGTTTTTAGCATACTTGGATTGCGAAATAAATAGTCCACTTTCAAGTTGCTTCACTTGCAAACCAAGAAAGAAATTTAACTTACCTACCATACTCATCTCGAATTCACTTTGCATTAGCTCAACAAACTCATTAGCCTTGACTTTGTTAGTAGAATTGAAGACAATATCATCAGCATACACTTCAGCAATAATGAAATAAGTTGAAGCATGTTTAATGAATAAAGATTTATCATTGCTTCCTCTAGTGTAGCCTCTTTGAATCAAGAAGCTACTCTATCTCTCATACCAAGCTCTAGGAGCTTGTTTCAAATCATACAATGCTTTATGAAGCTTATACACAAAATTTGGATATTTAAGATCAATAAATCCTTTAGGCTATTCAATATAAGCCTCTTCATTAAGATAGCCATTCAAGAAGGCTGTCTTCACATCCATGTGAAACAATTAAAAGTTCAACGAATATGCAATAGCAAGTAGCAATCTAACATATTCAAGTCTAGCAACAGGTGCAAAAGTTTCCTCAAAATCAATTCCTTCAATTTGAGTATAACCTTTTGCGACTAATCTAACTTTATTTCGAATGACTTGCCCATTTTCATCAGTTTTGTTTTTAAAGATCCATTTAGTTCCTATGAAATTTGTATCCTTTGGTCTAGGAACTAACATCCATACTTTATTTCTTTCAAACTGATTTAACTCTTCTTGCATTGCATTTACACAAACATGTTCTTTTAAAGCTTCATTGACATTCTTTGGTTTTATTAAAGAGACATAACAACTATGACTTACCAAATTTCTCACCTTGCTTCTTGTTTGCATTGTACTTTTTAGACTTCCAATAATTAAAGTTGTGGGATGTGCCTTTTGAATCTAAGATGATGGATCTCTTCTAATATCAACATCTCTTATTTGATTTGTCTAAATCAGCATTGCCTGATGGTTTAGTTTTATCTCAGTTAACTGTACTGGTTGTATCAGTCGTAACTGATTCTGTTGTACAATCTGCAGTAGCTGAGTTCGAATCTTCTGTATCATCGGCATCCTCTGTCAAACTAATAATCTATTTTTCTTATGAATAAACAGAGAAATTATCAGTATCATCAAACATTTTATTGGCTGATTCCATAATGGTTTCAGTTCTCAAGTTATAAACACGATAAGCTTTGCTATTGGTTGAGTATCCAACAAAAACTCCTTCATCGCTTTTGGCATCAAACTTGCTCAATTGCTCTCTATCATTCAAGATAAAACACCTACAACCAAAAACATGAAAATATTTGAGGTTAGGTTTTCTTCCTTTCAGAATTTCATGAGGGGTTTGTGTTGTTCTAGGTAGCAAGAACACTCTATTGGAGATATAACATGCTGTGCTGATAACTTTTGTCTATAGCTTTTTTGTTAGATTTTTGCTATTCAACATGACCCTTGCCATCACTTGTAAAGTCGTGTTCTTCCGCTCTACCACTATATTTTGTTCAAGTGTCTTCAAAGCTGAAAACTCATGAGATATACCATGAAATTTACAAAAATCTGCATACGAAACATTTTCAAATTCTTTCCCATAATCACTTTGAATTTTTACAATTCTTCCAATGTTCCTGTTTTGTTCATTCTCAATTTTAATACAAAAGTTCCTGAAAATTTCAAATGTGTCAGATTTTTCACGAATAAAATCAACCCAAGTAAATCTTGAAAAGTCATCAACAACAATAAAAACATACATCTTTCTGACAATACTTTCAATTTGCATTGGTCCCATAAGGTCTATATGCAATAAATCTATAATCTTAAAGGTGCTAAGGTGTGTGTTAGAGCTATATGATCCTCTTATATGTTTGCCTAATTGAAATGGTCCACAAATACCATTTTGTTTGTCTTCAAGAGTAGGAACACCCTTAACTGCTCTAGTCTTAGTTAAGTTAACTAAGTCCTTATAGTTTATGTGTCCTAGCTTTTGGTGCCATAACTCTAAATCTGATATTTTGGCAGAAAATACATTAATCTTTAACAAATAGTAATTGTCATATGATCGTGTTCTTTCAAGAATGCAATTTCCTTTTTCATCTAAAACCATGCATCTACTCTTTGTAAAACTTACCTCAAATTGGTCATCACAAATTTAGCTAATACTGATTAAATTAGCTTTCACCCCTTTAACAGACAAAACATTTTCCAATTTTGGCAAACTTCAACACACAAGGTGCCTTTACCTAGCACTTTGCTTTTAGCTCTATCACCAAACGTAACCGTCCTTTCCTTATAAGATCTAATGTCTTTCAAGAAGTTCTTGCTCCGTGTCATGTGTCTTGAGCATCCACTGTCAAAATACCAAAAATCATTAGTTGTGGATTTTGAAGCAGTAAATGCAACATTGCACGTAGTTACCTGTTTCTTAACCCAAACTGGTCGAGTCTTAGGTGACTGTCTAAATTGTTTAGATTTTTTATGCAATAGATTCAACAGCTTGTAGCATCTAGGTCTGATATGACCTTTTATACCACAAAAATAATAAGTAGGAACAAATTTGGTTACCTTTTTTGGGCTTGACTTAAGGGAACTTATGGGTGAGACAAAAACATTTTTCCCTTTTGAGTTTTCAGAGCTATCATTTGAACTTGAACCTGAAATGTTAGTTAAAGTTTTAACAAAAACTGTTTTGAAGGTTTAAGCAATGTTACCTTCACCGAATCCCAAGCCATGCTTATTTGTGCTTTTTCTTCCAAGGCTTAAAACTTGATCTAGTCGAGCTGAACCAATTTTAAGTTCATCAATGCACTTATGAGCTTTTGCAAGTTCAGATATGATTTTCTCAATCTCTTCAGTTTTCTGGTTCACAACCGTCTCCAGTTTACTCATGCATTCTTCTGCATATGCCTTCTCACATTTGAGAATATCTCTCTCTTTCTACAAATTATTGATTTGAGCTTTCTGTTTTTCTCACGTTTCATAAAGTGTATTATAAGCAAGTTGAAGTTACTCTTGATAATCAGCTTCCTCCTCTACATCTGATCCATCATTATCTGATCTGTTCTGCTCAATTAAGTCAGACACGACTGTTTTGCCTTTATCAAACACGTTACCAAAAAATGCAACAAAGTTACTCAAGTGTTCTCCATTATCAGAATCTGTTTATGAGTCATCACTCTAAGTTGCACACAAGCCTTTAACCATCTTTCTCTTGTAATTAGGGCACTCAAATTATATATGCCCAAATCCTTTACATTTGAAACATTATACTTGGCCTTTCTTATCAAATTTTTCTTGAATCTTCTTGGTTGGTTCCTTGAGAAACTTCTTTGCATCAAATTTTTTACTTTCTGCACTTTTTCTGGATTTTTCTTCTTGAGATTCTTTTTCATATATTTTACAAAGTTCTTTGTCAAATACGCAATCTGCTCATCGTCGAAATCATCATTTTCTTTCTTTTTTGAAGCAGCAGAAAAAGCAATGCTCTTTTCTTTCTTCCTCGATTTCAGCCCCATCTCATACGCTTGAAGGGAACCAAGTAGTTCATCAACCCTAATAGTATTCACGTTATTGCTTTCTTCAATGGCTATAACCTTAGGCTGAAATTTATTTGGTAAAGATCTAAGGATCTTTCCTACAATTTTAGCCTCAGAATATTCATCACCAAGCATGTAAGCAGCATTAGTTATTTCACAAAATGTAGTATGAATCACATACAGTTTCATCTTTATGCATAGTGAGATTTTCAAACTTTGAAGTCAAGATAAGTGACTTAAAATCCTTTTACCTTTTCTGTACCTTCATGCTTTACCTCAAGAATATCCCATGTTTGCTTTGTAGTTTTGCGTTTTAAGATCAACTCAAATTGTTAAATATTGACTGCGTTAAAGATGGCATTGATTCCCTTAGAATTCCAGCTTGACATTCTATATTTGGCTTTAGTTAATTCATTTTCAAGTTTCTCAATTCGTTGACCAACTTCATTGGTCTTCGTTGGTAGTGTCCATCCATGAACAACGCTAGTCCAAACTCTATCATCAAGGGACTTCGAAAAGATCTTCATCTTAACCTTCCAATAGACCGTAATTTTTATCCTCGAGTAATGGTGGTTGAGTGATTGAACTTCCATTATGTAGTCCATCCATACTTGCAAAAGAAAAGCTTGATCTACACTTGTACGTCAGTGAACCCGCTCTGATACCAATTGTTTATTTTCGCAGTATATGGATAGTTATCACAGACATAACTGAAATAGTTAAGAATAACAGAACAAAGAATTTTATATGATTTAGCTATCAACTAGCTTACATCCACAGGCAACAAGAGTTATAATACACTATGTTGTATGTGTTTACACTCGATTTAGGGCCCTCTACAGTAGTAGCAACCTACTCACTCACAACCTAATCTATGTAAATTTGATCACCCTTGATCACAGCTAAAGTCCTTCTCACACTCTTATGATATTGCTCTTCACAGACTCGTCGGACTTAACTACAATGGTTTAGTCAGACATAACTACGATAAATGTTACAAAATCATGTAATCACTTAACTCTCTTAAGCTTACTTGACTCAATAACTCTCACAAATTAAATCTATGCACATACCCAACACACATGAGTCCTGCACAATCTAAACAAACACAATCATAAAGATTTTATAATGAAGATCATGAAAAACAAAGACACTCAAGTGCTCTCAACGTTTTCTGCATAAAACACCACTCTCTTGCCGTTCTTTTTTAGCCTTAAGTGCTTCCCTTTATATAACATGCGTGAACAACTATATTATTCATGTAATCAACAATTATAATCATCATCAAAGTCTTGCAAAACTAAAATAGAATGATTAATATACTATAGACAAACATATCACAATATCCTAATCCAAATAGGAAATTGTAATCAACTAAAATACCAAGTCAATTAGGATAAGTATCAAAAGCATTCCAATTCTAAAAGCTTTCCAATAATAAAATCTTTTCCTAAAATAAATATCTCATAATGCATTAGGAAAAAGAATATCACATATGTTTTTATCACAAGTTGACAAAAATAAATTATATATTACACATGCATGCCACGTGTCACATTGACACTAACAATATCAAATATTAGAAATATTTTTATATTTTATAATAAAATATGAAAAATAAAGTAAATATTTTTCATATATTGGAAAAATTTTAATTATAAAGTTTAATTATATATTAAATAAAATTAGTACATTCTTGAACACAATAATTTGATTCTTATAGCAATCAAGGACAAGATTCATAAGAACAACCAAACATAGTGATGTTAGATTCCTATATATCACTTTCCCAGTAATTTAAATCCCATTCCAATGAAACTAAACCCTCCTACCAAATGGCCCCTAAGATGTATTTGAGGAATTTTTTTCTCAGGGGTTATTCTATTCAGCTCCCACTTTCTACCTCTTTAACCTCCACTTTTATTTTAATTTTTTTTTTGGACAATTTTACCTTGAGTTAGATTTACTAAGAGGAAAAAACTTCTAAATTAATACACCCATATTATTTTCCCACATCATAAACCATAATTCTATTAAAAACAAACATTTTATATATGTAAATTTTAAACTTTAACATCGAATTTGATTTGATTAAACTCTTGAAATACCTAATTTGATTTGATAAATATACATTAATTTTCAAGTCATGGAAAAAAAAAATCATGAGACAAACGAAAAGAAGAAGAAGAAATTTGATAAATAATCAAGTAAGATTTAGCTAAATTTTCTTTTTCATTTTTAGATTTCTACTATTGTCATTGATGCCACAAATCACAAATCTTTATTTTTTTTTAAAATCAAGAATCAGTTTCATTTAATGCCATAACAAGGGTTCTTATTTTTTGTTTTATTATGTACAGCCTAAAAGATGTAATCATGAAACAACTGTAAATTTGAATTTCTTGTGATGGTGAAAATGTGTACCTATTAAGTGGAGAATTTGAATTGGATGTAAAATTTGATATTGCTAATGTTTCAAGGCTCCACATTAACTTGAATATATAATTTGAATTGTTTCTTTTATGCCTTATCTATTCATTACACCCATTGTATAGTAAGGGGAAAATGGAAGTGCGCTCCTGCACACTCGTTGAAGGAAGGAGAAGAGCTTTGGAAGCTTACCTTAGAGAAAAGGGCAAGCCAAAAACCTACTCTTAACAAGCTCTTGGATCAAAGTAGAAAATTCTCCATATGCCTGTTAATAGTAGAGGGGGTTTGATTCTCGTTATATGTGATGTGGCAAAAAAGATTGATTCATCTTACATGACAAATTTTTTTTTTTTAATAAATATTAGTGGTTCATTCAGCTTTGTAGTTAAGCAACATGAGTAGCTTTTACTTTTAGAAGTGTCGAAGTAAGAAGAAACAAAATTGATAAAACTAAAACAAAATTGATGTTAATTAGTGAGGATGCAGAGATAGTAGATAAGAAGACACAAAGCAACGTGGGGTAATCAAAAGCTCAATTATACTCTGAAAGATGGTATTTTAGGAATCAAGTGGGGTCTAATGAGAGAAAAATAGGGGCTTAAAAATTCTAACTGAATGAGTTTAGAAATATGGCTGATGAAGAGGTAGAAAGTGAAGGCTAAATAGAACCACCCTTTATTAGTTACATGATCATAATATGGGAGCAAGAAGTCAACAAACAGTTTGGTTTAACTATTAGTCAAGGATAGTCAAACTTTAAACTGACAAATTATTCTCTGATTTTGATTTTTGTTTGATTTGATTTATGGTAATTTGAGCATTTGATAGAAAGAGGCATAAACTTTTCTTAAAGTTTCTTGAAATCCCTCGTAGCCATTTTAGGTTTCTAAAAATCTCAAATACTCCACATTTTCATCAATCTTTATCAAGTTTTTTGTTATGTATATGAATAAAATTAATATATGAATAAAATTATTTTCTAACTTTAATATTAAAAAAGGTGTAGTAATCCAAGAATTAATAGAGCATATTAAATGAATATAATAAAAACAACTAATAATTTAGTATAAGTATTTTTATTAAAATTTTTTTGAAAAGTTCCCCAACAAACACTTTAAAAAAATTTGACAAATACTTTTAATTTATTGTAGGTAGATAATTTAATGAAAAATCTATAAAGGTAAAAACTTATTTTACTATACGAGGTATACTATTAGTATTAACTTTGTTTCAATTTATTCTCTCTCTCTCTCTCTCTCTATAAGAGTCATAAGATTGGGAATGATTTTTCTTGCAATTTATGGCGAATGGTTGCCCAAAGGACATTTATACAATTTTTTTAAATTAATAAAAATATTTATACTCAAGTATTAAATTTTTAAAAAATTATACCTATTTAATATGTAATCTATTATATTTTAAATTAATATAGGCTTTTTAATATTAAAGTTAGAGGACAACTTTATAAACATATTAATTAAATGACATGATAATATAAAATTGATGTGAGCTAATGGTAAGGGAGGCAGGGACGTAGCAAGAAATTGAGTCTATAAGGGGCAAATTTATACCATCATAAAGCATATACAAACAACAATAAAATTAAACTTTCAATAAAATCAAACACCAAAAAATTCATATGTACTTATAATGTTTCCTATAATACTTTAATTATAAGAAACATTGGGTGCAATATCATGATGATGTGTATAATACAACAATTTGGATTTAAATACTTAACTTGTATAGCATAAAAGCATGACTTTGAAGCAAAAAGTAATTAAAATAAAAATAAAGTTTACAAGCACTGAATTACCCTCTTAAATGTTAAAAATTGAATATTGATTTTTGTATTAGCAATTATAATTCTTTCAATTAATAAGTGAATAATATTTGACTTTTGGGTTCATAATTTTGTTTAAATGAAAGATTTGGGGGTGGGAGAGATTTAGATTTAACACACAAACTATTTTGAGTATTCTTGGGATTAAAGAGATAAGACCAACATAGCAAGAGAGTGAATAAAAAAGGTGAATTTGATTTTATTAATCAGATTAGTATTTTTTTTTAATTTCTAAACATATAGGGGGTGTTTGGTTCGATTTCCTTAAGTATGCAGGGGAACTTTAGAACATATTTAAACATATCGGGGTATAATCGATATTATTTGTCAAATTTTTTTATGAATTTCACAAGGGGCGATTGCCCATTCTCAGCCCTACGTAGCTCCGTCTGGGAAAGGAGGTATGTGATATTTTATAAACTTGAAATGACTATGTAGAATTTCAAGAAATCTTATTTTACCTTTTTTTAATCAAAAACGAAAATTTCCCTCCAAATTAAAATCAATGACTAATTTGTTAGTTTAAAGTTTGTTTAACCTTTACTGATTGTTTAACTAAACCTTAGGGGTGTTTTTGGACTTCTCCCATTGTGTTTCCTATCCTTGCTCTTTTCGTATTGGTAAAATATCTTTTGATTTCAATTAAAAATTGTAAAACTAAGATTATTATCAATGTAATTTAGGATTTTTTTCGGATATTCTTTGTAACAATATGTATATCTACCTATTTAAAAGCATATGTGAAAAAAGATTAATGTATTACTAAATATACGTTTCCATAAAATATAAACAAACAACCAAACTTTGAATATGTTGTAATATTTTGTGTCAAGGAATGAAGATATCTCATGTAAAATAATGATTCCTAAAGGAAGATAGCATTTTGATTCATAGAAGTTAAACAGATGCTTATGGTAGGTAATGTCATCGAAGCGAATTTTATGAAGAGAAAGATTGTTGGTTATTTCATGGAATTTTTTTGTTGGTGGCCTTCACCATTTATCAGCCGCTAAATTTTGCTTTTATGTACAATAAACCCAAGGAAAAGAGCAGTGCACATGTAATTGAAGAAACAAGATGGTGGCAAAAAGGAGAGGGACATATAATTGGTTAAGCGAGATTGTAATATAAGAGAGAAGCATAGACAAAATACAAGGTATAGGGATGATAATGGGTAGGACAGGATATGAATACACATACCTTATTCGTATCATTCAAGGGTTTAAACTTTTATACTTAAACCCTACCTTTAAAAAAAAAAATTAATATCCATACCTTAATAATATATAAAGGTATTTACAAGATCCGAACACAAAACAATAATAACAATTTAATACATTGAACGTATTGTCAATATCATTTTAATCACAAATCATACAATTATATAACATAAAATCAATTTAGTTCAAAAGTAAAATAATGTATAACAACATGTCATGAATATTAATTAGTCCAACATCCATGACAACTAAACAAAGTCCAAAAAACACAGATATGACTAAACAAAGTTATAAAAACACATAAATAATAGAAAAACAAAACTAAAAAAACCATTATAAAGTAATGGTGAAAACCTTCCTTCTTAATAATAATAATAATGGTTTATCTCACCTAAACCTTTATGAACCTTCAAAATTGATATACATGCATGCAGGTATATAATTGTCATTCCAATGGATGTTGCATGGTTATCGAAATATGTAAAAGCTTTTTATTAGGTATAATTGTGATATACATGCACGCGGGTATAATTGTCATTCCTATGGATGTTGCATGGTTATCGAAAAATGTAAAAGCTTTTTATTCAGGTGTAATTGCAATATATATGCATGCGGGTATATCGAATAATTGCAATCCCTCTGGGCGTTGTGCGGTTATTGAAAAAATTTTAATTGCCATTAATAAAATGACCATGGGGAGAAACCATGTCTGAGCCCGGGTTCGAACCGGGGACCTCTAGTGTGTGAGACTAGCGTGATAACCAACTACACCACCCAGACAGCTCCTGGTGCTGCTACGACAATCTCATATATATAGAAATGTTATTATTATTTTGGTGCGCCTTTACCCGTTGTAAGGACCCTGTTCCAATTGGTTAGGAATAATCATGGCTGATGGCTCGACATTGTTGTTTCTTATTTTAACCCAAAGCTATCTCGCAGCGATGATGCTATCAATGAACCTCGATTTCTACTTTCTACAGTAATTAGGCGCTTTTAATCCTGTTTAATCCCTAGTCCAGCCGCTAATAAGCCAACCAAATCCTTGCTGAAAAGTGAAAATGCCACGCCTGTTAGTCTCCCAAATGAAAACAAGATATTCAAAAGTTCTAATGACAAAATTGATCTCTAAACAGAATAAGTGAAGACAGAAGCAATATCCAAAACCTTATCACTGTTCGTTGTAGATTTATTCCCATCTCATTTACGTGACTTACATCAATTGCATAAATGAATTTAAGGTATCATCACTATCAACTGTTCTTTCTTTCTTTATTATATTTATTACCTTTACATTCACATTGTTATGGTTCCTAAAAATTCTCTTTCGAGATTAGTAATAGTGACAAGCACCTGAAGACAGTATTGATTAAGGTGGTTAGGCCTTGATAACCACCGATAAGAAAAATAAATAAAAGAACAAAAACCTTTCTGTTTCTTTAAGCTCGAATAAATAATAATAATAATACTAGTAGATACTTCGATTACTTATATTTTTTTATTCTATCTTCTCCTTCAAAAACTCCAGCGTATTTCTTCTCTAGCTAGATCTTCATTCGGTTATCAGCTGCAAAAATGTCTCTCATTCGCTTCTCTCTTCTTCTCTCCCTCTTTCTCTCCTTTTCCATCCCTCTCCACTCCACTCCTTATCTCTCACCCGCAACGCTTTCACCCAATTACCAAAACATGCTCAAATCTTTCAAAATTTTCGCTTACACCACTCCCCAACCTCTAGTCTTCTCCACCAAACCTGAATCCCTTTTCTTCTCTTCTCTCCTCAAGAGCTCCTTCATCACTAAAGACCCAGAACAAGCCCACCTCTTCTTCATCCCCTTCTCCTCTCACACCTCCACTCGCTCCCTCGGCCGCGTCGTTGCTTCCCTTCGAAATGACTTCCCGTTTTGGAACCGCACCCTTGGCGCCGACCACTTTTTTATCTCATGCGAGGGTTTGGGCTTTAATGCAGACAGGAATATCCTCGAGTTAAAGAAGAACTCGATTCAGATCTCCTGTTTTCCGACACCGAGAACTGAGTTTATCCCACATAAGGATGTCACTTTACCCCCACTCGCGGAACCTCATGCGTCTAACGCTCCGACGAACATGACAAAAAGGTATCTGGGTCTTGTCATACACGGCGCTGTTAAGGAATCAAATTTGGTCAACCAGTTGAGCAATGATCCTGAGTTTTTGGTGGAATCTCGTCCGTCGGATGAGTTGACTTACGAGGAAAGGCTGGAAAATAGTAAGTTTTGTCTGTTTGAGTTAGGGGAGGGCGATGTTTCGGGGATCAGTGATGCCCTGCGTCTTGGGTGTGTGCCTGTGTTGATTACTAACCGTCCGATACAGGATCTGCCGCTGATGGACGTGCTGAGGTGGCAGGATATCGCGGTGTTTGTTGGGTGGATTAAAGGTAAAGGTGAAGTCAAGATCAATGAACTGAAGCGCGTGCTGAATCGCACGTGCGGGAACGACAAATACGAGGGGGTAAGAGGATTGTCTGTGACGGCAGGTCGGCATTTTATTTGGAACGATGATCCGCAGCCGTACGATGCATTTCACATGGTGATTTATCAGCTGTGGCTGAGACGCCACACGATTAGATACGCGCGGAGAGACGTGGCATAGGGGAACATCAATATTACGATTTTTTTCTTTTTTATTGTTATTATTATTTGGTGGAAGAATCAAATGGTGAAAATGAAATCGTAGATATTGTTTTTGGAAATAATTGTGCAATTAAAAATTATAATCTTTTAAATTTATCAAAATAAATTATGATTATGATTATTTTATCGCTTATATAAATGAAATGTTTGTTTGTTCAATCTCATTTTGAGCAATTTTTATTTTTTTAAAAATTTTTGTTTTATGTTACATTAGATTTATTAAAATTTATATCATTTTCCTTGTATAACCCTTAGGAATCTCTTATATTTCATTTATTGAGCTATCTCTATTTGCCCCCCTTTAATTATTATCTTTTGACTCTCGCCTAATTTTTGTTTACTTCTTGTTGGCCTGTAATTTAAACATATAATTTAATTATTATTTAAAACTTGAGAAAGAAACAAATAATTTCCTAGTTACGCATCGGATACGTTCCACATTGTGAGTTTTAGATAAGAATAGAATAACTGTAAATGAATGTCTCAAATAATAGGGATATCTCATTATTTATCAAAATTATAGTCGTGATGCTATCTTTTAAGTAAAAAACAATTAATAATGATTAAAAAGATATTTAATCTTAAGAGGTAATAATATATATATATATATATATATATTAAATCAATATTTTTCTGTCTCTTAAAAAAGAAGAATCTTAAAAGAATCTGATTCTACAGAATTCTTCTTTCCTCCACCATCTTTTAAGAGTGTTTTCTCATTAAATATGTTCGATGAGTTCTAACTCCCAATATAGTTGTAAACCACCACATAATATCTCCACATAATCTTTTGATTCTTTTTTCTTTAAGAAAGAAACCTGCAATACAAATTTCAAAAAAAAAACTTAATTTTATTTTAAAAGCTATTTTTGTTATTAATTGAATACTGCAACGCTATATATAGAAACATTTTAAATAAGTTCAAAAAAATTTGAAGTGCCACACACTTTAAATTCATCGTCGTCACATCCACAAGCCTAACGACACTAAAGCCTTTCACTCTCACGATCGACTTCAGCCCTCCATCCTTCATCTCGTCATCTTATTCTCTCTCACCAACCAAACCACCGATTCTCTCTCTCAAGGTCAATAGAGTCTCTCTTCTGTGCTGTCGTTTCATTTATAAGTACATGCGTATACACACTTGTTTACATTTTTGTTATGTTTGGTAACTGAAAGCCCGTTCGAATTCAGGCTTTTTGAATTAGAATTGGAACCGAAATGGCGCAAGGTGAAGCTCTTACTAACTTCATAATTTAAGTTTCTCAGTCTGTTATTGGTTGTACTAATTTTGTTATTGTAACTGAAAAAAAAAGTAGTGACTCCATATGAGGAAGCATTGGATGCTTTATCTTCTCTCATCACAAAACGCAGTCGTGCTGATAAAAGCAACAAAGGAGATCGGTTCGATCTTCTTTACGATTACATAAAGGTAACTAACCACGACAGTTGGTGGTAAATTTGATTTTTATTTATTTATTTAATTGGTGCTTCAAATTGTATTCAGATTGAGCTGATTGTGTTCTGTAGATGTTGGACTTGGAGGAAGCGATTTCTCAGATGAAGATTATTCATGTTGCTGGCACTAAGGGAAAGGTATAAATGAATTCTTCTTCAATTAAAGTCTCTGTTAAAGCTCGTTAAAATAATGAAATTCTTTTTGAACTCTTAGTTCCTGCATATTCAGTTTATTAGAGCAAAAAAAAAATTCAAGTATGTTTTATCGTTCTGTGTAAATTGGCTACTGACAGGCCCAAACTAGGCTTTTCTGCACTTTTATGATTAGTTATTGTTAGAAAAGGTGGTTCCATAAACCCCACATTCTTTTCAGTTTCTCACTCAATGTGAATGTTTAAGTGAGGGAATATAACTCATACATTGGCCAAATTGTGAATCATTAAGTGAGGAATATAACTCATACATAGACCTTTGGCCATTGATGCAGAAATTGCCTTTCCGGTTTTTAATGTTGGGATTGTATCTGATTTTGTTTTTCTGTGGGATGTAGTTTGTATGAGAACTTTATTCTGAGAATAAATTTGTGTTTGTCATAGGGTTTTTATTGTAATAATTTTAATTTTAATGGTGTTTGACACTAGTTTGTTTTCCTTTCGGTCCTAATAGGGATCCACTTGCACATTTACAGAATCTATATTGCGACACTGTGGCTTCCGGACTGGGCTCTTCACATCTCCTCACCTCATTGATATCAGAGAAAGATTTCGTTTGGACGGGTTAGTTTTACCATTCCCTAAGTAGATTTGTCTTATGTTATTATATAGTTTAGTTGTGAACCTGGTATGAGTCATCTCTATGCCGTAGAATCTTGTTGCTTTTTGAGCACTATTACTTAATTTTCTACTCAGACTATCCATTCATACTAAAAATACTATGCTCTGTTTCTTTTGATGAATCGATTTACTGATAGTTCATTTTCGTTATTAAATATTGGATTATTGTCATTTGAGTTCTTAGTGCTCCCGTAAATCAGAGACTAGGCCTGTAATTGTATATCTGTCCTCCGCTTATTGTGTTTTGAGATTTTACTTACAAGTTAATTCTGTGTTGTTCTGGTTGGATGCTGCAGTGCTGACATATGTGAAGAAAAATTTTTAGCATATTTTTGGTGGTGTTATGATAGACTAAAGGTATGTTATGTGCATTTTTTTTAATCTTTATTTTTTTAATTCTGTCCACATACTTCAGCTTTTGCATTTTCCACAACCCCCATACAAACACAAAAAAAAAAAAAAGAGAAAAATTTGCAACTTAGTTACATAAAGTATGAGTTTATTTTTGCTGATAGTTACATCTGTATATATTTACTTGTTTGCTTATTGCATTTGCATTTTTGTGGATATTAGCTGCTTCTTCGGGGATTATACATAGAGTTTCTTGACAGTATTGTGAAGTTTTTAAAAGAATGCATGCATGATATATAGTAGTCTATATTTCATGCATTCTTGATTACTTGATGTTGACTTAAGTGAACCATAATTAGACTTACAAACAGGTAGTTTTTCACTGCAAGTCTGACCTTGGTTTAACCAGTGATATTATAATCACATTCTTTTATTGGAGTGACAAAAGGAAACTGAACATATCTCTTCGATTTTATTCAAAGTGGCCTAACCTCTCTAGTGTCAAATTTTAATGATGAGAAAGGTCACATCCTTCCCATATCACTATTCTTTTGTTTTCTTATTTTCTAAGAGATTGTATACTTTACAACTAAACAGGTGAACCTATTCATTGAAATGCTACCCTTATCCAGTAATAAATCTCCAAATTTAAAAATTGAAGGAGTTAAATTGTATATTGCTATTCCTCTTCTTGGATTAAATGTTTATATGCAGCAATCTTAATGTTGATTGCTAATGAAAATGTTATCTGTGTTTGACATTTCTTTTTTTAATTTTTCCTTTTTCAGACAATGGGTTTGCTATGATTATTTTATTTTTTATGCAGGAAAAAACTACTGATGATATACCAATGCCTCCTCTCTTCCGCTTCCTTGCTTTACTTGCTTTCAAGATATTTGCAGCAGAGCAGGTTTGATAAGTATCATTTGAACATAGCTTATATAGACTTTGATATATCAGTATTACTGGTTCCTGAATGTTATTTTCTATTGATAGGTGGAATGTAAATTAATCCATTTATGATAATCTTTTGTGTAGGTAGATGTTGCTATCTTAGAGGTTGGATTAGGTGGAAGGTTTGATGCAACAAATGTGGTAAGCTTAGTTTGTTATTTTGGAAACAAATTTATACGTTAACCTGACTTTTAAGAGGTTTATCTTAAATTTTCTGTTATGCTGAGGTCATTGTTTAAAATTATGCTTACCAAATATGGCAGTTTTCTTGCTAGTTTGCATTAGTATTGCTGAAATTTCTAACACAGGTGTATAATTTCTCAGATTAAGACACCTGTCGTATGCGGTATAGCTGCCCTTGGGTATGACCACATGGAGATTCTAGGTTCGTTATATATTTCATTAATTTAGGTATTTGTTCAGCAGTTTTTCAATATGTATAACTGACAACTAGTGTATCAGTAAATGTTTTATCAAAGAAATTTCTATGAATTGCTTTTAGTAACCTTCATGTTTTGGGCAGTGATATGGGATATATACATCAAATACTTTGATATTTGAAGTACCCTGTTAACTCTACTGGCCTATCATTTCACATTTTTCTAGCCTTGATTTATATAGGAAAATGAAATGGTCATCCATACAGATCTATAATTTGATTGCTTCCTGGTATGGTTAATCAGTGTTACCTGCACTGAGGTTCTAACCAATGAGAGGTCCATTTCTGGCAATAAATCTGTGCCACCATTTTAACATGGTGTCTGATCTCTGGATCTGTTGAAATTTAAGTTTCCAAATTTTGTTTTAAGATTTGTTGGCAGACTAGGTATGTGCTGATGACCTAGGAGATAAATCTGCAGAATCCTATATAGACTGATGAATCCACAACTGATCATTGGGATACTCATCTTGTCTGTAATTAACTGTTGCATTTTGTGGGTATAAGTCTGTCGGACAACCTTATGGCTGTAAGCTTCTGGCAGGAACCCAAGCTTAAATGATGGCATTGAAATTATTGTAAATGCATGCTTGAAATTTAGAAGCTAATCAAATAATATCCTTCTTAAAGAAATATTGGGTTTATTATATATTAAATTTCTTTTGCCTTTTCTGCCTCTTATCACAGGGAATACACTAGGAGAAATTGCTGGGGAGAAGGCTGGTATCTTTAAGGTGTTCTTTAGATTGACATAATGCTCAAAGCATAAAATCTGTGCAAGTAGAATATGATTTTTCCATGCAATATAGGTGGAGTATTTTTAATTGCTTTTCTTTGTATATATCTTTGCATTTCTCGATGCAGCACGGAGTTCCCGCTTTTACTGTGTCTCAACCTGAAGAAGCAATGCATGTACTTGAAGAGAAGGCTTCTAAACTGGATGTAAGCATCCTCTCACTATTGACTTCATTGTCCTGCATGGATGGGGAATGCATGACCTAGAGCTTGGCTCCAATGAATTAAGATTGACTTGTGTAGCTCAATTTGATGGTCCATGCTGACCCTAAACCAACTTTCTGATAAGGAAGTCAGTGCCTATATGGTAGCAAAAATGCAAAACTAGTTTGCTGCTTTACAGTACCTAATATAGTAGTGGAGTTCCTATAGACGTTCACTGGCCTATTCATAATGTTATCCTGTACTAAGCTTTTTTGAATGATTCATTTGAGACTTCAAGAATCACTGAGTCATAAACATTACCATAAGTCAATTTAGGCTTGTCATTTATCAAGTGTAGCTCCTTCCATCTGTGCTGCACTAGTGTTTTTAAGTACATTTTATTAGATGTCTGGTCTTAAACCATTGATGCCCTCCATTTGTTCAGGGTTCTTAACAAAGTGGATCACAACACTTTACCAGGTCAAATGTTGTACTTTGATTGTCCTAATAGAAGCAGGTTAAGTTGCATTTTGCCTAACAGAAAAGGATTAGAAGCTATCACCTTCAATGGAAAAATGAGAAAATGATACTGATGACAGGTACCTCTTCGAGTAGCACCACCATTAGATGCAAGCCTGCTGAATGGTTTAAAACTTGGGCTTGAAGGTGAGCACCAGTGCATAAATGCTGGTCTTGCAATTGCGCTAGCTTCAACTTGGCTTCAGAGGACTGGTCATGTTGAAGTCAGCTACCTGGAACAGACAGTAAGTTCTTTTCATCAGAGTTTTCCTTGCCTATCATGTTTTGTTATATTGATCTTTTTCCCTGTTTAATTGATCTATATGGAGCAGAGTCCGCTGCCTGAACAGTTCATCAAAGGGCTAGCAACAGCCAGTTTGCAAGGAAGGGCACAAATTGTTCCCGATCGATTTTTTAACATTGAAAACCATGGAGAGCTGGTATTCTATTTGGATGGAGCTCATAGCCCTGAAAGCATGGAAGTATGTGGAAGATGGTTTTCTCTGGCAATTAAGGACGACAATCAGCAATCAATGTTGGATTTTCAACGATCGGATAATCATGGATTTTCATATGAGTCGGCACAGAAGCATCATCATGGAAGATCTAGGAAAAACACTTCACAGGTAAAGTAACACCTTGGTAATCCATTGTAAAAAATTTAAAAAACACATCAAGTCAAATTTGCCAAAATTCAGAAAAAGTATAGTTGCTGGCTCCAAGTCTGGTAAATTTTTCAATGACGGAAAATCGCATGCTTTATTTAAGATTAGAGCATTTGGTAGACACGAGTAGAATTCTTAATAACTAGATTTGTATCAGAATTATGCTTGCCGCTCTTTTCAGGCCTTAAAGTTGCATTACCATTATTCAATATGTATGCACACACATGCTTGTGGTTGTGTGTATTTCATCTTCAAATCTTGATATTTTTGCACTTGGAAATCACTTTTGCTGCATTGGATCACTTTTAGCTGATGCTGAATTGAAGCTGCTTATAACCCCATGCAGATTTTGTTGTTCAATTGTATGTCAGTGCGAGATCCACAGTTGCTTCTTCCACGCCTGATGAAAACATGTGCTAGTCATGGTTAGCGTACATTTTTCAGATATATTGTCTTAAATCTTTTTAGAACAAGAGTACCAATAATGATATATATGATAAATGGTTGAAGTGCTTGAGAATTATTTTACAATTTTTCCTGGAATCCTAATTGAATAGATTGGATAAGAACCTCAAGCTTCCAACTTGTGTGAAAGTTTTGGAGGCCATTGAAATGGAAGTTAGAAGGACGTAATCTACTTTTAATATTGAGGGGTCTTTGTTTTTTAATTATTTTTATTTATGAAACTTTTAGGTGTCTACTTCAAGAAGGCACTCTTTGTGCCAAATATATCAGTGTATCACAAGGTTGGATCCCATGCTTTACCGCCAACTGAATCTCAAGTTGATTTGTCGTGGCAGTTGACCCTTCAAAGAGTATGGGAAAGCCTCATACAGGGTGATAAAGGTATTGCTTAGAAATATATAGAAAATGTTTTTCTTCTAAAGCATATTACATGTGTAGGTCAGACATTGTGAGTATTCAATAATTAGTGAATCTCTTTGCTATAAATGGCTTGATTTGTTTGAAATTGGATTGATGATTTAGTCTTCTAGAATTAACGGCTTGATATGGGTCTATCAGTTTTTGTTTCTATTGTCTTTGATATATATGCTCATATGTACATGAGTAGTGCATTCAAGGCAGCTCTTTTTGTTTTGCATATGTAATGGAATTTTTGACTCTCCAGGAGGGGAGGCCAAGAATACGGATGCTGGTTCTGAAGAGGTTAAAGAAGATATGGAAATGAGTGCCAGGAGCTGTGAAAACAGTGCAGTATTTTCTTCTCTTCCACTGGCTGTTAAATGGCTTAGAGACAGTGTCCAACAGAATCAGTCAGTTCGTTTACAGGTAATGCTGTTTTTTAGGTTATTATTGAATATTTGAAACTTCGTAACCCCCTTCGTCAACAATTTGTTCTTGCTTAAAAAAATAAAGTTGAAGGGCATTCTTGAATACTGTGATTGAGCTAATAAAATTTATCCATGTCTGCAAAACATTTCTCATGAAAATACGTCCTTATAGTGGTTGTGCAATTTATGTGTGAGATATGGATAGTCGGTGCCAGGTTGCTGTATATGCAAGTTAAATTGTGAATGTTAGTTCCTTGCTGTCTTTTCAACCAAAATCTTAAACAAGAAAAGAAATACACATCTCCTGCTATAGCTTATTGTCTAATTTCAGAAATCTATAAAATTTAAACAACTATTTAATTGTTAATCAGTCACATCTGTACATTCCCTATTGGAAAACCATGTTTTGAGGTTGTAAATTATTTTGCAACTGAATAAAGCTTAATAATATTTCTTCTGGGTCTTGTTTAGTTTGGATTTGAATCTTTCACTGCTCCATACATGTGATAATCTGACAAATTCCTCTTTCATTTATCAGGTCCTAGTAACCGGTTCCATACACCTTGTGGGTGATGTGCTGAGATTAGTCAAGAAGTGAGGCAAACCACCGAGTTGAAGTTCACTAAATTTTGATGTACTTTAGATTCTTGTAACACTACATTTGATGACAGACAAATCATCGATGAATAATTTGGTTCATCGTGATTTTCAAGTGGGTAGATGCACAACACTCGAATGCTATCTGCGTCATTGAAGCTATTCTGTTTTGTAGTACAAAATTTTTTCAAAATCTTTTGAAACCACTGTTAACATCAATAGTCCAGTAAATTCATAAAGTTAATAGTTTTTTTTTTTTTTTCTTTTTTCTACTGCACTGTGAAAGTTAACGCTTTATTTGAAAAAAATTTAGTGCTGGGAAATTAATCATTTTGTCGGAAAAGATGTTTTAGCTAAGCATTGTCAATCATTTTGCTATGTTCCTGTTATAGAACGGACATATGGCGGTGCGCAGCTATTTATTTAAAGCCAATTCAGGAGATCTCTGGAAATAATCTTACAGCTGTTGAGAGACACATAAACATTGTTAGGTGTTCAAAGCAGCGAGGCTGCCACTTGGGCCGCATAAGGAAATTGTTCAGCTTGCCGGGTCGATAAATTTTTGCAGCCTTTCCATCGGTACACAGGCAGATAAACTTTCAAATGGAACTGTTACTAATTAGATACAACCATTCTATACAACTTTATTCATATAATTTGAGATCTCAAAATCTCACAAATTCATTATCATTTCATTGTGTTCTTATAATTTGTATATATTTAGATTGTATATATAAAATTACTATGAATAATAATAATAATATATAAATACAAATAAGTTGATAACGATGAAAAATTCATATATTTAAAATCAATACTTTATTGTCTCTCAGGTAAAAAGAATCTTATTCTTTAGGAAGCTGCCAATCAATAATAAAGTAATTCGAAAGTTAAAGCATCAAGTACTTGACAAATCTTCACTCCCCAGGCTCCATCCATCTCTTGCTATTTATCTTCGTCCTTTTTTATTTTGTTTTGTTTTGTTTCTTTTTTTTTTTTTTAAATCGTTAAAGCAAAGAGAATATGGTTATGTTCTTTTTTTTTCCAGATCTTATTTTTTGTGTTGTATATTTTTTAATGTAATTTATATTCAATCTCAACCACATATTCTTTTCAAAATTCAAAATAATTCAAAATCAACCACTTATTCCTGAATTCAATTGAAAACAAAAGTACTGGATTTATAAAATATCACACCCGTAACGCATGTTTTACGATATCCAACTTAGGTACCGTTGGTTGATGCGTTGATGGAAGATTATT
This sequence comes from Boswellia sacra, assembly GCA_013180625.2. NCBI lineage: Eukaryota > Viridiplantae > Streptophyta > Magnoliopsida > Sapindales > Burseraceae > Boswellia > Boswellia sacra. Next base: position 167,748 of record SNVD02012254.1, on the reverse strand, counting down.
GGGAAAGGACTATCATTTTTTATTTATTCTATTTTTAGGAGTGTCAACTTGAGTTACAACACGTAAACACGATTTGATACGATACACAACATAAAAATTAGCTAGTTTAGGTTTTGACTTAATTATGTTTGGATTAAAATTTTGAATCCGTTTGATAATCGTATTGTGCTCAGGTTGAGGGTTTTTAAGTGTGAACACGATTTTGACATGATCCGTTTATGATATGAATCGGTTTATGACACGATTAATACAAATAATACGAGTATGAATTAAAAGCATTTTGACATGACAACACGTTAACACGATTATTAATACAAATAATATAAACACATTCTTATAAAATTTAATATTTTTTATCCATATTAAAAAAATAAAAATAGAGGTGTTGTATACATAAAATAAACTTGGTATTTATTAGTTAATGGACTTTTTATTGTGTTGTGGATGAATTTTATGTTTTTTTATTTAAAAATAGGTTGTAATGTGTAACATATTAAACATATAAACTTATTATGATTGTATTAAATATATAAATTTATTATAATCATGTTAAATATGAAAATCATGTCGATCGTATAAATGTATTATAATCATATTCGTATCTAATACGAAAAAATTGTTTATTATTTATATTAGTGTATCATGTTGTGTTATTCTTTTGATAATCATATTATATTTATATTTGTATTGGGTCTTCGTAACTTGATTGTGTTCAAGTTGGATTAATTTTTGACGTGTCATACGAACGTGATCCGCGAATATGAACGCCAAATGGATCCAAGTTCCTGACGGTGAGTTTTAAGACGAAGAATAGAATAATTTTTGTCCAAGAGAATATTACTCACCTCTCGCCAGTCAATCGTACATTTAAAGGTTAATAATTTTTAAAAAAGAAAAAAAATAAATAACTAACCAGTTTTTGCTTTAAAATGATTAAGTTGAATATATAATTTAATGCTTTTTAAAACTTAAGAAATAAACAAATAATATTCTTTGTTTTCTGTTGCATAGTTGAGATATTTGACTATTTATCAAAATTATAGACTCGACCTTATCTTTTAAGTCAAAACAATTAAATAGAATTAAATTGTATTTAATCTTAACATGTATTTATATAACTTAATACTTACAATTCTAATTCTCTTTACATATATAAGTTTTTAACTTTATTAGAGAGGGTTGAGAAATCCTATATATTAAATCAATATTTATTATATCTTAAGCAAAAAGAATTTATTCTTTAGAAGCTATCAATTAGAAAGTCATGCAAAAGTTGAAGCATAATATATTCGAAAATCTCCATTCATTTCCTCCATCATCTCTAGGGAGTGCCTTTTTATTAATTAAATTAAACGAGCTACAGTATGCTTGTAAGCCATTCGCATACATTGATATAATATTTGCATTTAACTTTTAAAAAAATTTTGATTTTAAAAAGCCATTTTGTCATTAAAATAATAATTACAAAAATATTACTAATAATAAAAATTAAAAATTTAAACTGCTCCACACTATAAATTCATCTCCGTCGCGTCCAGAAGTCTCACGACACTTGAGCCTTCAATTTCCCGCTCAACTTCACGACATTTCTTCGCTCTCTCTCTCTCTCTCTCTCTCTCTCTCTATCTCTCTCTCTGTCTTACACTCTCACTCTTGTTGCTTCAGCAAGGTCAAGTGGTCAACACAGTCTCTCTCTACTATGCGCTGTCGTTTCGTTTCATTCATATACATGCGTGCAGTGTTTACATGTTTGTTTGGTTCGGCTAGTGAAAGCTAGTTTGAATTAGAATTCAAATCGAAATGGCTGGAATGGCTGGAGGTAAAGCTCTGACTTAGTGTTTTGTTAACGAAACGTTTGATTTGTAAATTCGCTGTATTGATTTTGTTATTGGAACTGAAAAAAAAAAAAGAAGTGACTCCATATGAGGAAGCACTGGGGGCTTTATATTCTCTCGTCTCAGAACGCAGTCTTGCTAATACAAGCAACAAAGGAGATCCGTCCGATCTTCGTCGGTTCGATCTTCTTTACGCTTATATAAAGGTAATTTAACCACGACACTTGCTAGTAAATATTATTTCTACTTATTTTATTTTATTTTGGTGATTTTAATCATATTAAGATTTTGTTATGTAGATGTTAGACTTAGAGGAAGCAATTTCGGAGATGAAGATTATTCATGTTGCTGGCACTAAAGGAAAGGTATAAATGAATTCTTCTCTATTAGCACGAGTGTTTAGCTTGTGTATATTCTAATTTTGATCGTGAATGCTTGTAATGTGATGGTGCAGCCCAAGTTTTGCTGATTATTAGTTTGAAAAGTTGAGAATAATGTTAAGATCATAGCTTTCCTGAAATAATGAAATTTTTATTTCAACTCTTACTTTACGCATGATCAATTTGTTAGGCCAACAAAAAAAAAAAAAAAAAAAAAAGGAGTTTGTTGTAAGGAATTCAATTGACAGGCCCAAACCAGGCTTTTCTGCCCTTCTAATATTAGTTTTGGTTAGCAATACTGGTTTTGTAAATCTCCCATGCTTTTCAGTTTCTCATCCATTGTGAATGATTGAGTGGCAGAGATAACTCGTATGGAGATCTATGCCCATTGACGGAGAAATGGGCTTTGCAGTTACTAACCTGGGATTTATGTCTGTTTTTGTTGTTTTGTGAAATATAGTTCTTAGGAGAACTTCATCCGGATACTGAAGATTATACATGTCTAAGTTTTTTTTTTCTTTTTTTTTCCCTTTATTTAAAATTTTTAATGGTGTTTGACATAGTTCATCTTTTCTTTCGCTCTTGAAAGGGGTCTACCTGCACTTTCACAGAATCTATATTACGTCATTGTGGCTTCCGGACTGGGCTTTTTACGTCTCCCCACCTTATTGATATCCGAGAAAGATTTCGTTTGGATGGGTGAGTTTTTCCATTTCCTGAGTAGATTTGTCTTATTTTATCATATCAGTTGTGAACTTGGTATAAGTCAACTCTATGCCCTAGATGCTTCTTGCTTTTTGAGCGCTATTACTTAATTTTCTACTCAGACTGTTGAAAAATATTATGACTGTTTCTTTTGATGAATTGGATTACTTTTGTTATCTGTTTCCATCTAATCTGTAACTGATAATTCATTTCAGTTATGGAATCATTGGATAATTGTCAGTTGATTTTTTAGTCAGTAGGTCAGAGAGTAGGCCTATAATTGTATTTCTGTCTTATGCTTATTGTGTTTTGATATTTTAGTTACAAGTTAATTTTTGGTTGTTCTGGTTGGATGCTGCAGTGCTGACATAAGTAAAGAAAAATTTTTGGCATATTTTTGGTGGTGTTATGATAGACTAAAGGTATGTTTCTGCCTATCTTTGGTTTTTATCTTTTTTTAATTTTATTTTTTCAATTCTATCTCCATACTTCAGCTATTACATTTTCCAAACACCCATATAAGAGAGAGAGAGAGAGATTTCCAACTTAGTTACAAACCATATGGTTATTTTTGCTGATAGTTACATCTGTATAGATGTACTCGTTTACATATTGCATTTGCATTTTTGTGGATAATAGCTGCTTCTTTAGGAATTATTCATAGAATTTCTTGACAACATTGAGTTTTTAAAAGAACGCATGCATGATATCTAGCAGTCTATATATCATAAATTCTTGTTTCTTGATTAGGTGATTTTGATTTAGTGAATCATAATTGGACTTACAAACTGATAGTTTTTCTTTGTGAGTCTGACGTTGGTTAACTAGTGATATAATAATCACATTCTTTTAATGGAGTGAGAAAAGGTGACTGAACAAATTTCTTTGATTTAATTCAAAGTGACCTACCCTGTCTAGTGTCAATTTTTAATGACAAGAAAGGTCACAGCCTTAGGATATCACTGTACTTTTATTTTCTTATTTTCTATGAGATTGTATACATTACGAGTAAAGATGAACCTACTGACTGTAGTGCTAACCTCTTCCGGTAATAAAATTGAAGAAGTTAAAATATTACATTGCTATTCCTCTTCTTGGATTAAGCATTTATGTGCTGCAATCTCATGTTGATTACTAATGAAACTGTTATCTGTGTTTGGCATTTCTGTTTTTGTTTTCCCTCTTTCAGACAATGGGTTTGCTATGATTGGTTTACCTTTTTATGCAGGAAAAATCTACTGATGATATACCTATGCCTCCTCTCTTCCGCTTCCTTGCTTTACTTGCGTTCAAGATATTTGCAGCAGAGCAGGTTTGCTACGTATCATTTTAACCATTTCTTATAGAGACTTCTTTGATCATATCAGTATTACTAGTTCCTGAATGTTGTTTTCTATCAATAAGTTGGATGTAAATTAATACATCTATGATAATTTTTTTTTTTATTTGTAGGTAGATGTTGCTATCTTAGAGGTTGGTTTAGGTGGAAGGCTCGATTCAACAAATTTGGTGCGCTTAGTTGTTATTTGGGAAACAAAATTTATACGTTAACCTGACTTTTGAATAACTTTATCTTAAATTTTCTATTAAGATGATGCCATGGTTTAAAATTATGCTTATCAAATATGGCAGTCTTCATGCTATGCTGCATGATTATTGTTTAAATTTTCTAACAAAGGAATATAATTTCTCAGATTAAGACGCCTGTAGTATGCGGTATATCTGCCCTTGGTTATGACCATATGGAGATTCTAGGTTTGTTGTATATTTACTTGATTGAGGTATTGTTGTTGGTTTTTTAATATTATAACTGGCAACTAATGCATCAGTTAATGTTTTATCCAAGTATTTTCTATGAAATGCATTTGGTAAACTGCGTGTTCTGGGCTGTGATATGAGATATATACATCAAGTAGTTTGATATTGGAAGTAACCTGTTAACTCTAATGGCCTATCATTTCACATTTTTCTAGCCTTGATTTGTGTAGGCAGTGGTATATATACAGAGCCATAATATGATTGTTCCATGGTATGATTGTTCAGTGTTACACGCACTAAGGTTCTAACCAATGAGAGGTCAGTTTCTGGCAATAAACTGTGCCACCATTTTGACATGGTGTCTGATCTGTGGATTTGTTGAAATTTTAATTCCAATTTTTTTTTTAAGACTTGTTGGGAGACTGCAATTACTTAACAGGTTGAGATAATGTGCACAATCCTTTATAGTGTGATGAATCCACAACTGATCATTGGGATGTTCATTTTGTCTACAATCAATTGTTATATTTTGTGAGGATAAATTTGTGGGAAATCCTTAAAGTTGTAAGCTTCTGGAAGGAAGCCAATGAAATGATGGAACTGAAATTATTGTAAATGCACGTTTGAAATTTAGAAGCCAATCAAATATATCCATCTGGAAGCAATGTTGTGTTTGTTATATTTAAATTTTTTTTCCCCTTTACTGCCTATTATCAACAGGGAATACACTAGGAGAAATTGCTGGGGAGAAGGCTGGTATCTTTAAGGTGTTCACTCTATTTACATAATACTCAAAGCACAAAATCTGTGCAAATAGAATATGATTTTTCCATATAATATAGATGGAGACATTTTAATTGCATTTCTTTATTTGTATTTGCATTTCTTGATGCAGCATGGAGTTCCTGCCTTTACTGTGTCTCAGCCTGAAGAAGCAATGCATGTACTTGAAGAGAAGGCTGCTACGTTGGATGTAGGCATCCTCTTTATTGACTTCATTTTCCTGCATAAATTGGGAATGCATGACCTATAATTCTGCTCCAATGAAAGATTGACTCGTGTAACTCAATTTGATCATCCATGATAACCCTAAACCAACTTATTGATAAGAAAGTCAGTTTCTATATCAGAGCACAAGCGCATAACTAGTCATGCTAATTTAAACTACCTGATTTAGTAGTTGAGATCCTTTAGACCTTCACTGGCCTATTCCGTATTTAAATTCATAATTCTAGTTGCCCCATTGCTCTATCCTAAGATTTCGCGGATGATTCATTGGAGATTAAAGAATTGCCAAGTCATAACAATATTATAAATGATACCTTAGGCTTGTCACTTATCATATGTCGCTCCTTCCATCTGTGGCACCGTAGTATTTTCAAGTACATTTTATTAGTCGTCTGGTATTAAATCAATGATACCGCTCCGTTTGTTCAGGATTGTTAACAAACTGAATCACAAAACTTTATTTAAGTCAAATGTTGTACTCTGGTTGTCCCAATAGAAGCAGATCAAGTTGCATTTTGCCAAATAGAATGAGAAGTTACCACTTTCATTGGAGAACTGAGAAAACCATTCTAATGACAGGTATCTCTTCGAGTAGCACCACCATTAGATGCAAGCTTGCTGAATGGTTTAAAACTTGGGCTTGAAGGTGAGCATCAATACATGAATGCTGGTCTTGCCATTGCACTATCTTCAACTTGGCTTCGGAGGACTGGTCATTTTGAAATCAGCTACCCAGAGCAGACAGTAAGTTCTTTGCATCAGAGTTTTCCTTGCACAGCATATGTTGTTATTTTGATCTTTTTCCCTGTTTTATTGATCTATCTGGAGACAGAGTCCGCTGCCTGAACAGTTCATCAAAGGGCTAACAACGGCCAGTTTGCAAGGAAGGGCCCAGATTGTTCCTGATCGATCTTTGAATATTGAAACCTGCGGAGAGATAGTGTTCTATTTGGATGGAGCTCATAGTCCTGAAAGCATGGAAGTATGTGGAAGATGGTTTTCTGTGGCCATTAAGGAAGACTATCAGCCATCAATGTTAAATTTTCAACCACTGGATAATTCTGGAATTTCACATGAATTTTCGCAGAAGCACCATCTTGAAAGATCCAGGAAAAAGACTTCAAAGGTAGAGCAATACCTTGGTAATCCATTGTAAAAAATTCCAAAAAACACAATTCCGAATTTCTCGAAATTCAGAAAAAATATGGTTACTTGGCTCCTAATCTTATAAATATTGCAATAATGATAAATCACATTATCTATATATAAGAGAGCATTTGCTAGATACGAATAGAATGTTTAATAACGAATGCACGAGATTTGTAGGATAAGTATGATTACACTTACACTATTTGCAGACTAGAAACTTGCATTATCATCATTGACGTATGTTTGCACACTAATTCTTGTGGTTGTGAGCATTTTATCTTGATATTTTTTTCACTTGGAAATCACTTTTGCCGTGTTAGATTACGTTTGGCTGATCTGAAGCTGCTTAAAACCCCATGCAGATTTTGTTGTTCAATTGTATGTCGGTGCGAGATCCAAAGTTGCTTCTTTCTCGCCTGATGAAAACGTGTGCTAGTCATGGTTAGCGTACATTTTTCAGATATATTCTTGCTAATTTTTTAGAACACAATATGATCTATATGATAAATGGTCGAACTGCTTGACAATTAATTGTTACAAATTTCCCTGGAATCCTAATTGAATTGATTTGATGACAAGCTCAAACTTCCAATTTGTGTGGAAGTTTTGAAGGCCATAGAAATGGAAATTTAGAAGTAATTTGGGAATTTTTTTTTTTTTTGGTTGATGATAATTTTCATATTTGTGTATATTTTAGGTGTGCACTTCAAGAAGGCACTCTTCGTGCCAAATACATCAATGTATCGCAAGGCTGGACATGCTTTACCGCCAGCAGACTCTCAAGTTGATTTGTCATGGCAGTTTACCCTTCAAAGAGTATGGGAAAGCCTCATACAGGGTGATGAAGGTACCGCCTAGAAATATATAGAAAATGTTTTTCTGCTACAGGATATTGCATATATAGGTCAGAAATTGTGAATATTGCATAATTTTTTAACGCCTTTTTCATAAAATGGCTTGATTGGCTTTGGCATTGGATCGATAATTTAGTCTTCTAGAACTAACTGCATCAAATGGGTCTGTCAGTGTTTGTTTCTGGCATTGATATGTATTCTCATATGCACATGAGTTTGTGCATTAGCGGAAGCTCTTATTGGTTTCCACATGAAAATTGAATTTCTGAATCTGTAGAAAGGAAGGCCAAGAAAACAGATGCTGGTTTTGAAAAGGTTAAACAAGATATGGAAATGACTGGTAGGAGCTCTGAAAACAGTGCAGTATTTTCTTCTCTCCCGTTGGCTATTAAATGGCTCAGAGACACTGTTCGACAGAATCAGTCTGTTCGTTTTCAGGTGATGCTAGTTATATCTTGCTGTCTAATTTCAGGAAGTAGAGAAAATTATTTAAATTTCCTATAAATTGTAAACAATTATTTAATTGGTAACTTGTCAGATGTGTTTATACCCTATTGGTTGCCATGTTTTGCGTTGCAAAATTTTTCGCAACCGAAGAAAGCTAATAATATTTCTTTTGGGTCTTTTTAATTTGGATTTGAATCTTTAACTTCTGTCTCCATGTGATTGATGATAATCATACAATCTCTTGATTTATCAGGTCCTTGTAACCGGTTCCTTGTACCTTGTGGGTGATGTGCTAAGATCAGTCAAGGAGTGATGACAAACGAACATAAAATCTTATTCGTCGTGAATGCTGCTCTGGGTTGTAGGAGCTATTCTGTTTTGAAACCACTGTTAACATATACTCCAGTAACTACGGAAAGTTATAGAATTTTTTTCTACAGCACGTGCACTGCACGGCGAAAGTAAACACTTTGCGTCGCTTAATTTTGTTATCGTTCCTCCTATAGAATGGATATATTGTCTGCAGCTATGTTATCGAATCATAACGTAGGACTCGGCTTTTATTAAAGCAATTCAAAGGATTTCTGAAATTAAATATTCACGCAGCTGTTGAGCGAACAAGTCGTGTACATTGTTACGTGTTGAAAGTAGCAAGGCTGGATCTACCTTGGGCAACCGAAGGAAATTATTCACTTTGCTGAGTCAATAAATAAATATATACTTATACATCATTTCTATCAGCACAGTGGCGGATAAACTTTCCAATGGAGATGTTCTAATTTCAGTTGATTCGAGTTATCCATCTCCGGCAATTTCGTGAAATATCATATCAATGATCGTTTTTATTTAAAATATAAAAATTTGTTAAGTGAACAAATACTTTAATTCTTTTTCATTTTCTAACCTCAAAAGACAAATTATGATGATAGTTTCAGTTCAATGCATGCACCACTAATAAATATTAATTTAATAAACTATCTTTTTAAAATAAATATAAAAAATCATTCTAGTATAATCCTTAAAAATTATAAACAACCAAACATAATCGAAGCAGACAATCTGGATATTGATCACCCACTTAGAAGCTTGATTTCATTAGACTAGAACCATTTCTGTACAGGTTCATAAATCCTAAATCTAAAATAATACATTTTCATATTTGTCATTTTTAAGGAAAAAGTACAATCAGCCCCCCGAGGTGCCAATAAGAGAAAACCCTCAGCATTTTAAATGATTTTTTTTTCCAACCTCACTCTACTACCATTGCTAAGAAAATCAGTTCATATATAAAATATTACATACAGATAAAGCACAAAATATGCTAATAAATCAACAAAAAGATCATAAAATCCGTCAACAAATCGTCACGAAAAAATGCATCAGGACCAACGTTCAAAGCAATTGACGGAGCTGCTGGTTTTCTTTCCTGAGAGACTTGACTTCTTTCATCAACTCAGCTTGGTTTTCTAGAATTGAGCTCATCGCACTTGACATCTCCATCTGTTTATATTTTTCATGAAAGCTGAGAAAAAAGAAAAAATTGAATAACTAAAGGGAAAGAGAGTATAACACATGGATACCTCCTGCATATGGAATTGCCTTAAAATTTCTATATGAAGGTTCCTCATATCTTCATGTATGGATTTCTGAAATGAATCAAGAGTTTCTTCAAGAGAACGTTGAAATAGCTGAAGGGTAAAATTACTTCCCTGCTGTGGATCTGGCTGAGGGGCCTTAAGGGATTGTGAGATTCCTCCCTGTCAACAAGTCAATTATCCAACATAGATCAATAAAAGCAGAAGAAATCTGGCATCATAGACATCAGTGAAAATCAAGAATCAAAGATGCCATCACCAATTTGCAGTGACAGCCAACTATCAAAATCAGTTTTAATGGCATCTACAATGATAAAGAGTACAGTGGATCCATCAAGCTAGCACTTTTTTCTCAAATCAAACGAGCTGTTTGTGTTCACTGAAGCCAATTTATGTTCTTACATTTATAGCTGGAAGAGTTCCTGGTTCCATTGCAGCTGATGTATCAGACCTCGACAACAAGCTACTCAAAAGTTCTTCCCTGGTTTCAGCCCCAGTTTTCTTTGTTTTTGGGGAACCAGCTAAAAGGGACGTGCCATCACTCAAGGCAGATGTAGTGCTAATTCTTTCCGCATAAGTCGAGAACCTCCGAGGTAGAGTCAATGATGCTGTTTTTGGTAAGTCAACGTTAGCTGCTCCCATGATGCCTCTTGTACCAAGAGACACCGATGTTGAACTAGAGGTAAGGTGTTCAGGAAATCCCAGTGAAGAGGTCTCCTGATTTGTAGAGACATCCTTAGTACGCAAGTTTTCATAGCTCAGGTTATTATTTGTCAATAAGCTCATACTTGTCTGACTCAGTGAGGAGGACAGATCTTGCAGCCCAGAAAACATTGATCCTGAAGTTAGAGCGCCAGAAGTTGACATCCCATAACGAGAAGGCAGACGAAGGTGGGCAAATTTATCAGTTAATTTCTCACCACCCCAAGCTTCTGGAGGAGTGATGGAAGAGTCTTCAGTCTTGGACGATGGAGAAGGTGTAGACACCGATGTGGTGAAGGAAGATCTGCTGTCATCCTGCACAAAGTGGAGAGAAAGAGACATAAATGCAAAGGCAAGAAGGGAAAATAAAAAACATGAGGGAAGTGTAGACTGTGTAGTGACAAATGTGTTTTTCCAGTGTACATGTCAATTACTAATGAGTCATGAGCATCAGGTTTTAAGGTTAATATCTCAAACCCGGAAGAAAGAAATATATATTTAACATATTGCAGGGAACCTCTGATATAAATACAAATGAGTATCAAACCTGTCTCGAAGTTGAACCGGATTTCCAATCAAATATCGGGTGATCATTTCCCCCATCGTCTGTATAAGGGAATCTCCTACTGGATGAAGGAAACAACATGGATGAAGGCTTCTTATCAATGGGTAGAGAATCTTTTTTTGCTACATCATGATCATCCCACAGCTTATCAAGTGAGGGTGTAATTGGCTGAACGTCCACAAGAGGAGAAAAAACCTCCATATCATCCTTAAAATTATAACTAGAACGAGGAGCATGCAATCTTGCCAATGATCCACCTGGTCGGAGAAGGTTACGTTGTGGTGTTTCATCCATTGAAGACAGATTGAGAGTGCTTGAAACAGAACCACTACTACTCACCGTAAGCAAAGATGCTTCTGAAGAAGTCCCTGATCGGCCAATATGTCGAGAACCTGATACTGCTGTTGAAAATGAAAGGCTTGATGATGTCACAGAGGGAAGTGGGTCGGGCATAAGAATAGAATCTTCTGCTGCACCTCCCAAAAGAGCTGTCTCGGCAGTGCAAGTGATCTCATTCACAATAACTGGCTTTGATCTTTGCCAGCATAAACTTGAAACAGCCTGATGAAAACTGCAATACTTAGTATTAACAGATTTAAGCAACATTTCCCATATACATGCACTTAAAGTGCACATAAATGTAAGTTTTAAAGTGATTATAAAGAAAATCTTACAACCAATGCAAGAGAATAGCAACTTAATAGAGCTAAGAATTTTCAATTTTGGCATTTTAGGTTAGAACAATATATAGGTGAAAAAAAAAAATACCTCTGAACTACTATAAGCACGAAGAACAGTAAAAGGCTGTGGTTTGCCACGAACATCATAGAACACTACTCGACCATTACTTGTTCCAGCTGCCAGTATCCAACCATCCTCTCTAAAAGCCAATGAGGAGAAAGGTGCCTCATAAGTGACGCACGATGAGGGTCTTCTCAACCCTGTGTCATAAGTGTATAGCTTTTTATCCAGCCCAACACTTGCAATTATCTGTTACATGGAGAACATTTGAGATAACATAATGTTTAACTCTTTTCAAAGATATTCTGGCCCCAAAAAGCAAGTCACTCTTCCAAAGGATGCAGAAAATATTTCTTCTTCACTATACTAATTTAACAATAAAAAGGCATCAAACTAATAATTCAAATAAAAGACCTTATCATTGGATGGTGAGAAGCTAATCCCGGCAGTTGGAGCAGAGTGCTGTTTTAACCAAGAAGCCTGTACACAGAAAGGCTATCATTATGATCATAAACATCTTTAAAAACCTGAAATAATAACAGAGTTGTCCTACAAACAAGAGAATGAAAGTTTAATACTGGCGAAACAGAAAGTTGCAACACTATTTATTTATCCAAAAACAAAAATGCAGAACCATCCATGAGTGGTTCTCAATGCTTTCTTCTCCCCCTTTTTTTACACAACCTTATTTTCACCTTGATTGGATCAAAGCCAAAAATCAAATGGATGGAAACGAAAAAAAGACCAGAAAGTTTGAATGATAAATCTATGATCCAGGGACCAAAGGCCCCTACATTCTGTAGGTTTAGACATGATGTTCTTCTGAACCATACAATTAGCCGCCTAAGTTTCCAAGGAATTTTACTTGTTTTCCATCTGATTAAGAAGTAATTAAAAATACCTTTGGGCTACGGCCAGTTGTATCCCACAAATGCACAGTCCCATCATCACCAGCAGTTACTAAAAGGTGCCGACTAATCCTTGAATAATCAAGCACTCTCAGTACCTGGCCTTAAAACCATCAGACAAACAATTAGCTTGGAAACCAGAGACTTTAAATCATAAAAACCAGAAAGGGATCCAGCTGCAAGAAACTAAACAACCTGTTCATTAGGGTCTTTTAGTTCAGCAGCCCTTGCTCCAGATGCAAGGTTATGAAGAATAAGATCCCCACTTAAACTGATAGAAGCTAAGTGTTCATCTTTGCAATTGTACATTGCACCAGTTATAGTGTTATTATGACCCTTCAACCATTTGATGCAGCGTTTCCTCTGCAAATCCCATATTCTTACAACTTGACTGCTTCCACCAGAACATATATATCTGGATCCCTTGTTGCTAAAGCTGATAGCCAATATAGATTCCTGCAAATTAAAAAACCAACAATAAATAGATTCATTAAGAAAAGAACTCCTATTCATGTTAGAATCTTGATTAATTTATCAAAAAAACAGCTGAAGCTGGTGCAATGAAAGAGAATTGTTGGGAACCAAACAATGAAAGCCAAGGTTTTTCATGCACAGGAAAACATATAAAAGGTAGTCTTAGCATAAGCCACTGCAAGCACATGAATTAGGCAGTAGGGATCATATTCTCTTATGATTGACCAAAGGATTTCATTACAAATTTGGCCCAAAAATTAGTTGAAGTCATGCACTGATTAGCCTTCAAATATCCTAGAAGACTAATTATTGGTGGTAGAAGTAAACATAAACAAATTCACCAGAAACAACTTTAGTGCTTCTAGAAGAGACAATCGAAGATATGCCAAAGAAGATTTCCTACTTGGAACAATTAGTGATTCAGATCCCAACTAAGCGAAAAGAATGGTGTATTAGGCCTAGAAGAGGATTACCAGAATATTGTCTCCACTATCAGTCCCAGAGATTGGAATTGTTCCCATGCTCTGCCCATTTTTTCTCCACAGTGATATCTTCTTATCTTCTCCAGCACTTGCAACAACCAAATCTGCAATAATGATACCCCAATCCAAATGAAATGATAAAAAGAAAAACCAATCTTCTATGTAAATGCATGAAGGTAAAAAATAATCCAAAACATTGTGTTTAGATTTTAATTAAAAGAAATAACTCATGATGTAAACTCAAACTTCAGCTTGCTCCAAATTTTCATCCAATTTTTCATCAAACAAAGAAACCCTAAAACAATATTCCTCTCAACTACGTTTACTAAACTATTTGCCCCAACTGAGTTCAAATTTTCATTTGAACGCCAAAGAAATACCAAACACAAAAGAACATCCTTCATTTACTCTTCTTCCAACTTATCAACAACCAGATAAACGCAAATCTACAATTTTTCTCAACTGAACTCCGATGAACTACGTTAAATATATTATTTAACACCAAAAAATCTCGCTTTCTTTCCTCTTCCTCATCCTCGAATATGTCATTACCCACAAAAACCCTAAGTAAAACATCACTCAATTAAGTTATAAACGATCTCGCTTAACTGAACTCAAAACTTTCAGAAAGCAGAGACTCAAAACCATCCGCAGCCAATCAAGGCTTAACATTTTTTAAAAAGGAAATGCAAATATTCAATTCAAAACGACGTAGACATTAAAATAAATTCGAAATTCTAACTAAAACTAAACCACAGAAAGCTTTAAATCCAACAATTGCCTTTGTTTGATAAAAATTTAAAAAGAAAAAAGAAAAAAACAAATGTAATTGGAAAGCGAAGCGAGTCCAGCGATGAGTGGGTTAGTGACTCACTGGTGTGATTCCACTTGACTGAGTTGACCAGGCAACCAGGAGAAGGCGTGTAACTTAAAATGCAGGGATCGCCGGGCTCAACCGAAACATCGAAGAGCTTGACTGTGTCGCCTCCACTCGCAGCTAGTAGTGCCATTGATGGATCCGCCAAGTTCATCATTTTCTGGAGAAAATTTCGAACGCAATTCGAAATTTTCCCGGAAAGTGATGGGAATAGTTGGTAGAGAGATTTTTAAACAGAAACTCTCTTTTTTTTTTAATAAGATTTATTTTTTAAAATTTATTTATTAAACTTTTTTGGTACTAAAAATGGAAAACCCTACCTGAAAGAGAGAGAAGCAAAAATTTAAATGAGCAAAGAGGCAATGAGGCGGGCGCCTTTAATTATGAGCCCTGCTGACTCACTCTTTTTTCATGCATTCTTCCTCTTTTTTTTTATTTTTTTTGGTTAATTATATTGCTCTTTGTCCTTATTTCTCTGAACAAGTTTTATATTACACTAGAAATATTTTCCAAAATTTATTCTGATTTATAGAATTATATTTCATGTATAGACTAAAGATAGAATGCACTTCGCTTGTAAGACAAGCATTCATTTTTTTTTTTTTAAAAAAAAACTTTTGTTCTAATTACAAACATTTATTTTATGCCTCTCACATTTTCAGTGAATTTTAGGTTTATTTTACGGAAAATATAGAAAAATGTCTTTATATCCTAATCTCCCTTTTACTTTACACTACCATCCTCCACGAATTCATCACAAAATGCACGTAAAAGTGCTAATTCTTCAACTTCATTTGTTAACTGCAAGTTGCAGAGAGCAAACGGAATTTCAAGGGCCAACCCAGCACTGCAAATCTTATCGACAAAACTGAGTCGTAATATCAGGGACCATATGGATATGGCAACAATCATGCCTATTCAATTTGTATAAAATAAGATATCGTGCTTGTTAGCTTTCCCACACACATTAAATATTTAACGCTGAGGGAAGGCAATTTGTCATACTTCTTTGCAGTTATGAGGCTAAAGATGTTGTTACCTGTTCAGAGAGCGACCTTCTATCAAAAGAATACAATATTACCACATATGTCTGTAGTTTGTCGACTGATCTGGAATAAACAGAAAAGAAGCAAACATAAGCTCAGAAGATTCGCTTAAGGATTTTTTAACCTTTGACATCTCGGCCGACTTAAATTCAGAGGCAGCAAGCAAACAAAATGGTAATGTTTGAAGCATCTGGATTTAACTTTGGCCAAGAATCTGGATTTCATGTTGGCATCCAACCCTGATGCTGTCACGAAGAGCATATCATCCCAACTCCAAACATGGCCGCTAATACTAAGGGCATGAAGAATTATCATTCATGGCAACACAATATAAACCCAGGAAACACTAGCATCATAACACTGGAATTGTTGCTCAACTGACAGCATTGCAACAAACTGCAACTGACCATCTAATAGCATCAGAAAATGCATAAATATTAGATACAAACAGCTCATTTAATTGGTAATAGTCGAGAAAAACCAAAAACTTCCTTAGGAGGCAAGTGTGGCTATCTTTAGGCCCCAAGAAGCACAAGTCTCAGGTCTAACCAAATATGAAGTTTATATACAAAAGCGCCAATTACTTATTATTACAAAGAAATATAGTGAAGGGATATAAAATAAAACAAAAAGTTTCTGGCTTTTGCTCCTCATGCAAAGCATTCTTCCAGAAACTGTAGAAAATTTCCCCACCCTGTAAAGCCAAGCACTATTTTGGTGAATCCTCTGGTTAAAGCTCAGTTCCGATGCTAGCAGTCTTCAACATTTCAGCTATTTTCCTAGGCAAAAAAGAAGCACCAGAACTTAGAAACAATGAGATATTAATTAGCATCAAAGTTATATTTTCAAGAAAGCGAGATATTCACGGACACATTACATAATGATTCTTATGCCCTTTATAACTAAAGTTTGTATTTGAATCAATACCTTAGTATACCATTATAAATTCGACTTAAGTGTCAACTACAATACAACGAAGTCAATGAAACAATAGAAGATGATATCACTACTAGAAATATAGTTAAATACTTTACACACAAAGTTGATATTCTTAATAATTTACTTAAAACACTTCAAAAATTAATCCAAACAACCCAACCACAAACACCACTCACCCAGAAGAGAAAAAGAAATAAAATTGAAATATATGTATAGAACAATCACAAAGAGTGAACAATAATAGATCAATAAACAAGTAGAAGCAATCAAACTAACTAATAGACAAGCACGTAAACCAACTGCCACCAGCAGTGACACCAACACAAGGAAACAGATACAACAGTTGATACTGTTCAACTGACCTTGGTTAAGCCTATGGATATGGCAAAAATCACATTTTTGTTGACATCATGAACTTAGCTTTTTTCTCTGCTGGCTTAAGAATCTGGAAAGAACAAACGAGTTCATCATCAATACTCATCATTGCACCAGCATTATCAAATTCACCACAATAATTGGGAGCTGAGAATATGGTAACAAGTTGCCTGTCAGCAAAGAATTCATATCCATCCTCCACCACCTACAATAAGTAATATCATGCGGTTAAAAACAACTAGCCTGAGTTAAAAGGAACACTTTTACCAGAAAGAAATTGGAATTGAAAGAATAAGAAAGCCAGCTACCTGATGGGCACGGCATACAAGGTCCAAATCATGCTTTTTTAAGAATTCTGACACCTTGTCAGCACCAAAGGTGTATGAAACTCCTCTGTCATTCATTCCCCATCCTTGAACATCCCTTCCAGGATCCGACCATAACAAATCACAAAGCAAACCATTGTCAGGAACAGCAGTAGGACGACTTAGGTTTCTTATTTGATCCAAGTTTGAGAGGTCAGGAGAAAGACCACCATGCATGCACAATATTTTTTCATCTATAAGAGCCGCAACAGGAAGGCAATTAAAACAGTCAGTAAAAGCTTTCCAAAGTCTCACATTAAACCGCCGTTTGCACTCATCATAAAATCCATATATCCGATTAATGGAAGCACATTCATGGTTTCCTCGTAGAAGAAAAAAGTTCTCCGGATACTTAATCTTATATGCAAGCAAGAGGCATATTGTTTCCAAACTCTGCTTGCCACGATCCACATAGTCTCCTAAAAATAAATAATTGGCATTAGGAGGAAAACCTCCATATTCAAAAAGCCTCAGCAAATCACTATATTGCCCATGTATGTCACCTGCAGAAATGAATAAAGATTTTGTGAAGTTGAAAGACAAAATCCAAGACAATGATCGTAAAACATTCAGTAAAAAATCAGGAGAAACAAGTATTTGAAATTTGAAGCAGGGGTTTTCTTGCTCCCAATACTTGAAAGGAAAACAAGCAATCTACCAAAAGGATTTCTACCATAAATCCCCAATCCTAGAGCAAATTTATAATCCTTAAATTTTGTCAGAACTTATTAGGCCATCAAAAATCCCAACAATCCACAAAAATTATAAATTTCCTGCAAACAAACTTTATCTTCTACCAGAAAGGCACGCATGTACTAGATATTGTATTTTCCAGCTCAAATTCATATGGTCCCTCGACAATCAAACCATTTTTTATATTCTTAAAAATCCAACAGCAAATATGTTTATTCAGCCCAAATTGAAAAACCTAAACATATAGCACATTCTCTAACAATGCAGGCTACGCTACTTGTCTTGTCTGCAAATTTCTACACTAATAAGAGTCGATCATTTCCAAAAAGAACCCTCTTGCTTCTCTATAATAACAACAAAAATTTACATCTAAAGACAGCATTTCTAAAACATAAATCAACACCAAAACCCCAATAAGAACAGTAAAGAGATCACAATACTTGATGCTCTACTCATGCATTTGATAATCCAATATACCCACTTCAGAAAAACTGCATAACCAATTAAAAAAAAAAAAAGAAAAAAGAGAGAGATAGAGTACCGCAAATCTTCATGGGGGCTTCAAGTTCGAGCAAGTTAGGCTGTCGAATAAAGATGTCTCTAGAGGCAACACAGAGCTGTTTGATCTCAGTCTCAGAAAGCTGGACCTGCTTGCCGGGTCTGGCTAACCGGACCTCCGTGAGCCGGTTTATTATGCCATCCAGTACTTCAGGGTCCATGGCGGCCTGCCCTTGTGTTGCCATCGGATCCTCCTCCCTTCAATCTTAGACGACGATGATGATGATCACCCCCCGAATGAAAAAGAAAAGCCAGAGAGGTTCTTTAACTCTTTTTTTCTCTATCTCTTCTCCAATGTGATGTGGGTGCTTTTAGTTTTTAAGTTTAGTTTAGCTTTTGGCCTTGTTGTGTTTGTATTGTTAAAATTTATTTGTTTCGTGTCTTTGCTATGCTAAATGTTTGCTTGGTGGGGTATATCATATAATCATATATGGAAAATCAAAAATAAATATATAAACTTTTTTTTTTCCCAGAGAATTAATTAGACTGGGAGAAATGGAGACAATTTATATAATTTTAAATATTTTTTAATTTTTGGTTTTACAAGCGAGGAAGAAAGGCTCACGATGAGACATAGAAAGAAGATAGAGATGGCTGCAACTCCAAAGCGACGGAGCTGTTATAGATAGATATATTTGTTTTGAGTGAGTGCCGAGTGGTTGCTAGTACGACATCGTTTAGATGCGCTGCGTAAACCCATCTAACTACGTCACCGTTTGCTTCTGGGGATTCAAATGGTTTTGGTTCAAGTTGGGTCAGGCTTGGATCCGTTACTCATCCAACCAATCCAACGGCTTTCTTCTCTCAAAAAATATTTAGATAATTAATACTATAATTATCAAGTGATACAATATATTTCTTTTTATTTTCTTAATTTTAACAAAACATAATCTTCATTTCGCAAGCATAACCAAAAAAATTTTTCGGATGGGCTCATTTTTTTTTCTTTTTACTAATGTTCAGTCTATAACTAAATTTTATTATGAAAAACGTCCGCATATACATTAAATATGCAAGTAAGCAAAGTACATATATTTAATTTTGTTTAGATATTGAATTAAAAATATTTGGTAATATGGTAAATTGAGATTTAGGTAATTATATTTTATAACAAAATAATAAAAAGAGAATAAAGATTATATAAAGGAAAATTTTATTTTGAATATGGTATGAGATTGAAAATGCATCTTTTATATATAAATATTTTGTTTTTCTCAAATTTTGATGGGCTATACGAAAGATTTTTTTTTTTTTTTTAAGTAAGGATATAAGTGTTATAATTTGAACTTTTTACATCAAAGAAATTTTTTTCCTAAAAGCTTAAAATATAAGTTTCATGCATTTAGTACAAATTTTTAAATTATCCTTATTTCCTCTCCCAAGTTTCAAGTAGAGAAAATGCTTAACAATCAATTTCGATATAAGATATGAAATAATCAGCCACCTGCTGGTTCCGTCATTGCTTAATCTTGGAATTAAGATTCGTGTATATTGTAAAATTCTTCTCATTCAAGATATGAAAGATAAGAGTTGACTTTTTAATGTTAGAAAGATAAGTAACTAAGTAGAAATCGTCCAAAACAAGTGAAGTCACCATAATAGTAAAATTAGGTATTAATAAACATGGATTGAAAGTCTTTGTATTGCTTTTCTAGGCATTTGAAATAGCGGTGCTCGATTAATTGCTTCCTCAACTAACATTTCAACTAGAAAAAGGAAAATTGCCAAAGAGGGAAACTTTCTAATTAAGGTCCATACTAATATTAAGGTTGGTTTGAGATAGGAGTTGTAATAGTATGATGTAAATGTTTTACCTTACTCTATCTTATCATTGGATATAGTATATCACACAACAAATTTAAATTATATACATATATCCTTCATTGATATATGGGTTGTTACACATATATAGCTAGCGAGGTTTACTATTATATCATAATTCTGTTGATATCACTAATAATTTTTAACAGTTTTGTTCATGCATGGCTGATGAATGCATGCATGCATGGACGGAAAATCCTCTAGTAAGAGTTGCCATCTAGCTTAATTAAATCAAGTACTCAGAATATTGTCAATTTACTAGCTGAAGTACAGATGATCAACGGATCTTAAATGCATAATTAAGATCTCAATTTCTCACATTACATGCATGCATGCCTTCAAATTCAATAAGCAATATGACACAAGGAAACAATGAGAAGGAATATGATTCTGGATCGTGTAAAAGGGCATCTAAATCTGAAGTTTGACATGTAAAAGAGTCATCATGGTCTGACCAAAAGAATTATTTGAAATGAAAGTAACCGATCGGCCACAAATATATATGTTAAAGCAACTGCATTTACAACAGATCATGCACCCTGCTTTTTGCAAAGCAACGGCGGATAATATTATGGAACACGCAAAGGAATATTTCTACTTTGATGTCATCCTAGTCATATATTATATGCATATGCCGCTTTCCATAATCTTAATCAAGTAAAACTGTAGCATCCAGCTCACCTGGTACCATCACCCAATCCGAAACATACCTTTACTTGTTTTAATTAAGTTATATATATATATATATCTGTCAAAGTTTGCGTTTCAAAATGGTTTGAGGCTGCCAAAGCAAAGGCCAAAGCAACTGCAGCTGTTAGTTAATTGGTATAGAAAGCAAATTTCTGGCTTAACTTATTCTTGAAAGTTGGAGCTTCTTTGTGTATTTGGGTATATGTTCCCTTTTAGATGGTACAGACATACAGTTAATTATAATATTAATGGTAAAAAAAGATAAAGCTAATTATGTGAAAATGGTGAAGTTCTTTCAAAGCAGATCTCAATGTTTCCATTCTCCAAAAACAATGCAGCATCTTATTAATATAATATTACATTATATATATTATATTGTATAAATATTCTGTCTTCCACTAAACGATTGTAATCCATGCATTTTTAGGCTGGAAGAGAACCTGCAGAGAGCTTAGTAGGAAAACTAGCTAGATAGCTATCAGCAGCAACAGAAAAGAATTGTGGTTTTAATTATGTAGACTCTTCTTGAAGCTTGATTGGTGGGAAAAACTGTTCATTCCCCAAATGGCATCAAGGTTGAAACCTCAAGTTCACTCATCGATCACCATCAGGATCGAGTACACCTTTATCATTTTCATCACATATATAGTAATCAGATTACCTTTATGTATCGATATGTGTGTAATTCATGCTTGTCTGTCTCAATTTTATATGCGCCATGCACTCAGCAAAAAGATCGAATAAATATATGCAACATGAATTCAACTATAGACTTTCCAGGAAATTAAATTTATCAAAACTCAATAAATTTGTAAACGTTGAAACAAAAACGAAAGTTTTCTTATGGAATCATGGAGGGAGAATTCATTGTCCACAACTTATGCGGTAAGTATACATATTTGTCGACTTTAACTCAAGGAATCCAAACAGATCCCATAAGGAAAATTAAACTCACGGTAGCCCTGTAATTTAACGGAATATCTTGATCAAATTAGCCAGAGAAAAAAATAAAAAAATCTCTCCATGTCTATTGATATATCCCAACCCGGCCGTCCGTGTAAACATGTACTTTCACTTTCTCCGATTCGATTATGAGCCGTTCATAACGTTACTTTAACATCCTCTGCTTCAGCAGATTCCCTCTCGCCACAATAGCGCACATATCTTTCTGTGATCGTTTCTTCTCTCTTTCTACTTTCTCTTCCTTTCTCAAGCCAAGAATCTCTTTCTCTTCGCTTCCTTTCTCTCCTCAAGATTCCTCTCCCTTTCTTTTCAACTCCCTCTTTTAACGATGCTAATTGCATTCTTCACTTCTCTCTCTTTCTCTCCACTCATTTCCACCAATTGCCTCTCTCTTTCTATCGTTTTTGTTTCTGCACTCCGGCGAAACCTATACATACCTACCACCTTCCTTATATGGCTCCTCCATCAAGTGTCAACCATATCTCCAATCCTTGTATTTACGGTAACTAAGCTAGCTCTTTCATATATTGTCGTATATTAATTGCTCTAAATATATTTTTATTTTCTCTTTACTTAGATTGGTATTAATCTGTTGATTACGAGGTGAGGTTTTGGCGAAGATTTAATTTTGTGCTTTCAATATGAATTTCAATGTTTCTTAATCCATCTTTGTTGAGAACCTAATGGTTTTGGAAAGTTATTCATTTTCTTTTGTACAATTCTTTTTTACTAATTTGATTAATATCAATATTTTTCTAAGATTCTTGCATGAGTTCTTGCCAAGTAATTGATAAGTATATTTCTCATACTGCGTGAGAATATTATTGATATATTCTACTTTGGGGTTATCTATATATGTATGAATTTATTACATAGTGCAATCTACAAAAACATATTGTCAATACGTAACATATCATGTAACAATATTGATCATTACAACATGAATAATTTAGTTTAGGAAGAGAGAAAGATGTTTTTGAGTTATTAAAGTTTCTGTTACATAGCTTTTTTATGTTGGCAAAATGTTACTTTGGTACATTGAAATGAATTTTGTTGGTGGGGTTTGGGCGGGTTTATCGTGGAATGTTTTCGGTAAGCAGGGGACTTTGTTTCTTCATACACAGAGAGAAAGTCTCGTTTTATGAAATGGCTGAGCAAGCTTTTCAAGAGTGGATCAACTCGCGGAAGTGGTGTTGGTACTAGCAGTGGCCATCAACCGCAGTTTCTGGGGGATCAGGAAAGCATGGTGTGGCACACACCCCATCGATCCATGGTAATTGTACATTAACTTAATTACCTTTCTAATATATTCTTTACAGCCTGAAAAAATGCAAACTTTGTTCAAATGTAATTCTGACTTGCAAAAGTGCATAGAGGACTTAAGGGTCTTGTGCTTGTGCCCACTGCACTGCCCATGTTACGTGATGAAAATTACTGCTTCTAATTATGCGTTCTATTTTCAGCTTTACAATGCCAAAAAAAAAAAAATGATTAACTTAGAATAATTACGCTGGTGACATTCTAATATATTGTGGCATAAAAGTTATACTTTTCTGTTATTTTCCACAAAAAAAAAAAAAAAAAAAATCCTTGGATTCTCTTCAGCCGTAGCAAGTTATCTACACCAATTTCTCTTGTTTGTTTGTTTGTTTGTTTTTTTTTTTTTTTTTTAATGTTTTGCAACATGAACTTGGCAGAGAACACATAATTATTAACCTGCTGACCAGTCCAAGGAAAGACCATTTTTATGATAATTTTTGTAATGCATCAGGATGACCGCTCTCGAGCTGAAAGGGACAACGAGGAATTAGATCGTGCAGTTGCACTTTCTCTGGCTGAAGATTTAAAGAGATCAAATGGTAAGTATATACTTGCTAGAATTGATTACTTGTCAATGAGGCTATGTGGGAATGGATGTTGAGTGTCAGTCTTCAATAATTTTCAGGGCAAAGATGGCGGCCAAACAATGATGTAGATCTTCCTTGGCCAATTCAGGATAGTTTAATACCTCCCTATGGACCGTATCCTCCTTGCGCCCCTGCAAATTATAGTCAGAGAGGACATAGGTAAAATTCTGACTCTCTGACCCCGTTTAACATAAGAACACATCCCAGTTGTTCCATAACTTATGCTTATGATCGGCTTATATAATTTGCAGAGTATGTGGTGGGTGTCACCGTGAAATTGGCTATGGCAACTATTTGGGTTGTATGGGAACATTTTTTCATCCAGACTGCTTTCGTTGCCGTTCTTGTGGTTACCCGATTACGGAGCATGAGGTAGTTTGATGTTCTTGTATAAATGTTTGAATTTTTTCTTCTTCTGATTGTTAACTGGTTTTCTTATTGTCTTTTTTTCTTGATCCAAGTTTTCTTTGTCAGGGAGGGATCCTTATCACAAGTCTTGTTTCAAAGAATTGACACACCCCAAATGCGAAGTTTGCCACAACTTTGTAAGAGATGTTCAATTAGTATTATAATATTTATTGCATGCTGTAGTTTTGTCCACATGAATCGTTAGTGACTAATCTTGATTTTCAATTTCACAATAATCTTTCAGATCCCAACAAATGCAGCTGGTTTGATTGAGTACAGGTGCCATCCATTTTGGTCCCAAAAGTACTGCCCCTCTCATGAATATGATCACACGTCTCGCTGCTGTAGTTGTGAGCGTTTGGAGGTACTAATCTAAGTTAGTAGAATAAATTCCCAAATCAAATAGTTTATTTTTCTCCAAAATATATCAAAATTTTGAAAAAAAAAAAATAGTGTTTTTCATTCGTTTGTTTCCCTCATCTAGTCTTGGAATGCAAGATACTATTTGTTGGAAGACGGGCGGAGTTTGTGTTTAGAGTGTATGGAATCCTCTATTATGGACACTGGTGATTGCCAACCTCTTTACCATGCCATCAGAGACTATTATGAAGGAATGAATATGAAACTCGATCAACAAATTCCCATGCTTCTTGTTGAAAGACAAGCACTTAATGAAGCCATCGTTGGCGAGAAGAATGTAATACACGGTTTCAGACTTCAGATTTTATCACTTTGGTTTTTACAGAACTTGCTCTGATTTAAATTTGCTTTCACAGGGATACCATCACATGCCCGAGACAAGGGGTCTTTGTCTTTCTGAAGAGCAGACTGTCACAAGTGTATGATATCAGAGACCAAAAGTTTACTCTTTGCTTAGATTTGGAACAAGCTCATAACAAACAAAATGTTTATTAAGTGTTCCCCTTGTTTTCTTAACTTGATTATGTCCAGATACTAAAGAGGCCAACAATAGGAGGCCATCGATTGGTAGGAATGAGGACTCAACACCACAAGCTGACTAGGAAATGTGAAGTTACCGCTATCCTTGTTCTTTATGGTCTTCCAAGGTAATATGTTCATATTAATCTTCCTTAATTCCCTTTTTCGTCCTGTAAATTGTCTCTCTTATTTTTATTTAGTTTTTTTTTCACTGTTTGCTTCTTAGTAATCTATTGTCTTTTGGTGGGTACAGACTACTAACAGGTGCTATTCTTGCCCACGAGTTGATGCATGGTTGGTTGCGCCTTAAAGGTGAAATGTTCTTTCAATTTGTTTTTCCTCGGAATAAACTTCTTCTATGCACTGTTTGTATATTCTTCAACTCGCATGTGATAAACGCAGGCTACCGTAATCTTAATCCTGAGGTGGAGGAAGGCATCTGTCAAGTGCTTTCATACATGTGGCTTGAATCAGAAGTTATGGCAGGATCTAGAGACATGCCATCCACCTCATCCGCTTCATCATCTTCCTCGTCTTCAAAGAAAGGTGGAAAATCTGGGGTTGAAAAAAAGCTCGGTGAGTTTTTCATGCACCAAATTGCCCATGATGCTTCTCCAGCATATGGGGGAGGATTCAGAGCTGCTAATACAGCCGTCAACAAATATGGTTTACGTCGTACTCTAGAGCACATTCGCCTAACCGGGAATTTTCCTCTATGATGCTAACAAATGTTTCCGGATTCGCCTACCTTCATGCGGTTCAAGATAGTGTTTTCTTCAAAATAACTGAGCTAATCACAGAAGCTTAAGCAGCTTCTCCTCTAAATTTTTATGAGGTTCACTGATGATACATGTCCAGAATGACTCTTCCCGCGTCCTATAATTATCACTTCAGTTTATCCATGTACAATAGGAATGATTCTTGAGGGAGATCTTTTTTCCATAATTTTCTTTCTCCAACATGTCTATGCATTTTATTTAATGAAATTCAAGAAACAATGTAAACTCTCTGGAAACATTCTCATTTCTTAGCATCAAAGAGAAATGTGGCCCAGAACTGAAAAATGATCTCCTATCAAACTGATGTATTAGAGACTTGTAAGGAAAACAATGCTGCGTACACTTGACAATGTTGTCTCCACTGTTCACTATCTATACATTGAAAAATATAATTCTCACGACAGTCCCACATGATTGACTGCAA
The DNA here is from genome assembly GCA_013180625.2 of Boswellia sacra. Lineage (NCBI taxonomy): Eukaryota > Viridiplantae > Streptophyta > Magnoliopsida > Sapindales > Burseraceae > Boswellia > Boswellia sacra. Next base: position 141,361 of record SNVD02012254.1, on the reverse strand, counting down.
TGAGAAAACACATGAAACTTAATCGGCTATGCTATTACATAAAAACCTAACCAACCCATTCTCGGAGTTGCAGATTGAAGGTCCTGAGATGATAGCCAGAACTATAGCCCAGCAGTAACATCTGCTAGAAGCATCTTTAGTGTCTCGTAAGTCATGAAACATATACCAACACCAGGAACCACTTTATAATATTCAGGTAAGATCCCTCTATACAAACCACGAAAGCCTTCAGTCCGGAGAATGTGCCTTAATGTACCAAAAAGGCCGGTTGTGTAAACCCTGGCTCGACCACCTGCCCCTTCCAATTGTTTCCTTCGCCTCACCAGATCCAGAGGAAATGTTGCTACAAATAATACACAGATCAAAATGAAATAGGGCTGTGCATAACACTCGCATGAAAAGGAATTATTTGATATTTACATTCAACTTTGACTACTGGATTTATAAAAGCTAGTGATTTTAACAAAATATCAAACCAGTCAGTCATACATGAAAAATGATTGAATAACACCACCAACACAGGACCACATTGTGAAGTTACAACTTAGTCATAGCTATTTGTCCATAATAGTCGTGACCAGCTTACATTTGTAGTGTTCAACTGCTCAACATAAAAATCACCACACAGCACCCGTTCAAAAAATTTGGCAATGCTGCTAGCTAGAAACATGATTATTGTAGCAGTGACATCCATGGTATGATAAAACAACAACTTTTAACAGACCAAAACTCATTTAATTGTCCCAGAAATGCATCAATATTGAATTCTACTATACTCACTTTGAGGAAGGAAAGTGAAATGTGAAGAAGGCAATTGATGATTGGGGTCCTAAGCCGCTTCATGGCAGAGCTTTGCAGCTTAACATTTAGGTGTTAACAAATAAGTTTCCGAAATTACTAATAAAATAAAAAAGTGTGGCAGGTCAATATTCAGTTTAAAGATTATATGACAAGTATAAGATAATATTAGTCTATGAGTAACGACCATGTTACCAGTAAAACTAAGCGATGCTGTCACATCTGTCTGAAAAGGCATGTATCACCCAATTAGAATGTAAAATCATATATGCAGTTCCGTCAGCCAAGGCTAAACATGAAAGATCCATCGATGACTCCCATGATAAAATCTACTCAATGGACTTCAAAAAGTATATCCCACAATTATAGTAGCCAGCCTATTGTTGACTGGTTTTTGGCCAACGCACTGTAACTTATGGTACTTATCAATTGGGAGCAACAACTAGTTGTTTACTTAAATGAGGCTGTTAGTTTGACCTATGTGCTTGAATTTGCATCACAACTTCATTTAAAATATGGTTCAATTCAACACAAGTGAGAGGGAAAAAAAGATATACACGCTCATAAATCAAAGAACAGTTTCTGAACCAATGAACTGGTGAGGGTTGTAGGATTCCATTCCACTAAGCAAATGGCAAGGAAGCCTAAGTGAGAAGCATACCTCAAAGAGGACGCCTCTCACCTCTGATAACTGATACAACAGTATAGGTTCCCCTGAGAATAGTACCACCTCATCATGGAACACATTGCAGTCCTTGGGGAGACAAGTTATTATATATGTTGAAGAGATGCAGTTAATCCAAATCAGATCTTCACACAAAAAGATGAAGTCAGGTGAAAGATAGAAAAGGTAAATCTTTTTGTTGATTCCTTACTAAAATTCTCAAATGCAAGATTAAAAAAAACTACTGCACTCTTGGTCTCTTGCTCTAGTAGGGGTCAGTCTGGTTAGATGCTTAATGCAGAGCCTGCACCATAACCTCCATCTCTGCATCAAAAGCATGATAAACAGCTAGAAAGATTAATTTCTATTGATAGAAATTGACATTTTTCTAATCAAACATATGTAAGTATGTCAACCAAAATGTTGTTAACTAATACAACATACCTAATTAGCATCCCATAGAGTTAAAGTTGAGGGTCATCAAAAGGAGTTATGGAATGCTTATGCATAAATATGATGCATAACAACCTTATGTAAATCACAATATCAACAATTTTCATTTCTTAATCTCATACAAACAAAGTTATACTAAAAAGGACAGCTCTGTCAAGCAAAATTGCATTCACTAGCATGAGGGTAGGAAATACAATGTCACAATGTACCGGACAGCAAGACTACGTTTTGAACAAAAATTAAAACTGCCACAAAAACTTAAAAAAAGAAGATAATTACAATTAGCTCCATCAAAATACCAAGAAACATCTAAAGGTAGCAGGTCCAAGATTACTCACCTGTTGATGATGCAATGCCTGAAAGACTGCCACATGCCAGACTGACCAGGACAGTAGAATCATGCGGCCTGATGTGAAGACAATAATATTGAATTGATAAAACTATGATTGGATGTATGATACAAAGTCATTAGAAGGTGATATCTAAACCCTAAAACCAATTAATCAAATTCTGTAGTGATCACCTCTGTGACTGCCAAAAAGATCTCAATGTCTCATATACTGAAAAGCTAATTGCTATGCTGGGCCCAACACCCTGCAGTAACATCAAAACTTTAGTCAACTACACACAAAAATAGCATTCTTATTAACAAAAATAATGATTAAAAAACAACAGAAACTTACCAAGAGTGTTGCCCCAAGTCCCTTATAGAGGCCTAAAACTCCCTCCTCTCTACAAATAGTTTGTAAAGCATGAGAAATACCTCTGTAGTAGATCACCTTAGTCTGTAAAAATTTTTTAGCTAAATGATAAGGAAACAAATGCACAAGTAAAATAAGGAGGAAGAAACATAAGCAATACTAAAGTTTGAAACCAATATGAGGCAAAATTTGATTGGTCTAGTTCTTATTATATGTGAAAGCCAACTCAAACTATTCGTGACCAACAAAAAAATGTTAATAGGGTCCAATACCCTGCATCAATTAACAGTCCAGAAGTGTCCACTAAACATGCAAATACTTGTGAGTAAATGAATACTCTAGAGCTAAAAAAATCCAATAACACCTAAAAAATACATCGGTACTATATCACCAAAAAAAGCTATTAATGCTTAACAACCTCACCCATGAAATTGTTATAAACAATAAGACGTAAGAAAGTAAAAGATTTTTCCCGCGGGTCATATATATAGCAACAAAGAAGTGAATCTTACCTGAGCTGCAAGGCGTGTCCTTACAAGATCCAATGGATATGTAGCAGATGCAGCTGTTATTCCTGCCAAACCACCGCCTATAAAATGAACAAAGATGTCTGCACTCATATTCTCCCCATGACTTTGCAACCCCAGAATTATATGTAGTAACTGCAACACAGAGAGGATTAACTATAAGGACAAGAAAGCAAATCAGACTGTTATAGTATTATTGCATGAAAGATAAAAATTGAACATTCATACCAACCTTTTTGTAGTGCTCATATGCATAAAAGTTGACAGATGAATATGGTAAACGGTGAGCAATTGTAACCAGATTCCCTTTCCAGAAGGCTCTAAATCCTTCTTCATGGACAATTCGTGAAGCCTCATGCCATATGCTAGCCTTTCTCAATGTTGCCACATCTGAGTGCATGCCTTGAACCTAGTTTAAAGAAAAAAATAAATCACTAAAAAATAATAATATAAAAAGACCAAATTGATTTCAAAAAGGCAGATGAGCAGCATGACAAGTCTAAACCAAATAATCACTAGCCGGTAAGAGAAGGTTCAGTTTCAAACCAGAAAATAGTTAATCATATTTTCCCCAAAATCACTGCCCTCTATCATGCAAAACAAATTCAAGCTATGACCTGCCCACCCAACGAGCCGAGCCAATGTGGGCAATTTGTCACCATTAGTATTATGAATCAATTCTAAGCATCACAAAACACATATTTGCTCCAGCATTGCAGCTCTACTTCTCTAACTAAGGTTCAATACAATTCACATCCTTCATAATCACAAATATCAATATTAGCTATATGTCACCCCCTGCCTAACACGGTTCGCTTTGGTAACTTCTTGGGCCGTGACATATAGCACCCCTCATCTCTCTGCAATTTCTAACATCAATGGTAATTTTAAATTTTGCATTTTGTGTATCACTTAACACCACCCAATCCATAACAATCACCTCCTTGCCACGAAAGGAATTCATACATTCTTACTCTTGTTCCCGACATTCCTGACCTCATCCCCACCAACCCCATCATCTTTTTTTTTTGAATTTTAAAGTAAAAACACAAATGAAAAGTACCATCATATTGACGCTAAATGTATATACGCACCAAATTTTATCATCAACTGGAACCAAAACACCAACTACCCACATTTCTCTGCCCAGAAACAAACACTAAACAGAATGATTAACTCCCAATTTACAAAACCTAACCCAGAAGTTAATATAAACAAACAAAGAAACCCGACAAAAATAAAATAAAATAATAAAGAATGAAAACTAACCTGAAAGAGAATGGTAAGTCGAGCAAGAGGAGCTGTACAGGTTTTACTGAGGGCACCTGCTACACCTCCTGCAAGAAGCTGGGATATAGTTCCGATCTGCGATTGATTCTGCAACATTTGTTGCTTCTGTTGTTGCTGTTGCTGAGATAATTTGTCTATGGGCACGCTTCCAGAGCCTGAACTCAAAGCTCTCTGCCCTCCCTCCACTACCACTCCCACTCTCGCCTCTGTTTGCATCTCTAACACAAAATACAGCACCCTTCTAGCTCTCTGTCTCTAGCTTTGCGTTTTCAGCTCCTAAACTTGTCCAAAGCTGTCTCGCCCGCAATGAACAAAGATCAAGAATCTTTTTTTGTAAAAAAAGAAACAAGAAAATGACTCTAAACCCATATCATAAAACAAACATTACGGTTAAAAAAAAAAAAAAAACAAAATTGAACTTGTGAAGTTTCAGTTTCAGCACAAAATGCAAGAAAAATTTTCTCGGCTTTGTCCCTCTCCGTATCCTTCCTCTTCTTTAAGTACCTTTAAAGGTGAGATAGAGGACTCACTGAATAAAACAACCAACCGGCACCGTTTTGAATGCTGACGTGCTTCAAACGCTGTCGTTTTATATTTGATGCTGAAGTTGGAAGGTCATGTGTTAGGGTTTGCGTCGTCATCAAAACTGACCGAACCGACTTCAGACCTTCTCCCGTTGCTAGCTGTACCGTAGCGTGAGAAAAATTCACCGACACATCACCGTTGTTACCGTGGAGAATTGTACAATGTGATGACGTGTTTGATTGAACGTGGACTAACTCTTTCGTCTTACTGTGGTAACAGAAGTACCGAGTGTCGTCCCACTATTGAGTGTCCGAGGATTTACTTGGGAATATTCTTACATGCTGTCGAGTTAACTTAGGTCTTGATAGATGCTAGCGAAAATGCACGTGACATAAAAGTGTGAGGTTCTTGACAATTTTAAGTCGGTTAATGAACTGTCCAATCAGATGTTTCCACGTAGCAAGATGTTCGATGGATTAAATATCTATTATTTCTGAGATTCGGTGGATACCTTAGTAAATATCCACTCCATTCGTGTTATCATTGTTATTCAATCGCCTTGATAAATGCATCATAAATAATATTTTATTTCATTTAGAAAATAAAACAATTTGCGATGTCACTTATCTATCTGACCTATGCGGACACGTGTATGTAATATATGTATTCTATTCATGTGGTAAATTATTGGTCAGATAAGAATTTTCTTTTGATATTGTTGGCCCATGCCTTATCTAATAGGACCTAATAAAATTTTAAGCACATTCTAACTTCTAAATGTATGCCCAATTGCATTCTCAGGTTGGCATTTTACCCTATCAACAAACATGATATGCTCCGCTTCTCTCATCTTTACTTTCTCTTATCCCTATTGTTAGAATATTCTTCTCCTACACGGCTTCACTCCTCACTTTTGCAAACTCATCCATTCTGGTTCGATTTTTTTACTATTATAAACAAAAAATTGAAAAATTTGATTTGAGAATCTTTTTCCAATTGTGGCATGTCTTCCTTTAATCAATTTGTTCGATGTACTTCTAATTGCTTGCTTGAATCCAAATGTTAGATAAAACATCTTTTGGTTATAACTTATATTGGAGGTCACGATTCACATAATCTGCAATTTCCCTGTCAAATCTTAATTACCATCTTAAGTTAAATGCCAGGGTTAGACTTCTGTTCGATATTTATGGATGAAGTTGTATATTACAAAATATAAGAGGTTCTTATTAGGTAAGAAGTTGGGGCAAATAGCATAAAGATCAAAGAATCCCCCCAATGATTCTTAATAACTTACCAAGAAATCAATATGATTGATAGTAACTTCTAAGTTTGGTTAGTATTGATTCCAAATCTTTAGAGGAAAGAGAGGATGTGATTGATCGGTTACTTTAAATGTATGTTTATATAAAAGGAAATTGTTTAAGTTAGAATTTTCTATCAGCAATTATATTGATTATATTTATTTATTTTTGGTTTAGATGAATTTTGTTATTAAAAAAACAAAAAACACTCTCTCACATGCATTCTTAATCTGAAATTTATCATATTTACAAGAGAAATTAGTAGTTTTAATACGGGAAAATAAGGCATGTTAAATGGTCAACGAACGTGATGAGAGACTTGGGAGACATTTGAATTCTACGAGCATCAAGGCTAAAACAAATGGAAGTGTCAAAACAGGTTTTTTACGCCGAAGATATTCACAAAAAGCAACTATATATATATACATATATATATATGTGTGTGTATATATATATATATATATTCTGTATCTGTTCCATCTTGTTCATCTCCTGATGGAAACAGCAAGGAACGACTTGCAAATTGCAGTTACATTTAAAATCAAATCGGTCCATCAACGAAACTTGTCCGTTTCTAAAGGCAATTCCTTGTCTCCAATTTTGCCTATTCCTTCATAGTTAATAAAATTTGTCTGATCAAGATTGAATTAGAACATGACAAAGCAAAGGAAAATTATCAGCTAATATATAGTCATGCATTATCTGCCCATTTAAACCCTTTTCAAGATTGCTGATTTTGAGCTTCAAAACCAGATTTGATATGCATTCCAACATCCGTTCCAAGGTTGAAACGGTGAGGCATGCTAATCCGGAAGGGGCTTGTCAACTCATTTACAGTATGCTGGTGGAGGCCCAATGCTAGAGAAACACCACTGCTTCCACCAACACCAATGTTTCTCGGGCGCTTAGTTGGAAAATGTTCAGCCTTCTGGGTTTGTATCGCTGCAGGAAACATCTCTGCTGTGATTGTGTTTAGGTGATCCAATTGCATGTTAATGTCATATTGAACATTTACGACTTCTGGTGGCATTTGAGCTTCCCGTTCTTCAAGCGTTTGCATCTCTTCAATCAGTGGCTTCCACAGTCTTACCCTTGCATTGATAAACCAATTGGAAACCTGACCAGAGAGTGATCATTGCAATATAGCATTACATAATATTGAAAATTACAAAAAATATAGTGTCTAGCTTGTGGTTCTCTAAGCAAAATTCAATCTGGGTAGTTATGCAAGTATGAATCATCCATGTTGGATACCCTGATAACCAGGTTATTTATTTATTTATTTATTTATTTTAAGATTTAGAGGTAGAAAATTAAGATAAAAATGTTTTGATCACCTGAGTCCTTGACAGACCAGTCTGTTGCGCCAACATTTGCTTCTCTGAATCAGAAGGATAAATGATATGAACAAAAACCAGTATTAGAACATTAACATGTTGTGCTATTAACAAAAATACAATTCTATAGGAACAAAAGAGAGGTGGCTAAAAACACTCACGGATTCAGGAAGTTTTCAAAGAGCCATGTTCTGAGCACAGCTACAGCGCGATCTGGAAGTCCTCTTTGAGACCGCCAGACAGGATGATGAAGAAAGCCCAAATTTTTCAATTTTTGGCTACGAAAACTCTGTTCAGCAGTCGAAAGCCTTGGAGAAGCGTCTTTGCTAGCAATTCCATCACCAAAAGTTCTTTTGCCTGAGACCTGAATTTGGTTCATAATGGCATTCTTCAAGCAACTAAAATGTTTGGACAGGGCATTCAAAGAAAATGATACGTAAGGAGCTGCATTTCCAAGGCCAGCGACAGTCTCGAACGATGCAACAATCGACTGCATCTGTTGGCAATATAGCTTGTATTTCCTGTATACCTGATAAAAAATAAAAAAAAAGGAACTTGCTATAATATTTGAAGATTTACTAGAATGAAAAACATAGCCGAGAGATGTGTAGCACATCATCTATATTTTTGACCAATTAATTATACAATCTCTAAAATCTCAACACATTTCAGTTTATCAAATTTTTTTCTTTTTCCTTCTCATGCAAGTGGATCATCAAGATATCTGCATCTTCCTAACCTAATAGTGCCGAAGCTGTTCATGTAATTCCTAAGGGTTCGAAGAAGAGGGAGGGAAGGGGGAGAAAAATTTTCTCTCAATTAGGGTCGCCGGAGTTACTGTTTACTCCGACCAATTTGCGAATCAGCCTTTCAAATCTACATATGTTGTAGATCGGGATATCCTGAGACAAATTTTCTTCTGGGTCGCCCTCAGTTTCCGACAAAAAAACGGTTAAAATTATAAAAAAAAGTTTCGGATTTCACTATTTATCATCGACGACGGGTGAGTGGGACGCCACCTTTGCCATCATCGTGTTGGTCTTGACTCGATCTACAAGTTTTTTTTCATCAGCACCACCAGATTCGCGCCGCAACACCTCCGTTCTAGGCCACAAAGTTTCGGATTTTTCACTATTTACCGCCGCCCGCTGCTGTCACCGGCGAGTGGCATCTCACCTCCATCAAATTCTTGTAGATCAGGCGACGTTCTACAAGTTTCCCTTCATCAGCACCACCAGATTTGTGCCACAACACCTCCGTTCAAGGCCTCAAAATTTAGGATTTACTATTCACCGCCACCTCTTGCCGGAAAACGGCGAGTTGTATCTCACCTTCGCCACCATCTAGTAGATTGGGCAACACTGACCAACTTTTCCTTCTTGGCCGTCATCTGATTCCAACCAGAAATCCCTCAAATCGCCGCTTCTTTAATTCGGATTTTACTGTTCACCGCGGTGGTTACTATTCATTACCGGAGATACTGTTCATCAGCCCCACCCAGATTGTTCTTCAGGTTATTTCATGCAACTTTGCCTCTTGGTCGATTTCCTGATTCCTTGCGAATTATCGTTTTTAAAGAGGTGACGACGACTTTGGAATCCAAGCCGCTTCGGTGCCTGGTTTGCTTTCGTTTTTCCATCTCTTTTTTATGAGTTTGCATTGTATTTGATTTATAATTCACTTGATGGATCCATCCAAGACAATTACTGGCTCTTGGACTGATAAAATCAAGATTACTGATTCGAGTACCCGATGCAAATTGAGTCCGGTTACTCCTAAGAAACCGGGTACAATCCTTGAGATTCCAGATGAGATTGTCGACGAGAATTTAGACGAATGGCGTAGATGTCTTGTTGGCTTCTTTCCGGGATATGTGATGCCCTTCCATGCTGCACGTTCGATGGCGATGCGTGCATGGAAATCTAGTGGTCTTGAGGACGTCCGTTCCATGGATAAGGGATTTCTCATCTTCCGTTTTAGAACTGAGGATGAGGTACATGCAATCATTGCTCGAGGTCCTTGGATATTTGGAGGTAAATTCATTTACCTGCAGCAATGGCATCCGCATCTGGATTTCAATCTTACAGCATTCTGGACACTACCAGTTTGGATCCGTTTGTATGGCCTGCCGTTTCCTTTATGGACAGCCAAAGGCCTTAGCATTATCTCTAGTATGGTTGGAGAACCTCAATCTTGTGATAAGGCGACTTCTGATCTATCTGATTAGAGTATGCGAGGGTTTGTGTTTTTATTGATGCAAGATGCCCTCGAGTTAAGAACTTTGAGTTCAGGTGCAAACTCTCTCCAGAGCCCATCAAAATTCAAGTTGAATATGAGTGGACTCCAAAACATTGCCCCAAATGTTGCCAGTTTGGTCATCGTTGTCCAGAACCGGTAAAGACTTCAAGTCCAGATAAGAATGAGGCTAGCACCTCTGATAGTACCCCTTTGAGAAAAGAAAAGGATGTGACCAAGGTCACTGATTGCACCAAAATAGTTGCTATCCCAGAAGTTTCTGCAGTGCAAGTTGAGTCTCCGAAGGCTACTACACTTCCGAGTGCAGAGTCAGTTTCAGATTCTGATTCTCCATCTCCTTTTGCGACCGACGAGGGTAGACTTTTGGGCACTATCAAATGTTCTACAAATCGTGAGGCATCTATTTCCTCAGGACGGATACCTACTGAGTCTTCTCCCACTCGTTTTGAGCCTTTGATTGGGCTCAGTGAGGATGATCAACCTGATAGGATTGACCATACCCATTCGGACACCCCAGCTACCCCGGTAAAGAAGGGTAAGAAGAAAAACAAGAAGGGTTAAAGCTCTTGTATTTTTATGTTTTAGACCGTTTGTGATCATTTCTCTTTTATGTTGTTAAGATCGTTTGTGGCTTTTTTACTTTGTTTAGGCCGCTTGTAGCCTTCATTTTCTATCTTTTTGTTGGATTGTATGTTTAGACTTTACGTTCTTTTGTAATTCTTGGGGTATGCCCCTCAGATTTTTGTATATTATAACTTTTTTGGATTTATATTACTAAGTAACTTTTCCAAAAAAAATAATAATTTCTTTAAATTCGTGGGCAAACAAACAATCGTAACTGAATCCAATTTTCTTCTACTGTTCATAACAGTGCCATCACCTCAAGCCTCAGATTTAGTACAATAAGTCAGAAGAGAACCAGTCCTAATTGATAAATATTTTTGCCAACAAAATTTAACAAGAATAACATTCTGCACTCATCTTAATTATAGTCTAGATATTCTCCTAGTTAAATAGATAAAACTCCTAGTTATCACCCAACAAGCTGTCAATTAACAGTGGGGGAAGGAAGGGTAACTGGAAGCACAGACCACAAGGCTACCAGAAGAGAATCACGGAGACGGAAACAAAAATTGAGAAAAATAAAAATGACAACTTAAACAAAACATAACAAAAAAGGAACAGTTGCATGATTTAATATGACAAAGACAAGACACCTTTTTGTCATGCCTACTGCTACGTGCAAAAGAGATCAGATATCTTACCCCAAGATACTGAATTATTGACAGAACAATCAAGTCATCAGTTTCATTTAATTCAATTGAGAGAAAGAGGAAAAATCACAAGCATGCACCATTCGTGGTTTTCCACCTACTGTTTTCTCCCCACATAAACCTTCAATAAATGACTATAAAGTGTTGATAGTCAATAATTTCAAGCCCATGCTCGTAAATCAAGTCAATAGTAGTACAATGTGTCATAGCTCAAAACTCAAGAAACTACCGCTAAAGAGAGACAACTATGATTAAAGAAGCTTTTTCTACGCTTGAAGATCCTGAAGATGGTAATTAAAAAATCTTTCTCATTTCAGATATTCATTTTCTGACCGTCAAATTTTTTTTTTCATTGACTAAACAGTTTCTAAAGATAAATGTTGAGATCATACCTCTTCTAACATCAACAACAGCTTAGAGTTTTTCCATGAGCGTTCAATTTTGTCACTGCAAGCGATAAAATCTCCGAAAACTGCACTCTCGTGACCAGGGTTATCCACTTGAAAAAACGAAGCTTGAGGATATAGAGTGCCACAGAAATCATCCAATATATGCTGTGCAGGCCTGAGAAACTTTGAACGCATCAATACAGAGGCATAGCCAGTGAATGGACCAAGAGGAACCAAACTTCTCAGCTCATCACCATTCTGCTTCAAAAGATCTCCGAAAACTGAAGTGGGATCATATTGTTGTACCGCATTCAAGTTCGAAGGAAAATGCTGAAAAGGTGGAGGTAGAGCAAACGATATGCCCTGACCACTGATGGCCTGGTAACTAACATCCCTTAAGTAGTTCTGCACGGAGCCGGGATATAGAAACTGTAGTGGAGACGAAGAAGTAGATGAGAGTGACGTTGGTAGGTGTAGTTGAAGAAGTGAAGGTAACGTGGTTTGAAAGGTAGGTGATGTTGAGGGTCGTTCTTGGTGGGTTTGAGTGGTGACTCGAAGCTTGTTTCTTCTGTTTTGTTGTGGTACGTGGTACTGTTCGAGATTTTCTGCCATGAACGAAGCTTTTGAGTGTAAGAGAGACGGAGAGAGAGAGAGAGAGAATGAAGAGAGATGATGATGGCGGAAGTGAAGTGAATAGTGATTATGAGTTTGTGATCATTCAGGATCTTATTTGCTTTTCTTTGCTTTGCTATACTCAGGGCGGTGCACTGCAGTGTTACTGTTAACAGGGAGTGTTTGCGTATGTGTGCTAGTGAAACAAGTAACTTTCACATCCAGACGCATCTGCTTTGGCTTTCAGTGTTGCACTGTTACTAGCACATTGACAGATAATGGTAAAATTTGATAACATTTCCGGATTTTACTCTCAACCTTGGGATTTGAGGAATACCACACATTTTCTTTCTTGACGACCGGTCCATCTAATTTCACTTAGGTTTGGCACTTTTGCCATGTTAAAAAAAAAAAAAAGAAGAATCATTAAAAGCAATTTACATATAATATAAACAAATAAATCTACAAGAGATGTTGATGATAATCGAGAAACATCATTGACTTGTGCAGTGTATACAAAACAGATATATTTAGTCAAGGCATTAACTCCACCCCATCAGTCTCATTTGAATCAGCCACAACCACCGCCCCTTGAACATTTTTGTAGGTATATTTCCTTGCCAAGAGAACATAAGCACATAAATTCAGCCCATTCAGCACTGCCAGCAACCAGTAGAAATTGTCCAAACGACTGGTATTTAAGTCCTTGTTGATCCAGCTCTTACCAACTTTTCCTGTGAAATGATTCACAACTATCATTAGGAAACTACTTAAGAAACTCCCTAGACCAATCACGCTTAGATATAATGCTATTCCCAAGCTTCTCATTGAATCAGGAACCTGGTCATAAAAGTACTCTTGTAAACCCACCAACGTGAACGCATCTCCAAGGCCAAGAATCCCATATTGGGGCGCTAGCCAAAACACAGTCATGGACAATTTTCCATGTTTTCCACCTTGCATAATCTCCTCCTTAGCAATACTTAGCCTTTTCCTTTCAACCAAAGCCGCAACACTCATTGCCACAACTGAAAATACCATGCCAATACCAATCCTTTGGAGGATTTTAATCCCTCTTTCATCACCTGTCACATTTCTTAAATATGGAACAAGTATTTTATCATAGATGGCAACTGAAATTAGCATTGCAATGGCTCCAAAAGAGTAAGTGGAGGCGGATGGGAACTCGAATTTTCCCATGATATTTCGGTTTAAGGTATCAGCCTGTTTAACAAAGAGCGTTGGAGCTTGGGCTAAACATATTCCAAATGGCAATGAAGTTAGCAACACTGGGATTACGTTTAGGACAAGCTTCATCTCCTCAACTTTTGTCACTGTTGCTAGCCTCCAGGGCGTATGACTTCTATCAGTTGCGGCAATTTCCACATCTTCGATTATCGCAGCTTTATCTAGAAACCTGTGATCAATTTAAACTAGCATATCATATAGTAATTAAAAAAAGAATGAATATATAAACTTAAAATTATTTAATAAAAAGGGATAATACATAAATAAATAAGTAATAATTTATTAAGAATTTGTATATAGAATTAGCAAATGTATCTTACTCTAAATATTAATATAAGCATTAAATATACCATATGCTTGCTGCTTACCTAAGCCTATTTGTGTGACCTAGGAGCCTTGCCTCGGACTTCTTTGACCTAGGCGATTCATATAGAAGAGACGGATCAGAAGGATGAAGCAATTTCCTTTTCCTAATGGCAGCAACCAAGACCTGCAATAACGGAGTTAAAGGACTCCCTTCTGGTAGCCTATAACGGTAGTGACGCTTTCCCACATAAAATGTCAAGATTGTCAAAGCCATGGCCATAGTAAGGATAACGCCTGCAATGCCCCAGCCCTGTTTCTCTTGCACGTCAACTATCACTGTTACCCCAAGGAAGAGTCCACAACAAAGGGCGAAATTCCACCAATTGAAGTAAGACATTTTCTTCTTCCTCTCTTCCGAATGATTATCATCAAACTGATCAGCTCCAAAACTCTCCAAACAGGGCTTATGTCCCCCGGTTCCAACTGATATAAAATAAATTGCCAGGAAAAAGATCACTTCATGGAGCTTTCTCGACCTGTGACACTTACCTGCGCTGCATGGCTTTAAACTATGTATGAACTGAGACATCGTCAAGAGGCTTAAACCCTGAGCAGAAGGTAATGAATAAAGCACTTTTCAAATGTTATATCTAACCATTCATTAGCTAAATGTTTGAAGTTGTGAAGAAGGCAATTATATACCATAAGATAGATGAGGGAAGAAACGAGGACCATAGTGAATCGGCCAGTGAAAGTGTCTGCCACGAAAGCGCCAATAAGTGGCATCAATGTTGTGACACCTGTCCAGTAGTTTACATTCTTTGTTGCCGTTACAAGATCTTGGTGAAGCACTTTGGTGAGGTATGAAATGAGATTTGTCGCTATCCCGAAGAAGCTAAGCCTCTCACTGAACTCGATGGCTGCTCCAAAATCAATTAATACTTGCAAAATTATTGTTTTTAAAGTAATTAGGAGAACGATCACCAATTAAAGGGAAAACCGTCTTAATTAAATCAAGTGTCTTTGATCGAGGCGGTTCTATTCTGCATATCGTCTTTGACCTCTTTGGTCTTGTGTAAACGGTTGTCACTGTTTACCGAGGTAGAAATTATTTACTTTTGTCTGAAGCAACTTTGGAAGGTAAAAAAATGCAACGCAGGCAAAGGCCTCTCCCTCGCTGCCAGGAACGCATGCAAATACATGCCATTGCAAGAAAAGCAACGAGCTAGTACTACAACTTTATTGTGTAAACCAACACTTTTTCAGGAAAAGATGATGCTTTCATATGCGGGCTTTTTTCATGGAGAAGGGAAGATACAGTAGATGCATTTATATACATGTAAAAGCAGACATAATATGCCTCTTCGTTTAAATTTCCCAGCTTCCCATGCGGCTTCTACAATTTCTAAATAATCCCAGAAATAGTAAATGGAAGCTGATTAATACTTGGCCTTTATTCAAACGATGATATAATCAAATGACATCATTATGTTTAAGTGGGTCTATAGGTTACCAGCTTCTATACAGTAATACGACCCTTTAAGATTATAAAAAATGCATTATCTATAACGTTAATTTTATGAAAACATGAGTATAGAGAAAAATTTCTAGAACTTACAAATAAACAGAATTCAATATTTTATCAAACTTTCAAGGCAGAAAGAGAGTTTGCATTGGTATCATGACCAAGTGATTATCAATCACTCAAAGTAAATGCTCAAGCAAGAAGTTAAAAATCAGAGAACATATTTTTGAAATAAAAAAAAAAAATTATTGACACCTAGTACAGCAGACGATATATATAAAATCTTACTGATGATGAAGAGAGATGCTTTCCATACGCCGGTTGAAGCTCGGTTTGGAACATTTCCTTTATGATCCAAAGATGAATCATGAACCCATTTCTCTTCATCACTTTCTTTAGCTTCATCTATCTTCTCCATTTCTTGCTCCATATTTGCTGATGAGAGATATTTTAACTAAACAAACTCAAAATACAAGAACCTAGAAAGTATTCAATGAGAACGGCTCTATAGAACAAGAGCGAATTTGTGGGTGTGGGTGGTGGGCAGTCTTGAAGTGCTTTTATAGTAAGAGGATTCTATTTGCCTATGGGTGCTGGGGTATAGCTGTTTATGTTCTCCATTATGTTAGGTGAAAGAGAAGTTACAAAAGCACAGATTATACATAAATATTGGTTAAAAAACTTATCTGCCACTTTGCAACCACCTAGATAGATGTGGTTGTTAGGCCTAGATGTCAATATGCTCAACCATGTTGCAGTATTTAGCTTTTATCAGCAATGCCAAAAGGTCAAAAGGTTTGCCATTTTCTTGAATACTCATAAAGAGAGATGCAAATATGCACTTGATTCTTATAGTCCACTGGATATTATTTTTGAGAAATACTTGGCAATAGTAATATATATTACATTTGTACTTGATTCTTATACTTTATTAATTAATCCTAACTTCCTATGTTAAAAATGTCAAAAAAGTTAAAATTCTTATATCATTTTTGTACTAGTTTGTAGAGATCAGGTAGAAATACCTAATTATGTCTAATTATATATTATGCAGAAACGAAAAGGATTTCCGGCTTTTGACTGCTTTTTATTGCACTTTATATCTTTTTTGCTGGTGCTAGTGGCTGAAATTCAAAGTTCGTGACTTGTGATTTTTATTAGACAAGAAGGTTCTTAACTTTAGATAAAAACTCGAAGCCCATCATGATTTGTTCTAACAAGGCGTGCAAGAAAACTATTGTGTCCAACTGTAGTTTAAGGTAGATGAATTCTAATTTTCGTCTTGCTATAGACTCTGGCTGTGTTCAACTAGTTAATTTAACCATTTGCAATTATGTTTAATATTATTGGATGTATGACCAAAGCCCCACATCAGCTATCTATGTGAAGGATCATGGGTATATAAGTCTGGACAAGTAGTTTCATGAGTATAAATTGTAAGAAATTATGCAGAAATATATTTAATGTTAAGATTGATAATTAGTGAAAAACTAAATGACACACACACTAAGAGACACCATATTTAGCGTGCACAAATACTATAGAGCTTTAAGGGTGTTTTCCTTTATGTCTCCTATTTATAGGTCTATGTAGGGATATAAGTATGACTCTTATTTATTTAACAACTCCAATTTCCTTTTCCTTATTTACTTTTCCTATTGCTTGTAGAAGTTAACTTGAATTAGTAAACGAGCCACAAATCCTAAAAATCTCCATCTTGACGAATATTCCATCTAAGCGAGAAACATGATGAAAACTACATTCACTATTATTGCATCTATTCAATAGTGCAATCATGAAAACTTAAAAAAAAATTATTACTTGAGAATCACTCTACCTATAACTTGAAACCCTTGTAGTCCATTTATTTTGTGTATACTCAATCTCAAAAAATCTTCTTCTCTTAGTTCGCAACATGGAGCTCTGATATCAATTGTAGAAATTATGTGGAAATATATTTAACATCAACATTAATAATTAGTGAAAAACTAAATTACACACACAAAGAAATACGATATTTAATATGGTCTGATATCAATTACCTACATCTACAGCTGAGGAGATAAATTTACTATATCATAAATATATAAGAGTACAAGAAATAACACACACCAAACTTAGTATTCTACTCAATACTAGAGTCCTGAAACTATTTCCCATTTCACTTGCTTACTCAGTGTTGCTTATCCATCTCTTTTACAACCTTTCACACATCCCCACAAAGGTGTTTACTTTATGTCTAATCACTCTCTCATATCTAGAATTGATTCTCAATTCTTATATTTATAGATCTATGTAGGGATGGCTAGAATTGATTCTCAACTCTTATATTTATAGATCTATGTAGGGATTTTGTATTCCTAATAGAAGCAAGACTCCTATTTATTTAACAACTCTAATTTTATATTCCTTATATGTTTTTCCTATTGCTTGTAGAAGTCACTTGAAGTAGGAAACGAGACACAAACCCGAACAAATCCATTATTTTCTCATCAGCAAATTATTTGAGCATTACAGGATGAATTTGTGGTATTTTGGTGCAATGCCAGCATGACCCTGCTTTGCAACCTTATTGGGTGTCCTTCTCTTGCTACAGCTCTATTTCTAATATCAACTATTTCCAGGGATATATGATCAAATTTGTGCTGGTGAGATCTGCTAATCATCAATAACTGAAACCTGCACGTGAAAAATGAGAATCTTGTCCTTGTATTAATGTTCAAATACTGATATATTAAAAGAAAATAAAAAGTTCATCGGATTCTTCCTCTCAGTATTTTCCTCGTTAATCTTGAGCAAACGAATAATTCAAAACTAACAGAGTTCTAAGTTAGTTTTCTTTTCAGAAACCATGGCTAACCCATTATCATCCACTCAACACCAGTCAATTCTAATCATAAAGCATCCAAAATAATGAAGAATTTTTCTTTAAGATTGATTTATGCTGTTCTTTTAGACTATAAATTCTTTTTGGTAAAGCATAAATTCGAAGTAGTAAAAAAGCAGACCTTTCAGGAGCATAAAGAATCTGGCTTCCATGTTTACTTAATTGGAGAATCGCTAAAAGGGCGTGATAGGCCGAATCAATGTGATTTCTTTATGGATGCCACTAATTTGATGCCTTAATATAATACTGGCTCGGCTGTAATATTCCTGTGTTAATGACAATCGAATGCGGAATTACCTCTCTTTAATCTTTAGAATAAATCTCATCGAAGTGAATAAGTTGAATGTCCTTTGACTCCTAATTTGGCTTTTATAAAGTTTTTATTTCTTATTTTTTCTTTTCCTTGGAAAGGAATTGTATATGGAGAGAGTTGAGACAGTGACCCTTTATCTCTTAATCATATATATACTTACAATCAAAATTTATCCTTGCTGGACCCCCTATAGTGGAAACAGATCAATGACTGATGAATTAATGCGTTTGAGACTTTTGAGTGAAATGATGAAAAGAACAATAAAGCAGTGGTGAGTTATGTACATCCATTGTTTTCATTTCAACTGAGACAGGTGTCAACACCCCATGGCCGGCAACAGTAATTTATACTTAATCGTTACAGTTGTTTTCATTTCGATAGTATGACAAAGTGTTAAAAACTTCTGTCAACTTTATACACATTCATTTAAAGGATATGCCACATAGCTTTACTCATATGTCAAATGGTTCAGAAGCAGAGATCCTGTAGTCTTGCATTAATGATTGTGAAATGAAATGGAGCAAATTTTGAAAGCCAACACTGGAAAAGAAAATGAAAGAAAGGGTCCCACATATAATGACCTTGTTTGTCAAATGATTATTTAAATTGCCATCCTGTGAATTTAGTTCCTTGCAATGAATATGAAAGCCATCAAGTAAAAGCAAATATAAGTACAGGAATAAACTTTGCGAACAGATATGCCATTCTTTTCAGTTTAAAGTCACCACGTTATAAACGTTGAGAACAAGCTTTCACAGAAAAGCTCCGCCATTCTGGTTGCAGATAAACATTTAACAATTAGCATAAAACAGATTCCAAAAATCTTAAGACTTCACTTCGTATTCTTATAAATTATATGAATAGTTCTTATCATTGACTATTCAAAAGAATCTTATTGTATTGGACAAACTTGTCTCTTTCTGGTCAGAAAAATTAAAAAAAAGCCAAAGTGGCTGGAGAATTCCATTACAGGATTTTTAAAATCATATAGACTACCACCAATTAAAAGACAGGTCTACCATAGAATTCAACTCGAAACAAGGAAATCTTTGATCTAGATTTAGAAGGTATCAGCTTTCAGTCTCAAAAGATAAAAATGGTCAAAACAAGATAAATTGAGAAACTGACAATAAATAACTCTGCTTGCCTACAATGTCTAATTCATCCTTGCATTCCGTCCACAAATGCTGATGGACAATAATTTTCCAACTACATCCCTTAGCACGTTAGTGCGAAATCAAATGATAGGTATATTAAACCCTTTGATTCATGTTAAACCAAGGTATTCATGAACTAGAAACCTGATTTCCACAAGGCCCTTAATATATGTATGTGACAAAATTTCTTCACGAATGTCCAGATGAAAGAAAATTGTCTTAGGTTCTCCTGCTCTTGTCGAAGAGTGCCTTGTATCTTACTGATTGGAACAACAAGCTTTCCTGTTCATATTACCTGATAGATTTGCAACATTAATGGTAGTGCCTTGAGGAAGTCCGGTTGAGGAAGCTGCTTCCTGTGCTGCGAGTGCCTTCTTGCTAATAATGTGGTAGATATCCAACAAAATTGTCTGGAATGCCTTCTCAACATTCAAAGCTTCTAATGCTGAAGTCTCGAGGAATGAGAGACCTTCTTTCTCGGCCAAGTGTTGAGCATCTTCTGCTGGGACTGCTCTCAGATGATTCAGGTCAGACTTGTTTCCAGCCATCATAATAACAATATTGGAGTCTGCATGGTCCCTCAGTTCACGAAGCCACCTTTGGACATTGTCAAATGTTTGCCTCTTGGTTATGTCATAAACTAAAAGCGCACCAACAGCACCCCTGTAGTAAGCACTAGTGATTGCTCTGTACCTCTCTTGCCCAGCTGTGTCCCATATCTGTGCCTTTACTGTCTTTCCTTCTACCTGCATCCTCATAGACAAGCTTAATCAGCAAAAAGGATTTTTCTAATGCTTCGAAATTATACTGACCGGAGATATAAATTGAAATCCTTGAGTTTCAGAACAAAAGACACCCTAGGATGGCCATTGCTCTGTGTATTTTATCACCCTAGTTTTTGCACCAAATTTTAATCTGGAAGTTGGGGCAAACTGAGTACTCTGACAATGCTTGGCACCAAAAGCTTACTTTGTTTTTTAAGCCAACTCGTAGGATTCAGCTAATTCAAAAGAGTACAAAAATAAATACTTTTTTTTTTCGTCCCCCTATTAAGGTCTTGTTTTATGTCCCAGTTATCAGTCAATCAAGACTATAAAGGAGCAAAACGCTTTTGTTCCGGACTTGAATTCACTCAATGTATTAATCCCTAGTTTTCCAGTGCTTTCGATGAGACAACAAATCAAATTCATCGCCACGTTTATCCACACATCACTTATAAGTTTCAAAATGATGCCTTGCATGAATTATGTGCAAGTATTACGAACAACGTTCCAATAAAACAGTCACCAATTAAGAAAAGTCCTAAACATGTACATATACCCCATTTACTGCAAACACAAAGAAATTACATCAGGGATGCTAGAAAAACTTATCTAGAAGATTCAATTCCATATACATCAGGGATGGATCTTTCCTCTAAAATGAGATTTAAATTACAAGTTTCACTTATGAAGAAATTAATTAAACCCACATAAAATCAACTCAAGGAAATATATAACATAGAAATGATGCTACAAGTAAATAACAGAATTACTAAAAATAAGAATCGAGGTATCGAAAAACTAACTTGAAGAGTCCTTGTAGCAAATTCAACACCAATGGTGGACTTAGACTCCAGGCAGAACTCATTTCGTGTAAACCTGGAGAGAATGTTGGATTTTCCCACACCAGAATCTCCAATCAATACAATCTTGAAGAGATAATCGTACTCGTGATCAACCTTGTAAGCCATTTTTCTCTCTTAGATTTACAACACACACCTAAACCTATTAGATCCAATCACAATGGCCATGATTAGCAATCACAAAAATGAAGAAACAGACATCAAACACACAATGCCAACAAGTGTTTACACGTGCACGCATGCTCTACTATCTTTTCAGGTTTTACTTTTATTTTTTATATTAATTTTCCCTCAGAAACAAACATGGAAAGACAAAGTTAGAAAACGAAACTAACCATGAAATGATTGAAAAACAGAATCCAGAAGCTTTGTTAAATTGAAAATCGTGCAAAGAGAAAGAGGTTCAGGTGAAGAAAGAAGAGAGAGAGAGCATGGTTTCCATAGCCCCAGAGAGAAAACAGATTAACCGAAGGAAAAGCATTTAAAACGGCTTTCAATGTGGGATTTAACCAGGGAAATTCGGTACCTTTAAATATTTACTATTTTTTCTTGGTTTAAAAGAATATCTGTTTGGCTTACAAGAATTAATATTAAATAATTTAGTTCGGATAATTCCTAATTAGTGACGCAGAGAATTTATATATTTATATATTATTAATGTATTTATATAGTAATATAACTTCATATGATAATATCTTATCAGTTGTTACATTAGATTGTAATTTAACTTGCGTTAACTTTCAAACGTTATATACACACAAACTGAAGACTTTTGCATCCACACAAATAGTTTATTTTGCGAATACTGCTATAACTACAACTCATTTACCATGAAGATTTTATATAACTTGAATTGACAAGATATTAATGGATGAGAAATTACTATGTTATTCAATTTAACATATTTTATTTATGTCAACTTAGATTATATAAAAAATGTTTATAGATGAGTTGTGGATGTAGTATTACCCTTATTTTGTACACGAGAAACTATCACATACTAACTCTACTCTACTCTTAAGAAGCCAAATTGATGAAGCAAGAAGATGAGTCATGCAAGTCAGGCCAAGGGTTTTTTAATACTCTATATTAATCAGGTTTTTCATTAAGTCCTAACTGTTATCTGTACATCAAACTTTAAAATTTGATTATTGATTGAACCTCTATTTTCCTTTAGAATCAAAGGACCAATTAAAAAAAAATTGACAACAAAGACGGTAACAACAGTTAGGACTTTTGTTGGCAAAATCCATGGATGAGATGGGAACAAATCATCATAATCTTTGAAGCAGTTTCTAAGTCATCTACTTCAAGCACTTTGGGGAAAAAAAAAATCTTACGGGATATCCAAATGAGATATATCATATAACCGGCTAAACGTAGCAAAAACATGATAGCAACTACTGATTCAGAACTAGACTAATTGTGCAAAGATCATTTCTAAGCATTCTTGGGCAATGAAACGTTCAAACCCACCGTGCGAATATTTCATTACAATTATTTATAATTTTTGTTGAAAGGATTGAAGATGCTAATTATATGTAGTTTTATTGTTATACCACGTTGTAATCGTAAAAATTGAGTTACTCTTGCAAGGGCTTCGACTCCTACATCAAGAAAAATGATTAAAAGAAATTAAAGTTCGAAGTATTACGTACAGAAGGGTGTGAAGCGAAAATTTCAAAAGAATTTGAATACAGCGCTGATTGGTATATTGACCTAATCTTACTATACTTGATCAAAGCTACTCCACAAACCCTGATGATCATATCTCTTATCTCATTAAAGTCTATCATTGCAGCTTTGTTACTTCAAATCGACCTATAGAAGATTATGATTTTACCATCAAGCAGTAGTGATCAAATTATATTATTTTTTATCAACAAAACTAAAATAGAAAAATTAAAAAATTAAAAAAAAACACCCAATTGCAATACTCCGCTCTGTGGCAGCTGCAATAAAATATGCAGTGCAAGCGCAGGTCTAATTCATAAAGACTAGACCATGTAAAAGGACGGTGCATGTATTCGATCTTATTCGATCTCATTGCTTTCAATTGGCACAGTCTAGCAAATAAAAAAATTAAGAAAAAAAATTATTATTCTTATAATTTGATTGAAATATAAATAAAAACTAGTATGTTACATACTAGCATGCAATATAATAGCTCGCAACAATCATATTAATCCTGATTAAAATAACTTTTATCGATGTGGCATGACAGCACACAAAAGTTTTGCCAATATTTTTTAACCTGTTAAAAGAGTACATATAAATGTCCCAAATTCTTTATAGCTATTTCAATAACGGAGCTGAGAAAATTTCTACCATATATATTATATATTTCTTTCCAGTAGAATAGAATTTGTCCAAATTAAGTTGAAAAATCTGAAAGTTCTAAAACTTGGAACTTGGTTTAACGTGTTAATTCTCAATGAATAAGTCCAAAGTATATAATGAGAACACTACAGCCTAAAAAACATTTAAACTATATATATCAATGATCAAGCGCATTCTAATATTATATATTTTTATATTCGGCTCATCTGTTGTAAATTATAATTACTTGTACGTGATTAAAAAGAGAAGGGATTATCCTGATTTTTAACTTGCAATAAGGCCAATTATATGTGACAAATGATTGCTAATTTACATGGAATTCTTAATTCGTCAAAGTTGAGAGCCTCCTTGGAAGACCAATTGTATCTGACAATATTGATCAAGTCTTCACTTGACTTCTCCTTATATCACTGTAATCATCGGCATCATTGGAAAGTTACTTTTCGTCTTCCAATTATAATATTTAATTAATTTGTTTACCATTTCAACCGGGAATATTGAACATCAAATCGTCAGCTTAAAATTAATTAACCGAGTTGTATTTGCATATCATCTTGAACACCTTCTCTATTATTATCATGTATTTTTCTTTCCAGAAAGTTATATGTTATTAGATGGTGGGAATTGAATTGACATATATATAATAATTATGGGAATATAATATTGCATATGAAGCCGTCTTGTGCGCTTGCTTGCTCAAAAGGACAATTGGTGAACGGAGCAAAAAATATATTTGTTTATTCTCATAAACATATACACACATGTATGTGGGAACTTCACATAAAGATTAAATAAAAAACTATAGAATTCGAGCCGAAACACGCTTAAGGAGTTATTAATTATTCATGATCTCGTCTATATAAACCTCTTGTAGTACTTGTTTGTATTATCTCGGCCATACTTAGGCAAACCTTTTGGATTCTCGACGCAATGACAAGCAAAATTTCTCTTCCCCCATGGCTTCTCCTCTACACTTTGACCTTAACCTTGCTTGTCAGCCAAACTGCTTCTCAAGACAGTCGAAAGGCAAATACTCAGTTCTCTTAATCACTTGTTTGTTAATCCTTCTCGTTCCCGGCTTGCCTTTTGAACTTATGAAATTATCTCTCTGGCGGGCGTCAATCATTTTCTGTTTATATGTTTCTGGTTTAGTCATAATAAAAGTCTGCAGCTTCAAATTTCTTTTTCTTAGCTAGTTTCGTGTAATCTTAAAGAAAAGGATTCTAATAGACTACTTGATATTCTTTAATTTTATATATTAATATTTTTATATATGTGTGCAGGCTTTTATTGTGTATATGGGAAACGAGCCCCAGGGTCAAATCTCCATATCGTCGACCCTCCACATGAGCATGCTGCAAAAAGTTCTTGGCAGGTTATATACGAATTTCATTTCCCTGCTTTGTATATTTTCTCAGAAACTATATACGTATCATTACCACATAGCCGTTGACATGTATTTTAGTTTAAATTTTCTGATATTCTTATTCAATAGCAAGTGCATGCAGGTTCATATACTTATATCAACAACCCTCATACTATTAAAAGACCTAGACGTGTGTGTATAGGATGGATCTTTTAATACAATTTTCTAGCCTTTATTCTCACTGAAAAATTATGTCAAAATATATATGGATCCCTTCCCATGTTACCATGTATATGTGTGTGTTTATATATCACGTAGAGATAAGAAAGAAAGGAATAGCATCCTAATTATATCAATTTATATGTAACGTCAATATTTTTAAGCTTTCGTTATAGGTCATAAAAGCAATGTATTTAAATGTGAATTGTGATTTCAGCAATATTGGTCCGGATTCTATACTTCGTAACTACAAGAGGAGTTTCCACGGATTTGTTGCCAAGCTGACAGAGGAGGAAGCTCAAAAAATGTCTAGTGAGTGAACATATTAATCTAATTTCCTTTCTTTTTTTTTTAATCGAATTGATCATGTACTCAAATATATATGAATGGAGACTCGTAGAGTTAACCTTGGGATATTTATAGGAATGCGTGGCGTAGTGTCCGTATTTCCAAACAGAAAGAGAAAGCTAGATACAACAAGGTCATGGGACTTCATGGGTTTTTCCCAACAAGTTCAAAGAGCAAATATCGAAGGTGATATCATCATTGGAATGCTTGACACTGGAATTTGGCCTGAGTCTGCTAGCTTTAGCGACCAAGGATTCGGTCCACCACCTAGCAAATGGAAAGGCACTTGCCAAGCCCTCACCAATTTCACTTGCAACAAGTACACAACTAAATAACCAAACCAATCATGTTGATTTGTTAAGAAATGCTAGAATTTGTCATTATCGATCTAGTAATGTTATTGGACTAGTATTGTTCTAATCTGATCTTAATTTTTGGCGGTATGGTTATGCAGCAAAATCGTAGGAGCAAGATACTATCGTAGTGATGGAGAATTTGGTCCAAATGATATAGCGTCTCCAAGAGATGAAGATGGACATGGCTCACATACTTCATCGACGGCAGCTGGGAACTTAGTTAGCATGGCAAGCTTATATGGGCTTGGCCAGGGAACGGCAAGGGGTGGTGTCCCATCAGCTCGTATTGCCGTTTACAAAGTGTGTTGGTCAGACGGTTGCTATGACGCTGACGTCCTAGCTGCATTTGATGATGCAATTGCCGATGGTGTTGATGTTATATCTATTTCAGTTGGAGGGAGCTTTCCCGAGGATTATTTCACCGATCCATATGCCATTGGAGCGTTTCATGCTATGAGAAATGGGATCTTAACCTCAACTTCGGCTGGTAATGAAGGTCCCACCCCTGGCAGCATCACAAAAGTTGCACCATGGTTCCTCTCTGTGGCTGCTAGCACCATTGATCGAAAGTTTTCTACAAAGGTCCAACTAGGAAATAACCAGTCTTACGAGGTAATTAATCTGCCTCTTGACTTTCATTCAGTACCATATATAGAATTATTTCCTACAATTTAACAAATATTGGAAAACAAAAAACAAGATGAGATCTAGAATTTTATTCTAACATAAGGGAACAGTTTATTAATATAACTCATCTTGATTAGGACTCAAACAAGCCATGATGTCAAGATGTGTAAATTGCTAAAATTTTAAAGAGACATCATTATTATTGATTAAAACAACTGGCGCGGAATTATGCCTACCAAAGAAGACAAAAGGTGTAATGCGCAAACCCAACACTTACATACGGGTGAAAGCCGAGGATCTTCTTTTATAATGAAAAGACAAAATAACCTATTATTCACAGATGTATGTCACTTATGGAATCTATACATAATATATTATATTTGTCTAAAATTATATACTTGATCCAGAGGAATACCAATAAATAACTAATAAACACAATAGTTGATCCCTACCAATCGACCTACCTTCTTGTTCTAAAATATTTTTAAAATGAATATGATTTATAACACATAATTAAAGAATAATTATTATTATAGAAACGACTAAATGTGAGAAACATATATACAATAAATAATTATTTCTATAAAATAATACGGATACAAAATTACTAATTATTATATCTTTCATTTATAATTGTGAATTTTTATGCATTACTCTGTTATATATTAGTCCAGGACAATAAAGATTGGTTCGAGGTTAAAGTATTATGTTAATATGGCGCTGTATGTTGTAGGGAATTTCAATAAATACAGTTGACCCTGAAGTTATGTATCCTCTTATTTATGGTGGAGATGCGGCAAATAGATCTGCAAATTACACGAGTGCTACATCAAGGTTATTATGCATTTTTTTTTTTGTGAGAATTAACGAGACAATCCTTGTAAAAGTATGTATGGACAAGTAATAAGATTGCTGAAAATGCAGTTTTTGCTCTCAAAACTCATTGGACCAAAATTTAGTGAAGGGTAAAATCGTATTCTGTGATGGGGCGAGTAATGGGAGAGGACCATTCTTTGCTGGTGCAGCTGGAGCCATAACGCAGGGCCGAAGCGCAAGAGATGTTGCCTACAACTTTCCCTTGCCAACATCATACCTTCACACTGACGATGGAGCCAACGTTTTGAGCTACATAAACTCAACCAGGTACCAAAACCAAACAAACGTTTCGACTATGGCATGTACAATCGTTAATTAGTTTTTGAGTAATTGACTTATCCGAATATTTCCTGTACAATTATAACAGTAATGCGACTGCGACAATATTTAAGAGTACGGAAATTAATGACACATTGGCTCCGTATGTTGTCTCATTCTCCTCTAGGGGTCCAAATCTTATTTCTCCTGACATTCTCTCGGTAACTTATTAATTACGGTATCTGAAATTATGTATTCTAATGACTCTCATACAGGATTGATCTCTAAATTTGCAAACTTATTTCATAATTGTCACTGCAGCCTGATTTATCTGCGCCAGGAGTTGACATTTTAGCTGCATGGTCACCTCTTAACCCAATTTCTGGAGTTAAAGGCGATAATAGATTCGTTTCATACAGTATACTCTCAGGCACCTCAATGGCTTGCCCACATGCCACTGCTGCTGCCGCCTACGTCAAATCTTTTCACCCAACATGGTCTCCTGCTGCCATCAAGTCTGCACTTATGACTACTGGTAATGACTTAATTACAATCTTGATATCTTCACGAGTTAGGTACACAATCAATAACTTTTGGCTAAGTCTGTGCTGTTTGTATCTTCGCAGCTACTCCTATGAGTGCAACAATGAACCCTGAAGCTGAATTCGCTTATGGCTCGGGCCATATAAATCCAATTAAGGCAGTAAATCCTGGTTTGGTATATGATACTGAGGCTATTGATTACATAAAATTTTTATGTGGCCAAGGATACAACACCACTATCCTTCGTATTGTTACCGGTGATAATAGTAGTTGTTCAGAATCCACAAATGGAACAGCTTCGGATCTGAACTATCCTTCTTTTGCTCTTTCTACCAATACGTCATCAGCAACGGGGAATAATATTAGTCGCGTCTTCAACCGAATCGTAACGAATGTTGGATCAGCATCATCTACATATAAAGCTTCTGTGACAGCCCCAGCAGGAGTCAACGTCCAAACAAATCCTAACGTTCTATCTTTCACATCACTGGGAGAAAATAAATCCTTTACACTAACAATCGAAGGAACATTAGGTCAGTCTATGGTATCTGCTTCTTTGATATGGGATGATGGTGTTCATCAAGTGCGGAGCCCCATTGTTGTGTACGATATATCACAAAATTGATTAGTTCGACTCTTAGTACAGAATCATACCTTTATTTTTGTTGACCATGTACTTCTTTCAAGGCATGTATTTAGGACTTGTATTTGATCGATAAATAAATTTTTTTATACATTTTCTACGCCGATAATGTTGGGAAGGTGTCCTTAATTCACCTAAATGTGAGAACAATAGCAAATAAAAGTGCAAAAATCAAATCAAAGACACATTGATTTATAAAGGCTGGTCTCAACGTGAGGCAACGTTTTGTTCTTCAATCATTGCTGAATAATTCAGTATGATGGAAGAAGAATTACAAAGGATCAATAACAAACTCTCTCAAGAGCTCTCGCCAGGTGTTTTTTAACAGTAGGAGACCCTTTCACGCACTCCTAGGTGGCTAGCCCTAATTCCCATGTAAATATATGTAGTTTTACAATATTATAGAACCATCCTTGGAAAAAAAAAGCGATGGCACCGCGGACTCTTGCCTATTGCACCGTGGCCCAATGTTGTAAACAAAGACGCTTTTCCACAAAACCGAACTTGAGTCGCGACCCCAATTGACTTGAGTCGCGGCCTCAAGCCTTCTGCCTGAAAGTCACATTTTCAGATTCCATGAAGCCATGGCTCAACCTATATTGAGCCGCGGCCCTAACCCTTCTGCTTGCATCTTGAACTAGGCTATACCTTTAACAATCTCCCACAAGGAGACAAATTTACCATCATCAGCAAAACGCCTCCTTCAACAAATTGACTCCTTATTCCTCAAGAAAGAAGTTCGACTGAAGCTGTGCACAGCTTCAGTTTCTTAATAGTAACAGTATTTGTTAACATGTTAGCTAGGTTTTGACTACCTTGAATCTCCTTAAGTGCTAAAACTCCATCTTTCAAGGTTTGTCTAATGAAAATAATAGCTAATTTGGATGTGCTTTGTTCTAGCATGATAAACTGTATTCTTTGCTAAGAAAAAAGCACTATGACTGTTAATGTATAATACACTCGTCCCATGCTTATGACCTAGTTTTTCTAAAAAAGACTGCAACCAAACTATCTCTTTAGCAACTTCAGTTATGGCAACATACTCTGCCTCAGTAGTGGAAAGAACAATAATCTTTTGCAGCTTAGAGACCCCACTAACAGCTGTACCATCCAAAATATAAATATACTCAGTAGTACGTTTTCTACCATCAATATCACCTGCCATGTCAGCATCTACAAAGCCTTGTAACCCAATATCCGATCTTCTAAAACACAAGGCTGAATCTGTAGTTCCTCTCAGATATTCGAGAACCGACTTTACTATTTTCCAATGTTATTTGCCTAGATTACTCATGTATCTACTCACAACTCCCATTGTATGTGTAATATCTGGTCTCATGTAAACCATGACATATATAAGACTGCCAATAGTTAAAGCATACTGTATCTTATCTATGTAAACTCTCTCTTGCTTTGTAGTTGGAGAGTGACTTTCAATAACTTGAAGT
Organism: Boswellia sacra; assembly: GCA_013180625.2. Lineage (NCBI taxonomy): Eukaryota > Viridiplantae > Streptophyta > Magnoliopsida > Sapindales > Burseraceae > Boswellia > Boswellia sacra. Next base: position 111,147 of record SNVD02012254.1, on the reverse strand, counting down.
GATTGGCGAATGGATCACTCATTAATTTTATATTATCCATGTTGAATCTGCTCAACACCTTTTTCACATACTCTTCTTTTGATAGCTTCAAAACATCATGGTCTCCAGTAATTCTCATCCCAAGGATTTCTTTGGTAGCTCCCAAATCCTTCATAGCAAATTGCTTAGACAACTCCTTTTTTAGATTTTCAATCTTTGGCTTGCATCCACCTGCAATCAATATGTCATCAATATAAAGCAATAAAATACTATAGGGGTCATCAAATTTCTTCACATAACAACAGTGATCTGCCTCACATCTTAAGAAACCACTGCTATACATAAAACTATCAAACTTCTTATACCAATGTCTAGATGCTTCTTTAAAACCATACAAGTTTTTCTAAAGTTTGAACACCAATTTCTCCTTTCCTTGTACTTCAAAACTCTGTGATTACATCATATAGATTTCTTCATCTAGATCACTACGAAGAAATGTTGTATTCACATATAACTATCCCAGATACAGGTCTTCCATCGCCACTAACCCAAGTACATGTCTAATGGTGGTTAGATTAACCACTATAGAAAAAATCTCTATGCAATTGATGTCTTCCTTCTGTTGAAAACCTTTCACAACTAGCCTTGCTTTGTATCGTTTGCTACCATCATATTCATCTTTAATATGATAAACCCATTTATTTTGCAAAGCTCGCTTACGCTTTGGTATTTATGCCAAAGTCCACATATGATTGGATGACAGTGAATCCATTTCATCCTTAATGGCTAACTCCCACTTCATCGATTCATTAGACTGCACGACTTCTTCATAACATTATGGTTCTCCTCTGTTAGTCAATAATATATACTTTAATGATGGGAAATACCTCTGAGATGGCCTGATGTTTCTCCTAGATCTTCTTAGTAGAGTCACAAGAATAGTTTGATACTCTTGTAGACTCATGGGAATATTCTGATGCACTTCTAAGGCTATGTTTTCTTGATTATTTGGTTTATCATTATCTATATTAGTCATAGGATCATTACCTAATGGAGTTTCCATAGTCATGGTCACTAGAACATCTCTCAATGGAATCACTTTAGTCGTTGACATTCTAGAACTTGTTACTCTTAGAATCACCACCCAGTGTGTTCTTGTACAAGACACCTTCATTGAAGACCACATTCTTGCTTCTAATAATCTTTCAACTTTGGTCATCCCAGAAATGATAACCAAACTCAATATCGCTGCAGCCAATGAAAAAACACCTCTTAGACTGAGCATTAAGTTTAACACCTCTTAGATTGAGCATTAGGTTTACTTCTAGTAGCAGCATCAATGTGCATGTAAGACATACAACCCAATACTTTCAAAAAGAGAAAGATTTACCTTTCTGCCACTCCAAACCTCTTCTGGTATTTTCAAGTTAAATTATGTAAATGGACCTTTGTTGATCAAGTAAATTGCAGTGTTAACAGCTTCAGCTCAAAACATCTTGGGCAAATCAAAGTGTAATCTCATGCTTCTAGCATGCTCATTAATAGTTCTGCTCATTCTCTCAGCTACACATTTTGTTGAGGTGTTCTTGGAATGGTCTTCTCCATCTTTATGCCACATTTAACACAAAATCATCTAAAGTTTGCATCTATGTATTCACCACCATTGTCAGATTGCAAGCACTTTACATTCAAATTTTTTTCACTCTCAACCATTGGTTTCCACCTCTTGAAAGTATCAAAGACTTCAAACTTGTGCTTCAAAAATACTCCCAAACCTTTTTGCTTACATCATCAATGAAAGTCACATAATAACTGGAACCACTAATGGAAGAAATAGCAACAGGACCTTGGACATCAGTATGAACCATTTCTAGCTTTGCTGCTTTTGGTTCTCTTCCAGCTTTTAAGAAACTCACCCTTCTCTGCTTGCCAAAAATGCAACCTTTACATAGGTTATGCTCAACAGATTTCAAACTCGATACCTTCCTTTGAGATTGGAGTATATTCATTCCTTCTTACTCATGTGCTCGAGCCTATAGTGTCATAAATCAGAACTTGTAGCAGAGTCAGCAATTGTAACAGTATCTCTACAATTAGATGTGATGTACAATGTTCCAGATTTGCTTTCTCGAGCAACAACCATGGCTCCCTTTGTGACTTTCCAAGAGCTTTCATTAAATGCTACACTGTGCCCTTCACTATCAAGCTGCCCAACCTGACATCAAGTTCCATACCATCTTTGGTATATGTCTAACCTTGTGAATCTTCCATATAGACCTATTTGTCATCTTGAAACTGACATCACCGATGCCAACTATGTCTAATGGTTCTCCATCTGTGAGGTACACCTTACCATGATTTCCAACAACATAGTTTTTCATGATATCGTTGTTGCAGTAGTGTGAAAAGAAGCACCTGAATCCAACACCTAAGAGTCAACAAAACTATCAACGAACAAAAGTAAAGCATCATGTATTTCATCAGCTATCGCAGCATTCATTGAGTCAGTTTTGTTATCATTCTTCTTAGATAGTAATCTACAATTTCTCTTGAAGTGGCTCATCTTGCCACAATTCTAGCATTCATCATTGTTTCTCCCGTTTTTAGACTTATTTTTGTCATTCTTTGACTTTCCTCTACCTTTACCTTTGTTGGAATTTCTATCATTATTCTTGCCCCTATTTTGAACATCTAGAGCAGATTTGGGTGCTAAGACTTCTCCTGAATCTCTCTTGCAAGCTTTTCCAACAAGAATTTTATCCCTAATCTCCCCGCAAACTAATTTTGTATTCCCCATAAAGTTGCTAACAACTGCTCTCATGGGTTCCTAACTATTCGATAATGAGGATAAAAGAATTAAGGCACAACTTCATCATCAAATTGAATTTCCATCGAACTCAATTGATTGATAATCATATTAAAATTATTTAGGTGATCTACTACGAGAGCATTCTCTACCATCTTTAAATTAAATAGCTTCTTTATTAGATGTTCCTTGTTGCTTGTTGATGGCTTTTCATACAAAGAAGATAAAGCATTCATCAACCTTGTAGTGGTTGTCTCATTTGCAACATTATGGGCAACATTCTTTGATAGCGTCAAACGAATAACCCTTAACACCTATTTGTCAAAAAGCTTCCAGTTCTCTTCCTTTATATCCACTGGTTTCTCATCCAGAGGCAAGTGCAGCTTTTTACTATGCAGATAATCCTCTATCTGTATCTTCCAAAAAGCATAATCCATGCCATCAAATCTAGTGAGTTCGGGCCCTAATCCTTCCTCGCCAGCCATTACTCTCAATCAAAAACCTGGTTCTGATACTAGTTGTTAGGAATTAAGCGTCCTTAATTCATCTAAATAAGAGAACAATACCAAATAAAAGTGTAGAAATTAAATCAAAGAAACTAATATTATATAGGTTTACCTCAACATGAGGCTACGTAGCTTGCTCTTGAGTCGCTGCTAAATAATTCACTATAATGGAGGAAGAATTACAAAGGATCAATAACAAACTCTCTCAAGAGCTCCCTCTAGGTGTTTTCTAATACTAATAGACATTTCATGCACTCTTAGGTGGCTAGCCCTAATCTCCATATGAATATGTAGTCTTACAAGATTATAGAACTATCCTTGGACAAAATTGTGATGGCGCTATGGCCCCTAGTTTGTTGCGCCACGGCCCAATGTCGCAAACAAAGACGCTTTTCTGCAAAACCAAACTTGAGTCGCGGCCCCAACCCTTCTACCTGAAAGTTACATTTCCAGATTCCATGAGCCATGGCTCATCCTACATCGAGCTGTGACCTAACTCTTCTACTAGTATCCTGAGTTAGGCTCCACCTTTAACAGATAAATCTTTTCGCTATAAATAATTAGAGGATTGAAATGTATCATTCCACGTCTCATATTGCGTTAATGTGGAGTTTGGAACACTTTGCTAGGTTTACATCACCTTTATCATTAAGAATTCAAAGTCTACAACATTGGAGCCAACCAGAGATAGATAGAGGCCAAATCCATAGCTTTTTCTAGAAGAAACCTTCTACATTCTAACTTATTGCTATACTAGTTCAATTGTATTCTTTTGAAATTAACTTTCAAAATGATACTTGAGAAAAGGGACTCATTTAATTGATCAGTCAAATGAGTGGAATAAAAATGAATTAGGATCCTCTCTTGATTTGATCCTTGAGCTTTTGCAGATCTTGTGCCACGTGCATTTTATTAACTGTGAGTGGTTAAAGATCCATTACATTTTCTATTCTCTCTCATATATTTTGTATTAACTATCATTCATATGTTTATATTTTACTCAAGTGGTGTAAACAAGCAAGAAGACTCATGACTATCTCGATCCTGACTTTCTAATTAAATCTTCCAATTATATATGACAAGTGAGTAAATGCTAATCCATAAATGGTATATTTATTCAACGAAGGTGAAGGCCCACTTGTAATACCAAGTACTATGACCCTTGATTAATTTGAATCCTCGTTATCATATTTTATTTTACTTTCGTCATCAATATCATCTTTCGGAAATTACTTTTAATAGTTAATCTGTAATTTTACATTTTAGTATTTGCATTATAACTTGAAATTTTCGTTTAGATAATTAATAGATTGTGGGAATTGAAATAATGAATATGATGCTAGTGCTTAAAAGTATTTATGAATGATAAAGTCATCTTTGACTCTTTACGCTGTTTGCTTGTTGCAGAGGACAATTGTTGAACCTACAAATGTGTTCTAATATAAGCTGATTGAAAGCTAGCTAGTATTCTAAAACATATACATATGTACAAACCTTAATATAAAGAATTAAATATAAAATTATAGAAGAGAACTAAAGGCATTGAAAATTCGTCTCCCCTATATAAAACTCTTAAAACGTTTTTAGTGTATATATTGTTTGGAAAACTTTGTTGATCCTTGCGATGAATAGAAGCAAAATCTCGCTTTTCACATGGCTTTTCCTGTTCACTTTCATCTTAACTTTGCTTATCAACCACACTGCTTCTCAAGACAACCGACAGGTAAGTAGTTAATTAATTCTCTTAATCACTTGTTTGTTAATCCTCTATTTTCCAGTTTACCTCTGAACATGATGAAATTATCCTCTATCATTGTCTGTTTATGTAACGACCGGTCCCCTACCCACCGGGAAACAGGGCCTTATAGGACACCCTCTTTTACCCGCGTGGGACCTTACGGTTGTCATCGATCGCACACAGTCCAGTATTGTCCGCTTTGGGGCCCCCCACAGGTCTCGCACGATTTTGTCCACATCGGGGAACAGGGGCTCGAAGCACACCCTCTTTTACCCGTGTGGCGCCTCCCCCACTCGAACCCAAGACCTCAAAGGTCATTGGAGTTCAAAGTGAGTACCATTCGGGCAACTGTAAAAGAGGGTGTGCTTCGAGCCCCTGTTCCCCGATGTGGACAAAACCGTGCGAGACCTGTGGGGGGCCCCAAAGCGGACAATACTGGACTGTGTACGATCGATGACAACCGTAAGGTCCCACGCGGGTAAAAGAGGGTGTCCTATAAGGCCCTGTTCCCCGGTGGGTAGGGGACCGGTCGTTACAGTTTATGTTTCCAGTTTTGTCATGACAGAAGCTGTAGCTTGACATTTCTTTTATACACACCTTCTAGTTTTCAAGAAATGATGCTGTAACTTTATTACAATGGCCACTAAAAGACATTTGAGGGCAATTGCCCCACTGTTTTTTAAAAAGTCATTTAATTCAATTTTAGTGTTTAATATTATTGCTCATATTAGATTTTCATATTTACTTATTGTTTCCACAAGAATCAAAATTATCGTCGGTAAATCCATCCAAACCTAGGCCTATTGTTTCAACCACTTATACTTCAGTTTTAACCAAAAAAAAAATTTCTTTACTCTTTTCGTTTACAGGCAAATTACTTCTTTAACTCTAACAAAGTAAGTATGCTTCTCAACTTTCAATCCCTAAAGTTCTTCAAAGTGTGCATGCACATCAATCGCACGGTCAATGCACATCCTTTGCATCGCACATTATTTTCATTTATTTATTACCTATCAAAGAATAGTATGAAATAAATTTTTGTTTTCATTATGGATCAAAGTTTGCTCCAACTAATTCAATATTCTAGCTATGCCATTGTTTTTAATAAAGACTAATTAAAACAGTTACATCCTCTACACACATTCAGACCTCAAAAGATTTAAATTCCTATTATATAGTCAATTACTAAACCACTTGAAAAATTATGTAAAATTAATTATTTCATTGTATTTAATATGTTTTATAATGGAACATATTCTTTGAGGTGAATTGATGATGATTTTTATAATAAAAATACACAATATATAAAAATTAACATAGGTGTTTAAGGTACACGTTAAGGCACTATCTCATAATAAAATTAGTTGATGTGGCTCCTCCAAGTATACCTAGATCCCATATCGGTTATGATTGTGGAAGGGACTGGTGGTGAGTATGTAAGTGTGAGGAAGATCCTCACACCCTAAGTTAGCTTTTGGCGTTAAGAAGGCCCAATACCACCCAGCACTGATGTCAGAGCTAGGTTAGCCAACAAGTCTTACCCCAATCCGGGAAAAACTGGGCTGATGGATATTTGACTCAAAGACCAATGTCTGATGAGGGAGATTGTTGAGGGGATCCTCCATCGGTTGAGGTTATGAAAAGGGTTGGTGATGAGTATTTAAGTGTGAGAGAAATTCTCACCCTTTGAGTTAGCTTTTGAGCTTAAGAAGGCCTAATACCACCCAATAGTTGTAATCGTAAAAATTAATAAGTTACTCTTGCAAGGGCTTCGACACCTAAATCAAGAAAATGATTAAAAGAAATTAAAGTACGAAGTATTCTGTACGAAACAGCGTGAAGCGAAAATTTCAGAAGAATTTGAATACAACGCAAATGAGTAAATTGACCTAATCATTTTATACTTGATCAAAGCTACCCCACACACCCTGATGATCATATATATCTCTAATGTTATTAAATACTATCATTGCGGCTTTGTTTCTTCCAATCGACCTATAGAAGACTATGATTTTACCATCAGGCAGTAGTGATCGAATTATATTAATTTTTTATCGACAAAAGTACTAAAATACAAAAACAAAATAAAAAAATAACACCCAACTCCAATACTCGGCTCTATAGCATCTGCAATAAAATATCCGGTGCAAGCGGAGTCTAATCCAAGGGCGTAGACTAGACCATGTAAAAGGACCGTGCACATATTCTTATTCTCATTGCTTTCAATCCGCACAGTCTAACAAATCAGAAAATTAAGGAAAAAAAAAATATTATTCTTCCTATAATTTGATTGAAGTATAAATAAAAACTAGTATATTGCATACTAGCATGCAATATAATAGTTCACAACAATCATAATAATCCTAATGAAATAACTTTTATCGATGTGGCATGACAGCGCCCAAAAGTTCAGCCACTTTTTATAAACCTGTTAAAAGAGCATACATAAATGTCCCAAGTTCTTTATAGCTACTTCAATAACGGAGCTGAGAAAATTTCTACCCAATATATTATATATTTCTTTCCAGTCGAATATAGTTTCTCCAAATTAAGTTGAAAAATCTGAAAGTTCTAAAACTTTGAACTTCGTTTAACGTGTCAATTCTCAATGAATAAATCCAAAGTATATAATGCGAACACTACAACCTAAAACATTTAAACTATATCAATGATCAAGAGCATATTCTAATATTATATATATTTATATTCGGCTCATCTGTTGTAAATTATAATGACACATATAAGAAGCCACTAAGAATTGTATGTGATTAAAAAGAGAAAGGATTATCCTGATTTTTTATTTACATGCAATAACGCCAATTATATGTGACAAATGATTGCTAATTTATATGGAATTCTTAATTCGTCGAAGTTCAGAGCCTGCTTTGCAACCAATTGCATCTGACAATATTGATCTACGTCTTTAATTTGACTGCCGCTTATATTATTGTAATCATCGTCATCATTCGAAAGATACATGTCGTCTTCCAATTATAATATTTAGTTAATTTGTTTCCCAACCGGGAAAATTGATCATCAAATTATTTTCAGCTTAAAATTAATTAACCGAGTTGTACTTGCTTATCATCTTGAACATTTTCTCTAATATTACAATAATGTTAGACTTACAACCTTTATATAACTCAAACTCTACAAACTGATGTAACATTCTATAAGAAAAAATCTTTTTAGAAACGTAACTTTTCTCATTCTTTTTGTTTTTTTATCTTTTAGTGAATTTTTGTCATATTCACATCAGGTTGTAGAGTTTTGACTGTATCAAAGTTGTAAGCCTAGTACTACTAATAATATTATTATGAGTTTTTCTTTTCAAAAAGTTATATATTATTAGAGGGTGAGAATTGAATTAACATATATATAATAATTATAGGAACATAATGCATATGAAGCCGTCTTGGGCGGTTGCTTGTTCAAAAGGACAATTGGTGAACGGAGCAAAAAATATATTTGTTTATTCTCAAAAGCATATAAACACATGAATGTAGGAAAGTTCACATAAAGATTAAATAAAAAAACTATAGAATTCGAGCTGAAACACGCTAAAAGAGTTATTAATTATTCATGATCTCGTCTATATAATCCTCTTGTAATACTTGTTTGTATTATCTCGGCCATAATTAGGCAAACCTTTTGGATTCTCGACACAATGACAAGCAAAATTTCTCTTCCACCATGGCGTCTCCTCTTCATTTTCACCTTCACCTTGCTTATCAGCCATACTGCGTCTCAAGACAGTAGAAAGGCAAATACTTAGTTCTCTTAGTCACTTGTTTGTTGATCCTTTACGTTCCCGGATTGCCTTATTGAACTGATGAAATTATCCAGCTTATGGCGGGCATCTATCATTTTCTGTTTATATTTCTGGTTTAGTCATACTAAAAGTCCTCAGCTTCAAATTTCTTTTCTTAGCTAGTTTATTGTAATTTTAAAGAAAACGATTCTAATAGACTACTTGAATTCTTTAATTTTATATATTAATATTGTTATATACGTATGCAGGCTTATATTGTGTATATGGGCAACAAGCCGCAGAGTCAAATCTCCATATCGTCGACCCTTCACATGAGCATGCTGCAAAAAGTTCTTGGCAGGTTATACACGAATTTCATTTCCTGTTTTGTATATTTTCTCGGAAACTATATACGTATTATCACCATTATAATGTATTAGAAAAGAAAAATGCTACGTTGTTTAACCCGGTTGACATCCACTTAGCAAGTGCATGCAGGTTAATTTACTTTATTAAATAGCAACTACCTTCATAGTATAAAAAGACCTATATATATGCTAATCTCTAAGGGCAACTTGTAATTAAAAAAGAAGAAATTTTACAGAGCCACTTTTTAAGTAAAACGTCAATAATGCAAATAAGACAGAAAGGAATAGTATCTTAATTAATTATATCAATTTATATGCAACGTCAACGCTCTTAAGCTTTCACTATAGGCCATGACAGCACTACGTTTAAATGTGAATTATGATTTCAGCAATATTAGTCCGGAATCTATACTTCGTAACTACAAGAGGAGTTTCCACGGATTTGTTGCCAAGCTGACCGAGGGGGAAGCTCAAAAAATGTCTAGTGAGTGAACATTTTAATCTAATTTCCTTTTTTTTTTTATCGAATTGATAATGTACTCAAATATATATGAATGGAGACTTGGAGACCTAACCTTGGGATATTTTTAGGAATGCGTGGCGTAGTGTCCGTATTTCCAAACAGAAAGAGAAAGCTACATACAACAAGGTCATGGGACTTCACGGGTTTTTCCCAACAAGTTCAAAGAGCAAATATGGAAGGTGATATCATCATTGGAATGCTTGACACTGGAATTTGGCCTGAGTCTGCTAGCTTTAGCGACCAAGGATTCGGTCCACCATCTAGCAAATGGAAAGGCACTTGCCAAGCCCTCACCAATTTCACTTGCAACAAGTACACATCTAAACAACCAAATTACTAATCATGTTAATTTGTTAAGAAATGCTAGAATTTGTCAGTATCGATCTAATAATGTTGTTGGACTAGTATTATTCTAATCTGATCTTTTTTTTTGCGGTATGCTTATGCAGCAAAATCATAGGAGCAAGATACTATCGTAGTGATGGAGAATTTGGTCCAAATGATATAGCGTCTCCGAGAGATGGAGAAGGACATGGCTCACATACTTCATCGACGGCAGCTGGGAACTTAGTTAGCATGGCAAGCTTATATGGGCTTGGCCAGGGAACGGCAAGGGGTGGTGTCCCATCAGCTCGTATTGCTGTGTACAAAGTGTGTTGGTCAGACGGTTGCTATGACGCTGACATTCTAGCTGCATTTGATGATGCAATTGCCGATGGTGTTGACATTATATCTATTTCAGTTGGAGGGGACTTTCCTGAGGATTATTTTACCGATCCAATTGCCATTGGAGCGTTTCATGCTATAAGGAATGGGATTTTAACCTCAACTTCGGCTGGTAATGAAGGTCCCACCCCGGGCAGCGTCACAAATCTTGCACCATGGTTCCTCTCTGTGGCTGCTAGCACCATTGATCGAAAGTTTTCTACAAAGGTCCAACTAGGAAACAACCAGTCTTACGAGGTAAGTAATCTGCCTCTTGACTTTCATTCAGTACTATATATAGAATTATTTCCTGCAATGTAACAAATATTAGAAAACATATAACTAAGATCTAGAATTTTTTTTTTTCAACATATTAATATAACTCATCTTGATTAGGACTCAAATAAGCCCTGAGTCAAGATGTGTAAATTGCTAAAATTTTAAAAGAGATATCATTATTATTGATTAAAAAACATGGCGTAGAGGATATTCTCTTATAATGAAAAGACAAAATAACTTATCAATCGTAGATATATATGAAACATAAAAATAATAGATTATATTTGTCTAAAATTATATACTTGATCTAGAGGAATACCAATAAATAACTTATAACCAGAACAGTTGTTCACTTACCAAATATCAATCTAGCTATCTTCTTGTTCAAAAATATTTTTAAAATGAATATGATTTATTACGCATATAGAATAATTATTATATTGTAGAATCCACTAAATGTGAGAAACATATATACAATAAATAATTATTTCTATAAAATAATATGGATACGACATTATTATTACGTCTTTCATTTATAACTGGGAATTTTTACGCGTTATTCTGTTAAATATTAGTCCAGGACAACAAAGATTGGTTTTGAGGTTAAGTACAATGTTAATATGGCGCTCGATGTTGTAGGGAATTTCAATAAATATAGTTGACTCTGAAGTTATGTATCCTCTTATTTATGGTGGAGATGCGGCAAATAGATCTGCAAATTACACAAGTGATACATCAAGGTTAATATGCTTTTTTTTTTTTTTTTATTAACGAGACGAGCTTTGTAGAAGTATGTATGGACAAGTAATGAGATCGCTGAAATGCAGGTTTTGCTATGAAAACTCATTGGACCAAAATTTAGTGAAGGGTAAAATCGTATTCTGTGATAGGCCGAGTAATGGGAGAGGACCATTCTTTGCTGGTGCGGCTGGTGCTATAATGCAGGGCCGACGCGAAAGAGATGCTGCCTTCAACTTTCCCTTGCCAACATCCTATCTTGACACTGACGATGGTGCCAACGTCTTGAGCTACATAAACTCAACCAGGTAATTAACAAGACCAAACGTTTCGACTATGGCATTTACAATCGTTAATTAGTTTTTGAGTAATTGACTTATCCGAATATTTCCTGTGCAATTAATAACAGTAATGCGACTGGGACAATATTTAAGAGTACGGAAATTAATGACACATTGGCTCCGTATGTTGTCTCATTCTCCTCAAGGGGTCCAAATCTTATTTCTCCTGATATTCTCTCGGTAACTTATTAATTACGATATCTGAAATTATGTATTCTCATGACTCTCATAGAGGATTGATCTCTAAATTTGCAAACTTATTTTATAATTGTCACTGCAGCCTGATTTATCTGCACCAGGAGTTGACATTTTAGCTGCATGGTCACCTCTTAACCCAGTTTCTGAAGTTAAAGGCGATAATAGATTCGTTTCATACAGTATAATCTCAGGCACCTCGATGGCTTGCCCACATGCCACTGCTGCTGCAGCCTACGTCAAATCTTTTCACCCAACTTGGTCTCCTGCTGCCATCAAGTCTGCACTTATGACGACCGGTAATGACTTAATTAAAATCTTGATATCTTCACAAGTTAGGTACACAATCAACAACTTTTCGCTAAACCTGTGCCGTCTGTTTCTTTGCAGCTACTCCTATGAGTGCAACAATGAACCCTGAAGCTGAATTCGCTTATGGCTCGGGCCATATAAATCCAATTAAGGCAGTGAATCCTGGTTTGGTATATGATACTGCGGCCGTTGATTACATAAAATTTTTGTGTGGCCAAGGATACAACATCACTCTCCTTCAAATTGTTACCGGTGACAACAGTAGTTGTTCAGAATCCATAAATGAAACGGCTTCGGATCTGAACTATCCTTCCTTTGCTCTTTCTACCAATACGTCATCAGCAACGGGGAATTATATTAGTCGCGTCTTCAACCGGGTCGTAACGAATGTTGGATCAGCATCATCTACATATAAAGCTTCTGTGACAGCTCCAGCAGGAGTCAACATCCAAACAAATCCTAACGTTCTATCTTTCACATCTCTTGGAGAAAAGAGATCCTTTACGCTAACCATCGAAGGAACATTAGGACAGTCCATGGTATCTGCTTCTTTGATGTGGGATGATGGTGTTCATCAAGTGCGGAGCCCCATTGTTGTGTACGATACATCACAAAATTGATTAATTCGTTCGATTCTTCGAACAGAATCATACCTTTATTTTTGTTAATCTCGTACTTCTTTCAAGGCATGTATTTAAGACTTGTAGTTGATCGATTAATAAATTTTTTTATACATTTACTACGCCGATATATCTTTCCGCTATAAGTAATTAGAGGATTGAAATGTATCGTTCCACGTCTCATATTGCCTTAATGTGGAGTTTGGAACACATTGCCACGTTTACATCACCTTTACCACGAGGAAATCCATGCGAAAGTCTGCAGCGTTGGAGCCAACCAGAGATGAATAGAGGCCAAATCCAAAGCTTTTTTCTGGAAGAAACCTCCTGTATTCTAACTTCTTGTTATACTAGTTCGATTGTATTCGATTAGATCAAATTTTTTCTTGAAATTGACTTTCAAAATGATACTTGAGAAAAGGGACTGATTTGATCAGTCGACTGAGTGGCATAAAAGCACAATATTTATATAATTTGAAAGCATAAAGAAGTGCTAGCTAGCGTTTGGCTGTTAGTACTTAGAAACAAGGGAAGAAGACGAGTGACTATCCCTGATTCTGACTTTAATTAATTCTTTCATAACGCCAATTGTATATGACAAGTGAGTAAATGTGTGTGTGTGTATATATATATTCAACGAAGGTGAGGGCCCGCTTGTAAGACCAAGTACTCTGACCTTGATCAATTTGACTCTTCGTTGCCATATTTTATGTTGCTTTGTCATCAATATCATCTTTTGGATATTACTTCTAATGGTTTATTTGTAATTTGCCATTTTGCCATTTCAACTGGGTTGTATTTGCATTAGAACCTGAAATTTTCTCTTAGAGAATTAATAGATTGTGGGAATTGAAATAATGATTATGATGCTACTTAAAATATATATATAACAACGAAGCCGTCTTGCACTCTTTGCGCTGTTTGCTTGTTGCTGAGGACAATTAATGGTGAACCTGCAAATATATTCTAATATAAGCTCCGACTGAAAACTATTATTCTCAAACATATACATACGTACAAACCTTAATATAAAGAATTAAATGTAAAATTGTGGAAGAGAACCACTAAGGGCATCGAAAATTCGTCTTGCCTATATAAACCTCTTAAAACCTTTTCAGCATATATTTCTTTGGAAAACTTTGTTGATCCTTGCGATGAGTAAAAGCAAAATCTCGCTTCTCCCATGGCTTCTCCTGTTCACTTTCACCTTAACTTTGCTTATCGGCCACACAGCTTCCCAAGACAACCGACGGGCAAGTACTTAATTAATTCTCTTAATCACTTGTTTGGTAATCCTTTGTCAGTTTACCTTTGAACTGATGAAATTATCCTTATGAGCTTCTATCATTGTCTGTTTATGTTTCTAGTTTAGTCATGAAAGAAGCTGTAGCTTGTGTAGCTTGACATTTCTTACATACATGCCTTGTAGTTTTCAAGAAACGATGCTCTAACTTTATTAGGTAGCCACTAAGAGACATTTGAGGGGCAATTGCCTTACTGTTTTTTAAAAATCATTTAATTCAATTTTAATGTTTAATAACATTAGTGCTTATATTATATTTTCATATTTACATATTGTTTCCACAAGAATCAATATTGTCTTCGATGAGTCCATCCAAACCTATTGTTTCGACAACTTGTACACTAGTTTTAACCAAAAACAAACAATTTTACTCTTTTCGTTTACAGGTAAATTACTTCTTTTAACTCTAACAAAGTAAATATGTTTCTCAACCTTCAACCTTTGAAGTTCTTCAAAGTGCGCATGCGCATCAATCGCACGATCAATGCACATGTTTTGCAATGGACATTAATTTCGTTTATTTATTACCTCCCAAAGAATAATATAAAATAATTTTTTTTTCATTATAGATCAAAGTTTGCACGCACTAATTCAATATTCTAGCTTGTCCTATTGTTTATTAATAGTATATATTGGTGTATAAATGCAGGCTTACATTGTGTATATGGGGAACCAACCCCAGGGCAAAATCTCCACATCGTCGACCCTTCACTTGAGCATGCTGCAAAAAGTTCTTGGCAGGTTATATATTTTCTCGAACGCTAGACTGCTAGACTGCGTCATTATTATATTGTATTACAAAAAAAAAATGCATTAGCATTTTATGTTGATTTGCCCCAGTTAAAATTAAATTGAGTAGCTTAGAAATACGCCAGGCCCTCACTATATTTAAATGTGAATTATGATTTCAGCAATATTGGTCCGGAATCTCTACTTCGTAGATACAAGAGGAGTTTCCATGGATTTGTAGCGAAGTTGACTGCAGAGGAAGCTCAAACAATGGCTAGTGAGTGAAAATTAAATATTTTTTTTTTCATGAAATTTCCCTTTTCATCACATTAACACACTCAAACATGAGGATATATATATATGTCGTAACTTGGGTTATTCTCATATAGGAATGCATGGGGTAGTGTCTGTATTTCCAAACAGAAACAGAAATCTACTTACGACAAGGTCATGGGACTTCATGGGTTTTTCCCAACAAGTTCAAAGAGCAAAAATTGAAAGTGATATAATCATTGGAATGCTTGACACTGGAATTTGGCCCGAGTCTGCTAGCTTTGACGACAAAGGATTCGGTCCACCACCTAGCAAATGGAAAGGCACTTGCCAAGTCTCCACCAATTTCACTTGCAACAAGTACACATCTAGACAACCAAATCACCAATCACGTTATTAATTAATTAAGATCGAGAGAGTGGTATAGCACGTGATATTTTTTTCGGTCAATATCAATCTTTAATTTTGCTTTGATTAAGGTATCATATATATCATCAAAGTGATCCAATGTTGCTGACATTGGTTTAGTAAGAACCTAACTAATGTGTCCTACTTGAATAGGATGGAAAAAATAAAAAAATAAAAAACCAGATTGTGCGTATAACTCGGATTCACCCAGATTTTCTATATGTATTTTTACCTGGTTTTCTGGGGGTGTAATACGAGTGTAGGTATTTTTTTCTCTTAAAGTCGCATAAAAAATTCGGAAGAAAAACTGGTTATGGGCATTATTATTCATATCCGGGTGAGGGTGCAGAAACGCAAAACCCGCATATGGATTTTGTCATCCCTATTCTTGAAGACCCAAATTAATTACAGTCTAACAAATACAATATGTCGTTGTATACTTTGTGCAGCAAAATCATAGGTGCAAGATACTATCGTAGTGATGGAAAATTTGGTCCAAATGACATCATTTCTCCAAGAGATGATATGGGACATGGCTCACATACTTCGTCCATAGCAGCTGGGAACTTGGTTAGCATGGCAAGCTTGTATGGGCTCGGCCAGGGCACGGCAAGGGGTGGTGTCCCATCAGCCCGTATTGCTGTGTACAAAATATGTTGGTCAGATCATTGCTATGACGCTGACATTCTGGCCGCATTTGATGATGCAATTGCCGATGGCGTGGACATTATATCTATTTCAGTTGGAGGTTCCATTCCTGAAAATTATTTCTCTGATTCAATTGCCATTGGAGCTTTTCATGCCATGAGAAATGGAATATTAACCTCAGCTGGTGCCGGCAATGAAGGTCCCTTCCTTTCCAGCATCACAAATTTTTCACCATGGTACCTTTCTGTGGCTGCTAGCACCAGCGATCGAAAGTTTTCTACTAGAGTCCAACTAGGAAACAATAAGTCTTATGAGGTAAGTTTCCTCTAACAAAAAGAGAGAAGCCTATTTATTGGCTTGTCACACAAAAATTATAGAATGTTATGATACTAGTCCAACGGATATATATATGAAAAAACAACAAGTAATCCAAAAAATAAGATGTAAAGTATACCCTGTCATTTCTATAAATCATAAGAGGCAAAATTGATGTTTTTTGTTTTATATATATATATTATTTGGTTTGATTTCCAGGGAATTTCCAAAAATGCAGTAGGCCTTGAGGTTATGTATCCTCTTATTTATGGTGGAGATGCGCCAAACACTTCCGCAAATTACACAAGTGCTACATCAAGGTTAATTTGCATTTCTTTTTTTTTTTTTTTTTTTTATTGTCTTTTCCTTTTTGTGGGAATTAACAATGAAAGATAGGTAAAAGCGTCTATGGAGAAGTGATGAGATTGCTGAAAAGCAGGTATTGCTATGGAGACTCATTGGACCAAAATTTGGTGAAGGGTAAAATCGTTCTTTGTGATCGGCTCGATACTGGGGAAGGCCCATTAATCGCTGGTGCAGTTGGTGCTGTGATGCAGGGCCAACCCAGAAGAAATGTTGATGACAACTTTCCTTTGCCCACATCTTACCTTGAAAATGAAGAAGGCCTCAATGTTTTGATCTACATATACTCCACCAGGTATCAAATGAAACTACCATTTCCAGTACTTACGCATGTGCAAATGTATTTCTTTTGCTTAGACCAACGTATCCCAAGTTTTTCATGAACTATTACAGCAATGCGACTGCGACCATATTTAAGAGTACTGAGGTTAATGACACATTGGCTCCTTATGTAATCTCATTCTCCTCAAGGGGTCCAAATCCTATTACTCCTGATATTCTCAAGGTAATGAACTTATTTAAAATATACAGTTAAAATTAGTCTTATGACTTCCTATCACAGGATTAATCTCTAAATTTGTGCAAACTTTTGTTGTCACTGCAGCCTGATTTATCTGCTCCAGGAGTTGACATTTTAGCTGCATGGTCTCTTGTTAACCCAATTTCTGAAACTAAAGGTGATAAAAGATTCGTTCCATACAACATAGTATCAGGGACCTCAATGGCTTGCCCACATGCCACTGCGGCCGCAGCATACGTCAAATCTTTTTACCCAACATGGTCTCCTGCTGCCATCAAGTCTGCACTTATGACCACTGGTAATGACTTGATCTGATATCTTCACAAGTTAAGTACACAATCAATAACTTTTGGCTAACTCCGACCGTCCATGTTTCTTTGCAGCTACTCCTATGAGTGCAAAAATGAACCCTGAAGCTGAATTTGCATATGGCGCAGGCCATATTAATCCACTTAAGGCGGTAAATCCCGGCTTGGTATATGATGCTGAGGCCATTGACTACATAAAATTTTTATGTGGCCAAGGATACAACAACAAACTCCTTCACATTGTTACCGGTGATAACAGTAGCTGTTCAGAAACCACAAGTGGAACAGTTTGGGATCTAAACTATCCTTCCTTTGCCCTTTCCACAAAGCCTTTAGAATCAGAGAATATTAGTCGCGTCTTCAACCGGGTTGTCACGAATGTTGGATCACCAACATCTACATATAAAGCTTCTGTCACAGCCCCTGAAGGACTTAAAATCCAACCAAATCCTGACGTTCTGTCTTTCAAATCTCTTGGAGAAAAGCAATCCTTTTCACTAACAATCGAAGGTACATTAGGTCAGTCCATGGTATCTGCTTCTTTGGTGTGGGATGATGGTGTGCATCAGGTGAGGAGCCCAATTGTCGTGTACATTATATCAGAAACTTGAAACGAAATTAGCTGGATTCCTGTAACGGAATCTACCCTTATATCTTTTAATGCATATTTAAGGCTTGGAATATATACTACCTTGAGATATTTATCTTTGTGCTTTACACTAGAGAATTGAAATTAATGTCGTCCCTCGTCATCTGCATCCCACCATTGAAGTGTTTGAAGAGTACTTGATATTTGTATGAGAACAATTATGTATACGCTTATAACCTCTTCCTACAAATTCAATCTTACACACTAATGTGACATACTATGATTGAAATAATGCAGTTAAAAATTACATAAATTAAGATGGATAATCGATATTGCAATCAGACAATAATGTTACATTAATTAGTATGGTTGAGTTTTTATGAAAAATTTGTAAATATACAACACTACTCATTATGTATTATTTAGCCTGTCCAACTTAGCTTCAAAGAATCATAAATTCAATTGTCAAGATGAATCAAAACTCTCTTCTTTTAAGACAATGAAGAATCGAAAGAAAATCACATTTTTAGCCAATGTTTCTTTGACATGTTGGATATGATAATGATTATAAACTATTCAAATTTAGTTAATTTTATTCAACCTTTTGTTTTTTCATTGGAATTTAGATATATCTGTAGTTGAGTACAGAATTTTTAGTCCATTAAAAAATCTATTGAATCACCCCAGCTCAGTAACGATTTAAGTCTAATGACTGAAATCCAATTACAAATAGGAAATGAAATTAAGGCACAGACATTTTATTTTTATCCGGTAAAATTACTGAATTAATTGAAACCATGAATGTATAATAAGAAAAAAATAATAATCCAATCCCCTTAGAACTAAGGACAGATTAGTACGTTAGAGACAGGACAGCTGCATTCTGGCCGATCAAATTGTCGTGTTTGTGCTAAAGTTACGACGTCCCTTGACAAACAAGTGTCTCGGTAAATTAGAGCAATAAATTAACAAATTCAAAGGATAAAAACTTGCCGAAAATGGAGATATCTTCCAAAGCAAAGTGATTATTAATAAAGTACTTATATTTAACTAATTTTAACAAGAAATTGACAATGCCAAAGATGAAATGATAATTTATTAAAGGAAATTATCACTTCACCTAAAACTCGAGCTTAAAATATATGGGAAAAAGAATTATTGAGTGAGCAAAACTTAGAAATTATCACGTACCTACTATATTATATATCCATTGCCGAAGCAAATGCAATTTCATTTTTTTAGACTGATAAATTTGGTTTAAAAATAAAGAAAACGCCGGCTGTGGACGGTTGTTTTCTTGTGGTGAGCTTCATTATAGTGTTTGAGAAACCATTCGGATTAAATCAAGTTTAATAATATATACACCCGTACATATATATAATTCCATTTTTTTCACTTTCCATGAACTGTGTCAAGAGAAAATCCCAACAATGGCAACCCAAATTTCTATTGCATTGCTTGCCTTACTCACCCTCACGTTGCTAGTCAACTGCAATGCCTCATTTGATGTTCGAAAGGTACGTCTTTCCATAGAGAATAAATTACATTGTCGGTTGGCAAGTCAATCATAACTATTAGACAAAAATCAATTACGGTTCATAATTCACACATTTAAAGATTATTATTCATGCTTTATAATTCCCGCGTTGAAATTAAGTCGTTCTTTATATATGAACTTGTTCATGTATTTCGCTAAGAAATCCAACTATCAGTTGTTTAGGAAACGCTACTAAAGAGGGGAAAAAATAATAATAAAAAATAAAAAGAAAAAACCCTCACCCCGATGGCATTCTATCGCTTTTCTTTATGGTGGCCTGTAAACTCTAAACTGTGCTTGTGCGTCTCATTGCCCACCAATTTCCTAGGCCTAGTAGTCTGAGATCACAGGCTCATAATGTGAATGAATATGGCTGGGTAATGGCCCACTAATGGGCCAGAGATGGCCAGACATCTTAGTTGGGCTGAAACTCCAGGAGTCCATTGTGAGGATTAAAATTCCAGCGATGGCTTGTAAACATTCTCCTCAATGTTATTGATGAATATTACTAAATATGCTCATTTCGTGGGTGCACTGTGCAGGATTATATCGTGTACATGGGGAACCTTCCGAAGGGTGAATTCTCTGCATCATCCTTGCACACCAGTATGCTAGAAGAAGTTATCGGAAGGTTTTCTACATTTTACACACCTTAATTGAGTAGTACTTCGGATGAAGCTAGAATAATATGCTTAGCTAGTTAAATTATGGTCAATGCTAAGGTTATAAGGCATAATTGAGTTATCAACACCATTTAGAGTGCATCTTCATACCATTAACAAATCAAGGGCTAAAATGTGTAATAAAGTTGAGAATTACCCTGTTAAATTTACTTTCCAATTGCATTAAACAGTGCTGCGTCAGATCATTTACTCTACAGCTACCAGAAGAGCTTCAATGGTTTTGCTGCGAGGTTGACACAGAAGGAAGCTCAAAGGCTAAAAGGTTAATGCATTTTTATTTTCAGAGTATTACCACATTGAGGTCCTTCATTAGCGGTGATCACAAATCCTTTAATTTTTTTTATATTAATGTGATGCAATAGTGAATTTTCAGGCATGGAAGGGGTAGTGTCAGTGTTCCCTAGCAGAAAGAAACAACTCCACACAACAAGGTCATGGGACTTCATGGGCTTTCCTCAGAATGTCAAAAGAGCAAATACTGAAAGTGACATCATTATAGGAATGCTTGACACAGGGATTTGGCCAGAGGCTGAAAGTTTTAGTGATGAAAACTTTGGTCCACCTCCCAAAAAATGGAAGGGCACTTGCCAAGAATCATCCAATTTCACTTGTAACAAGTAAATCTGGAAAACCACTATCTTAAAAGTAACATATATTCAAGTACTCGATACTTCAAAAATTCTGACAAATATTATATATCTCCCTGCAGCAAAATTATAGGAGCTAAATACTTCAGAGCCGATGGAAAATTCGGACAACTAGATTTTAAGTCACCGAGAGATTCAGAAGGTCATGGGACTCATACTTCATCGACAGCAGCAGGTGGCTTGGCTAGCAAGGCAAGCCTGTTCGGCCTTGGCGCTGGAACAGCTCGTGGAGCGGTTCCCTCTGCCCGCATTGCTGTCTACAAGATTTGTTGGTCTGACGGTTGCCCAGATGCTGACATTCTTGCGGCATTCGATGATGCAATTGCTGATGGTGTTGATATAATCTCTATTTCAGTTGGGGCTTTTGAAGCTTTGGATTACTTTGAAGATACAATTGCTATTGGAGCTTTCCATGCAATGAAGAATGGTATACTAACATCAAATTCTGCTGGTAATTCGGGGCCTGATCTTGCATCAGTCGCAAATGTTTCTCCTTGGTCTCTCCCCGTGGCTGCTAGCACCATCGACAGGAAGTTTGTGACAAATGTGAAGTTGGGCAATGGTGAGGTTTATGAGGTAAGTGAAACTGTTTCTCTCATTATGCTTCAGAACCATGATCTGTTTCAATGGCAGTCATCTGACCATACCTTAAACATTTTCTCTACGTTCAGGGAATTTCCATAAATACTGCTGACTTCAAAGGAAAGATGTTCCCTCTCATCTATGGAGCAGATGCTCCAAACACCGCAGGAGGCTATGATGGGTCATACTCCAGGTAACGTGAAAATGAAAATGTTGAATGTTAATTTTCCAAAATGTTTTTCTCTACTAGCTTAATGGTTACCATATTGAAAAAATGTTCTAATTGCAAAAAGGATTATAACCAAATGCAGGTACTGCACGCTAGGTAGCTTGGACGAGTCCTTAGTACGGGGAAAAATTGTTCTATGTGATGAGCTAAACAGTGGAGAGGGTGCATCAATTGTAGGAGCAGCTGGTAGTATAATGCGAGCGGAAGATTTTGAAGATGTGGCCTTCAACTTTCCCTTACCTAATTCTCACTTGGGATTGGATGATGGAAATGAGGTTGGAAGCTACTTGAACTCAACGAGGTACTTCACTGAATTCCTCTGTTCCAATCTACCGTGAAAGCACAAGTAATGTTACACAGCATTAACTGAGTTGCATTCTTGTCAAATATCAATAGACATCCAACAGCTACAATATTAAAGACTACTGCGGTGAAGAATGAATTGGCTCCATCAGTAGTTTCATTTTCGTCAAGGGGACCTAACCCTATCACTAAAGATATTCTCAAGGTGTATATGAATTGAATAGCTTTCTCCAATTTATTTCATGCTCCTATCTGTTACTTAATTTTGACATCTTGGGTTGTGCAGCCTGATCTCACAGCTCCTGGAGTGGACATTTTAGCTTCGTGGTCACTGGCTACAACTGTGTCAGGATTAGAAGGAGATAAAAGAAGAGCCCCTTACAATATAATTTCTGGCACATCCATGTCTTGCCCACATGCAACTGGTATAGCAGCCTACATTAAGTCATTCCATCCTACATGGTCTCCTGCTGCTATTAAGTCTGCTCTAATGACAACAGGTAATGATTGCAATTTGTATTCTATCAGTTTACTTGGAATAAAATTTGTATGCGAGTCAATTATATTCAAGGGATACCAATTCAGATAGTAGTCTATTATAGTCCTCTTAGCGACCAAATTAAGAGAATCTAGAAAATATATTTTGTTCTTCTCAGCCAGGAATTTTAAACTGAAAACATAATTGGGGAAAAAAATCTTGGCAACTCCCTTGGAGATGCAACTAGGCTTACAGGAACACAAGTGCACAATTTGCAGTAATTTATCTCCTACTTTCCATGTTCATTGCAGCTTCTCCCATGAGTATTGAAGATAATAGTGATGCAGAGTTTGCATACGGTTCCGGTCATCTAAATCCTATGAATGCCGTTAACCCTGGGTTGGTATACAATGCTGGAGTGGATGATTATGTTAAATTTTTGTGTGGACAAGGATACAGCACCAAGCAACTAAGAATTGTGAGTGGGGACAATAGCAGTTGTTCCTTGGCAAAAACTGGAACCGTCTGGGACTTGAACTACCCTTCTTTTGCTGTATCAACAAAGTCCGGAGAACATACTACTCGTGTCTTCCATAGAACAGTCACAAATGTTGGGTCAGCAGTGTGCACTTACAAGGCAACTTTGAAGACTCAGCCTGGACTGAACATCCAAGTTAAACCAAATGTCCTTTATTTCAAATCTCTCGGGCAGAAGATATCTTTTGCTGTGACAGTTACAGCAAGTATTGATGAGTCCAGTAACATGACCTCTGGCTCTTTGGTTTGGGATGACGGGGTGCATCAAGTTAGAAGCCCAATTGTTGCTTATGTCTTCTGATAATTACGTAGATGTATGTATGTTTTAGTTATTGAAAAACTAAGTGCCATTCGAGTTCTTGATTACTTTAATGAATAAAGAAACTTGTTTTTATTGCAATAGAATTTTATTTTGTAATAGTGGAGCTCAGTTACTTCTTTATCTTTTAAATATTTTGAACGTCTTCAATGAGGTAAAAATCACTTTCCAAAAAAAAATTAATGGAAGATATAACTGGAAAATAAACTGAAATTAGCCCACGTATCGCAACATAACTGATCTAATTAATTCGGCCAAGGGAGCACGCCACCACGGGAGTAGTTGCAGAATGAACTAAGCTAACCTGAAAGAATTCGGGATTTGGTAACCGGAGAAAAAAATATATAGTAAATAAGCCAAAGTTACTCTGTGTTAATCTGCAACAAATTCATTAAGAAACCTCGAACTCTAACTTCCAAAAATGCATACTAAATATACCTCCTCTAGTCCCGGAAACAAACTGGGAGTACTTATCCTTGTAACTCGAGAAGACATCTATTCTGCTGGTAGTGACAAACAATGGCCAGCTTATTGCCAATATTAGCCATGGCCTCAGCACTTCTTGCCAATAACCAGTGCCAAGCAATCGAGGAGCCAAGAAAGATAACAACTGCTGCGATAATTTTGATCATTATCATCATGTACAGTTCTCATTGTCACCAACTTTATTAGCATCTTGGGATAACTTGGTCAATCTGTTTAATTGTACGACAGCTTTATATAGTTTTTGTGGATCCCTCTCTACCTTCTGGAGATGATGCTTATCTTCAAATTCTTGCAAAGGTTCTTGTGGGCTGGTAATTTTCTAATAGATCGTGAAAATGCTACATTATTGGTATAAAAGTTACCAGAATAACATAAATCGTAGAAATTACTTTTATTGCAGAAATTATATGTTATTTAACAAAAGTTAAAGCTGACAAATTATTTCTTTTCTCCTTTTTACTTATAAATATTGAACAGAATTTCTGACTTAAGAGTTGGTATTTGAATTGCATGTGGATTTGCGCGCCCGCTGAATCTCTTGTTCACAGTTATAGCAAAGGATTCTCAGCATTTGCAGCCAGACTCACTGATTCTGAGGCAAAAAAATTGGAAAGTACGAGTACATCAAACATAAATCAATATTTGACTCCAGTGTTTTTTTTCTTTTAACCTTTCTATCCTCTTTACATTCGTAACTGTGACTTCTTGTTGTCTGGCTAAGAAAATTCCTGTTTATGTCTTTTTTATATATTTAATAATTGTCAAAATGAAATGCAGGACTGGATGGTATTCGAGGTGTTAAGCCAAGTGGAAAAGATCAACGTAATTTGAACCCCCAAACCTCAGAAATTGCCAATTCACCTGCCCGATTGAGAGCAATCTGATCTAATTGGAACAAACTAGCCCAAAAATGAATAAGTAATTCGGCAAGGAAACGGACAGCGTTCACCAGAATACACTAGATAACAAGTTAACTTATGTTATAGCTAGTAAATTTATCAAATGAGTTCCTTAAAATTTCATAATTTCTAATAAGTATACGGTGCCATCTAACTATGACGAAATAAAATGGATGATTTATCTTGATGCTGTAAGTGAAATTATATATGGAAATGTTATATTTGAAACGATTTTATCAGACAATTTCCCAAAAATAATTTTACAAAACAATACACATTGATTTGGTTGAAGGCTCAACTAACTTGGTAAGATTGGCTGATAGTGAAAATGGATGATGCTGTGCAGTTGGAGATTCTAATTTGTGGATGGAAAACAACTATTCATTTCAAATATGAGCTATTTTTATATTCATCAAATTAGGGGTGTATATGGATGGGGTCGGATTTTATCAGATCCGACTTAACCCAATACACCGTAGCTTTGCCATTTTGTACGGGTTTCTTAGGAGAGAACCAATGACTAATCCACTGTCTTGAATTGGATTAGGTTAGTCGAGTTCGTTGGGTTACAGTAAAAATAGGAAAAATTGAGAAAATAGACACAATTAGGGGGCCTTGTTGAAAAATAGATACATCCTGAAAAATTTTCATTCCATAGATACTTTCTTGACAAAAAGACTCAAATACCCTTTGAAATTTAATTTATTCCTAAACTCTTTATTTCCCTTTTTTCTTCACTTACCAGTTACCGTGTCCTATTTCCATAACCGTCTGTTATTGTCCAGCTTCCAATACACCGTCAAAAGCACAGTCCGAAACACAGCAAGAAGAACGAGAAACTTATTCTAGGTTTGGGGATTTGAGGTAGATTTTAGGGATTTTGAATTTGAGGATTTGGGTTTGAGTTCGTATTTTGTATTTATTCTGTGTTTGTGGGGCTAAATGAAGTGTTATTTGGTTGATTTTTTGGATTGATGTATGTAAAAATGGTGAAAATCGACGCATTTCTTCGTGATGAAAAAGACACTCGATATGTCGAGTTTTGTCGGATGTAAGTAATATCGAGTGTCGAGTTGTGTCGGATACAAGTAATGTCGAGTGTCGAGTTGTGTCGGATGCAAGGTAGTGTCGAGTGTCGGATTAATGTGTCTTTGAAAATAGACTGTTTTCGAGAATCTGACACGACTCGACACGGCTCGACACATACGTGTCGAGTGTCGAGCTGTGTCGGATGCAAGGTAGTGTCGAGTGTCAGATTAATGTGTCCTCGAAAATAGACTGTTATTGAGAATCTAACATGATTCAACACGACTCGACACATAAGTGTCGAGTGTCAAACGCGCAAGTCTTCGTGCAGTGTCGAGCCTTTGTCCAGCAAGTGCCTAAGTCTTCGCGCGATATATAACTTTTAATTTCTTTTTAGTCCCCATAGTTTGTAATTTGATCATTTCATCCCCAAAAAGAGTGTCGGATGCAAGTAATCAGATACAAGTAATTTCAATGGGTATTTAAGTCTTTTTGTAAAGAAAGTGTCTATGGCATGAAAATTTTTCAGGATATGTTCATTTTTCAACAAGACCCCTTATTGTGTCTATTTTCTCAATTTTCCCAAAAAAATATAGTAGTAAAACCAAATATACAATCAAAGAACAGGAGTTCAGTCCTATAATAGCAATTTCATGGAAAGCCCAAATGCAAGAAAGAAGATTTAAATTCCAATTTATTGGCCCTCTTGAAAGCTAAATTCCATAATAATTCGACATTCATTGGGAAATTTGGAACTGCATACTCTTTAACATAAAAAACAAATATGATCAAAACAAAACACATAAATAAACACATTACAAAGCAAATACGATCCAAAACAAAACAAATACAAACCTAAAGAAAGCCTACACATTCATTACAAAACAAAGTTGAGAATTAAGTATTTTCAAATAGCACAAATACGATCCAAGAGAGCTCCACACATTGTGACATATTAATTGTCAGCTAATTAGAAAGAACAAGTTACCGATCCGAGCAAGAAAACCAGGAGCAAAGTCCCAATGGAGTGTATCACGCGATGCAAGTCATCTCTAAACAATAGCAATGGCATACGTCTTGTTCCTGATTAGAAAAGCAGAAAACTTACTTGAGATGAAACGAGTAAAGGAGAAATGAAATGGGTTTGTGACAGTGGAAATAGAAAACTTGCTTGAGATGGTAAAGTGAAGTTGAGCCCGCGAGCACAACAGAGGATTGAGAGGAAGGCTGGTGGCCGTGATAGAGGAGAGTGGAGGCGGCGGCAAGTGCGAGAGACAGTGGAAGGGAGCTGTGGAGCAGTGGACAAGTGGAGGCTGGAGGTTGGAGGCCAGAGTTGGAGGAGGAGAGAAGCCGTGAATGAAGTGGTCGAGTGCAATTAGGTTTAGGGTTAGGGTTAGGGTTGGCAAATGAATTGATTTTATAGTACTGATCTGGTGCAACAATGTCGATAGTAATTTTGTGCTTTCCATTAACCATAGACTAACATGGCACTTTTTAAAAAAAAAATTTACAGGTCGAATCCGGTTTTTTGGGTATAGAGTTAAAAACTCTGATAAAAAACTAAATTTAGAAAAACTCAATCATTAAAACCCGATTTTAAGTAATTTTTTTCAAATGATATCCGATAACAACTCGATCAACCTGATCAAACCCGATCGAGTTCGATAACGTCGACTATTTTGCACTCCCCTGCATCAAATCATTGTCATATTAACCAATTCATATCATTTGTTTGTATATTGGTTTGATCGTATATGAAGGAGCAGGACCATGAGTACTTCATCTTTTTTGGCCTTACTAGTTGAAATAAATTTGTTTTGAATTTGAACGGACGGGTATTGGATAAGTAATGTAAACAACCATATAACCTTAGATGCAGCTTGAATTTGGAAACCCCTGATCTGATGGAAATTAGGGGTGTGCATATGGTGTGGTATGGTGTGGTATCGTTATACCATTTTTATACCATACATAGGTCGGATTTTAAATTTTTATACCATACCATACCATTTTTTATTGAAATACCATACCACATCCCCCCATGATAGGGTAAAGGCGGGTATGGTATGGTATTTTCGGGTAGTTGACCAAATTGACCAAAATTTGGATAATATTTTACCATGTATTTTTAATTATTTTAAAGTTTTTTTATAGGTTTTTTTTTCAAGATTTTGACACTTTGAGTTCTTCATTTGACATTGTTTAATATTATGATTCATAAAGTTTGTACTAAAAAAAATTAAGCAATTACATGTCCTTAATAATACAAATAATCAAGTAACTATATATTCTATAACAACACAAATAATCAAGTAACATCGTATCTATAACAATACAAAAATATCAAGTAACTACATATTCTATAACAACACAAATACTCAAGCAATTACATTATTTACTACTTCAAAATTCAAGCAAAATGATAGAAAAATGATAGAGGGTTAGGGATTTAAGATAACTCTTTTCATTTTATACTCTATTAATGTATATAATATTTACACATACAAATTATACATAACCAATTATAAATTGACACGTGGCATAATTTTTATTTTTTAAAAAAATATGGTATGGTATGGTATGGTATTTTCGGGTTTTTGCAAAAATATCCACCACCGTACCGTACCATAGGGGGTTTTCAAAATATGTACCGTACCACATCCTATATTTTTTTTATACTCTATCCCACCTCCACGATACCATAGCGGGTATGTCAGGTTCAGGCGGATGGGCGGGTACCATGCACACCCCTAATAGAAATAGTCATTTTCTTGAATATAGGTTCTTTTATAGGATATTATCAAAAAAAAGTCATATGGTTTGCTTTAATATCACCTAGAAAGTATATTTGAGGAATATGTAACGTAACTCTCAAAGTTTGTATTTTTTGTATCATCCAAGTCTATCAAACATGCATTTTTATATCATCCAGATCCATTTTTTATCATCAAAATGGACCTGAATGATATAAAAATGCAAACGTTAAAGGTCATCTGTATATTCCTCAGATATACTTTTTGAATAATATTAATGCAAAACATAGGAAAGGTTTTTGATAATATCCCGTTCTTTTATTTGTTTTCCCATCATTCATTTATTTACTAATAATAAAATTGTGTTAACATGTAATCCAAAAGCGATATAGATAACAACGATCAGAATTTTTAAGTTGATCACCAAATCGAAGGAAGGATTGAATGGTCTGTTATTCCAATTTTCCAGCTTCATATTGATTAAAATGAAACATGTGCAAATTCATGTGTTACATGGCTGTTGTGTTGATCAGGTAAATAGATTAAGTCTAGGCAACCATTTGTACGGATGAGTTGCACTAGGTGATTGCAACATTCGCCTCTCTTTAGTTACCTAAACTTTTAGTTTTGGAAATAAAAGCACACTTGGTGAAGACATAAAATATCTTAAATAGGGTAGTCACATCACATAAACTTTCATTTTGAAAATAATTAATGATGATTTTCATGACATATAAAAAAAAAATCTACACATGTATAATAAGATTTTAATAAACAAAAATATACATAATATTTAAATTAAGAAAGAACAATTGAGTTCAACGCATAATATGTATCTTCGAGCAAATAATTGTTGAATTTTCGATTCAAAGAATCACTGTTTACAATAAAATCTCCTGCTGCCATCAAGTCTACACCAATGACTACTGGTAGCGACTTAATTAAAATCTTGATATCTTCAGAAGTTGGGTACACGGTCAATAACTTTTTTGACTAACTCTTTGCCGATTGTGTATATATATGATACTGAGGCCATTACATTAAATTTTTGTGTGCGCAAGGATACCTCAACACTCTCCTTCAAATAGTTACTGGGGATAAAAGCAGTTGTTCAGAAGCCATTAACGGAACAGCTTGGGATCTGAACTATCCTTCCTCTGCTCTTTCTAACAAAAAGTCATCAGGATCGAGGAATATTAGTTGCGTCTCTTCAACCGAGTTGTAATAATGTTGGGATCAGCATCATCTATATATAAAGCTTCTGTCATGAGATCCCCAGGGGGAGTTAACATCCAAACAAATCCTAATGTTGTCCCCTTCACATCTCTTGGAGAAAAGAAATCCTTTACACTGACAACAATCGAAGGAACATTAGGTCACTCCACGGTATCTGATTCTTTAACGTGGGATGTTGGTGTTCATCAAGTGCGGAACCCCGTTATTATGTATGATACATCACAAAATTGATTATCATTAATCAGTAACATATTGTTGTGTACGTATGATACGTCAGCTTAATCGATTCTTCATATAGAATCATCCCTTCATTTTGTTAACCATATAGGACATGTTTGACAGCCCGCATAGCATTGTATAAAGCAGTCCGTTTGTACAAGATTTGGTTTTTATTGTGTTTGGTTGAAACTTAAGTGATAGAGATAACAATTTTACTCATGTACCTATATACTCGCATACCTATACTCTAATGGGGAGGGTGTGGATATCACTTTTGGGCGCGTTTGGGAAGGGGGACAAAGCCTAGATTGGACTATGTTTTGGGATTAATTGTCCAATCCTTTGTTTGGCATCTTGAGAAGAGATTGGGACTGAACTATTGTTAGTCCCAAAAGTACCAATCTCATGAGACAATTAGTCCTATGTAAAACTATGGGACTCGATAGTCCCAAGCTTTTATAAGTTTTTTTATTTTTATTATAATTTATAATATTATAATTAAAATATAATATAATAATAAAAAAATTATTAAAATTATTTTAAATAATATTAAAAATGCTTAATTCTTAAAAAAAGAGTAATATTTAACAAATTTTTGATAAATAAAATTTGTAGCTATATTTAAATATTTAATTGTGATTTAATAAATAAAATTTTTATTATAAATATTTCATTTTCCATAATATTACAAATTTTTTTATTATAATTGACAATATTATAATAAAAATATAATATAATAATAAATAAAAGTAAAATATTATTAAATGATATTTAAAATACTTACTTTTTCATAAAATAGTAATATTTAATAATTTTTTAAATAAATATAATTTCTAACAATATTTAAATATTTAATAATGATGTTACAAAATTTTTTTATAAATATTTTATTTTCCACTATAATACAATTTTTATTTTTATAATAATTCATAAAATTATAATTAAAATGTAATATAATAATAAATAAAAATAAAATGTTATTAAATTCATAATAAATGACATTAAAAATACCTAGTTTTACATAAAAGAGTAATATTTAATAATTTTCAAATAAATATAATTTTAACTATAGTTAAATATTTAATTATGATGTAATAAAAATATTTTTATTATAAATATTTTATTTTCCATTATATTACAAATTTTTATTTTTATTATAATTCATAATATTATAATTGAAATATAATAAATAATAAAAAAATATAATATTATTAAATTCATATTAAATAATATTAAAAATCTTACTTTTTCATAAAATAGTGATATTTAATAATTTTTAAATAAATATACTTTTTAAATATATTTTTAAATATTTAATTAACTAAAAATATGATGTAATAATAAATTAAACTTGAATAAAATTAAATTATTTTATATTTAAAAATAGATGTTTTAAAAGTTTATAATATATTAATATAGTCATGTCCCATACTACACCAAACATAACATAGCACTATATCTAATCCAGCCCAATCTAGTCCAATCCCAATCCAAATCCAATCTCAGTCCAGTCTAGTCCAGTCCGGACTCCCAAACGTGCCCTTTTATAGATTTGGATAGGATAAAGAAATGAAAAATTAGACCCTAAAGGGTATGAGTCTAAACCCTACCCAGACCCTTTATATTATTTAAATATCCTATTAAATAAATTATTAATGTGATTAAATAAAATATAAAAAGTTTAATACCTAAAGCATAAAACTATATCGCTTTAACATAACTTAAATTGTATTTAATACTAAATTTAATTATTGTTTCATCATTTGATGTTATAGGAGTTATCGAGTTGGGTTCAAAATCATGATTGATGATTATTGCAAAAAGAAGATCTTAAAGGGTTTTAGCATTACTTTTTTTATGCTCCTTTTATTTTTATTTTTTTGGTTAATTGTTTTTGGGAGAAATTACAAGAAGAAGATCATGAAGGCTTTCATTAGATAAGTTTTTTTTTGGTTAATTAGAGTTTTTAGTTATATTTAGACTTTGTTCAATGCAATTAAATTATTAGTATTATTTTTCGATCGGACCCTATGGGTACCCTTCTATAAATGGATAAGGTATGGTTTTTCATTAATAGTATGGGTAGGATATGGTTATGAAACTTAGAACCCTTGAAAGGTATGAGTAAGGTGTGGATATCAATTTTTTAATAAGGGTAGGGTATGGATATAGTCATACCATACCCTACCCTACCGTACTCTATTAAGTAGGGATAGGATTGTAAGAAACTGCATAAGGCATGCATAAAAGCAACAAAACTTATCACGTGGGGGACCCTAGGTTAAGGCCATATAACTATTGTTTGCATAAAATTTCTTCTAGCCTCTCACTACTCTTTCTTTGATCTCTTTTCTCACTCCAGCCTTCCAAAACTCACATCATCATCATCATCATCATCATCCTACGAACCCCTCTCTCTCAAACCTTCTTCTTAATCCTACACATCCCTCAAAGACCTCCTCCCTTCCTTCCCTACCGCTATCGTTAACTCCCCCATGACTGCAAGCTCCGGCTACAAAATCTTCATCCAAACACCCAACTGCTAGCACCCAATACAACCGAGAGATGTAATTTCATGAATCCTTTTTTGCTTAGCTCTCATGAATTTGTTATTTTCTTTTTTTTTTAATTTTTATTGCTTGTCTATGTTTGTGGTGACTGGGTTATATTGTCTCACCAGTGGAAAATCTAATTGGATTTGGTGGCTGTGTGGGTGTTGGTTAATCTGCAAAATCACGGCTATGGGAGAAGAAAGAAGAGGAAAAAAAAGGGACAGAAAGAAAGTGGAAGAAGAAAGAAGAGAAAAAAGGGAGAGAAAGAAAGTGGAAGAAGAAAAAATGGGAAAAAAAAGTAACATGGGGAAGAGAAAGAAAGAGGAAGAAGGAAAAGAAAGGAAATCGTGTTGGATTTCTCTTTTTTTGGATTTATTTTTTATACAATTGTCTTTTTTATTCATATTTGGAGAATTGCATTTTATATCTGTTAAAACTAAGAATAATGTTTTTTTAAACACTTTTATGTATTTAGTCCAAATTCCTTTACCGACATGACTCAACATGAAGTGTCGAGTGTCGAGTGACGAGTGACGAGTGTTGAGTGTCGAGTTATACATTTGAAACTCGCCATAGTCTACCTTGCGACGAAACCAGTCGGTTTTCACAGTTTTCATATACATCAAACCATAAAAATCACATAATAACACTAGATTTATCCCTAAAAACACAAAATAAGTTCACAAATCCGACGGAAACTCAAATCTTTATTTAAGATTCCCTAAAAACTAAATCAAATCTAACGAAACAGAAAATCTAGTTTTTCGGTTTCTAACGAAACAGAATAAGTTCACAAATCCGAAGCGATTTCTTGCTTCTATCCTCAGCCGATGCTCTTGTCGAATACATGGTTCGAGCGGTGTCCAGGGGTTTCGGTATTTTTCGTCTGAAGAGGGAAATAAGGCTTTGGAAAAAAATTGAATACATAAGGGTAATTGAGTCTTTTTATCAAGAAAGTGTCTATGGCATGAAAATTTTTCAGGATGTGTCCAAATTTCAACTAGAGTCCTTAATTGTGTCTATTTTTTCAATTTTCTCAAAATGGAAAGGCGCTTGCCATGTCACTGATTTCACTTGCAACAAGTACACATCTAGTCTAACCAATCAAGTTAATTATTTATTATTAAGATCGAGATGCTAGAGTATGGCTTGAAATTTTTTTGTGTCAATATCAATCTTTTAATTTTGCATTGATTGAAGTATCAGATTTTTAATTGTTGACATTTGTTTGTTAGAAAACTTAGCCAATGTGTCTATCTTGAAACCCCTAATTAATTACAGTTTAACAAATACAATGTGGAGTGGTATGCTTGTGCACCCAGATCATAGGTGCAAGATACTATAGTCGATTTTGGTCCAAATGATATCATTTCTCTAAGAGATAATAACGAACAAGGCTCACGGACTTCGTCCGTAACAGCTGGGAACTTGGTTAATTAGCAAGGCTGGTCTATACGGGCTCGGTCAGGGCACCGCAAGGGGTGGTGTCCCCTCAGCACGTATTGCTGTGTACAAGATGTCGGTCAGATTATTGCCATGCCATGAACCAAGTTCCCAACTGCTACGGATGAAGTATGTGACCCATGTCCGTTATTACCTCTCGAAGAAATGATATCATTTGGACCAAAATCTCCATCATGACGATAGTATCTTGCACCTATGATTTTGGTGCACAGGCACACCATCACACAATGTATTTGTTAAACTATAATTAATTAGGGGTTTCAAGAGAGACAGATTAGTTAAATTTCCTAATAAACCAATGTCAACATTAAAAATCTGATACTTCAATCAAAGCAAAATTAAAAGATTGATATTGACACAAAAAACTTTCACGCCGTCTTCTAGCATCACGATCTTAATAAAGAAACATGTTTTTATTGCAATAGAATTTTATTTTGTAACAGTGGAGTTCAGTTACTTCTTTTCTTTTTAAATATTTTGAACGTTGATGTAAAAAGCACTTCCAAAAACAGTTAAATGGAAGATATAAGTGGAAAATGGACAAACTGAAATTAGCGCACATATGGAAACATATAATATTGTAATTCATTGGGGCAAGGGAAAGTAATTGCAGAATGAAGAAGCTAACCTGAAAGAATTCAACGAGTTTTTGTAACTGCAGAGAATACACTAAAGAAGCGAAAGTTAATTTGTGTTAATTCTGTAACAAATTCATTAAGAAACCTCAAAATGTAACTTCCAAAAATGCATATTAAATATACCTCCTCATATCCCGCAACAAACTGTGGAGTACTTGTCCTTGTGACTCGAGAAGACATCCATTCTGCAGGTAGTGACACACAATGGCCAGCTTATTGCCAATGTTAGCCGTGGCCTTGACACTTCTTGCCAATAACCAGTGCCAAGCAATCGAGGAGCCAAGAAAGGTTACAGTTGCTGCAATAACTTTCATCACTATCATCATGTACAGTTCTCATTGTCACCAACATTATTAGCATCTTGGGATAACTTAGTTAAACTGTTTCAATTTGCCTACAGCTTTATATAATTTTTGTGGATCCCTCTCTACCTTCTGGAGATGATACTTACCTTCAAATTCTTGCAAAGGTTCTCGTGGGCTGGTAATTTTCTAATAGATCGTGAAAATGCTATTTATTGCCATGAATAGTTACCGAAATCAAATAGAAGTGAAGAAAATACTTCTATTGCAGAAATTATATGTTAGCTAACCAAGGTTAAGCTGACAAATTATTTCTTTTCTCCTTTTTACTTGTAAATGTTGAACAGATTTTTTCTGACTTAAGAATTATTATTTGAATTGCATGTGGGACTAGCACGCCTGCTGAATCTCTTGTTTACAATTATGGCAAAGAATTCTCAGCATTTGCAGCCAAACTCACTGATTCTGAGGCAAAAAAATTGGAAAGTATGACATAAATCAATGTTTTACTCAAGTCTTTATTTTCTTTTAACCTTTCTATTCTTTTTACATTCATATTTATGACTTTTTGTTGTCTGGCTAAGAAAATTCTTGTATGTTTCTTTTATATGTTTAATAATTATTGTGACAATGTGATCAAAATGAAATGCAGGACTGGATGGTATTCTAGGTGTTCAGCCAAATGGAATACATTACCCTACTATCAACCCCCGACCCTGGATGTTATCATCAGAAGTCGCTGATTCACCAGCCCCAATAGAGAGCAATCTAATCTAAGTGGAACAAGCTGGCCAGTAATGAATGAGGAATCCTGCAAGCAAACAGAAGGGTTTCACCAGAATACACTAGATAACAAGTTAACTTATGTTATAGCTAGTAACTTTATCAAATAAATTCCTTGAAAATTTTCAATTTGTAATAAGTATATGATATCCTTTTAACTATGGCTAAATATAATAGTGCGTCTTACAACTAAAATACAACCCAAAATTTATAACATGATGTAGCAGTCTACATTATAAAAATTCATTGAAGAAAGAAAAAACAAAAATGAATTAGGAAAGTTACATATCTAATAAGATTTTGTCATATAAACTGCCACGTTAGATTTTATACTTTGTATTATATTTGCGTTATAAGTCTATCACTAACAGATAAAACAAAATTGATGGATTATCTTAATACTATTGCGTACATTTACATGGAAGTGTTATGTTGAAAAGATTTTACCAAACAATTTTCCAAAAATATTTTTACAAAACAATATACAATGATTTGGTCTGAAGGACCGAGGTACTAGGCAAGATTGGCTGAGAGTGAAAATGGATGATGCTAGGCAGCTGGAAAGTCTAATTTGTGGTTGCAAAACAACTGTACACTTATAAATATAAGGATATTATATAATAATATTAAATCAAAATCTGTATGAGTGAATTTGTGTAATTGTCCACGTGACTTCAAAGAATCAGAATTTTATTTGTTATGGAGGATCAAAACAACGTTTCTGAGACAATAAAGAATCCAAAGAGAATAAATACAATTTTTACCCATGTTTCTTCTGACTTGTTGGATTTGATAATGACTAGAAACTATTTAAAATTAATTTAATCAATTTTATTCTGTTGGTCATTGAAATTTAGATATATCTTGTTGGAAAAAATTTTAGTTCTAAGCTCGTTAACAATTTATGCCTAATGGCTGTGAAACCAATTACAAAAAGGAAATGAAAAGTCTTTTATTCGATAATGTTACTGAACTGATTGAATCCATGAATGTATCAAAATAATCCAAGGTTCAAATTGATCTGGCATTTTGCGGAAGGATACCTTTTGGAACGAAAGAAAGGTTAGTACGTGACAGACAGCACAGCTGCACTTTGCCGATTGATCAAATTGTCCTCCTTTCTGCTTCAATGAGTTACAACGTCAAATTAGAGCAAATTGATAAATTTGATTATCGAAAGGTATGTGTTTCCGTGCTGACAGACTAAGAGTAGTGATACACATGCATCTCAAATAATATGGTATGAAATTAAAATTATAATATTGTATAGCATCACTTATTACATCAGGACATCATCCACTTGGTAAACTTATATTAAATACATATTATTTGGGATTGAAAGATAATTTAGAAAAATAAATAAATTATACTACACTTATAACCCACTTACAACTAACTATTTCTATAACCTGAATTAACAAAATATTATTAGATGGATAATTATTTTTAACGCTCTTAACTTATTTTTATTTTTTTATCCATCCAGTAATATTTTGTCAACTTAAGTTGTATAAAGAATTGATTATAGATAGATTGTAAGTATGTAATTACTAAGGATATCCTCATTCTAAATGATAATTATATTAACAGTTGATAAGTGAATAATAACTATCAAATAAACATCAATTACCGTTTATAATTCTTAACTTATTTAAAAGATTATTAGTGCATTTTTGTGACATATCAAAATGACTTGCAAAATATAACTTTGAGGTCTATGAAGTCGCAGAAATTCTTTCTATAAAAACACGTATGAATATATGATAACGTACTTCTCTTAGAAGTCCAACTATAAATACTTCTATGGAAACGTGCGTTGCTAATGAGAACTCCCCCAGACGCAGCTGATCGACTTTCTTTGTCGTGGTTGTAAACTGGGCTTGTGCATTTAATATATCTGTGTCAATGGCTTATATTTGTGAATAGATGTGGCCGGGTAGTGGCCCATTATTGGCCAGAGCTGGCCTATGTTATTTGGGCTGAAACTCGATATCCCTTTTTCTTTTTCTTTTTTTTGGGTTGAATTCGAAATGGTCTCCCAGGGTCCTTTGTGATGTTTAACAAAAATTTCATCGGTGTACATGAATAATAGGGTAATTGTCACCAATAACCCTAAACTGAAGCCTACCATCAAAGATAACTTTGAAATTTAATCAAATATTGAAGATAACTCTGCCGTTAAAATATTCTGTTTAACTTAACAAAATTGGGTTTGGTTCATGGGGTAAAGAATAAAAAGACTTATATACTCCTCTCTTTTTTTTTTCTTTTTTTTTGCCTTATCATATCATTTGAACCCTTTATTTGGAAAGGAAAAGTGTCACCTAAACCCCCTAAAAAAGAAAAAGTTAAGGAAAAAATGAAAATTATAGGCTATATCATCATTTATTTTTCATGTATTTTTATCATTGGATTAAAAGAGTAGATCAATCATATTATTTAGAATAAAACCTTTCATTCTATTTAGATTTAAAATTAATTTGGATTTATTCTATTTATAGATTAAAAATAAAAATTAAAAAAAAAAGTGATCCATGTCCATGTACATGCTTTAAACCAAGCTGAAAGTTTGATAAATTAAATTATTCTTATCGATGAGTTGGAAGTGTGTTATTAGGGACTAGGTGCTTTAAATGTGATTTCAAGATAGGAAAATCAGTTATATGGGAGAGGTAAGATAGTTATAGAAAAACTAAACATTAAATTCAATTAAAATCTCTATTAGTTTTAAAACTATTTTTTTTTATTTTTCTATCTTCGTTGTTTCGTTGGATTATTGTTAGTTTGCAGTTGAATTTATGAGATTCAATTTAATTATATTAAATTTAATTTTTATTAAATACCAAATAATCATTGTTGAGGTATAATAAATTTTTAAACTTTTTTTTGGTATTTTGAGATTTTAATTTATTTTAATTTTTATTTTTTAGTTAACTTTTGTTTAGTTTTAAAATTTTGTGATTTTATTTATTTTGTTCATAATTTTTAGGAATTTGTGGTGGGTGTGATTTAAAGGATATTTTAAAATGATGAGAGATGGTTTTTTCTAACTTTCCCTCTTTTGTCATTAATTTTAACCTGCTTCAGTTAATGGTGGGGTTATCTTTAATATTTAAATAAACCTTAGGATCATCTCTATGGTCAACCTGAGTTTAAGATTATCAATAACATTTTCCCATAAATAATATTCTCATTTTGCGGGTGAAGGACGATATCGTGTACGTGAGCGACCATCAGAAGGGTGAAATCTCTGCAGGCATCAGCCTTGCACACTAGCAAGATACAAGAAGTGATGGAAGGTTTTCTGCATTATTTAAACCTTAATTGAGTAGTACTTAATTTAGAAACCTAGAATATGCGTAGTTAATTAAATTCTAATCGATGCGAGTGTTATAAAGCATAACTGAATCATCACCACCACAGTCACAGAGTGCGTCTTCATACCATTAACGCCAATGCAGGTTGAGATTTACTGTGGTTAACTTTACTTACTAATTGTCTTAAGCAGTGTTGTGTCAGACCATTTGCTCTACAGCTACAAAAAGAGCGTCAGTGGGTTTGTTGCCAGGCTGACTCAGGAGGAGCGCAGAAGCTAAAAGGTTGTTGCATTTTTATTTTCAGAGCATTATTACATTGAGATCCTTCATTGGCGTGGATCACAAATCCTTCGAATTTCTGTATTATGACGAAGTAACACTGGATTTTCAGGCATGAAAGAGGTAGTTCCAGCGTTCCCTACCAGAAAGAAACAACTCTACGCAACAAGGTAATGGGACTTCATGGGCTTCCCTCAGAATGCGAAAAGAGCAACGACTGGAAGTGACATCATTGTATGAATGCTTGTCACTGGGATTTAGCCAAAGGCTGAAAGTTTTGGAGACGAAAACTTTCGTCCGCCTCCTAAAAGATGGAAGGGCATTTGCCAAGAGTCATCCAATTTCACTTGTAACAGATACATTTTATTAACCATCATCTTAAACGTAATATATATTCAAGTTCGCGAGACTTCAGACATTCTGACAAATATTATGCAACTCCTTTCAGCAAAATTATTAGAGCTAAATACTTCAGAGCCGATGGAAATTTGGACAACTAGATTTTAAGTCTCCAATATATTCAGAATTCAGAAGGTAACGGGACTCACACTTCATCAACAGCAGCAGGTGGCTTGGCTAGCAAAGCGAGCCTCTTAGGCCGTGGCGCGGGTACAGCTAGAGGAGGGGTTCCTTCCACCCGCATTGCTGTTTACAAGATTTGTTGGTTTGACGGTTGCACAGATGCTGACATTCTTGTGTCATTCGATGATGCAATTGCTGATGGTGTTTGACATATATAGTCTCTATTTCAGTAGGGGGCTCTGAAGCTCTGGATTACGTTGAAGATCCAATTGCCATTGGAGCTTTCCATGCAATGAGAAATGTGTATATTAACATCAAATTCTGCCGATATTTCGGATCCTGATTGCATCGGTCGCAAATGCTTCTCCTTGGCCTCTCTCTGTGGCAGCTAGCACCATTCACAGGCAGTTTATGACAAATGTGAAGTTGCGTAGCGGTGGCTTTATGAGGTAGGTGAAATTGTTTCTCTCCAATTTACATCATGCTTAAGAACCATGTTATGTTTAATGAAAGTCATCTTATCAAAGCTTACCTTCAACATTTTATTTACATTTAGGGATTTCCATAGATTCTGCTGACTTCAGGCGAAAGTTGTACCCTCTCATCTATGGAGCGGATGTTCCAAACACCACGGGAGGCTCTGATGGGTCGCACTTAAGGTAACCTGAAAATATAAATTTTGAATGTGAATTTTCCAAAATGTTATCTTTACCAGCTTAATGGTTAGCATATAATTGAAAAATGTCCTAATTGCAACAAGAATTATCACTAAATACAGGTACTGCACGCTAGGTAGCTTGAACGAGACCTTGGTAAGGGGAAAAATTGTTCTATGTGATGAGTTGAACAGCGGAGAGGCTGCATCAATTGCAGGAGCAGCTGATAGTATGACGCGAGCTAAAGGTTTATATGAATTGAACAACTCTCTCCAATTTATTTCGTGCCCCTATTTGTTACATAATATTGACTTCCTGGGTTGTGCAGCTGCAGCCTGATCTCACGGCCCCAGCAGTGGATATTTTCGCTATTTATTTCGTGCCCCTATTTGTTACTTAATATTGATTTCCTGGGTGATGAGCCTTCCAGAATCTCTCCCATGTGATTAAATTAATAGTCAAGATTAGGCACCTCCATTGGAGGTAAGTCAATGGTAGGTGGCCAACCCTTTGAAATTATATGCAAAATTTTTCCTATAAATATGAGACGAATTCTGCCTTAATTATGTATTAGAGAGATTCCAGAGAGAGTCCGGTTCCAGAACCAGAGAGTTTTTGTATAATTCTCGTACATTAATTTTCTCTGTTAATACAAGTCATTTTTCTCCCAAATTCTGTTCTGAGTTTGCATTGCATCCCCAACAAGTGGTATCAGAGCCTCGTTGAGCTCCTGGAACGTCAGAACAGAGAGAAAAAAATTCAGAGAAAATTCGTCCCCTGTTTCTGGAAAATTTCGATTTTTCGGAAAGTGTTCGAATTTCGAATTTGAAGTGTCCAGTATGTTCGTGACGTCGTGCTGATCATTCTGCAATTTTTCGGCGAGCGAGACGATAACCAGAGACGCCGCACGCGCCGACCATCTGCACTGCGAGTGGTCCTCACTTGCCTCACGCGCCACACGCGCGTCTCAAGGAAGAAGACGACCCACGTTAGCGCCACGTCATCCGCCACGTAAGCGCACTTTTGCCACATCAGCACAGCCACGTCAGCAAGTCCACATCATCGGCCACGTGTCGCCACGTTAGAGCCACGTCATCAAGGTGGACCCCATCTGCCACGTCATCAGGAAAATTTCATTTTGGCCCCTATATTTTCGAGTAATTTATCACCCCCCTGAATTTCTGAAATTTACATTTCAGTCCTTAGAAAATATCAGTTTGGCCCCTATAGTTCTGGTGAATAACATGATACCCCCTTTAGTTTTCTGAAATTGCAGTTTAGCCCTTAAAAAATTTTAGTTTAGTCCTTAGAATTTCCAAGCTTAGTATTTATTGCATAAAAAGAATTTTTGAGCCCCGGAAGAAGCTATTCCACCATTTTCTACAGTTCCGGACGTAACGGTGGGCTCGGATTTTTGAAATTCAATTTCCATTTCAGTGATATAATTATTCTAAAATGGAAGAATCATCCGGAGCCATGATTAAATTGACTGCTACCAATTACACACTATAGAGGCCCAGGATGGAGGATCTCCTTAGTTGTAAGGATCTATATGACCCTATAGAATTTGAAGGGCAGAGACCTGAGACAGAAAAAGAGGCAGAGTGGAAGAAAATTAACAGAAAATGCATCGGTCAGATCAGACAATGGATCGATCATAGTATCTTCCACCATGTAGCCAAAGAAACATATGCATATACTCTATGAAAAAAATTAGAGAGTATGTATCAAGCTAAGTCAGCACGGAACAAAGCCATCCTGATGAGACGGCTTGTAAACTTGAAGTTGCAGAGCAGAACTCCTGTAGCAGAACATACAAGTGAGTTCCAGAACTTGGTGAATCAGTTGACAGCAGTCGAGTTACAGCTTGGAGACGAAGAACAAGCACTTCTACTTCTCAGTTCCCTTCCAGATTCATGGGAGACGTTAGTGGTCTCCATCAGTAATTCAGCACCCGGAGGCAAACTTACCTTATCAATGGTTAAGGATGCCTTGATGAACGAGGAGGTGAGAAGAAAAGATACAGGCGCCAGTCAAGATAAAGCCTACATCATGGAGAATCGAGGAAGACAGTCTCGAGGTGAAGACTGGAGAAGAGGTAGAAGCAAAAGCAGAGACAGATCGACAAATAGAAGGGGCAGATCAACAGATGGGCGGAAACCCACCTACAAATGCTATCACTGTGGTAAAAAGGGTCACATGAAGAAAAATTGTCACAGTCTTCAGAAGCAGAACCAGGAGAGTTCACAAGCATAAAGTAGCGACGAGCCACGAGTTACAGTGGTAGAAGATGTGACCATCTGTGCAGAAGAGACGTGCTTCCACACAGCAGACCAAGGAGTAGAATGGTAATTGACACAGCAGCTTCCTGCCACGTCACTCCTTGCAGAGAGATCTTCACCACGTACAAAGCAGGAGACTTTGGGATAGTGAAGATGGGAAACAACAGCACCGCCAAAATCATGGGAATTGGTGATATTCAATTCCAAACGAACGTCGGATGCAAAATAACTTTGAAGGACGTTCGTCATGTGCGAGATCTTTGACTCAACTTGCTCTCGGTAAAAGCTTTGATCAGCAAGGTTATGAGAGCTGCTTCACTAATGGTACATGGAAGATGTTGAAAGGGGTCATGGTGGTTGCTCGAGATAAATTATATGATAATCTTTACAGGACTCATGTACAGATAAACGGAGAGAGCCTTCATGTAGCAGAACACATGGTACCTCTAGATTTGTGGCATAAAAGGCTCGGTCACATAGGTGAGAAGGGTTTATCAACTCTTCAGAAAAAGAAGCTGATCACTGTTTCCAAGGATGCAGCATCTCATCCTTGTGACTATTGTTTATACGAAAAACAACGGAGGGTGTCATTCAGCTCCTCATCAGTGAAGAAATCAAAGTTGTTGGAGCTAGTACACAGTGATGTATGCGGACCTCTCGAAATGGAAAGTCTAGGTGGTAAAAGGTATTTCTTGACCTTCATTGATGATGCCTCTCGGAAAGTGTGGGTGTATTTCCTCAGAATGAAAGATGAAGTTTTGGAGAAGTTCAAGGAGTTTCACGCCATGGTAGAACGTGAAACGGGTAAGAAATTAAAATGCCTTCGATCAGATAACGGAGGCGAGTATACCTCCAGAGAGTTCAATGCTTACTATCGGAGATATGACATTCGACATGAAAGAACGGTCCCACGCACACCACAACACAATGGAGTGGCCGAGAGGATGAATCGAACCATCATGGAAAGAGTCAGAAGCATGCTCAGATTGGCTAAGTTACCCAAGCCATTCTGGGGGGAGGCAGGTCACACCGCCTGTTACTTAATCAACAGAGCACCACCGGTACCACTGAACTTTGAGGTTCCAAAAAAGGTATGGTCAAATAAAAAGCCCTCCTATAATCATTTAAAAGTGTTTGGTTGTTTAGCCTTCGTACATGTATCCAAGGAGCTCAGACAGAAGCTCGATGCAAGAACTGTTCCATGTATCTTCATCGGTTATGGAGATGAAGAATTCAAATACAGATTATGGGATCCCAAAGAAAAGAAAGCC
The DNA here is from genome assembly GCA_013180625.2 of Boswellia sacra. NCBI lineage: Eukaryota > Viridiplantae > Streptophyta > Magnoliopsida > Sapindales > Burseraceae > Boswellia > Boswellia sacra. Next base: position 66,830 of record SNVD02012254.1, on the reverse strand, counting down.
ATCCGGAGTAGAGATGTCGTATTTCATGAAGACCAAACATATGAAGACGCTAAAAAGACAACAATATCTAAAAATCCCACTAGCAGTGCCCCAGATATTGTTACAGATTCAACACCAAATGCCACAAGAAATGATGAAGTACCAGAAGAAATTCCAGAAGCAGATCAGGAGGAGGAAAATGAAGAGATTGATGAGCAGGGGGAGCCACAATCACCTATTAAAGCTGCCGTACCTCCTGGAAATGAAGAACCTCAGCTACAACGATCTGAGCGAGGTCGGATTCCGTCGAGGAGATATCCGGAATCAGAGTATACACTGCTTACTAATGAGGGGGAGCCAGAAAGCTTTCATGAAGCTTTATCTCATCCAGACAAAGAACGATGGCTGCATGCAATGCGAGATGAGATGAATTCTCTTGAGAAGAACAAAACTTATAAACTGGTGGAGCTCCCAGATGGAAAGAATGCACTGAAGAACAAGTGGGTATTCAAGCTCAAGAAAGATGGAACAGGAAAGGTGATGAAGCACAAAGCCCAATTGGTGATAAAAGGATTCCTTCAGCAGAAAGGAATTGACTCTGACGAGATCTTTTCACCGGTAGTAAAAATGTCCTCAATCCACGTCATCCTCGGATTGATCGCAAATCTTGATTTGGAGCTTGAACAGATGGATGTGAAGACAGCATTTCTTCATGGAGACTTGTATGAAGAAATCTACATGGAGCAGCCAGAAGGATTCGAGGTTCAAGGAAAAGAAAACCTCGTGTGCAAGCTCAAAAAGAGCTTGTATGTTCTCAAACAAGCACCAAGGCAATGGTACAAGAAGTTTGACTCCTTCATGGTGAGTCATGGGTACAAAAGAACCGCTGCAGACCAATGTGTCTACTTTCAGAAACTTCCAGGTGGAGACTTTGTTGCACTCATGTTATATGTGGACGACATGTTGATCGTCGGGAAGGATGCAACAAAAATAAAGCAGCTGAAGAAGGAACTTTCAAAAACCTTCGATATGAAGGACTTGGGACCAGCTCAGCAAATCTTGGGGATGCACATTCGTCGAGACAGAAAACAAAAGAAATTATGGCTGTCTCAAGAGAAATATGTTGAACGTGTGATCCAAAGGTTCAACATGGATAGTGCTAAGCCAGTTAGTGTACCACTGGCTAATCACTTCAAGCTGAGCAAGAGATCATGTCCCTCATCCAAGAAAGAGATAGAGGACATGGCGTCGGTGCCCTATTCTTCTGCTGTAGGAAGTTTGATATATGCCATGGTATGTATAAGGCCGGATATTGCTCATGACGTAGGAGTCGTGAGCAGATTTCTTTCCAACCCAAGGAAAGAATATTGGGAGGCAGTCAAGTGGATTCTCAGATACCTTAAAGGTACTTCGAAGATATGCTTGTGTTACGGGGGAGCTGATCCAATCTTGGAAGGCTATACAGATTCAGATATGGCCGGAGATCCTGACAGTAGGAAATCTACATCAGGTTTTGTTTACACTTTTGCAGGGGGAGCTGTGTCATGGCAGTCAAGACTACAGAAGTGTGTTGCGCTATCCACGACAGAGGCAGAATACATTGCCGCAGCGGAAGCTGGAAAAGAAATGTTGTGGTTGAAGCGGTTTCTCCAAGAACTTGGGATCGAGCAAAAGGAGTACAAAGTACACTGTGATAGTCAAAGTGCTCTGGATTTGAGCAAGAATTCAGTGTACCATTCTCGAACAAAGCATATTGACATTCGCTATCATTGGATACGCGAGGTGATGGACAAGCAACTGTTGAAACTAGTGAAGATCCATACTAAAAAGAATCCAGCCGACATGTTAACAAAAATGGTCACCAGAGACAAGCTAGAACTATGCAGAGACATAGTTGGATTAGAAGCTGTCTAACTACTTTTGTTGTTTCTCCCTTTCACATGGGATGGAGGGGGAGAATTGATGAGCTCATACATGATGCATGAGCCTTCCAGAATCCCTCCCATGTGATTAGATTAATAGTCAAGGTTAGGCACCTCCATTGGAGGTAAGTCAATGGTAGGTGGCCAACCCTTTGAAATTGTATGCAGAATTTTTCCTATAAATATGGGACGAATTCTGCCTTGATTATGTATTAGAGAGATTCCAGAGAGAGTCCAGGTTCCAGAACCAGAGAGTTCTGAGTGTTAGAGAGCCTTGTTGAGCTCCAGGAAATTTAGGGGAGTTTTTGTGTAATTCTTGTACATTAATTTTCTCTGTTAATACAAGTCATTTTTCTCCCAAATTCTGTTCTGAGTTTGCATTGCATCCCCAACACTGGGTTATGCAGCTACAGCCTGACCTCACGGCTACAGCAGTGGATATTTTCGGTGCATGGTTGCTGGCTACAGCTGTGTCAGAATAAGAAGGTGATAAGAGAAGAGCCCCCTACAATATAATTTCTGGCACATTCATGGCTTGCCCACATGCAACTGGGTTGTAACAGCCTACATTAAGTCATTCCACCCTACATGATCTTCTGCTGCTATTAAGTCTGCTCTAATGACAACAGGTAATGATTGCAATTTGTACTCTGTAATATCCTAAATCTTGTAGTGTACATTATATCATGTATTATGGTTACATATGTATTAATGTATATGTAATGTATTTGAATTGTAATGTAATAAATGAAAGAATGAGGGGCTTAATGAAAAGAGTATTGGATTTAATGGTAATAAAAGAGGAGAGATAGACTAAATAAAAATTTGGCATAATATTTGTCTATAAATGGGAAGACATCTAGAACTCTTTCATTTCTTTCCTTGCTTACACGTTCCCAGCCCTATATACTATCAAAAAATTTTCACACAACTCATCAAGGAATCAAGGAAGAAAAAAGGAGGGAGAAGGAAGAAAGAAGTGGTAAGAACTGACCCTTTTTCCTTAAAATTCTTGTCTTAGTGTGTGTGTTTGCAAGAAAATTTTTGGGTTGTGATTTGAGTATGTGAATTGTTGTTTGTGCTGCTAGAAATTTATGTGGAAACATGAATTTGAATGAGTTTTGAATGTATCTAAGCAAGAGGATGAAGATATAAGCTAGAATTGAGAGTTCAGTTCAAATCCTGGAAATTTTGTTACACTGAGCAGTGCATGTTTCGAAAATTACCAAAAATCAGTGGGACATTTTCTTGTTCTAAAATTTTTATGGATGAAAATAGACATGTCCAGAGTGTATAGCAATTGGATTCACTCAAAAATTCGAAGTAGGTGATTTGTAGTGAATTTTTGAATTTCTGGTATGGTATTGCACATTTCCCCTGTCTTAGAACAGAGTAGGGGAAGACGATTTTAGTTGAAGGTCTAAATCTTTATAGAATTACCTGATTTTTGGTATGAAAGTCCTTTTATGTGTCATATGTGAGACTGTAAATTTTCACTGAGATTAAAGCTCTTTGTGAATTGTTAAAGATTTTTAAATTTGGCTTGCTAAAACTGGAATTTTTTGTTTCCAAAATAAGGCAGTTAGAAATAAATGGATTTGAATGGGTTAAACACCTTGAAAAGCCCTGATTTTTGGTATGGAGGTATATATATATATGTTATATACCAGGCTGTAAATTTTGTGTAGCCATTTAAGTAGGATTGAAATTCCTACAAATTTTTAAGTTGATAGTGCTCAGTGAAGTGAATGCAGTGGCAGAATTGTTAAGGTAATGAATTTGATTATTTTGAGTGACCTAATGACCCCAATTTGCTCTAAAAATTTTATAGAGACAAGAGGTATGTGTGTTAAAAATGTCTACCCAATTGTGTGAATTTTGAAAGTAGACAAGTGTTGTTATAAATTGTTTGTCAAAGTAAGTATAGAAATAGAGCCAAAAAGGGGAAATGTTTTACAAGTGTATGGTAACCTAAAAAGAGATTTTTATTTTATTTTTAGGTCAATCACAAGCATCGAAAAGTACCTATACGAGGTAAGTAAGCTAACTATTCTGAGGCCACAATAAATTGTGTACTGTATGTATATAATTTTGTAGATTGTAACATTGTTAATTGCTAGCACTTTGATGCTCGAATGTGAGATATTGTGACTGTTCTAGAAGGTTGATATCAAACTTCTTTTATGTGTGACTGATTGTGAATGGTGAAACATGATTGGCATGCCAAGACCTAGGAAGTTTAGCTCTCATAGCTTGAGGAGAGGTCTGGACCATGTGTTTCTCTAAACAAGATTTGGTAGCATGGGCCCGGTATCACCCGGATTGTCAGACTAGCCTCGAGCTATTTCAAGTGTAGGTATCTAAATGTATTTGTACTGTTTTATACTGTTCCATGGCTTAAGGGGAGGTCTGGACCATGTGTTTCTCTAGACGAGATTTGGTAGCATGGGCCCGGTATCACCCGAATTGTCAGACTAGCCTTGAGCATTCCGTACTTCCATGGCTTGAGGGGAGGTCTGGACCATGTGTTTCTCTAGACGAGATTCGGTAGCATGGGCCCGGTATCACCCGGATTGTCAGACTAGCCTTGAGCTATTATATGGGAACTGACTGTGAAATGAAAAGTCCTACCTTGATTAGAGAGTCTTTACCCCTAGGTGACTGTAACTGATACTGTGAAAGCTTCCTCATTATGTGAATGTGATTGTACATGAAAAAGCGATGAGTAGAGAAATGTGAACTCACTTATGTGAGGTTGAATCGACCTACAGAGGTCTAGAAAGAAAATTGGTGCGGGAGCTCAAATGTAACCGAAGTGAACTCTGGGGCATTCTTTCTTTAACGAGTTAGCTAATGCTTGTGTAGTTAGAAATGGACAGTTTCATACTGTGGACTGAATTCTATTGTTATTGTTTATTACTGTATATTCACCTAGCTTACTTACTGAGTTTTACTCATTAAAGTTGTTGTGTGCCTCAGGTGATCAGTAGATTGAGCTATGGATGGAGGACTTTTGGCATTGTTGACAGAGTTCCCTTGGCAACCATTGACCGCTGCCTAGATTATCACAGCCATACTATAGGAATCCTTTTGATTTTGAATGTATCTATATAAAGTGAAATGGTGTGGTTGTGATTAGAAACTCTGTTTTGTGTGTGATACTAATATTAATTTTGAAAGAAATAACAGAGTTCATAATTAAATGACTGTATAAATGCAATATTTTGTATGTCTAGTATGGGTTGTGACATACTCTATCGGCGTCCTTGGGATAAAATTTATGCACGAGTTAATAATCTTCAAGGGATACTAATTCAGATATTAGTCTATTATAGTCCTCCAAGAGACCAATTAAGAGAATTTAGTAAATGAATTTTGTTCTTCTCAGCGGATGAATGTAAACTGAAAACATAATTGGGGAAAAAAATATCTTGAAAACTCCCTTGAAGGTGCAATTAGGCTTACAGGAAGCACAAGTGCACAATTTGAAGAAATTATTCTCTTACTTTCCATGTTCATTGCAGCTTCTCCCATCAGTATGGAAGATATTGCAGCAGAGTTTGCATTCTGTTCTGCTCATCTAAATCCAATGAAGAGTCAGCCTGGACTGAACATCCAAGTTAAACCAAATATCTTTTCTTTCAAATCTCTCGAGCAGAAAGTATCCTTTGTTGTGACAGTCACAGCAAATGTTGCTGAATCCAGGAACATGGCTCTTTGGTTTGGGTGCATCAAGTAAGGAGCCCAATTGTAGCTTATATCCTCTGGTACTTATGTAGATGTGTGTATGTTTTTGTTATTGAAAAACTAAAGCGCCATTCAAGTTATTGATTACTTTAATTGAATAAAGAAACGTGTTTTGATTGCAATAGAATTTTATCATGTGACAATGGAGTTCAGTTACTTTTTTACTTCTAAAATGTTTTGAATGTTTTCCATGAGGTCAAAAGCACTTCCCAAAAATTTTTGATGGAAGACATAAGTGGAAAATGGACAAACTGAAATTAGCCCACATATTGAAACATATACTGATCTAATTAATGCGGGCAAGGGAGCAGAGGAAGTAATTGCAGAATGAACAAGTTAACCTGAAAGAATTCGATGAGTTTTTGTAACTGACAGAAAAAACACTAAATAAGCCAAAGTTAATCTGTGTTAATTCTGCAACAAATTCGTTAAGAAACCTCACTATGTAACTTCCAGAAATGCATATTAAATATACCATCTCTGGTCCCTGCAACAAACTGTGGAGTACTTGTCCTTGTGACTCGAGAAGACATCTATTCTGCAGTTAGTGACACTCAATGGCCAGCTTATTGCCAATGTTAGCCATGGCCTTGGCACTTCTTGCCAATTACCATTGCCAAGCAATCGAGGAGCCAAGAAAGGTAACAACTGCTGCAATAGTTTTGATCATTATCATCATGTACTGTTCTCATTGTCACCAACATTAATAGCATCCTGGGATAACTTGGTTAATCTGTTTCAATTGTACGTACAGCTTTATATAGTTTTTGTAGATCCCTCTCTACCTTCTGGAGATGAAGCTTATCTTCAAATTCTTGCAAAGGTTCTTGTGGGCTGGTAATTAATTTTCCAATAGATCGTGAAAATGATATATATTGCTTGAAATAGTTACCAGAATCAAACATAATTATAGAAAAAACTTTTTATTGCAGAAATTATATGTTATCTAACCAAGGTTAAGTTGACAAATTATTTCTTTTCTCGTTTTTACTTATAAGTATTGAACAGATTTTCTGACTTACGATTTGTTATTTTGAATTGCATGTGGGAGTAGCACACCTGCTGAATCTCTTGTTTACAATTATGGCAAAGAGTTCTCAGCTTTTGCAGCCAAACTCACTGATTCTGAGGCAAAAAAATTAGAAAGTATGACTACACGTCACACATAAATCAATGTTTCACTCAAGTCTTTATATTCTTTTAACCTTTCTATGCTTTTTACATTCATATTTATGACTTTTTGTTGTCTGGCTAAGAAAATTCCTGTATATTTCTTTTTTATGTTTAATAATTGTTGTGACAATGTGATCAAAATGAAATGCAGGATTGGATGGCATTCTAGGTGTTCAGCCAAGTGGAATATATTATCCTACATTGAGTCCCCGACCCTGGAAGTTATCACCAGAAATCGCCAGTTCACCAGCCCCGATCGAGAGGAATCTAATCTAAGTGGAACAAGCTAGTCCAAAAATGAATGAGTAATCCTGCAAGCAACAAGAAGGGTTTCACCAGAATACACTAGATAACTAGTTACTTAGGTTAAGAGTCAGTAACTTTATATCTCGAATAAGTTCCTTAAAATTTCTCAATTTGTAACAAGGATATGATGTCGTCTAATTATGACAAAATAAAATGGATGATTTATCTTGAGATACTGTTTGCGTACCTATAAATGTAAATGTTATGTTGAAAATATGTTAGCAAACAATTTCCCAAAAATAATTTTACAAAACAATAGACATTGATTTGGTCGAAGGGCCGACGTACTCGGCAAGATTGGCTGACAGTGAAAATGGATGATGCTGAGCAACTGGAGATTCTAATTTGAGGATGGGAAACAACCATACATTTTCAAATATAAGCTCTCTTTATCTAAATCAAATCACTGTCACATTGACCAATTACATATCATTTGTTTGTTTATTGGTTTCGGACCTATGTGAGGGGCAGGGCCATCTTTGTCTTTCTCGGCCTTATTAGTTGAAATTAATTTGTTTTGAATTTGAAGGGATGCCTATTGAACAATGTGAACAACTGTACAATCGTAGATGCAGTTTGAATACTTGGAAACCCCTAAATTGCTGCAGATAGTCATTTTCTCGAATAGAGGTTCTGTTATTTGTTTCCACACCAATCATTCATTGATTAATAAGAAAATTGAGTAAACATGTGATTCAAAAGCATATAAGATGTCAGTTTGTATGTGTGAGTTTATATAAATAATTTGTATGAGTAGCATTATTCATATCGATAAGACTTTATCGTTACTTATAAATTGATCAATAGTTCATGAATCTGGAATTGTCTACTTTTTATTTCCCTTAAAAGAAGTCCAAATATCTTTTACTAGACAAACAGCTCTATCTAATTAACTTGACCAAATTGAATAATTGAATGGTGTCCCAATCTCAACTTTCGAGGTTTATATTGAATAAAATGAAACATGTGCAAATGCAAATGCAAATGCATGTATTATATGGCTGATGTTTCAAAAAAGTAAATAGTCTAGGGCCACCACGTGACAAATCAGCTGCACCGCAACGTTACTCTCACTTTAATTACCTAAACTTTTACTTTTGGAAATAAAAACACATTAGGTGAAGATAATGTCTGAAATAGAATAGACACGTTACGTAAACATTTATTTTGAAAATAATCAACTATAATAATATTTTAATAAATAAAAATATAAATAATATACAACCACAGTAAAAAAATAATCGAGTTCAACAGATACTCTTTATTTTCAAAGAAATAACAATTGAATTCAATATTCAAAGAATTACACGATAAAAACACGATGAGAAGTCTAGGATTTTTTTTCCCCCTATGGTCAAACTTAACTCTAGTTTTTTCTAAAGAGAAAAGTTGAATTCAATGTCAGAGAAGTGCTATTAGCAAAATGTGAAATAAAAAAGTAAAAGAAATGCAACATTCATTTTCATGGAACATTCCTATGAAAGAAAGAGGCTAGATTAAATGTTTTAACACGTTGTAAAGACACATGGCACTTTTGTGGTCATTGTCGCAAGTAAATTTAATAGGGTTGAATTGTAATTTAACTGAAACGATGCTACATTTACAATTAATTTCTTATAATCTAAATTGATAAAAATTTATTGGAAGAGAAAAAATGAACAAGAAAAGTTATATATCTAATAAAATTTCACGAATTTAGGTTGTAAACAGTTGATTATAAGATTAGATTATGGGTATAATATTATTCATTTAATTGCGAGAACCTTCACCAATGATTTCTATATATAAATTAAAGCACACACATATTGGATAGTTAATTTTACAGCTTTGATTTGAATATATGTAAATGTAGGAGGTTATATAAGAAAATAGCCATTATACATATTACCATGGAATTTAGATTGAACTTATAAAGTTTTCGTGAATAAGAAAGTCATTATCCGATGACATACTAAAAGCATCATCATGTTCAATTATTATTAAATGCAATTTGTTCTAATTATTTATATCCGAATTCCGAAGTGCACGTTACGGCAACATCATGCGCATTTTGGAAAATTAAATATCTAAAAGGTAGGAAGCTAGTCTTCTGAACGACTGAAACTATGGACAATTAGTGATCAATGGCCATTAAAATACGTATAAAACTTAATCGATCGTAACAAAGTAGTGCGTTATTGTGTTTAAACACATTATGGCGGAGAAAAGCAACTAGCTTTTAGAACTCATCTATATTTAAAAAAAAAAATCCAATTAGTTATTCTCTAGAAAATCATAAACATTTTCCTAGAAAATTTCACCAATATATGTTTCTTATATATATTGACTTTAAGAACTTTCAGTTAAACTTAATTACTGTAGATTAATACTGATTATATTATGACAATATATAAAATTCAAAAGACTGGATTTTGTCCTATGAAATTTTGATGTTAAAATCGCATTAAATGGGTATATCTCCTTTGATTCAAAGAGGAGTTATTACATTGCTAAACACAATAAAAAGCAAAATATCAATAAATAAAGTTTTTTTATCACGGGACATTCATGTACATAGCTCTCTTTCCAAATTAAAAGCTATAGTTGTTGCCTTTTTTATTGTATCTTTCTAGATTAAATGAAAGCATTTTGATGGTGAAACTGGAGCCCCCAGATTAACAGTACTTGATTTCATCACCTCTCTCCTGATGTTCCCACCCACCGGTCAGGAGAAGACTTCACGGGTTAAGAAACGCGTAACTAGCTCGTTGGCTACATTTGTATGTAGAGGATTCCCCCGGTTCGTCTATAAATAGCAGCTAACTAACCATAATTAATAAAACTAACCGATTAAGCTTTCCTTTCCACATAATATTTGAGCAGAGAAATTTATAAATTCCCAAAAACATTAAAAAAGCTAGAATATAAACTCTTTTATTTATCCGTTCACTAAAGTATGAGTATGCTTCTTAAGCGTTTCCAGTTGTTTGTTTTGGTTTTGATGATTGCTGCAGTATTTCACTGCCCACGTAGAAGCACTTCTGTTCAAGCCACCAGGCCAGTTTTCCTGAATCAGAAAGCTGGTAAGCTAGCTCTCTCGCTCCTTCTTTCTCTTCTTCTTCTTCTTCTTCTCTTTAATGATCTGTTTGTGTTTAGAGGAGCATGTAATCATGTTCTAGAGTGAATGAAACAATTATGTGTAACTGAGCAATTAATTTGATCTTGTGATTGATGCATGTATATATGTAGGGTATTCAAAGACGTTTGCCACCCTTGGAGTTGTGTGCAAGTGTTGCGATGGTGCAAGCGGTGAATGCAGAAGCACATGGGATGGTGCTTGCCCAAAGCTCAAATGTCTTCCCTGGAAATATCAATGATCGATCTTTCTGATGCAGTTATATTTATTTATTTATTTCTTTACATACACTATCGATAGATAGAGATAAGATTTTATACCAATATTTACTTGGTCTTTATATGTATATATATGTACAATTCTACACAAATGGTTCGTTTTATGATTATCAGCTTTAACATATATGTAATTCGAGTATGGAATAAGACTTTGATTACATCTAATTGTGATTGTATCATATTTGCATATTCAAATAAAAAGGGCTTGAAAAAAAAGAGAGATCCATTCAGATTTTGGGAGACTCTATACACACACACACACACACACAATGGCATACTGCATGCCGGCCCTTCAGCCTGAAAGCAAAGCACTTGAATCTTTAACCGCTCTCAGTTTTACTGGCTTGTACTTTTGAATCAATTAGTTTAAATTTCATTGATCAATTTTCCAATATTCCTCTTTTAATTTGTAAAGTTAGTGAATTATATGAGGCGTGAAAAACTACGTATCCGTAGCATTGAAGAACAAGGTAACTGCAAATTAAGCTGACGTGGAATGAAATAAAGGCTGTTAATTTTTAATTTATTTTTTTGAGAATGAGACCCTGATATATTCAATCACTTAATTAAAGTTATAATTGGTTTAAAGATTCCTAATTAATTTAATTCAGATATTGAAAAAAAATTTAACTTGTTAAATTTTAATATATATATATATATATATATATATATATGAAATGAATAGTGACGTTACATATATCGAAATTAATTAATTGGTCCTGCTCTCCTGCCTTGCCGACTAGAGAGAAAGTGACTGGCAATAGCAGCCCTCGTGATTTCACATAACCAAAAACCCTGTTCATAGTTTGTCTTTTCTCTCAACCATTGTGAAAAAAAAAAAAAAAAGCAAAGAATTTGCCAATATATTAATTATAATTAATAATAATTGTGGACAGAAAGGAACCACATCGTATTGCATGCTTTCATATTAATTGGTTCAAGAAAAAGCACATATTTATGGAGTAGTATATGTTCTCGACGGTTAATACATGCATAAAGTACATATATTACTACTTATATCAGTCCAAAAAATTTTTGAAAAAAAATGCACGCAAGATGGGAAGAAAAGTACATTTATCAAACAAATTAAATCCATTTTGTCTTCAATTGTCCATCCATTTAGTCGCCACTGGTAAACATGTGTTGAAAAATTAAATCTAGAAAGGTGGGAAATCTATTAAAGGAAATGGCAGATTGGCTTTTGGTTCCAGAAGATTTCGAATATATATTTGGTTCTCAGTAAATTCAGCAATTTGACAAGTAGCTAGCTCTTTGGTGAGAAGCCTCTGTTACATGGTTTTCTTTATGGAAAATAAGAACAAGTCCATGATCCATGAAAATTGATCACCTTATAAACATTGACAAACATAAAATTTTGAAGTAGTTTTTATACTAATTATACTAAGAGCGCGTTTGATTAGGCTTTTCTGCTAACCAAAAGAACTCTTTTAATATCAAAAGCTCTTTTAAAAATTTTTTGCGTGTTTGATTGCCACCTAAAAAAACTTATAGATGATTAAAAAGTGGTTTTATAACTATTGAAAGAAGCCCAAAGTTGAGTCTTCTGAAAAAAGCTTTTTTTTTAAACTTTTTTAAGTTTTGAAATATTAAAGATACCCTCACTTAATTTTAAATATTTTATTTTATTCTTTCCTTATAATAAAACTCTATTTTAATAATATAGCTATAATAAGTGTTTTTATATTTATCTCATCAAATAATCAATAACTTTTTAATAAAAGCTCTACTTCAAAAAGATCAACTTCAATTAGTTCGATTTAAAGAAGCCGAAATAAACATGTCTTAAGTAGGTTTTCGAGAATGGTTTAGGCCAAGCTGCATATCAACAGTAAACACTAAGCATAGTGTAATTACAAAGTACTTGAGTCGGGCGTTGAACATCTTCACGGTTGAATTTTGACAAACATACATGTATATTACGTATTATATATATTAAAACCACAATATATCGACCGTTTTCACTAAGTTGAGTACTATTGAAAATTTCATAGGTTTCACTAAACGTCATGTTCACTCTAAATACTGTTTAAACCGTAGATTCGGAATAAATAAATTTGTTTGTGGAAAATTTCAATCTTTTACATAGTAAATAATAGAACAAAAAAGAATTCATCCATAACTTGTGTTTCACTCAAAGGGCTCATGATATGAAAATGATTTCAAAGAGCAGAAGTAGGGGAGATGGGAATAAGTGTTTTTCTTTTATACATATATTTACCTCTTGGAAAATTGAAGTAGAAAGATTTGAGAGAATATGCCATGAAAGTAGACACCGTGTGAAAGTTTTACGCTAGAAAATTCTCAGCTTTGGTCCATGAAATTATCACATTTAAGAAAGGTTTCATAATTTTGTTCTTGTGCACTTATCCTGTCGATCGCAAGCTATCCAAAAGGAACCTTGAGGAATGCGGTCAAGCAAAATTCATTTATCAAACACAAGCTTGTCTTTATCACAATTTAATGATTTGTTAAGGTCTTTTACATCATGATTCATGCTTTATCACCAATTATGAGTGTAGTGGGGTTACACGCATTAATCAAGTTCATTCGTTTAATTGTCCACTATCTTCATTAATTAGCCTTTCCCTAGATTAGGCTTTAAGTTATCGTTATCCACTTAGAACCATTTAAAATATCACATTTGCCATCCCGAGCAGCCCTTGAGTTGATCAACGCTCCACGGATCCTCGCTCGTTTGGATTTATCGAAAATGCCATGGCATATGGTCATTGAGCATATCATCATTTCTTTTGCTTTTACAACGAATGCCCAGATCATGTTGATCGGTCCATCCCTATGGTATTATTCTATTCATTAATTAATTACTGTAGATTAAGTGTAGAGTACCGGTCTAACCTTAATTGTGTGAAAATTCCTTACAAATTAATCTACATGTACAATTGAGGATACCTCGTACTTTATGTTAATTTTAATTTATAATATTAAATTTATAATCTTTATATAATTTAAGTTTTACGATCAATGTAACAGTTTTTATGGTAAAATTCATTTGAAGATATAATTTTCTTTATTCTTTTTTATTTTTTCTCTTCCGATAAATTTTTATCTTATAAACTACTATATCGGGATATAAAATTTAGATTGTATCAAAATTATAAGTTTAATAGTACTTAATTTCAATTTGGATTTAATGACTTTGCTTAATTTTTGGTAATTAGTACTTTCCTCTTGATATGTAACATTTTGAATAAATGCATTTGTGGATCAGAATATCGTGGGACATTTCAAGCATGTATTCGTGCATCTTTCGTACAGTTGATATTAAAGAAACATTTTAGGAAGTCCTCAAATTCAAAGAAAAGGCAAGAACACACTATCGCTATCTTAAAAATCATATATTCTGTTTCCGATTTTTCAAAGATTTGCAAGGAAGAATGCTGTACTATATCTTCTTGGCATGGTATCTTGGCCGATTTTGGTGAGACAAAGAAGTGGATGAAGAATAGTTAGGAGTCAACTGTTGTAGAAATAGAGCATATCCCCCAAGGCCCAAGTTGTGCAAACAAAGTTAACAATCTTATCCATTTATCTTCGTGGGAACTGGACGTCTAGAACAGCTAAGAGCCTTCTTCAAAACTCTATTGAAAAATCTCATTTATGAAAACCATTGGAGCATAGGTCAATGAAGAAACAAGGGGACGCGTGGCTGCGAGGGATTGAAGCTGGCAACACTTCCACTTGTTCATAACTGATGCGCCCATGCGTCGAAGGGAGGAAATTGAATGAACCCACATGGGATAGCATCCAAGAGACAGACTTTTTGGGGTCTATAAATACCAGAAACCGATTCATAATATCTCCACATGTGCAATCTTCACGTGCTCTCTGCTATCTGCCTCCAAGTTATCTGTTTGTCTCTATCTCTGGAAATCTTATCCACTGCTCTTCTTTCGGGTCTTTTTAGTCAGAGAGGTCGTTGCCCGTTAAGAGAAAACTATCAAAGAGCAGTTTTGTTCGTTAGTTGACAAAGAAAGTTAGCTTTAGTGGTAATACTAACATGGAAAACAAAAGGCAAGAGAGTGGTTCTTCTTCATCCAGAAATTTTGATCATCTTTTTGGTCGTAAGGACTCCTCTTCATCTTCTTCATCCTCCGCTAGTGCAATATTGGGCTCCATTTTTCCACCACCTTCAACGGTATTTTCTTCTAAACAAAACGACTACATATTTACAGCATTTCACTTCACTGTTGGCTTCGGTGACCTTTATTAGTTCTACAGTAATAGTATGGAGGTGATAGTTAATCAAAGGCCTTATTACTATTATTATTAGTTATTCTTTGCTTTTTGAGGCTACTTATGCCTTTTTAGATTCCATTAAAATGACTGTTTTTTATTTTGTTTTTGTCACCGTTATTTGCTTATACATATTTAAGAAGAAAAAATGAGAAAGGGGAAGACTTTGATTGTATTTGCAAAACTAACTTGGTAGTCCCACATATATGGTAAGCTCTCGCATGCCCTTAATGGGTGGGTCGCTCTTAAATAAGATCTTGTAAGTTTATTGGATCAAAAAGAAGTTTTTTTTTTTCCTTACTAAATGTTTCTTGAATCCATCTTCCTTTGTGGAATTACACTACATTTTTTTTTAAATTTTTTTGAAGAAAAATAGGGGGAAAAGTGATGCAAATATTCCATAAAGTGATGGGGTCTGTCCAATTGAATATGTTTGGATGATTTTGAAAGCAACTATATAGATAACATATTAAATGGGATGTTGCCTGCCAGCGTTCTTTTCAGCTTAATTGGGTGTATGACATACTTTTACGGGTTTGGTTTGACACTTCTTATCTAGTAGTTTATGTCATCCGATGTCACTAACCGTAAATGGAAGGGGAGGGTTTAGTGCTCTTCTGGAATGAAAGATGTGCAGAAAACTGCATTTAGATTGTCTAACGTTACTTCCCTAGAAGGCTCTACAGATTTTCTTATCGTTTAGCATTATTTTTCCCTCGCATAATCTCTTGGCATAATATAAAAGAAAACTGAAAAAGTTTTTACGGTAAAGCAGTATCACGCTTAATGGTCTTATAGAAATATGGACTTTTG
Source organism: Boswellia sacra (assembly GCA_013180625.2). Taxonomy (NCBI): domain Eukaryota; kingdom Viridiplantae; phylum Streptophyta; class Magnoliopsida; order Sapindales; family Burseraceae; genus Boswellia; species Boswellia sacra. Next base: position 51,222 of record SNVD02012254.1, on the reverse strand, counting down.
TGGGGATAAAGTCGGAATTATTGATTTATGATGCATGTTCTGAATAATTCTTTTTTCTAATTAACTTGATTAGGTAGAGGGAAGGGACTCCTCTCACACTGGAATAGTGGGGTCACTGAGAAAGCAGGGTGAAAGCAGCAAGGCGGAGAGCAGTCTCTCTGGTAGCAAAGACAAAAATTCCATTTATCAGAATGAATATACAGAACCTTGCTATTTCAGCTCCTCCATCTACTATGGAGGCCAAGAAAATTACTCCCCAAGAACCAAGACCGCTAATTCTCAACATCCTGTAAGGGTTAATATTATGTAACATCTATCATTCATGAATTTATATGTGTACATAGAAAATTGGAAATCATATTTTTCTTCCGAGAAAATAAGCTATGCATTAAATAAGAACCTACGATATATTACTAGCCTTTAACTTTGGGCGCAGAACCAAATTGATTTTTTTTCCCCTTTTGGTTGATTCTCGTTGAAATTATTTATTTATTTTTTTTAATCATCAGGTCAAGAAAGATGCGGGAGAAGATGATCCAAATGGAAACAATGCTAACGGTGCGTCAAGAGGAAATTGGTGGCAAGGTATGATAGTTATTTAGTTGGGAGGTTTGGCAAATAAAAATTAACCATATGAGTGGGTTCTCAACAATTTGACACTAAAATCAGAGTTTAATTATGTAATATTGATTTCTGCAGGTTCCCTATATTACTGACACCTTGCTCCCGTGTAATGCAAAGTCACCACCTATATGTACAGCTAGGTGTTCTAAATCACTGCATGGTCTTTTCTTCTTCATCCTTTTGCCTTTTATTCAGATGACTGAAATGGTTCTTGTTGACGCTTGCAGGAATGGTGGCACTATGATCAAACTTACGTCACAATAATAAGATGGTAATAATGTTAGAAGAGAGTAGTAGAGTGTAATACAGCCAGGACTTGCTGCAACATGATGGGTTCTTTTTTCCAGCTAGTCAATTTGAGCAAGTACCATGTATGAGAGCTGATAGTTTAAAGGAACTTTAATGTCATCACTGCATGGGAAATCTTGTATACAAAGTCTCTTGTTAACTAACCTATTTTCCCTGTAGTTGATGTACTTTGTTGTACTTATGGACTGATATAAAATTATATATTCTCTCTAATATGACTACTGCGTCTCCCAATTGTTTTACACTCTCAACTTAAATTCAGCAATTTCAGATTATATGAAGGAACTAGATTATTGATAGTCCACAAATGAATGGAATATTATTCGACGATAAGAAACATCTATGAATCACTTGCCATGTCTCTGGTCGGTAGAAAGTACGGTGCTTTAGCCAGGTGTTTCATTCGGTAGCAAGCATCTATGATCACCACTTTTGAAGTATTTAAAGAATTGATTCTCAATTAATGGTCTGGTTTAAAAAGTAAAACACGGAGCCTAGTCATTTTCTGTTATCGGTGATTAAGGGGAGAAAGGGTGGTGAACAAACATTCAAATTAGCAGCAGCACATGCTACATGGTTAAGCAACAAAAATGAGCACGATAATTTGTATTATTCTGATGCCTGGATGTCAAGTTAGGACAATTAACATGCTGGATAGTTATTTAGTCGGGAGGTTTGGTGAATAAAAATTAACCATATTAGTGGGTTCTCAACAATTTGACACTAACATCAGAGTTTAATGATGTAATATTGATTTCTGCAGGTTCCCTATATTACTAACACCGTGCTCCCATGTAATGCAAAGTCACCACCTATATGTATAGCTAGGTGTTCTAAATCACTGCATGGTCTTTTCTTCTTCATCCTTTTGCCTTTTATTCAGATGACTGAAATGGATCTTGTTGACGCTTGCAGGAATGGTGGCACTATGATCAAACTTATATGACAATAATAAGATGGTAATAATATTAGAAGAGAGTAGTAGAGTGTAATACAGCCAGGACTTGCTGCAACATGATGGGTTCTTTTTTCCAACTAGTCAATTTGAGCAAGTACCATGTATGAGAGCTGATAGTTTAAAGGAACTTTAATCTCATCACCGCATGGGAAATCTTGTATACAAAGTCTCTCTTGTTAACTAACCTATTTTCCTTGTAGTTGATGTACTTTGTTATATTTATGGACTGATATAAAATTATATATTCTCTCTCATATGACTACTGTGTCTCCCAATTACACTCTCAACTTAAATTTAGCAATTTCAGATTGTATGAAGGAACTAGATTATTGATAGTCCACAAATGAATGGAATATTATTCAACAATAAGAAATATCTATGAATCGCTTGCCATGTCTCTGGTCAGTAGAAAGTACGGTGCTTTAACCAGGTGTTTCATTCGGTAGCAAACATCTATGATCACCACTTTTTAAGTATTTAAAGAATTGATTCTCAATTAATGGTCTGGTTTAAAAAGTAAAACACGGAACCCAGTCATTTTCTGTTATCGGTGATTAAGGGGAGAAAGGGTGGTGAACAAACATTCAAATTAGCAGCAGCACGTGCTACATGGTTGAGCAACAAAAATGAGCACGATAATTTGTAGTATTCTGATGCCTGGATGTCAAGTTAGGACAATTAACATGCTGGATAGGGTAGCTACAACGATAAAATAAAGCACACAATTACTGCTAACAGAGAGCATTTACAACAACGGGCACCATTACTGACGGTCTCCATCTTCAAGGCAAGGTGTAAGCTGCAACAAACAAGAAGCAATTAGGAGGAAGAAATAGGGGTGGAAGTATATAACATAAAAATGGTAAAAATTAAAAAGAAACAAATAGAAAGGTTAAAGATTGTGGCATCCCAACTTACCTCCACACTTGTAACCCACAGGACGATCAGCAAGGTTACAACGTTTGGGAATTGTTATTGCAATTTCTGGCTTGACACCAGAGTTCTTAGCTGTATTTGACAGCATAACAGCACAAAGGCAGCTGGGGTTCTGGCCCAGTTTCTTTATCTGAAGGCAGCACTGGTTGGAAACTTGAGCATTAACATCTTGTGCAGCCATTGCGCAGGGAGCCAGCTTAAAAGCCTCTCTGTCTGGGGAGGATTTCCCACACTCTCCAGCACCATTAACTCCATTGAACCCAGAAATGCCCAGAATCACTAGTAACACAAGAATGCAAGTGCACCTTATTGGAGTTGGAGTCTCCATTTTCCTCAATGGAATGCACAAACACTCCCCAAACTAGCAGGATTTATACTGAAACAAGTAGCTCAAATAGGCTTACACGTCAAACCCACAAATCGTAGTGGAGGAAGCACTAAAACTAAAGTCACTTTCTTTATTGCTTCACCAAACAACTTAAGATATAGACTAAAGATCGCCCAGCTATTTTAAGTTAACAGCGGCTAGTGCTTGCGAAAAGCTTTACCCACCCTTCCACTAATTTCCTATCCTTAATAAAAGATGAATGAGGCATTTTTTGTCTAAGCAACTGGCAGCAAAGCACAGAACACATCCAATTTCAGAAAACTCCCCAGTACCAAGCTAGCTCACCTCTCCTACCAATAGTAGACAGCATCAGCTTCATACACAATTTTACTAATGAAAAAAACATCAAGATGAGCATTCCTCCTAATCCGAGGCTAGTTAGAAAGAAAAAATGATAACTTTAACCAGTACCAGCACTTACTGTTCCACATTATCAAAATCATCAAAAAATTCAAATAGAAAAACACTAAAACAAGATCAATTTACAAAAATAAAGAATGCCATGAACCCACCAAAAATTTCCAACAAAATATCTGCAACGGATATAATTTCATAATAGATAAAGCATTCTCCAATCACTAAGCTTCAACAACACCATTACAAAACAAAAATAACTAGCTTGTCAAGAAAGCATACAAAACAATAGAAACATAAATGAGCAAGCCAGCAGGGACCAGGATGACCAGCGGCACAATAGCGGCAAAGGTGTGGCCAGTACTATTGACGCACGACAACAATCCAAGCTTGATCTGAACAACATCAATCAACGCCAACATCAGAAAAATGCACCCACTAACCGAGCCCACACTGGAGACCATCATCCCTACCCGAACCAAACCCTTGTTAATATAAACAGAGAAATCGGAGCTGAAATGGGCGGTATTGAAGAGACGAACGGCTTGCTTGATGCTCAAAGCGATGATGCTGGAGAACAAGAAGGAGCTGAAGGCGTAGACGTGGTAGGAGATCATGTTCTCGGCGATCTCCCGGCCGGACCTGCATGTGGGGTCGCTAATGAGGGAGTTTGAGGGGTCACGTGGGTCCCAAGCCAGGCCGATGAAGACCGCCAATGTGAAGAGTGAGTTGACGTTTACCAGGCCGTCGAGGGCGGTGATGTGAATGCTGGTGGTCATGTTAGCGGCGCGTGGAGAAGAGAAATGTGTTTTGGTCGGAAACGAGAAACAATAGAGAAACCGTTGTAAAGTTGTTTGCTTTATTCTGCACCGAGAAGCCGAAGCAAGCATTGGGCTTTCGCACGTTCAACATCGAAAAAATAAGTTTTAATAAGTTTATGTTTCACACTGTTACAGAATTTGGAATCTAAGTATTTATACCCAAGTTATTAAATATACTTGCTAATATTTTACATAATATATCACGAATATTTTTAATACGATAATATAACATAAAAAATAAACGTAAATAAAATCATTATTTAAATTTTAATTAAATATCATTTTGATATAAAATTATGTTTGAATAAAAAATAAGCTCAAAATATTGATAATCACGAATATGGGAAGAGCGCTTAAATTTAGAAATAAGAATAATCTCAAATATTATTTGTAAAATATTTGTCTTGAATTCTGTAAAATAAATTTATAATTTCTTTCTTTTTCAATGTATAGTAGATGTGTCTACATAATTCAGTATTATTTTGAAATAATATTAAGAAGAGTAATGCTACTCTTACAAACTACTTTTATAAACTCACTCATACAAACTGACGTGGCATCCCTACATAATCACCACATCACCCATCTTAATTAATGTTATTTATTATTAATATCTATTTATCAAATTACTGTATTTATTTATCAAATCATATCATGCCACGTCAGTTTGTACGAGTGAATTTGTAAAAGTAGTTTGTAAGAGTAACATTACTCTATTAAGAATGGGTTAAGCCACCTAAATTGGGCGCGTATTATTCGAAATACAAACTCGGTGGCTCGGGAGATGCTCCCACGATGTAAGAGATAACTCCTGCGTTCACACGAAAAGCAAAGCATCGTCCAGAAAATTCACCCACGCGCTTGAACAATTTCCCAATTCACAGCATTAAAACGGATAAAACTACAAAAGCGTGAAGAATAAGTGGCGCCGCCTTAAAATAGATAAAATCACAAAAAATGTGAAAATCGATAAGATCAAAAAACAATAACAAATAGACCCCCACTTTATCCAACTATTCACTTAATATAAATTAAATAGAGAAAAGTTAGATATACAATTAAAATATACAACTTCATTCATACAATTTAGCATGTTACAAATTTATTAAGTGGGTATAAATAAAAAATAAATTAATAAATTAATAAATAAAATAGGATCAATCTATCTAATGACTTTGTGTCAAGTTATATTGTATAGATTAAGTTATATAATTTAGTTGTATACCTATCATTACTCAATCAACTATAGGTCAATAATTACATTTAATAAAAAAAACCATAAAAAGGTAGATAAAAATGTAGGTACGATGGATGATATTAAACCAAAAAGTAGGGTTTCAATTGACATTAAGACAAGTTATAAGGGTGTGACATTTACCAAATATAGGCCCTTTATATAAGTTAAAATGGATCCACAATTTGATTTAATGAAGAAAACTAATGGTAGGAAAGGTGGATAGCATTAAACCAAAAAAATGCAGGGGAGGTGGATGACATTACATTTAAAAGCATAAGAGAGGTGGTGACATCAACCAAAAAGTGGGGTGGAAAAATGAACCAAAAAAAGTAAGGGTCCAATTAATAGTAAGGTCAGCAATTTAGCAAAAACCAACTTTAGGGGAAGTTGATGCATTAACCACAAAGTGATTTAATGAAGCAATATAGGAGTGATTGATAACAAAACATTAGCCAAAAAAGTGTAGAGGTAGATGTTAAACAAAAAAGTATAGAGGAGATGGATGAAAGTAATTGGAAAGTGATGGTGGACAGCTTTAAAGCAAAAAGGCACGGTTAAGTTGGCACTGAGACAAAATATAGGTTTGATGGTGATGTTAACTGGAAAGTGGTGGTGGATACATTAAACAATCAAGTGGGGTAAAGTTGATGGTAAGGCAAAGTATAGAGATGAATTTAAGAAAACTAACCATAACGGAGGTAGATGGTATTAAATAAAAAAAATTTAAGGAAATGGCTCCTAGTAGACCAAAAAAAAAAGGGTCGTGAATAAAAAGTATAGAAACAACGCCGTTGCCGGGGATCGAACCCGGGTCACCCGCGTGACAGGCGGGAATACTCACCACTATACTACAACGACTTCGTTGGTAGATGTTATCCTTTCTTGTTTATATTATATATATGGTAAGAAAAAATACAAAATTTTAACGCCGTTGCCGGGGATCGAACCCGGGTCACCCGCGTGACAGGCGGGAATACTTACCACTATAGTACAATGACCTTGTTCGCTGGTTTTCCTTTTTCTATGTAACATGGACAGATGTTTGCGCGACCCAAAAATGCTCTCAGCGCTCTTTCTGCCCATAAAAACATTCTCCAGAAAACACCCATGAAATACTCCTCTAAGCAATACACCACAAGCCTGATTCGAATCGAAAACATAAGTACATATATTAAGCTAAGCTCAATAAAGAAGACGAAGCTTGCCTTATTTTCTAGAATACTGATAGTTCCACAGTCAATAAAGCCCTCAAATTGTTTTTCTTAGGTTAGCATTGCATGAAAGGGTCGTCAAGTTAAGCATGAATAGAAGCTCTATGGAGTATGGATTAGACATTTCCCAGCTACTATCAACCTCTCTTTCTCACTCGGTTTCTGACTTAATACCCGATTTTTGTTGCTGGCTGTGGAAGTGGACATCATGATAGCTCATTAAGAATCTACTACAACCACTAGCAGCAAGGGCATTTGGTCTAGTGGTATGATTCTCGCTTAGGGTGCGAGAGGTCCCGAGTTCAATTCTCGGAATGCCCCTCCTAACATTTTTTGATGATTTCTTGTAAATGAGTTTTAGTTAATGAATCTCATCCAGATAAGTGAAAATGGTTTTTTGTTTTTGTATTTTTGTAAATGAATCATATCCAAGAAAAGTGGACATTTGTTAAAATATAGAATAAGAATAAAAATCTCTATTTATACCCTCTCAACACAGTCACTCAAATACAAACCAAATAGAAGTACAATTCGTCAACAAGCCGCTGCTTGAATGTTGAATCTACAATAAACCAATGAGGCAGATAAAACCATATATTTAAAACTCATAAACATTAGTAATATCCATAATAATAGGTTCTCTACCATTAACAATCCTAGCTCTTACAATGTATTTTCATTTTCCCCATGTGACCATCTCAAGTGACAGTGTATCGGGGTGGATTTTGACACGTTTTTGTCCCACTTCGTTGGGCAGATGATGAGTTCTTTTGGTGGTCCAAACCTTCTGAAGCATTTATCGTAATTGAACTTGTCTCATCAACTGGATTGCCACATATCTTCGCTTTTGTATCAACACCAAGATAATTGGTTAGCACTCTCTTCACTCCGAAACCACGACGGTTAGGCTTGCTGTTTTGGTTGCTGCTGTTGCGTAGAAAAGGAGTTCTCTCCCCTTTTGCAGAACTAATTAGAGGTACAGGTGAAAAACTTGATGGGGTAAAGGCTGATTTACATGGAGTGCCTGAGACAGGCACCGTATATGGGATTGAGCCTTTCTTGTGAGCAATTACACTTACTGTAGTTACTGATGTCAACTTGTCTGAATTTTTGGTCAAGTCATCCACATATACTAAATCATCAATACGAGCCACAATGTTAAATGCCAGGCTCTCCAGAACTCTTGAATAGCTCTCCAGAATTGATTTTCCAACATCCTGAAAAAGTTAACAATAAGTTTAAATCAAAAAACAATATGCTCAATTAAAAGGACAAAGAGAATCTTTAAAGAATGAAAGTTAAACCTTGTTGCACTGGATTTTGCTGGTGTCCAGGGTAGTCTGTGTTAAGGTAGGAAACCGTTGCTTCAAGCAAAGCAGGAGGCTTTCAGCTCTTTCAGCAAGCAATTCCCTTTTATCTCCATCAACCATTAGGTCCTTTACCATCTCCCATGATGATTTTGTTGTGTGACGATTTGGATGCAGTGGAGGCTTCGAGTGAGATCTTCGACGCCATACATATATTGAGGATTCCACGCGATTTGCAATCTCAAGAGCAACGTGCTCAGACGAGAGGTCAAGGCAATCAAGAAGGCAATCGGCAGAGAACTGATCTGATGTAATGTACCTGTAAATAACTTCCCCTAGACAAGCTCTCCCATTCTGAGAAAAAAAAAATAGTTGAAAACTAGTTTAGAATGCAGCATATTGATGAATTACAAAATATTTCATTAAGAAAAATCTTTCTAATTTGGGGAATATTCGTTCTATAAACTATGTAAAATGTTGGATCTTCAAACCTTTGGAAGAGATTCCAAGTATGACTCAGGTACTTCCATTTCTGTCAAGGTAATACTATTGATGGCCATTGCAGCTTTCAAGATTTGATTTGTGCATTCACGAGTGTGATACAACTGCTTTCTTGAACTTTCAGAGAGACCGCCAGGTGGAACACGGGGTACAGGCAGCCACCACTTCTCTTCTTGCCGCTGAATTGTCTTGCGGAAAGAGGCTGAACCATCTGCATCTGGAGCTATAATCCCTTGATCAACATACCAAAATTCGGTATCCACAAAACTGTCCAATATTTCCTGTCATAGAGTATACCACCAGATGCTAAATTAAAATTATACATAATCAGATAACAGTAAAAGAATATGAACAATTAAGGTTAAAGTATTACCAGAAGCATGTTGTCAAGCTTACGCAGAGCCGGGAGATTCACAAAGAGATCTGATCTGGGCCTGCAAGTCATGACCTACAAGATGCAGAACAATCCACTTAGGCTAAAACCACAAAAGCCATCAATTAAATGGACTTCTTAGTATTAAGGTATCAATTAAACAGTGATAGTAGGAGATTCAAAAGTTCTTTATCTTTTCCAAGGATTCTTACAAGTTAACAACTAAACAAGATTCTCATTGGACCCCAGGACTAGAAATATCAATACCTCAAGCTTACTTCCATCTGGAAATGTTTGCCAAGATGGTATCAATTCCACAATGTGGTCACTAACACAAAGAAGCAACTCCATCTCTCTTTTCCACAGGGATTTCTTTTCAGAAGGCAAGGGTTCTAATCTCCATAGTTGGCCAAAGATCGTTGCTGAAAATCACACCAAACATAGTTAATTACAACAGTGAAGAAGCAACGTGATTGCAACGGAAATAGCTATAGAAATGAAACAGAGTACCACAGAGATTGGTAACTGCGTTAGAGATAGCCAAAGCCGTGCAAACACCTTGACCGGACCCTGACATATCTTCTCCGAGCAGCAATTTTGCAAACCTCTCCTTCATCATATCCATCTCTGTTCCAATTTTAACCATTGAGAAAAAAATTAACAATAATCAGATTACTAAGAAAAGACAAAATGGCATTCAATGAAAAATAATTAAATAACAAAACTAAATGTGCGTAATTAATCATCTAAACCCAACCACAAACCGTTAAACAAAAATTAAATAACTTTTTTTCCGGGGAAAACTTGGGACATCAAAAATTTTGAATTTTCCTGTACTTGTTTCTCAAACAGCTGAACAGCTTTTTGAGATTCTAAATTTCAAATTTTGTACTTTTCCTGTATTGTCGCAGTAACCAAACAGAACCAGATTTTGAAATGCCTCAACAGAGGCAAAAGTTCTATCAGACAACTTAAAAAGAAATGAGCTTTAAACTCAAAAATTAAAACTTTATACTTTTCCCACATATTTTTCTCACTAACCAAACATACCCAAAAGCCAAAAAGCCAACCTGAAATCATCGAACCCGATTTCTTAAACTTCATTTCATCGAGATGGGTCTTCTCTTCTCTCCCCTTTTCATCACAGACCAAACTATTCTTGGACATTTCAGCTTTCCTTATAGGCCAACCCAAGAGAGAAGGCGAACAAGGCCCGACTTTTTTAACTTCCTCTGAGGAGTCTTCACAGCTCGACCCACTTGAACAACTCTCTCTTGAGTCAGTGCTCGACTCAGTGACTGTCTCACTGCCACTCTTCTTCACTAAACTTCCCATCTTTCCCAAAATAGACAACAAAAAGGCAAAATTTTCAAGAACACAAAGGCTTAAAAGTGGCCGCTCAGTTAACTCTCAGCATATCAATAGTCAAGAGAAGTTTCCTGATTTGGGTTTTGTTTTGGGCTTGTGTGTGATTGTGAGAGAGAGAGAGAGAGAGAGAGAGAGAGAGAGAGAGAGACTTGAAATTTGATTTTGAAGGTCGACGAGAAAGTGTTGAACAAGCACAGGCCATGCCAACGTCTCTCTTTCACTTTCAGTCACTCAGTAGATGATACGTTCGTTCAAATTATTAATAAAATATACAGTGTTTGGTAAACTTGGGGCGGACTTTTGTGTTGGTCCATTTACCGTTTCACCCTACCCATTGCCTTACATTCACCAAATCCGTGTACAACAGTACTAGAATAACAAGCCTGTAACCTAACTGTAACAGTAAATAAAAATTTTAAAATTATTTTAAAAAAATAGTATTCAATACTCGTTATAAGTTATGAATTAAAAATAGGAAAAATTAAGAAAATAGATAAAATTAGGAATCCTTATTGAAATTTAGACACGTTCTCAAAAATTTTTATGCCATAGACACTTTCTTGATAAAAAGACCCAATTACCCTTATTTTTCAATTTTTTTCCAAAGGCTCATTTCCGAAACCCATCACCCTTTCTTAGTTCCTTTCATGTCTATCTGTCTTTACAGTCTCTGCAGCAGCTAAACTAAGTGGAAAGCATGTCTGGTGCAACTAATTTGATTTTTGTAGGTTAATGTGTGTGAAAGCCATTGAAACGAGTTATGAATCCAGTGTTATTTCTCTGTCTTCAGATGACCGAAACCCATCTCCCTCTCTTCAGATTTGATTTAATTTTTAGGAAATTTGAATTCGAGATTTGAGCTTCTGAAGGATTTGTGAACTGATTTAAGGATAAATAGAGTCTTATAATGTAATTTTTATAGGTTAATGCGTGTGAAAACTGATGAAACGAGTTGTGAATCCAGCGTTACATCGCGAAGAAGAAGACACTCGAAAACAACCTGTCGAGTCATGTCGAGTTATGTAATATCGAGTGTCGAGTGTTTTCGAGTGGTGAAATGTCGAGTGTCGAGTGTTTTCGAGTGGTGAAATGTCGAGTTTCGAGTGTTGTCGAGTGGTTTAATTTTTTTTAGTCCCCATAGTTTGTAATTTAACAATTTCATCCCCAAAAAGAGTGTCGGATGCAAGTAATCACATGCAAGTAATTTCAAAGGGTATTTTAGTCTTTTTGTCAAGAAAGTGTCTATGACATGAAAATTTTTTAGAACGTGTCCATTTTTCAATGAGACCCCCTAATTTTGTCTATTTTCTCAATTTTCCCTTAAAAATATCGCCAAAAAACATTGTAACTTATCATTGAATTGTTGCATAATCCTATTTGCATCATTACATTATATAATCTTTATTGTATACAAGATTATTTGGTAACCATGTCACTTTGATGAAATAAAATATAATATTGTATTTTTAGTATAATTATTTATATTTGAAAAATTACAGTTTTGTAAATCCAATCTTCACCTACTTTTAACAATTTTTTTTTTTTGTATGTTAGTCAAGTGATATAAAAAAAATAGAAAATTGAAAAAATAGACACAATTAGGGGTCTTTGATGAAATTTGGACATATCCTGAAAAATTTTCATGCCATAAACACTTTCTTGACAAAAAGACTCAATTATCCTTATATATTCAATTTTTTTCCTAAACCTTATTTTCCTCTTCAGACAAAAATTATCGAAATCCCTCGACACCGCTCGAAATGCAAATCGACACGAGCATCAGCTGAGGATAGAAGCAAGACGACGCAGACAGAAGCATCCATCGACACTGAGGTACGTTTATTTGTCGGCTTTTTCGTAGTTTTAGTGATTTATTTGGTTGTTTTTCTATTTCGTTAAATTTGATTTAGTTTTTAGGGAATCTTAATTAGGGATTATAATTTCCGTCGAATTTGTAAACTTATTATATATTTTTAGGGATAAATCTAGTGTTATTATGTGATTTTTGTGGTTTGATGTGTATGAAAACTGCGGAAACCGACTTTTTTTTTGTCGCGAGGTAGACGATGGCGAGTGTCGGATTTTTTTCGACACAACTCGACACTCGACACGTGTCAGATTTACAATCGACACTCGATATCAATCTATTTTTGAAGACATCAAGTGTCGGATTCATAATCCGACACTTGACATTACCTTTTATCCGACATGTCGAGTGTTGGATACGTGAAAACTGACATATCGATATCTCGAACCATATATCCGATACTCGACATGTCAAATGAAAGGTAGTGTCGAGTGTCGGATTATATAACCACCATTCTCTTGCATAGTCCAAGAACTATTGTATATAATAAGTATGCGTAAAGTTTCCATAGCCTACATGATAGAGACATATCATATAAGTCCGTGGACAATAAATCATTACAAAATTGCTTACAAAAGGCACAAAAACGACATTTCTGCCTAAACGTCGATGAAACTCGATGGTAAACACTCGACACTAGGCAATAAACTCGACGCCCGATGACCGAAGCTCGACTACCTCGACACATATACTCGACACACGAACTGGACGAAATTGGCATTCGACACTCGTCACGTTCGGCACTCAACTCGACGCACTAACACAACACTCGATCCTAGACTCGACACAACCTCTAGACACTCGACACGACCATCTGACATATCAAGTGTCTATCCGACACAACCGTTCGACACTCGATGTAGCTCGACAAATCTCGTCTTCTTCCCCGTCGACTGCGATACCATATTTTCTCATAACGAATTCCAATTTTCAACAAATGTTGACAAAAATGACACTATCTCTAATCTTCGTTCACATACATATCATATCTCTATTTTAAGCTACATCATGCGATTGACAGTTACCGTAATAATAAATAACCAAAACATTACAACCTACTGAAATTTTTAAGCCATTTAGAGAGAGAATAACGAAAGTTTTTCTCATCTTATTGCTCAGCTTCAGTTGTTGAAGATTGTTTCGGACAGTGATGTGTATGAAGAAGTGACTGGTTTCTTTGTTTCGTTTACTTCTTTTTTTTCGAAATTTAATTACATAAACAAGGGTAAGGGTAATTGAGTCTTTTTGTCAAGAAAGTGTCTATAACATAAAAATTTTTCAGAATTTGTTCAAATTTTATCAAGGACCCTTAATTGTGCTTATTTTTTTTTTATTTTTTCTAAAAAAAATTAAAAACGAAAGTGAATTAAAGGAACGCGCACAGTTGGTACATTTCGAGGATTAATGATTTTTAAGAAGGGAGTTGCGTGCCTTTATGTGCACATACATTTTCCACCTTATTTTATTAACTAGTGGGGCTTTTTGTAATTTTAACTAACAAGACAAGAGACCACCCAACTATATTGTGACCTGACACAATGAAACTAGCTTTTTTTCAAAGTGTGATGAGAAAATAAATTAATTATGTTGATTTACCTTTCAAATTAATAAATATACATTAAAAAAATTAATATCAAACCTTTCTTTTATTCTTTAAGAATAATCATCATTAATTATATAAGTCCATATATAAAATGCAAAATACATGAAACATGAACTTTGAATTCAAAATACTTTCTTTATTTGTATGTAAGATGTATTTGATACAATCAAAATTTTATTCATTTCTTTATATCATACACTCTTATTTGAGATCAATGGCCGAAAATTTGTATGTGTATATATATATTCTAGCTAAGAGTTCCATAATTTTTTAATATTTATAATAATGTCATTGGGTCTGTTAGATCATATATTAAGCCAAAATACACTATTGTTACTTAATAAATTAAATTAAATACTGAACAAACAACATTAATGTAATGTTGTCATAAACTGAAAAAGAAAAGTATTATTAGTTAGATGGTCCTACTCATAAATTCAACTACTTGTGAGCAAGAATGATGATAACATTAACGCCCATTAAAACAAAAACTTAGTGTTATCAGTAATGACGTGAGATGGGTTGATGCAATACTTGCCATTTACTGACCATGAAATTAATAACTTATTTTAAATTAATATTTTGTTCTAAACCTTAAATTCAGGATAACATATGAAGTAAAATTGTTTAAATTTAGATCATTCATAATATATAATGCATTTAAATTTTAGTTGATAACCCATTGATAGAATTCGAAAACCAACTATAACTAAGGTTAAAATTCTTCAAGGTACGAGATTGGCATACTAATACTACTTTCTTGAGGGAAGGATGTGGCAGTTTTGTAATATTTTGGTGCAGGGGGAGGACGATATGGTAAAGTGGTGAGTTATTTGAATGTTAATGTAGCCGTTTAATGGGAATGTAGGATAGGACAGAGGCAACTTTTGTTAGGATCTGATACAATGTCTATTCTCTAATCATTTTCTCATCTTTCCATTGCTCGAAAACAGAGCCTTTATACAGCTTTAGCTATAAAAATTAAAATTGGTTAGAAGCGTGAAGACAACCCGGAGAGTCCAAGCTTATGCCTATTTTACATATGATCAAAGAAACTTACGTAATTTTAAATATTGGGAAGATATCCTTTTATATAATTCTTTGTATAATATTAGATATAAAATTTTAATCATTTATTTATAAAATTAAATAATTAAAATAATTAATAAGTTGATAATATTAAATATAATTTTTTTAATTTCAATCTCTATAATTGAATTTGATAAGATTAATGATCATAAATTTATATAAGAAACCCAATAGTTTATTTTTAAAAGATGAATTATTTATGTATAATTTATACAATATTTTTATATTTATATTTTGTTAAATGTATATTCTTGGTATAGTATTAAAGGCGTATAGTATTGAAGGCCTATTTGACTAAAATGGGATCACTACACATTCATACTTTCACATGTGAAATTAAATGCTTCACATGGAGGAAGAAAAATCATTATATGCGATCTTATTCTTCTTCTTAAATTAATATTTGAATAACAACATCAACTAAATAAATGTAGTCCAGAGTGGTGGCAGGAAGGATTTTTCTGTATATGCAACTTGGATCAACTCACTGAAACTCTTCTTTCAATACATACCCAATTGCCAGTGCATCAGATGATTTGATAACGGGTAGTTGAGTTTTCAAAGTAAAATTGTACCACATAACTTAAACGAATAAAATTATGTGTATTTCAAACTTGACTAATGAAATTGATCGATATTTAAAATAGGGAAAAGATAGAAACAATGTTGGGTAACTTTCCTCTCAACGGCTTGTAGATTGTGTTGTGTTCTTTGAAATTATAGTTGTTTATGAAACTTCCAACTAAACTGAGAAAAAGCAAAAAAGACCCAACAACGGCTAGCAAACTGAGGTTGACACATTGATTATATAAAGATGAAAAAACAATGTGAAAAGTAATCTTTTATGCCCATCCGTGATGGTTTAAAAGCAAGCAAATAAGCCTTGACTTTTTGTGTAGGCATAGTGGTTACTTTTCCAAAGTTCATTCTATACATCATTACATCCCGCCTTCTTCATTCAATTTGTGAATCATATATCAAATTTTATGGACTTCATGTTATCTATGCATTTTAATTGATGCAGAATTAAGGTTTACTATATGTAATCAACAAGAAGTAAGTTGTATACTTCTTGATCTTTTGCAATATTAGATTCAAGATATTAGATTGACAAATTGAAGCATTCAATGCATGCTTTTACTTTCTGAGACTGAGCTTCAATATGCAAGGTGAATTTCCATGTGCTTGTTTCACGATCCTTTCCAATAATGCGCTACGGTCCCTCTTTCTAATTTCGCACTTGCTACATGTCAAGCAGCTGGCTTGAGTGGTTAGACCAGACCCCATCCTATGCATGAGCCATTAAAAGTTAGATGTAATAAAGGGCTGAACCTACTTGACCGGCCTTATACTATCTCCACCTACATAAATTAATTATGAATGGTTAATAGAAAGGGATCAACAGAGAAATAAAATTTATGTAAAAGTTATAATTAAAAGATGGAAGCATGTGTAATGATGCGAATTCAATAGTTTTATAAGTATATTCTTTTATTTCAGTAAGGTTTTTTTATATCAAAAAGTAGTATAATTTGTGATTATATCGTTTTATTATTCTCTCTCACATTTCTTAAATTTTAATTAAAGCAAGGCTGGACTTACACCATTCATACAACCTAAACTTTATAACATAATATGACAGTTTACATGATGAAAGTTCACTAGAGTTGGAAAAAACAAAAATGAACGAGAGAAATTACATTTTTAATAGAATTTTATCACTTAGATTATCATATTATCTTGTAGAGTTTATGTTGAATAAATATTGTAAGTCTAAAATTATTGTTTTAATTAAATAGACTATCAAGTCTCCCTCACAACAAAAAATAAATAGTTAATTTTCTTATAAATTATTTGAAATGAAAGAATCTTATCTTACATTCGCAGTATACGTAGTTATCCGATTGACTTTGCAAGGCATAACATTAACACACAATCCACAATTAGACAAATTACACATATACCCTTCCCTTATCGGATGGATTTAGTCGTCTCACACACATATGCTCATATTCTTCATCAATTATATATTTCACGTTATGATTATGTATTTTCATGCGCAACTCATTCGTCCTATTTGAAGAAATATAAAATGTGGAACTCAACTACCGAATGGCTGCCTTTAAATTCTAACTTAAAAACCAAAGAAAGCGAGTGGGCAGTCTTCAATCTTCACTGTCAGCTGAGTTTCGCCTCTTGATGAGTTTAAACTTGAGACTGCTTTCGGGGATCTTTTAAAGCCTCAAAAATACCATTTTGTTGAGTTTCATGTAGACTTCTCCCACCATTTCTTGGGTCCTCTGGCAGACACAGCAAACAGAATCTATCTAGCCTTTGCGCCAAGCCGCCAACACCAACTCATGTACGGTTGAAAGTCATTCATTTCAATCGGTCAATTATGGATCACGGACGTACTTCATCATAATAACGACCCATGGACCACTCATGGATGGTGGGCCGTTCTATTCAATTTTAAAAATGAACGGTGCTGTTTACACCCACTAGCATGCTAAAGAAGCCCCATTTTTTTAAAAGTTTTGTTTTTCAAATCTACCCCCATAATAAATTATCTAAAGTCTAGTACAAAATAAAACCTTTCATTTTTTTTTTAAACAAACACTTCCTTTCCTTGCTTACATAAACCCTAATTTTTAGTTTCAATTCTAATTTAAACCTAATTTAATGGAATTTAAATATATTTATAAAGAAAATATTTCAAGACAATTTCTATCCAAAGCATTTACTGAAAGAAAGACCTAATGACATTGTTGGGATTATTTATAGCAAATCTAAATATAATAAATCAAACATCAATAATATCATATAAACAATAATCAATAAAATTAAATAACACATGTAAAGTAAAAGAGAGATAAGAAATATAAGCTTGAGCACTTGGAAGGCGTGTTAAAAACATTGTCCTGAAGCAAAAAGTCATCCTTTCATGTAGGTAATATCGATACTCAATCATGCGGGTAATATTGATACTCAAATGCTACAAGATATAACCCATGCTCACAATATATCTCATCGATGAGCACGATTACGAAAATAAAATAACATGTCTCTGTGTCGCAGTTGCTAAAAAACATAAAGAAAATATTCAAGCATATTGTTATCATGTCAAAACCTAGAGACTTCTATATATAGTAATTTTTTAGCTTAGATAACTTATAAATTAACTTTTATAACTCTTCAGCCATAAAATTCTTGATAAAAACTTGTAACTTACAAACAATAAGTTTTGTAACTCATATTTTTATTATATTTGTAAATCTTGAAATGAATCTCAAATTAATATTTGTAACTCATGATGTAAAATATGAGTTTTAAATCTTTTATCTCCAACAGATAGGCGTCACTTGAATTATTGACCCTTAACCTCGTTAAGCTGGCTCTTAAGCTTCCTTAAATCATCTTCTTCAAATAATAATTCTTCATTAAACAAATTGATCCTTTCCTTTTAAACTTCTTTGATCATCTTCAATAGCAAATCTGTATATTTTAGACGTTATACGAATAGTTACTCAATTCCTCGAGCTCTAAATCAGCAAATGCTCCACAATAATCTTTAAGTTTAGAGTCACATTTCTTACAAAAGAATTATCACTGGGAAAGAATATCAATGCTAACTAAGGTTGATGGAGTTGTGGGGCGTCTATTTGTTATGATAAAAAGAGGAAATGATTTTGTGGTATTTAAAGGGGAGTAATAAGACTGTCGATAATTTTAAGAACTTTTTAAATTGGGTCAAAGAAGAGGTGGGGCTCCCACAGCCCAGTATTGGGGTGCAAATAGCATCACTCTAAATAAGTTGAATAGTGGCCTTTGGACTTCTCTTATGTCAGGCCCATCTTCAACTTTTTGATCCAAGCTTCCAGGCCCAGGTCAAACACAAATTAGCCGACGAGAATCAAATTTATACTGAATGAGATTTTTCCAAGTTTTAAAAAATTTATGAGCATTAAAAACAAGTTTGGTAGTGTAATAAAGAATGTATTGTACAGAGTGAAGGATACCTAGCAATAACATTAACATGGGAAGCAAATAAAATACAATATAGGATTAGGCTTAAGCAGCATGGAGGTGATTTGGTATAGCGTGACTGATGATACACAGATAATGATTCATCTTTATATGAATTTTCTAAAGTCAAAAAACGACCGACCGTTTGGCATTAAAATTAAAATTTAAGAAAAGAGAGGAGCCAGCAAGGAAAAATATAAAAAGCTTTAGCAGTTGATTTATAAGAAAACCAGGAACAAAAGGCAAGGCAACCCCGAGTCAAGAGCCTCGGAGCCAACACAACAACAAAAATAGAAAACGCAAAAAAGCCTTTTCTTTTTCTTTCTTCCTCTCTTTCTCGGACAAGCGTCTTTCGCTCCCTCGTCAAACTTCCTTATTTTCTCCATCAAAGGTATGTCCTACTCTCTACTCTCAAACTCACGCATATATATATATATATATATATATATATATTGTAGATCAGTATTTAATTATGATCTCGCTTTCTTCTTCGGCTGAAATGTAAATTCTCTTCTGTTATTTGATCGATTTGTGGTGCTTTTGAATGTAACTTATGTCGTTACTTTTATTTCAGCTCGATTGTTTTTATTTATAATTGCATGAAGTTCTAAAGGATTGAGCTATGATCATTGTTTTAAATATCTGTTTCTGTAATTTAGATTTAAAAATGGTTGAAACTGGAGCAATTTGAGCTAACTAT
Source organism: Boswellia sacra (assembly GCA_013180625.2). NCBI lineage: Eukaryota > Viridiplantae > Streptophyta > Magnoliopsida > Sapindales > Burseraceae > Boswellia > Boswellia sacra. Next base: position 31,550 of record SNVD02012254.1, on the reverse strand, counting down.
CCTTTTTTTTTTTGAAGTGTCATTGAACTTGATGTATGTTAACACTTTGTTTGGAACCAAATCGCTTTGGAATGTGATTGATTTTAGCTTAATAGATTTATAGTTTGAATATTTATTTAGAAGCTATAATTCATTAGAGTTTTGTTGCTACGGATGGATGAGACATGAATCAAATGATCTAGATGAGGCTTAAACATTCATATAAGTTAGTTTGATCGAATATTTCCAAATATGGATCAAATAATTTCAATTATAAATGTAGTGAATTATAGACATCAAAGTGATTGTAAATCATATAATTATTCAAATTTTGAATCCGTTTCAAATGTACTTTAAGCTATTTATGTGTTAAAAGTTCATGAGTGATTTTGATATTAGCCTTGGAATACTTCTCAAAAATTGGAATTGTAATTGTTCTTTTTCCTTTTCTTTATCGGTGTCAGGTTTCCTATTGCTTGCGTGTAATAGCTGTGACAAATTTGGAAAGTAATACTCTTGGAACAGTTATGGAGGATTACAGGAAAAGCTAACTGAGTAAATTACTACTCAGACTGATTTAACATCTGGGTTATAGTGCTTTACTGGGATCCCACTGGGAATTTGGTCACTGATGTGGCCTTTTTATTTTCTATTAAACAAGATTCTCAAAACAGAAGAAGAAGATGAAGAAGAAGAAGAAGTAAATGCAGCAGATGGGAATCAGGCAAGCGTGTTAGAATGCTGCACATCTAAGCAGCTATCTAGCGATAAAGTCCTGCCTTGTGCACAGTTAATTGAAGTGAGTGCATCTTGATTCTTTCCAGTTCTTTGTATGTCAAATTTTATTTTGACTTAATACCTTGATTTTGACTTTGTTAGCATTCTGATTAATTTATAGCAATTTTCAGCAAGTTGTAATCATAGACATTAATTTGAACTCATTAAGATGGGCTGGTGCTTGTAGGTACCACATATAAACCAGCTATTCTCTTGGGACTGTGGCCTTGCATGTGTTTTGATGGTATTGAGAACGATTGGAATCAACAACTGTGATATCCAAGGTTTGGCAGACTTATGCTGCACAACTAGGTGTGTCCATTATGGAAATGTAGTATTATATCTTGCTTTTTGTGGATTGTTTTACTTATTGAATTCTTAATAAATATCTGATTGATTAAAATAGAAGGATTTTCTGTTTGTAATTGGTTCGAAATAGGAGTAGAGCTAAAGCTTAATTAACCTTTAAATACGATAACATGAAAGGTTTAAAGTTTTTAGATAGTCTTATAGGTTGCATGTCATACTTTATGGATGCACTTAAGAATATGGGAGACATGCAGAACTTATCTCCAGAATAACGAAATGCATCTTAAAACTAATCATTTAGCTTGATTGCCGATCTTGACATGAATACTGTAAGTTGGGGAAAGTTGATAGGAGTATGTAGTAGCCATAAATAATAAGCTTTTATATTGTCTTCACTAAGAAATAAATGTAGGCGATAAATCAGTCAAATATTCAGTTTGAGCTGATATGAAAAGTTTATGATAAATCTCTTTCTGGACATCTTGTTGCAGCATTTGGACGGTCGACCTGGCATATTTACTCCAGAAATTTAATGTTAGGTTTTCCTACTACACAGTAACATTTGGAGCAAACCCCAATTACTCAGTTGAGACTTTCTACAAGGTGATTTCTGGCATTAAAATTCTTGTAGGTTGTGAATTGAACAAAGAGAAATTTGTCAGCATGCTTATTCTTTATTCGATAGGAGGTTTATATCTTGAGAAGAAAGGATATTCAGTGCTTGGAGCGCATAGTCTGTAGATTATTAGGGTCTCAATATTCTCTGTCTTACCATCAATAACTAAAGGCCATTTGCATGGTTTGAGCTGTCTTTTATCAATATATTGTTGTCACATAATAAATCCAGTTGGTCTTGGTATGTTGAGACATGCCAGATATTCTTTCCTGTCAGCTTCAAGTGAAACTTGCAAATTCAATGATACGTTTTGATTTGCTAACATTTGGTTTGATCACTTCTACAGATAATTTAGGATAAAGATACAAAAATGTATATATGAACTTTATATGTTAATACAAAATGTCATCTCTAAAATTTGTACTTCTAAGGATTTTACTTGATGTCTCTTCTCACGCATTTTTAAAAGTTGAATTCTTATTGAAATAGTTTACTATTTAACCATACTTCTTCCTAACTCAATTTTTGAGGTAAATAACGTCATTTTTTCTTAGGTGTATACCTTACGCAACATTGATGCATTAAGCATCGTGACTTTTCAAGCACCATTTATTTTCATTCTGGAACTAGAACATATTGGTGCTCTGTATTTCTTCTTTTATGTTGATAGATGTCTTTTTTTGTATCAATCACATGCATCATCTAACATGAGCTGCTAACCACTTAATCAATCAGGCCTGCATAATTATCTCTATGGCTGGGCCCTGAACTTTAGATTGATACCCATTGGTGCTATTTACTCATGCATTAATGATTATGCTGCTTCAGTTGGCAATAATTTGCTTCTAAAAGAGAAAGCAGGATTATCTTCTTTTTTTTTTTCCTACTGCAGTTTTCCTCAAAACTTACTGTGTAATACATGTGGCCTTTTCATAAAACTTTTGTGTCTTGTTAACTATAATATGCTTGTCAATTCATTTTATTGCCACTGAGTATACTTGTTTGTTCATTTCCTTGATGCTTTAGTCTCAATATTTTGCAGGAGCAATTGCCAACTGATCTAGTTCGAGTGGATACGCTATTCCAGAATGCAATGGGAGCTGGAATTAATATAGAGGTATAATCCAGTCATCTGATTTTGGTTTTATCTGCAATTAAGTTGTTCCTTATCTGCTTAATTTCACTAGTCTCATTGGATGAGCCTATGAACCTTATCCTTTTAACAGTGCAGATCAATCAATGAAGTAGAAATTTCTTTCTGGATATTGTCTGGGAACTATATTGCGATTGCATTGGTTGACCAGTACAAATTAAGGTCTAAACTTCCCACAATATCTGTCTTTGATTTTTTTAGTATTCTCTCCTTTTAACTGTTACAATGGAGATTATGGTATTGTATGCGAATAAGCTTTTTGCTATTTCCTTCAGACCTAAGAAAAGAGGAAAAAGGTTCAATATATGTATTGACTAGTTATAACAAAGTTTATTAGCTTGTTATCTAGCCAAGACTTTCCCTTCGTACATCCTCTTATCCATTTGTGCCTCAAATTTATAAATTGTTAGACTTTACTTCTTTTGCAGTGTGGCTCTTACCTAACAGTTGTGCCCTTTGTTTAATGTTCTACTCAAATTCTGTGTCACAGTCAGTCTTGGATGGAGGATGTTGTTGTCCCAGGCCTCTACAGCAATGACTCTGGTTACACTGGTAAGGAGTCATACAATGGTTCGAGTGGATTGGTTTTGTTCAATTTCTATTAGGTAGTGAACAGTATTGACGACATGTGATGTCTTCTTAGGTCACTATGTTGTGATATGTGGCTATGACGCTAGTGCAGATGAGTTTGAAATTAGAGATCCTGCCAGTTCTGGGTATAGTTTCTATTTTCTTGTTTTTCTTTCTAGTATTGTCTTGCATAGATCACCACAAATAGGAAAAATACGTTATAAAGATAATTGTGTTTATAAATGATCTTTTTGGCTGACAATATTAATATGATTAATGCATTTAATTTTGAATTTGATTATCTGGTTTGTGAAAATTTAGTTTAGGTTATGATAGAAGCATGTACCTGGAAACTTGTGCAGGAAATATGGGAGGATCTCTTCAAAGCGCTTGGAAGAAGCCCGAAAATCCTTTGGTACTGATGAAGATCTTCTACTGGTAACCTTCATCTTGCTAATACCTTGTAATGTATATCATCAGAATTCCTATTTTTTAAACCTATATAGTTCTAGCAATTTGCCTGAAATTATACCTTGAATAGTCAGCTGTTTTCATGGTTTTCTATCATATTATTTGGGGTACTCTGAGAATGTGGTTGGGCTTGATTCAGACCTGAATTAAGCTTTAATTTAGTTACTTATTGAAGATATATCATTCAAAAATTAAGATGAAAATAAAAGAAAGAGAACTCATTATTAGGTATGTCCATCTTACAGATCTCTCTGGAGAAGAGTGGGAAGCAGAACATTTCTTCGTCGTATACACATTAATCTGGTCCCTGACATTTGTTCTTGCACAGTGTTTTGCATATATTACAAATTAATGTACAAATATGTGATTAAATGTATATTAATATGTAATTTTAGTCAATTATTTTTTAAACAAATTTTGTACCATTTTACAAAATAATTTTCAGTGCTTGCATTGTCCTGAAACAAACAGTGAAACATCAGTTGTATCATTTTAAGTGAATAATAATTTGACAAATAATATCTTCTTTCTCGTTTGGCTATCGTTTTGCCTTCACATGTTTCTTTTTCGCTCATCTTTTTAGTAAATTCTGCTATAACGATTCTTTCCTGTATTTTCTTTTAAAAATTCGGTTATCAAGACAATGCTCGATGATTGAAATCTGAAATAGTCTGTTTAGAAGGTCACTTCATCAATGAACAAAATTGTTAGATTGTTAATTCTAGACAAGTTAAACTGTTCTAAATGTAAAGTCTAAATAAAACAAAACAGAAAAGCCAAAAAAAACAAAAAAAACAAAATCAGAGGTGTTTTAGGTCACTGAAAGAATCATTAAACATAGGAGTATTTAAGTCCGTAAATGGTATTGGTGGAAGTGTAACGGGTGATGGGCATGGACACCCACAATGGGTTGGTTCAAGTGGTGAAGCGGGCCAGGATGGAGTTGGTACAGCACCAATGGTGAAGTCCTGGGTTCGAGTCTCCACAATGGCCTCCTCCATGATTTAAGTGGGAGACCGTGACAGTGGGTTGTGGTTGCGCTAGTCTCCTCCGAGGATTAGTCGTGGTGCGCGTAAGCTGGCCCGGACACCTCGGTTACAAAAAAAAAAAAAAAAGTGATGGGCATGGACGTGGAAGAAAGATGGAGGTGAGTCATAGTGACAAAGCAAAGGTGTAGGGGACGACATAACATATTTCCAAGAATCTCTCAAAACTAGGTTCCCGACATCCTTCACCATTTCCCGCAATAAGATGTGCCTCTCCATACCCAAGATGGTTGACCCCATAACTTGGTGTAAATGAACCTGATGGTTAGTATTAATTATTTGTTTTGAGTTTTATTTGATTATGGGTTTTATTGGAATTTTGGAACAATGCTTTCCTGCTTCATTATTTGCCTTTTCTCTTATCAATAAACTACATTAAGAAGAAGGACTCGACTTTCCTTTCTCCTTGTGGATCAAACGTGAAGCAAAAATGGTTGAGACATGTGACGGGTTTCCTGTTACTATAGGAAAACTCTTTTATTATTTTATTATTTAACTTGTTTAACCATGCATGGATTGCGGAGAACAAACTGTCTCTCGTCCTTTTGGGCTAAATTATTATTCTAATTAGCTCGCTTGTCTACATCTGGTCTGGGACATTAATATCCAAATCCGGCGTTGGTGGAGTTGCAAAGTGTTTCTTTTTTTAAATTGTTTTCTTTGTATTTTCCTTATATGTTTTTTGAGATTTACAAACGGGTATAGTCTATGATTTTCTATTTTAATAGGGTTTTATTTAATCTATTTGTTTGATGGGTTGATACAGAACAAATTAGTGAATAAATCTTGATTTTCTAATACGATAATCATCATATATAATTAGATCTTCAAAAGTTTTCGAATAAAAATAAGATTAGAAGATGACATTAGTATAAACAAAATTAAATACAATCTATCAAACAATCATATAATAATTCATAATTAAAACTGCCATGTGTCCAACAAGACGGTTGTTAAAACCGCTTCAAATGAAGGACAAAATTAGGTCAGGTAAGCCATTCACCTCACCGAGAGATTTGACTGTAAATATTCTCTTTTCGTGTTTTCTTCCAAATCAAAAATGACATCAATCACATGGCTGCATAGAATGAGTTAGAAAGATACTCCAAAATCTCGTCGAGATACAACTTTGTCCGATGTTTAAAGCATCTCATCATAATTTGTTAATTTGTCAAGAAAGAGAACAACACACTTATCCTCTAGTTTCTATAATTAGGGAATGATAATGATAAGGGAGCCGGAGCTCTTAGAGTTTGATTTAATTACAATTCCTCTTAATCAGTTTCGAAAATCATAACAAAATTTTGTTGTAAATCTTAATCTATTCAAAATGACACTAATCAATTAGGCTATCCGCTGGAAACCCAGTCAATAATATAAATTTGTACTGAAATCAACATTCCCTTTTTGGCTTTTACTCCAAACAATAATGGCATCAATCACATGGGCATATAAAATGAGTTAGAAACATGAACAATGATACTAGGTTGCTCCAAGACAACTGACAAATCCACTCTCAGATCACTTTCCTGCAACCCACTTCGTAGCAGCACGAGAATGTGGCTGCAAAGGTATAGAAAAACAGCAGTCATGTGCCTCCACTCCTAGGCCTAATTGCCCATAATTACAAGACATTTCCACTTACATTATTGTATAGTTGACGGCTTGGAACAACAAAAAGCTTATCTGTACATGAGTTTGGGACATGGACATGTCATGCATATTCTAGTAACATTTCCTCGTCTATCTGTCGATTTATGGATCACGAAATGGAGTCCAAGTTCATTGTATATCTGCCCATTGAGCCAGATTTGTCCTCAATTCTTTGATGTTCCTTGGTACCATTATACTTGTACTAGAAATAAGCCAACAATTGCCTAGACAGGTTATCCAGATTCTTTTGTAGATCTGGTTTTGAATTATTTATTTGGGGATTGGGCAAGCCAATCGGTGAGATTGATGCAATGGATCGATTGTTTTAAATTGAGAAAAAAACTAAATCGTGAAGTGATGTGCAAATAAGGATTGTTTTGTTTAATCGGTGGTGGAGATTTTGATCCAATTTGGGGGAATTGAAGATGTGAAGTGGTAAGGCCCAAAGGGAAGGTTTCGTTTGAGTCGTAGATTTTGATTCAACTTTGACATAGTCGGTGATAATGCCGTGATGTAAGTGTTCATTTGTGAAGTAAATAAAAGGAAAAATTGAAAAAATAGATATAATTATGGGTCTTAATTAAAATTTGGACACATCTTGAAAAATTTTCATGTCATAGATACTTTTTTAACAAAAAAATCCAATTACCCTTCTGTATTCAATTTTTTTCCAGAGCTTTATTTCACTCTCTTCAGACGAAAATTACCGAAACCCATCTCCCTCTCTTCAGAGGAAAATTACCAAAACCCATCGACACCGTTCAAAATACAAACCAACACGAGCATCAGTTGAGGATAGAAGTATCAAGCAAAATGACGCAGAGAGAAGCACCCATCAACACGGAGAGTCCCTAATTATGATTTATTTGGTTGTTATTCGTTAGATTTGATTTAGTTTTTAAGGAATTTGAATTCGGGATTTGAGTTTCCGACGGATTTGTGAACTTATTTATAGATAAATCGAGTGTTATAATGTGATTTTTGTGGTTTGATGCGTGTGAAAACCGACGAAAAGAGTTGTGAATTCAGTGTCATATCACGATGAAGAAGACCCTCGACACTCGACAACCACCTATCGAGTCGTGTCGAGTTGTGTAATGTCGAGTGTCGAGTGTTTGTCGAGTGGTAAAATGTCGAGTATCGAGTGTTTGTCGAGTGGTGGTGTAGTGTCGAGTATCGGATAATTGTCGAGTGGTGTAGTGTCGAGTGTTAGAGTGTCGAGTTTCGAGTGTTTGTCGAGAGGTGGTGTAGTGACGAGTGGTTGTGTAGTGTCGAGTGTCGGATATTTGTCGAGTGTCAAGTGGTGTTGTGACGACACTCGACACAACGCAACGCGACACTCGACACTCGACAACACTCGACAACACTCAACAATTATCCGACACTCGACTCTACACTACTCGACACTACACCACTCAACATTTCACCACTCGACACTACATAATCACTTGTCACTATACCACCACTCGACAAACACTCGACAATCGACACTTCAACACTCGACACTGCACCACTCGATACTACACCACTCGACAATTATCCGATACTCGACATTACACCACCACTCGTCACTACACCACCACTCGACAAGCACTTGACACTCGACATTTCACCACCCGACAAGCATTCGACACTCGACATTTCACCACTCAACAAACACTCGACAATCGATATTACACAACTCGATAGGTGGTTGTCGAGTGTTGAGTGTCTTCTTCATCGCGATATAACACTGGATTTACAACTCCTTTCGTCGGTTTTCACACGCATCAAACCACAAAAATCACATTATAATACTCGATTTATCACTAAATAAGTTCACAATTCCGTCAGAAACTAAAATCCCAAATTCAAAATCCCGAATTCAAATTCCCTAAAACTAAATCAAATTTAGCGAATAACAATCAAATAAATCACAATGAGGGACCCTCAATATTGATGGGTGCTTCTTTCTGCGTCGTCTTGCTTGATGCTTCTATTCTCAGGTGATGTTGGTGTTGGTTTGTGTTTCGAGCGCTGATAATGGGTTTCGATAATTTTTGACTGAAGAGGGAAATAAGGAAAAATAAGGTTTTAGGAAAAAATTGAATACATAAGGGTAATTGAGTCTTTTTGTCAAAAAAGTGTCAATGGCATGAAAATCAGTAATATTATAGTTACAACTTTCATATAATCTAAATTCTATAATCCGATGCAGCAGTCTACGTATCAAAATCTTATTAAAGATGTAACTTTTATCATTCTTTTTTGTTTTTTGCTCTTTTAGTTAATTTTTGTCTTATATATTATCATATCAAATTATGAAATTATAGAATTTGAAGAGTTTGGGTTATAGGAAGAAGAATGTAAGTCTAACACCATTCTTCTCAAATATTAAAATCGACTACAAGTCATCATCACCCTTATGAATTTCTCTAAAATTTTATAATTTCAATCGGTAGAATCCTTATGGAAGCGTAAAATATGAATCTAAACACAACGAAATGTTGTTCATCCATATATTTGCTCTCTTAAAAGGCTAAAAGTATTGTTTTTCATCCAAAAAGCAATCAGGTTCTTGATTAGTGTACGAGTCATTTAATAGGAGGAAAGGAATGGGAACAATTGAAAGGGAAACCTATGAGTGAATATGATAATGCTCTATTTTCGAGGCTTTGTCCTTTGACCATTGACCACTCTGTATTTGACCTTGCCCATGTGATGCCAACACCCGTCTCTCATTTTCATATGCATACATATCAATTAGGTTGGGTTGGGTTACATGTAAATCCCTGCCATTAGCCATTTGGCAAATGGGATCCTAGGCAATTCATTCACTCACTCGCTTTGAAAGTTGAAAATTTATTATAATCTCTAATTTCAAAAGCCAAAATTATTACCACCCCATGGCTTCACTCGTCTCTTACCGCCGTCCACCATCTTTTATCAAACTACTGCTTCATATATCACCGTTTATTATTAAATTTTCTTATCAAATATGATCTTAAAGCCAACCCATGATTATAAAATTAAAATCTTATTATTATTTTAAGTAAATTCAATCATGCCTATTTTTTAAAGTTTATGTAAATACCTTAATAACTTTGTCATGACAAACTCTTATAAATTGCAACTATCGACCTTTTAATGAGGAAGCTGATCCAATCATAATCCGACGGCGCATAGATTAAGAGTACACGTGGGAGCAGGTCAAATCTTATTAAAGAGTATAATGGAAAGTAGCTTATGACTTGGATTCACTCAGTAACGTAAGATAGGTGCCCTATTAATATAGGACGCCATACCTATTCACTCCTCTACCAATTCCCACCATCCTCATTCAATACAAGTAACATAACCCACAAATCCCCTCTTTGTCCCCAGTGAAGATCCGATATAAACTTCCTACATGCCAGTTCTTTTAATGGAGCCAAGTGGGATTTGGTTTAGTTTGAACTTTCAAATTATTTTAATCCCATATCTCAAAAAGATAAATCAAGATTTCATGAAGTTATCATGTAGGACGCATTAAACCCATTAAAACAAGCTTATAAAATATATAATAAAATAACTAAAATCATAATGCACCGATTTGATTTAGAAATCAAATTTGTTGGGTTAGATATTCATTAACATATTATAACATAAAAAAATAGTAGCTATTCACTTTTGTGTTTTTATATGCAAAGTCAGCAGCAACAGACAAAAGGAAAGGAAAATGGTGCAATTACATGGCATGCCCATGGCCATGGATGGTGATGATGCCGATGGAGCTTGGCTTCTAGTGGGAAATTGCTGCTTCGCCTTCACATATCTTTTCCTAACCGTTGAGTTCAAATTTCGAATCGCCAGAAACCAGTGTCAAAAACTTGAAAAAAAAAAAATAATAATAAAATATATATTTACGTCTTCTCACAGCAGTAGAGATGTGACACTGACGGTTGATTGATTATTTCGGCGCCAAATTCAAAAAAACATTGCGGGAACACCAAGCAATGCTTTACCTCTGTTTGCATTGATTTATATTTTATGATATTTTTAATTTATTTTGATATTATTTTATATCCCTCACATCGAGTAAATTGTAAATTTTAGAATTAATATTTTATTAATGAATGCTTTTAATTTTAAAATAGTGGCTTCTATGTGTTATTTGTAATTATTTTAAAATTCTTTTAATTAATAATTAAAGGTATGCGTTAGAAAGGAAGGGAAGTTCGTTTGTTACAGAGCCCACCATCAATCACACAAGGATGCGTTTATGTTGGTGTTGTGTGCGCGCTGATCTCTCCTTTTTCCCCTTTTTTCTAAAGAAAAAAATGATGTTATTGAGAAAATTCTTTACCTATACGCGCAACCTTCTCTATTATTTTTACGCTACTGGTTACGTGACGGGATTTGGCTGTCCTTTCTTTTATTTGCGAATATTTTGACTTTTGATTTGGAATTTAAAGGTTTATATATATGTTTTCAATAAAGGCAAAAAATTCACACATCTTATATACTTTTGTTAAAAAAATAAAATAATTCATTTTTATGCATTAAAGTCATTTTAAACAAGTAATAACTATCTACACTCCAACTTAACTTAATTAATAAGTTAATTGATAATTTTATTTAATAAGTTTGATGAAATTAAATAATATATCAAATAGGCACTAGTCATATACCATAACATTTAGATTAATTATTAGATCAACCCATAATTTTTATAGAAATAATCATTAAATATATTTTAAACAAGCCCTCGGCAACAAATTAATTTGGTTGCTAATATAAAAATCATTATGTTATCAGTCCTATAAACAAAGAATAATACTATTAGTATAAGGTTTTTATATAATGATGGTGGAGTGCGCACACGCGCTTAACTGAGATTGGGGCAGGTACTTGAGGCAGCTTAAACATACCGCCACAACGGATGAACTGGGCTGCACCAAATGTCAGTTCTTACAGGCAACAAACGCCTCTAAAGTTAAATGACAATAATACCCTAGCCAAGGAGACCCAATATCCGTTTCATCCCTTGTAATTTTATGTAAATTGTGGATTTTTGGTACCCTCGTGTACAGATGCTGTCAAAAAAACAGAAAAAGAAAATATTAATATTTAAAAAATCTCCATCAAATCAAATAATTATAAAATTTCTTAAAATAATTCAAAATTAAATATAAAAAATATCTGCTCCCGCCCTTTTGACTCGTGAGCTGTCGATTTCAGAAGCTAACCCACGGCCCCACGACAAGTTCCTCGTTTCACTCTCTCAATAAATTCTTTCTTTCTTTTTTTTTTTTTTTGCTCTGTTTCATCCACAATCATCAGTTTTAGCGGGAAAATTATTAAACCTGTTATAACTAAGTTCTGAGGTCCGCAATAACTGCCGTTATAACGACGTAACATATGCAGATAAATAACTGCAAGCCATATGCTCCAAAAGAGGAGGACGTGAACTATTATGTCTTTGTCAATTATTTTTGTGTTTAACCCAAAGAGATTGCCAAACGGCGTCAGCTAACGGCGAAGTAGGAAATGCTTTGAAAGAGGCGAAATTAGAGCAAGAACAGTGACAGTTAAGCTGCCGAATCTGGCCTAGCGCCACGTAGGCAAAAGATTCAGAATCTGGTATTGCATGGTGGATAATGCTCCGATTACTGGGCAGTTCACGGGTTCTCCGTGACACCTCGGTTAGCTTTAGCTTGCTTGAACGAGCAGGCTTTACTCATTAGGGCAAGCAAAAGCTGCGAAGTTAACCATTGAAATGATTTTTTACTTAATGTAGAATGTATGTGCCAACTGCCAACACATGGCAATCTGTACACATTGAGATGCCATCCTAATTGACTATGTAATTTTTTAGATAAGAAAAACACTCTTTCCCTTGTTATCATGTCATCTATGCAATATCAACCATAAGAAGACCAAATATTAAACTATCCGGAATCATTTATAAGGTTGTAATTAGATTCCTTGTATAACTTAATGAAAATAGAGTATTATACGTATTCAGTAGAAAAAGACAAAATTATATACTATAAACTTTATTAAATAATATATATTGAATCTAAATTTGTAATGATAATTATTATTATTTATTGATTGATCTATCTTTTTCGCACGACTTGGTAGATACCATATTTCTTAAATGTGTCACTAGCAATATGAAAATGAGATCTACCTCCGTAAAGAAAGGCGAAATCAAATGATGTTATAGATTCAATGCACGCTAAAATTGAAAGATACACATAAGCAAGCTCATGAGAGCCCACAAAGAGGGATGGTTGGAGCACAACAGAAAGAATAATTATAAATATGAGGAGAATTGAAGTTTTAACGAAATAATTAATTATTAATACAAAATTATACCTCGAGATGTCACAATGATTGTGTCTCATGTCGTTACTTTAATTAGTGACACAAAGTGGTTTGAATAAAGCGGGTATGGAGACCCATATTTTGCAACTGCTGCTACTACTAACTCTATGTTTTATGAGAAATCAGATGTGGGTTCCACCTGTAATCATCTTCATTCACATAAAGTTTATTCACACTTAAATAGTAAATAGGCATGTTGGTTAAAAGCTTTGGTTACAACTATACACATGAGATGAGAACATGCAAGTTCCCATTTGCAAATATCTGGTTTATTGAAATATGGTAATTTTGATTTGTTTTGGTTGACCATACTTGAATGACCCAGGTAAACAAACGAATTCATAGATTTAATTTTCTTTTATCAATTATATTAAATATGATTTATTGAACCTACCTTTAATTTGGTGGGCTTAGGTTTAAAATAGCAATAGCTGGAAATAGTTGTATTTGAAATTTTGACCTTAAAACGTCCTCCTTGCATTGCTATGACTATGATAAGCATTGGAGAAATTATTACTTTGGGCCTCTCTGAAATTGACTCAGCAGCATATTGACGATAATGCTATCATAGTCAACTATGTTATACTATGCTTGATATAACCACATCAATTATCCTTATTTGGCACAGCACGCCTCTATTGCCCTCAAAACCATAATTTCTCTATTTATTGACCAATGAACTCAAGACAGTTTTAGCTCATATTTTTTCATACACTGTGTTAGCTTTGTCTTTTTATGTCTTTTTTTAATCATCGATTGAAATCGAAATTTCAAAATTGATGCATCATGCCCCTTAGGTGTTAATTTGAAGGGTAGTACCATGTTTGGATTGTGTTTATTCAATAATTAGTATGGTAATTAATAATAAACATAAATCTGATTAATTACAATTTCAAACATGAGTGAAAGAAATCTCAATCATTTGTTGGTTGTTATCTGTAACTGGCAAGAGGACGACTAAATTTTGAAAACAAAATGAATCACATCATTTGCCCCATTATTATTCCTCTAAACACAGATGGCAGGCAAGTTACGCAGCAGCACAAACGTCTCCATCCACCCCCCGTGCCGTCTGTTCTCTCTCTCTCTCTCTCTTTGTTTTTATATTTATAAATAATTTTTTTTTTAAAATTTTCTAACAATTTTTTTGAACCTGTCTCAAAGTAGCCCTGAAACCTTAATAAAAGCAGCTTGTCGTCAACATTCTCTACTCTCTTTCTCTCTCTTTCTTTACCCTTCTTTTGTTGGGTCCCTCAAGTTTCTCTCTCTCCACTCCTCCCTGCTCATTATTAAATCTTCTTCCAGCAGCAAAGCATACCTCTTCAAAACCCTCTCTTCCCTTCCCTTTCCTTTCTCTTATTTCCTTTCCATGGCCGTCTCTCGCAACGACGCCGTTTTCTGGCTGCCTTCTAAGTTTCTTACTGACGATGATGTACTCCTTGATAAAGAAAACGCCCCTCTCATCAATAATAACGTTCTGAAGCAGCCTGAGTTGAAGCCGAGTCTTAGCTTTCCCTCGGAGTTCCCTTACGAGTTCGACTCGATCGACTCAGCTCTCAGTTCTCCTGTGGACTCTGTAGTGTGCTCCACGGAGACGGAGAGTAGTAATAATACCAGCGACGAGGATGACTTCCTTGCCGGGTTAACTCGGCGTCTGACTCACTCATCAACTCAGAAACTCGCTGTCCCTGGTCGTCTTCCTCAAGACAAAGACAAACTCGAGGTCTGCTCAGCTTATGTTGTTCCTATTTTTGTTTTGTTTTGTTTTGTTTTTGAAGTCTTGTTTTGACGTTAGAGTGGATGGGTTTTGTTTCTGTTAGCAGAGCTGGGTTATGGCTGGGTCGCCGGAGTCAACGCTGAGTGGGATTGGGAGCTGGTCAGTGTCGAGCAGCGGCAGCCCAAATGGTTCGTCGCTTGTGTCATCTCCTCCGACGACGCCGTTTGGTGGTCAGAACGACACGTGGGACCTTATATCCGCAGCTGCAGGTCAAGTTGCGAGGTTGAAGATGAACAGTGAAGGAGTCAGATACAATAACAACATCGTTCATGGACGAGGCCTGCTTGGTGCTCCTAAGAATCCAAGCCCGGTGCATGTTGTGAAAAACCCAAACTTCGGGTTGTATTCAAGCCAGAATGTTAATTACAATCTTGGACAAACAAATCAGGTGAGTGATTCGACTTCACTTAGCTCCTTGTTTTGAGTTAAATGTAAGATTTCCAACTTTGTCTTAATTTCTCGGTTTGTCTTTGCAGTACCAGCAATTCGTGAAGCAAGAGCAGATGCTGAAGACGCAGTGCGGTGTTGTTAGGGGTTCACAAGCAGTGAGACCCGCGTGGCCTTCTCAGCCACACCAACAGCAGCAGCAGATCCAGAGCAAAGCGAGGAATATTGTTTACGAGAATGCAAGATGTGGGCGTCCGCTTGGACTGTCTCAATCTGCATGGCCTCCTCTCCAAGTGCAGCATCAGCATCAGCAGCACAAGCCTGTTTTTGTAGGTGGATCTGGTGGGGTTAAAAGGGAATGTACTGGCACTGGTGTGTTCTTGCCCCGTAGATATGGGAATAATCCTCCTCCGGATTCTCGCAAGAAATCAGGCAAGATGGATGAATAGAACCTTTGGGATGGATTTTCTTTTTTTTTGGTGAAGTTCAGTTTTTGATTTGGTTTGTTCTTGTCTTTTTATTAGGTTGTTCAACTGTTCTAGTACCTGCCAAGGTTGTTCAGGCGCTGAATCTGAATTTTGATGACATGAATGGGAATGGTCAAGCGCCGCAGCGCTTCAATAGTGCTTTTGGCCCCCACTATGGTGAGCCAATCATATCTATTCTATGCAACAAGACCTCATAATTTTAAGTACTTTTTTCAAAAAATATTTTATATGTATCCTAACGATGTGTGTATATTTGTGCAGATGCGTTGATGGCAAGGAGAAGTGCGGTCATGGCACTTCAAAAGCAACGAAATTTAAGACCAGATCTTTCCGCACTAAACCACCACGAAATACATCTCCCTCAGGAGTGGACATATTGACCAACCCACTCCACCACTCAGCTCGGTTCAGTTAGTCTCAGATAGTGTTATTTTGTTGGACACAAAAGAAAGATAATCATCCAAGTATAAAGGGCAGTTATTTTATTTGTGATAGAGAAATATGGTATTTGGTTAGAATTTAAGAATGTGATGAGTGTAGTTAGGAGACCAATAAGTTATCCTTTTTTTGTTTTGTTTTTTGAGTGGATTAGATTTAGGCCAATGAAGAACAAATTAAAGTGAGTTATAGCAAGGGAATAGAGGGTTGTTTTACTTGTTTTTTTTTTGGTTAATGTAATAAGTGGATTTGGTCTTCTGGGTTTGTTGTTGTAGTATTATTCTCTTGATGTAAGATGGTGGAGGCTTGTTTTGGGTTAGGGAATGTTGTCTTTCTGGTTGTAGAAGAGAAATCCACAACCCACTCTCTGTTTGTAATATCCCTTGGCAGATATAAATTTTAATAAGGAATTTTTTATTTATTATGCTGTTACTCTGCCTATCCATCTTTTACTTGTCATGGGAAATGTTTTTGAATTTATTTTCTAAAACTGGTGGAAGAAGATAGGGTTATCGTAAAGAATAGTTGCCAATATAAATAAAATAAGAAATCAAATCAAAAGGCGAAAAAAGAAATAAAGGGCCTTGCTTCAGCGTGAAGCAGAGAGGTGGTAACTGGTAGGGACAGAGTGATAGAGATAGAAGATATGAGGATGTAATTTTTCTTCATTTTTTATGGGCCCAACAACAGTTTTGCTTTTCTCGAATTGGGCGTACCTCGTTTCATTACATTGCATTTCCCGGTTCATTTTGTTCAAAAAAGTTACTAATATCAGACATCTACATCTTTGATTGCTGTGATTTTCTCCTTGTTTACTGTGTGTTCTCTCCGGTTTTGACTCGGTCAACTTCACTATCTGGAGTTCATCTAAATCTGATTCTTTTCATAAAAAAGGTTTCAAAATACGCTTACTAATTTTGAAATTTTCATTTAATGAATAAAAATGATGTTGTACTGTAACAAAATGCTTGACAGTGAGGCAACTGGAAGTATCCGATGCTATATTTTGAATTTAAGTTTTGAGTTATTCTGATGGGTTTTTAAAGGGAATGAACCAATTTTCTTTCTGACAATTCAGAATATTTGTGAAAAAAATCCACTCGCAACTGAAATGGATTTGATTTAGTAATATTTTTCAAGATCCAAGGCAATGTTGATTGGGAAAGTACTGTAGTTGCTAGCTTCTGTTTTGTTTTCTCTTGTTTATTTAAAACAAGTAAAAAGTTCTGGCTTTACACTGTTATGGATTTAAATCACTTTAACTTTATGATGAATCTTTGTCCTTCCTCACTTCTTAATCAATTGTGCTATGCTTCTTTGTCTTGTGGTGCAAAACAAGATAACTGTCTCAAATTCCATGAATTATTATCTTTGATTAGAGAAGTAAAGTTAAGAAACATTATTGATAATGATTTCAAATACCACTATACTTTGGCCAAGATAGGAAATTAGTTAAATAATGCATTGTTTTTAGTATTAAATTTTATGAAAGTTGCTTCGCAATTAGCACCAAATTGTTTGATATAATATGTTTTTTGTGGGGTGAAATTCTATTTAAGAAGAAACATCACATCAGCTAAACGCAAGCTGATTGGTTTTTTTTGGTTTAGTCAACCAATACAAATAGAAATGAAACCTTTCACCTGACAATAAAAATTTGATAACATAAAATATTACTTATGAGGTGCAATGGCTAATTTGAACCTCTAATGTGTGTTACTTTTTTTTTTTTTTTTGCAATACAGTTTATATTTTATCAAGTAATATTATAGAGATAAAAAGTGTTTTTGAGTTTAATTAATTTATCAGGGAAGAAGAGTGGTGTTAGTGGAGAATATCACTCCATGAACAAAGTCAACTAGTATGGTAAGGGTGGGTAGAGAGTAGTTCCATAATTGAATTATCTGGTCAAACTTTTGCAAAGTGCAATGCTTCTATTGGTTTCTGAACGAGATAAATAGTGAGAGCCATTTTTTGCTTCCAAAGAAATTGATTTATTATCTTTTTTGAAAATTGGCCGAGAAAGCAACCAAGAGAATGAAAATTAGAGAAGCTGTCAAGTGCCAGCACATGGGAGGCTCTCAATTTTTTAAATAACAAAATTAAAATGATGTGATCATCTCATTATTGATGGCTCTATCTATAGATTCTTTCATTATTCTTTGGGCTTTGTTTTCTTGATTTCGGGCCCATATCTAGCCGTCAATTATGGTCCAATTGTAGAATAATACTGTTCAATTGCATGCTTTATTAGTGCCTTCATTAGCACTCAATCACTTCAGGAGTAGCTTATAACACACTTATACAATTAAAGTCCTATCAAGTCAAAACTAGAACTAGTTTATTAGAGTTATACATGCAAATATGATTCTATCATATCTTATTGTTTCGCTTAAATTTGAGTGTTTCTGTGTAAAGCGTTTTTATTCAATAGTACTTCTTATAAAAATATCATAAAAAGTGATTTTATAATCTAAATGCTTTGTTTATTTTTAACGGAACACCATAATACAAGTAAACAAGATGCTTCTCATTATATGATATATGTGCCAATGATATAAGCATTCAATTTTTTCATTCTTATTTTATGTAATGTGAAAGATGACAAAGAGATAAGAGCAGTCTAAAATCCAAAGCTTATGATTAAAATTTATTTGAAGATTCGATTAACACAAGTCCGTCTGAGCAAACCAATGACAAGGTTCCCAACTCTTAGTGCTATTTATCATGGTTTTGCCAATTTGTGGATGGCATTGGCGTGCCTCTAGTAATCATGCAAGTGTATTACATAATGCAAGCTATAATTGTTGGCAAGTAAATTTCGGTGGCTCTTACTTGATTGTTGAAACGTCTATTGTTATTACTACTTTTGAAGATTGCTTTTCTACTTGACAATGCACAAAAAGGGTAGAACGTCGGTAGGTCAAACGCAAGCATTCGCTAGGACCTCTTCTAGCTATGCAGTGTGTTAAGATTCTCTTCATTTGCGAACGAAATTACCCAATAAATTCCAATTGTGCAAAGTGAATTGGCCCCTGCACTGGGCTCGTGGGCTATTGGAGTCATGTTCTCAGTGGCTATTTGGATTCACAATCCAAACTAGGAACAGAGCCAGGCCGTTTTTGTTGACTTGAAGAAAGAGAATCTAACTAAAGTAGTTATGTGAAGCAAAATTTGTCGATTTGTAACATGTGTCTCACTTTCTTGATAATTGACTGCTTCTCATCATAATCCAGATGTTATGAATCTAGTCCGATAATGTCAATAAGAAGAGCAGAAAATGTTTGATGACAACATCAATCTCTTAAAGAAGCGCATTTTACATGATTTTCGCACTTTCTTTTTCATGGTCAATATCTTCCTAAACTCGTAATCCTATTTTGGAGCTATTCAGGATTTCCATAGATACTCGTTGGAGTTAAAAGTGAAGTTACGATATGGTTACTTACAGTATAAAGGGCAATCTGACCTCAAGGTTCCACTGTCTTCTATTAGGATACTGTTATTATCTTTCTATTATTTTTCCATTGTTTAATTTTCTTGGCTGGGTTACATGTTAAGGAAATATAATTATAGGAAGGGTCGTCAAAGAAAGTTAAAAATTTATTGGGCCAATGTCCAGTGCATAAGGCATTAAAGCTATTCCTCAATTTGATTATGGGCTTGGCTGCCCAACTAGAGGAGTAGTATCATTGTTTGTCTAACACAGATTTCGGGCAGCCGCTCCATTGAATTTTCGGCGCCACAGTACATAACATTTGCACACACCAAGACTTCATCTTGTGAGCTGTGACGACTGACGGATACATCTATACCAATTCTTTATCAAACATTAGCTAAAGTCAGTGAGCTTTTTCCTTCTGATGGGTGCATGGTATGATACCCAAAAATGAGACTGCATGTGACCAAACACAGCATTTGAATCACATCGATAAAAGGTAATTTGTCAGTGTGACCTGGGTTTATTAAGAAAATAATGTTAAATCTCTATAAGCATCCTTGTTATTAGTGCTTGATCACGTGTTATTTGGAGACAAAGCAGGGTAGAACAAGAATATACCTCATATCAAAGCTTGTTTATGTTTCATCAACTCAACTTTGCACTAGCGTAACGGAGTTTTAAGGAAATTCTTCATCTATAAGCACAAAACTAGTTAAGGAGCTCCGCAGAAAAGCAAACCAACTGCAAAGAGATGGAACAAAGAAAGGGTCGCAGATTGGTATTGTTTCCTCTGCCACTGCAGGGCCACATTAATCCAATGCTACAGCTGGCTAACATTCTCCACTCACAAGGCTTCTCCATAACCATAATACATACCAACCTTAACTCTCCAAACCCTTCAAACTACCCTCACTTCAACTTCCATTCCGTTCATGAGAACCTATCAGAAACCGAAGCCTCCACAACAGACCTCCTTGAGCTTGTTTTACTGCTTAACAGTAGATGCTTAGCGCCTTTTCATGATTGCTTGGCCAAGTTGTTGTCGGATGTTGAAGAGGAGCCTATTGCTTGCTTGATCTCAGATGCCATACTTTTCTTCACTCAAGCTGTGGCACAAAATCTGAAGCTTCCCAGGATAGTGTTAAGGACTGGCGGTGCATCTTCTTTTGTTGTTTTTACTTCCTTTCCATTTCTAAGGGAAAGAGAGTACCTCCCCATTAAAGGTGTGTGCTTTCAGTTTTTTTTTTTTTTTTTTTTAAATTTGTGTTAATGGATGTGAGCGCAAGTTTCTGAAACAAGTCAATTTGCAGCTCCATTATGATAATCTCAAACTCTATTTGCTTATTACTTGAAGGATCTCCTAAATTTTGTGACACAACGTCTGTAATTTACATAAAAATTGAGACTGAACATGTCAAACATGAGAAAAAAAAAAAATCAACTTCAGTACGTAAGGTGTAAGATCTATTTAACACTTATCTAGCTATCCAAAGTTCTTAGCATTACATATAGTTTTTATTAG
This sequence comes from Boswellia sacra, assembly GCA_013180625.2. Taxonomy (NCBI): domain Eukaryota; kingdom Viridiplantae; phylum Streptophyta; class Magnoliopsida; order Sapindales; family Burseraceae; genus Boswellia; species Boswellia sacra. Next base: position 10,571 of record SNVD02012254.1, on the reverse strand, counting down.
CTAGTAATGTTCGCCAACTTTTTACGAACATCACTGCTTGAGCTCTTAAATTTGCTTTTAAATTAATTTTTTTGGTTTCAGAGTCTAAACTAGAAGAGCCAGTGGTAGAGCTCCCACCTCTTAAAGTTAAGGACCTTCCAGTCATCAACACTCGTGATCCAGAATCACTTCATCAGGTAGTAGATGGCATGGTCGATGGAGCTAAAGCCTCTTCAGGAATAATTTGGAATACATTTCAAGATCTTGAGCAATCCGCACTAGCCAATCTTCGCCAACAATTTTCCATCCCCATTTTCCCTATAGGCCCGTTTCACAAATGCTTTTCATCCACCCCAAGTAGCTTGTTGACGGAAGATCAAAGCTGCATTTCTTGGCTAGACAAACAAGCACCCAAATCAGTAATCTATGTAAGCTTTGGTAGTCTTGCTGCAATAAGCGAAACTGAATTTTCGGAGATAGCGTGGGGGCTGGCCAATAGCAAGCAGCCGTTCTTGTGGGTGGTCCGACCTGGACTAGCCCGTGGTTCGGAGTGGCTTGGAGCATTGCCAAGCGGGTTCCTAGAAATAACAGATGGAAGGGGACATATAGTCAAATGGGCTCCACAGCAAGATGTGCTGGCTCACCCTGCTGTTGGAGCATTTTGGACTCACAATGGATGGAATTCTACACTGGAGAGTATTTGTGAAGGTGTTCCTATGATTTGTATGCCTTTTTTCACCGACCAAAAAGTGAATGCAAGATATGTAAGTGATGTTTGGAAAGTTGGGGTGCCGTTGGAGAGCGGTCTTGAGCGGGGGGAGATAGAGAGAACAATTAGAAGACTAATGGTGGAGAAAGATGGGGAGGAGATTAAAAGCAGAATTTTGTGCTTAAAAGAGAAGGCAAATCTTTGTTTGAGACGCGGTGGCTCTTCACGTCAATCCATAGAGAGCTTGGTTACTCACATTTTGTCATTGGAATCAATCACTTTCAACAGTACTTGTTCAGGGTTTCAGTTCAGGTACTAGGGCTGATTTGAGGCCTTCTCTTATTTAATTAGAGCCTCTCAAGCTCCCCGCGCAATTCTTTGGTGAAGAGCCAATAAGGAGGGGTGGAATTCGTGTCGTGTCGTGTCGTATCGACCCATTTAATTATTCGTGTCAAAATATGAAACCCAAACCCACCCGATTATTAAACGTGTTATCCACGTGTTGTAATCGTGTCATATTTAATTCGTATAATTTACTTAATTGTTTAACTTAGTTATACATAATATATTAATTCTCTATATTTAAATCAATGAAAATTATTTTTTAAATATAAACCATTGTTAGTATAAAATATTATTAAAATTATTATAATTTATTATTTTACAAATTAATTTATTTTATAGTATAAAAATTTCAATTTTATAATATATATATTGTAAGTAGGTAATAATTTATATAATTGAATAAATTTACATATTAAAGATATACAAAATATATTTAACTATTCGTGTCACTAAACGAATTAACATATTGAATACCTTCAATACTAACCCGACTCATTTATTAATTATATAGCGTGTTCGTATGTCGTGTCAAAAATTTCTACCCCTACCAACAAGCTTGCAAGCCAGATGATATTCGCTTTCGCTAACTTGGCAACACTGAAGACAATGATTAACTAGGCCTTGCACTTGCTTGGTTATTTCATTTAATATTTCACATATGGACAAAGATAAAATCAATGGAGCCTTTTGAATCTTTAACATTGCCTCTTCATTGGTTTCTATTTACCCAAGGAAACACATTTGTGTCATACTGTACTCCGTATAAAAACTTACATATAAATTTATTTCCTTATTTTGCCTAAACATCATTTTTTTTATAGTTAATACTATTTTTAATTTTTCTAAATCATAGCACAAAACTTAAAATATTTCGATCACGAGCAATGCTAATCATATAATTGTGTAGGTACAAATAAGCTTATATAATAACTTTCGTATTAATTTTCATCTTCAATCTATTTTATGCCATGCACATTTCAAAATTTTGTACATATAAAATTTTACTTTTATAACCCAAGTTATTATTAAACCTTAAAAATCATTAAATTAAATATTTATTCCCATGATTCAAAAATATTAATCGATGATCCATCTCGAAGCTGTCTGAACGTGAAATTTAATTGATTCTCGTGCTCAAGAGAGACACAATTCGGGAAAGATCAAACACAAGCTTTTTATTGATAAAGGAAAAGTTTACAAAGGCACACCCATAATAGTTACTAATACGGAGATCCAATTCATACGTTCTCTCTTATTCGTAAAATACAGACAACGAAAGGACATATATTTGATGAAGATCATCTTAACCTGAGATTTGAATGGCCTTGACATCAGGTTTCTTCACCTCTTCTTTAGGCACAATCACGGTCAAAACTCCATTCTCCATGGTAGCCTTGACCTGATCAGTCCTAGCATTCTCTGGTAACCTAAACCTTCTCAAGAACTGACCGCTGCTCCTCTCAACACGATGCCATGTGTCAGTCTTCTCTTCCATCTCTCTTTGTCTCTGCCCGCTAATTTGTAAAACCCTACCTTCTTCAATCTCCACCTTCACTTCTTCTTTCTTCACCCCTGGAAGGTCAGCCTTGAACACGTGAGCTTCTGGGGTCTCTCTCCAGTCAATGCGTGTGTTAGCAAACGCAGCTGTTTCGCTGGAGATATCAGAGCGAGGAACCGTCGAGAGAGAGAGGTTGGAGAAGGGTAGGTCTTGAAATGGATCCCAGATGTCAAGAGAGAATGGATCAAAGATGTTGGTCCTTCGGCCGAAGAAGTTGCTTGGAATGAGAGACATCGTTGTTTTTGTGGGTTCTTAAGTTGAGAAAAGATACAAAGAAAATTTGCAAATGAGCTTTGCGGTTAGTGTCGTTTGGATGCTCTCGTCTTCTGGTGGGGACGTTGAGTGAGGAGTAGAGATATTTATAGGGATGGAGAATGGCTGTACTTAGACTTTTTGAGTTCGTTCATGATCTTTCAGGAACAATTTCAATTAAAAAGTAGAATTATCTGGTAAGATTGAGAGAGAGTGGCGATGTTTCTCGAAATTGTAATGATGATTTGCAACTTATCGTACACGTAGAGAACAATCAAATTTGGGTTATCGCTGGTTGGGTCTAGACTTTACTAGTTTTCTACCTGATAATCTTTGCGGTGTTTGTCAGAATTTTTTGTATTTTTTTACGATAAAGAATTTATTTCTATCTTTTTTATTACTTTTTCACTGGATAAATAATTGAAAGGTATTCTCTGGAGTCAAGACGATAGCATAGCATGAGGAATAGTATAAAGTGCAATCTCTGCAAGGTTCCACCGTCTTCTATAAGGAAACTGTCATCACACTGTATTGTTAAGTTTCTTAGTAGGGTGAGTGTTGAGGAGATGTAAATACAAGAAGGAGGAAAAAGTGGGCTAGATGGCCGATGAACCTAAATAAAATTCTACTGGGCCATGTGTAATCCATAACACCATTCCTTAATTTAATTGGGCTTTGGTGTGTTTTAATTGCCCACCTAGACTAGTACATCATGATTTAAGGATGGCAGAGTTCTTGGGCTACCCACTACATTGAATTTTGAATCGCTAGCTAACATTTGCAATTTACCAAGAGTTCATCTTGTGAGCTGCGACAACTAACCAATAAACTACCATTCTACAAATTGTGTATCGAAACATTAGCTAAAGACACTGAGCTTAAGCTTTTTCCTTTAGTGCATATGAGATGCGACCGAACCAAACACCTACAGTCAAACATTAGCTAAAGACAGTGAGCTTTCTTCTTTGATGGGTGGTATGATACTCCGAGTATGAGAATGCATGTTAGATGTGACCAAACATAACAGTGTTACATTGAGATCATGTTGATAGAAGGTTATTTATCAGTCGGTGTAACTTGGATTTATTAAGACATTAATGTTGGAACTCTATCACCATTCTTGTTGGTAGACTTGATCATTATGTGTCATTTGCAGAGAAGCAAATAAAAGCCTGAAACTAATAAAAGCTTGTTTCTGTTTTATCAAGTCACCTTGCACTAGCTAAATTAACGATCGAAGTTCTGATGTAAGAAATTCCAGCTAAAGTCTCTGTAATAACCAGAAGATTACTAGTTAAGAACACTCGATGGAGAAACAAACCGACTCCAACTGCACACAGATGAATCAAAGAAAGGGTCGGAGATTGGTACTATTTCCTCTGCCACTACAAGGCCACATAAATCCAATGCTACAACTAGCTAATGTTCTCCACTCACAAGGCTTCTCCATAACTATAATACATACCAACTTTAACTCTCCAAACCCTTCAAACTACCCGCACTTCAACTTCCATTTCATTCATGAAAATTTATCTGAAACCGAAGCCTCCACAACAGACCTCCTTGAGCTTGTTTTACTACTTAACACTAGATGCTTAGCGCCTTTTCACGATTGCTTGGCTAAGTTGTTGTCGGATGTTGGGAAGGAGCCTATTGCTTGCTTGATCTCGGATGCCATACTTCCCTTCACTCAATCTGTTGTTGAAATTCTGAAGCTTCCCCGGATAGTGTTAAGGACTGGCGGTGCATCCTCCTTTGTTGTTTTTGCTGCCTTTCCTCTTCTAAGGGAAAAAGGATATCTCCCTATTCAAGGTGTGTGTTTCTAAATATTCAATTTGCAGCGCAACAGCTCCATTATAGTAGTCTCAAACTATATTTGCTTATTATTTGAAGCATCATCTAAATTGTGTGCACAACGTTTATCAATTTAGGTAACAATTGAGACTGAACATTTTTATGAAGCATAAAAAAGAAATAAACTCTGTATATAAAGCGTAAAAGCTATCTAACAAGTAGATCGTTGTTTTAAACTGCTAGTAACCTCTTGCTGCTTCAACTCTTATGTCTCCTTTTAAATTAATTTTTTCTGGTATCAGAATCTAAATTAGAAGATCCTGTGGTAGAGCTCCCACCTCTCAAGGTGAAGGACCTTCCAGTCATCAACACTCGTGAGTCTCAAACACTTCATCAAATAATAGATGGCATGGTCAATGGATCCAAGGCCTCTTCAGGAATAATTTTCAATACATTTGAAGGTCTTGAACAATCAGCTCTAGCCAATTGTCATCAACAAATTTCCATCCCTATTTTCCCTATAGGCCCGTTTCACAAATGCTTTCCAGCCTCTTCAAGTAGCTTGTTGACAGAAGATCAAAGCTGCATTTCTTGGCTAGACAAACAAGCACCCAAATCAGTAATCTATGTAAGCTTTGGTAGTCTTGCTGCAGTTAACGAAAATGAATTTTCAGAGATAGCATGGGGGTTGGCCAACAGCAAGCAGCCGTTTTTGTGGGTGGTCCGACCTGGACTAACCCGTGGTTCGGAGTGGCTTGGAGCATTGCCAAGCGGGTTCCTGGAAATGACTGATGGAAGGGGACATATTGTGAAATGGGCTCCACAGCAAGATGTGCTGGCTCACCCTGCTGTTGGAGCATTTTGGACTCACAATGGATGGAATTCTACGGTGGAGAGTATTTGTGAAGGCGTTCCTATGATTTGTATGCCTTTTTTCACAGATCAAAAAGTGAATGCAAGATATGTAAGTGATGTTTGGAAAATTGGGGTGCAGTTGGACAGTGGTCTTGAGCGAGGGCGTATAGAGAGAACAATTAGAAGACTAATGGAGAAAGAAGGAGAGGAGATTAGAGACAGAATTTTGCGCTTAAAGGAGAAGGCAAATCTTTGTTTGAGACAGGGTGGCTCTTCATATCAATCCATACATAGCTTGGTTACTCACATTTTGTCACTACAATCAATCACTTTCAAGACTAATTAAGTCTGTCAATTCAACTGTTAGGCTTATTTGATCGGAATTAATTATTATTGAGCCAACTAGGCCTTTTCTTTATCTTAGCATCGTAGTGCTGTTTAATAAGTCAAAAGGTGTCCGCCTCAGTTAAAGCTTAATGTGGATCGAGCAAATTGTTGAGCAGTTCATGACCAGACGAGATGTTGGAAAAACTCTTCATTGAGGTGTTACCTTCTACCTTATTTTTAGAACATCCTTTGACAAATTAAAATAGTTTAATTTTTGTCAGTTTTTTCAAAATTTTCTGTAGGTCTTTATTGAACTACAAGATTGTGAAGCTTAATAATCTGCTATTCGTGCGTAATTCAATGGTTATAATTAGCAGATTACTATTTTTCTATGTTATTTTTTTCATACATCCACATCCGCTGTTGCATCAAAGCTTCAGTAGAGAACCAAGAAGCTTGTAAACCAGACAACATTCACCTTCGCTAAGTTGGCTACATCGACGCCAACTAGGGCGTGCTTTTTACTTGGTTGGTAATTTTTAATATTTCACATATGGACAAAGATAAAGGCAATGGAGCCTTGTGACCTTCGAGAGTTAATTCACGATAATGTTTTGGACAGAAGGGCTTTGAATGGACACACTAGTATATATTACCTCATTTTCCGTAAAACCATAAAGCCTATTATTGTTGGAAGTGTAATCAAAGTTCCACATTAGTTAGACATGGGGAGGATAATTGGTATATAAATATGGACAAAATCTCCATTGGTATGAGGCCTTTTGGGTAGAATACAAAAAGCAAATCCATGAGGGCTTAGGCCCAAAGTGGACAATATCATACCAATGTGAAGTTTATAGAGGTCAATAGTTTTGATAAGCGGTATCAAGCCCAGAACCAGATTTAGCCAGGAGAATATGTAAAGAAAATTCTCGGAGTGCTGAACAAAGGTTAGTGGGCCCTTGGTCTCAGTTAAAAGCTCACGATTGGGTCCGTAGTTAGGCTCTATTGGACCAGGCGGTGTGCTCTAGATACTTCATGGACGTGTCTTGACCCCAATACGATGAAGAGAAGTTGACCTGGATAGAGTAGCGCTCGAGATAGCGGAACTTGATGGAGTAGACGGATGGATGGTCGTTTATGGAAGGTTGTTTGAGGGGAGGTCTGAAAAAATATCACAATGATGTGGTACTTTGCTCGAGTGGAGGATTGTGTCGTTTAAGGGGAGGCCTGAAAAAATATCACATTTATGTGGTCCTTTGCTTGAGGAGAGGATTGTGTCATTTGAGGGGAGACATGAAAAAATATCATAATGATGTGGTCCTTTGCTAGAAGGGAGGATTGTGATGGGCCTAGGCCTCAATTAAACTCACAAGTGGGTTCGTAGTTAGGCTCTATTGGACCAAGCGGTGTGCTCTAGATGCTTTATGGACGTGTCCCGACCCCAACACGATGAAGATGAAGAAGACCTGATATGGATAGAGTAGCTCTTGAGGCAGCAGAACTTGATGGAGTGGATGGATGGATGGTTGTTTGAGAGGAGGCCCGAAAAAATATAACAATGATGCAGTCCTTTGCTCGAGGGAGGATTGTGGTGGGCCCAGAGCCTCAGTTAAAAGCTCACAATTGAGTCTGTAATTAGGCTCTATTGGACCAGGCGGTGTGCTTCAGATGCTTCATGAATGTGTCCTGATCCCGACACGTTGAAGATGAAGAGAAGTTTGAGAGCGAACGGATGAATGGTCATTTAAGGGGAGGTCCAAAAAAATATCACAATGATGCGGACCTTTGCTCGAGGGGAGGATTGTTGGAAGTGCGACCAAAGTCCCACATTGGCTAGATATGGGGAGGATCATTGGCATTTAAGTATGGACAAAATCTCCATTGCTATGAGGTATTTCGAGTAAAATTTAAAAAACAAATCTATGAGAGCTTAGACCCAAAGTAGACAATATTATGCTAATGTGAAGTTTTGGAAGGTCATAGTCTGAACAGTTATCTCATGTTTATTTCTTAGCTTAGGATTTTTCTGTACTGTTGACCATTAAAACAACTGCTCTTGCTCTTCGAAATATTTTGTTGTTGAGCAGACTTGAATACATCTACAAGCGCTAGAAACTCATACATGGTAGGCGTGTTACTCCATATCGGGGCCAATTTTCCCTACGTAACCCCTTCCAGTGTTCACTTCACATATCTAACCCCCTTTTTTAATTTACCTATTTCTAACCCTTCTTATCAAGTAAAAGTACTTATATAACCTTAAAAATTATAAAAATACCAAAATTAGAAATCAAACAAAATTCACAGCTTGCTTCTTCTCACCTTTGCAGCTTCTCATGTCTGGCATAACCTCTTCGCATCTCACCATCGTTGCTCTTCTATTTTGATGTGACTTCTTTGCTTTTCATATCATCTGCTTCTCGATTTTGAATGTCATTTTGCCTCTGACCTCTGCCTTCTCTTCACTACTTGCCTCTGCCATGTTCAATAAACGGGTCTTGAGTGCAACAGTTATGGAGCATCAAGTTTGTTTCAATTGGTGTCCACAAACTACAGCGTGGAATCACGTACGACGATGTGGAGGTCGAATTTCGATGATCTATACTTAGTGGATGTCAGATTTGTTAAGGATTGGCTGTCGAGGGTGTGTGGAGACTTAAGGTTTTTCTCTATTTCGGATTTTGGGTTCAATCTTTTTGGAGAAAGTTCGAGGTTTTGGTTTTAAGTTCTTCCTGCTGTGAGTTCCCTAATTGTTGTTTCCTCAATTTTGAAATTGTTTTGTTCTTGTTGTTTTGGCTTTTAGCACTGCCTTTTAGCAATGAAATTGAATGCAATATGTTTGATGATTTGCATGAATTAGTTGTCAATCATCTATGAGCATATTGGGGTAACTTCCATATGATTTTTACCTATGGAAGAGGTTGATTGTTCCAGGAAATATATATGTATTGAAAGGGAAGAATCCTGAGTGCCTATGGATTTAAAATCTTTTTACGTAATAATTGTTTAAATAAAAAATGTATATGTAAGTTTTACGGATTGGACTAAGTTATCCTGCTGAAACTTGTCTGGTTAGGAAACTTTGTGTTTTAATTACAAAAGCTCAAAGATTAGTTGTTTGTAGAAATGCAACAAAACTTCAACTTGTGTATTTGTGTAGTTCTTGGCACCTAGAAGAAGACTATATGTAGTAACCACTAAATGGAAGAGGAAAAGAAAGAGACAACCTATCTTTAGTTTTATGTACACCTCATTATAGCTTTGGGTATCATGATTAATTATGAACTAAAGTGTGTAATTCTTGGCACCTAGAAGAAGACTGTATGTAGTAACCACTAAATGGAAGAGGAAAGGAAAGGGACAACCTATCTTTAGCTTTATATACACCTCATTACAGCTTTGGGTATCATGATTAATTATGAACTAAAGTGCATAGTCGGATATCCAACTAGGCCAGGCCTCTGTTTGGTCATTTATCTGAACAAGGATAATGACTATTTCCTTTGTTTGTAAGTTCTCCATTTAACAGATTATGTTTTGTATTTTGGTTTGCTGCATTTGTCGTTCGAGTACAAGGTGTTCCCCAACAACAGATAAGGTTACTCCAATTTAAAACTAAACTTATTTCTATTATCGTAATATCCTCTCTTGAAGTTGTAACTAACCAATATGTTCTTTTCTCGTGCAGTAGAGATTGTGGAGTTTTTGTTATAATGTATCTTCGTTGCCTGGTTATTGGTGAGGCTATAGAGGTTATACGTCATCCAAACCATGCTCGAAACTATAGGAAGGAGTTGGCGGCAGCATTGTTTGATATGAGATCGTGGAAATGAGTCACAATACCATTTTGAAATTTCGCATTTTATAAACCATGACATTCTTCTCAACTTTTGTAAAAGTCTTTCGGATATATGTATTTAATTTAAGGGAATGAGTAATTACAGATTCATGTCTATGGTGATATTATTTTCATTGTATCCCTTGTTTGATATTATTTGATTCAAGGGAATGAGTAATTACAGATTCAAGGGAAGAGATCTAAAACATGTAGATTTCTTTGATTGAGCCTTGTTAAACCATTCCATCAAATGCTTAGGAATAAAGTTTTGCAGTAGCTCCATTTTCATGCGTAAGTAGATTTAGAAAGATTTAACAATGATTGCTTACGGAATAGGTGAAGTGCTTTTACAACCCAATGCGTAGCAAGAAAATGGAGCAAAAGAAACTATAAAATAGACTCTAATTACCTAGAATGAAAACTGTTTTGGTCGGGTAAACAAAAGAATCGAAACTTCATTCTGTTTTTTTGCACGACCCAGTCGTGCTGGTAGCACGACCTAGTCGTGCAAAAAAGCAGAATGAAAATTGCATTCTGTTTTTTTGCACGACTGGGTCGTGTAGGTAGCACGACCTAGTCGTGCTGGAAAACAGAATAAGTTTTCTTTTTTTTTTTGCACGACTGGGTCGTGTTGGTAGCACGATCTAGTCGTGCTAGAAAACAGAATGAAAATTGCATTCTATTTTTTTACACGACTTGGTCGTGTTGGTAACACGACCTGGTCGTGCTGGAACACAAAATGAGTTTTCATTCTGGTTTTTTGCACGACTGGGTCGTGCTGGTAGCACGACCTGGTCGTGCTGGAAAACAGAATGAGTTTTCATTATGGTTTTTTGCACGACTGGCTCGTGCTACCAACACGACCTAGTCGTGCAGAAAAACAAAATGAAGACTGTATTATGTTTTTTGGC